>CM066032.1:791964864-792564864 GCA_033557465.1 Ichthyophis bannanicus
GAGCAGAGAAGGGGGCACTGCCGAGGGCGGAAGCCAGTCCCCCCCCAGCTAAGGCGAGTGAAAACCAATGTGCCTACTGAATGCAAAGAGGAAGGACATTGGAGAGATGCATGCCCCGCAACTCGAAGACCCGCCGCACCAATATGACGAAAGCAATCATCAATGGAGAGAAGGAAGACGAGGCCTGTCCCCCGAAATCCGCGGAGGAAGGCCACTCGAGAGCAATACCCTCGAGAAAGAGGATAAGCCCTGTACCAAAAGCATTGGCTGCGACAGCCGCATGTATGAAGATGACGTGGATTGGGACAGACCGGGCTCCGAGTTTGCTTTAGGTCTCCAGGAGCCTATGGTCGGAATACAAATAGGAGACCAAGTTATGAACTTTATGGTTGATACTGGCAGCAGAACGATTCGGTCGTAGACAAAAAGATAGCCCCATTTTCCACAAAAGCAGTCCACCATTGTAGGAGCAACTGGTGCCAAAGCTACAAAAACCTTTTTCTTCAGAATCGCATATTGCATCTAGGAGGACAACAAATAACGCCTCAATTCCTTTACATGCCTGAATGTCCAGTGCCGACTACTGGTACGAGATTATGTTTAGCCAAGCTACAAGGCCCAAATATCCTGTTACTGAAAGAGGAGAAATGCAAATGACAAGTAAGTTCTCAACCAAGCCTCAGCAGGAATAATGCTGCTTACAGTTCCCCGAGAAGAAGAATGGAGATATTACAGTGATGATCTGCCCAAGACACGCTATTTTGAACAAACTTTGAAAAGCAATTGATGCGCCAACCCTGGCTAGTATGGGCAGACGGCAGTCCTCCAGGCCTAGCCAAAGCATATATCTCGCAATAATTGTACCCTCAAGAGCCCTAGTGCTACACCAGTACATGTCAAGCAGTATCCCCTCTCCCCAAGAGCTGCAATTGAAAGGGCATCCACCGCCACTTGCTAAGATTAACTAGAACATGGCCTACTACAAGTATAATCCCCATGGAAACACTCCACTTCTGCCAGTGAAAAAAAGCCTGGAACAGATGACTATCGCCCCGTGCAAGATCTAAGAAGAGTGAATGACGCAGTTGAGACCATACATCCAGTTGTACCAAATCCGTACACACTTCTAGGACTGATACCTGGCTGAAGCTAACCCACTCTACTGTTCTTGGATTTAAAAGATGCATTCTTTTGCAGCAGATTAGCCCCCATAAAAAAGTCCAGATATTATTTGCATTTGAATGGCATACCCCTATCTCTGGAAGAGGGGGCCAACTTACTTGAGACACGATGTACCCCAAGATTTAAGAATTCGCCTACCATCTTTAGTGCTGCCCTAAATCAAGACCTTTTCAAGCAGTTAATTTACATCCAGTGGGCCCCGGGGGAAGAAGAGTGCTTCTCCAATACGTGAACGATCTGCTGATAGCTTGCTGTATCAGAAAGTGAGTGTATACCAAGCCACCAAAGACCTCTTGCAGTTACTAGATGAAGCTGGATACAAAATCTCCAGAAAGCAAAAGCACAACTATGGCCAAAAAGAGTGAAATAACTTGGCTTTCGTATAACCAAAGGAAGCCGAAAGTTAGGCAGAGAGAGAAAAGAAGCAGTAAATGCAGAATTCCAACCCCAACTACCAGAAAGCAAGTCAGAGCCCTTTCTGGTAGCAGCAGGATATTGCCAAATCTGGATTCCCAACTTTGCTGCAAATCGCCAAACCATTGTATGGAGCCACAAAGGAGAAGAAAAGTCTCCACCTGGAAGTGGTGGACCTGAGGAGGAATACAGCCTTCAAGAAATTAAAGGAAGAATTGATGTCATCACCAGCCCTTGGACTATTACCCAGATGTTCACGAAGCCTTTTCCACTTTGTTTGTACATGAAGCGCAAGGAAATGCCTTGGGCATGTTGACCTCAGAAATTGGGAAATTGGGAGCAATCTGTAGCATACCTATGCGCAACAATTGGACACTGTGGCCCAAGGATGGCCACCTGTGCCTGAGAGCAGTTGCAGCTACAGCATTGTTTAGTGAGTAAAGCAGACAAGCTCACATTATGACAGAATATACGAGTCCCCTGTGCCACATGCAGGTCCTTTGCCCTTATGGAACCAAAAAAGCAACACTCATTGGGCTCACCATTTCCCGAATGTTGAAATATCAGAGTAATGTTATGTGAGAACGCCACGAGATACAACTGGAAGTGAGGCCATAGCCTTGAACCCCAGCCACATTGATTACCTATTAGTGAAGAACTTCCCAGAACATGACTGTATAGAAGTCATGGACACTGTATTTTTCAAGCCGACCCTGACCTGACAGATGTGCCCATAGACAATTCTGACCAAAGTTTGATTACGTAGATGGAAGCAGTCTCATCATCAATGGCGACGCTGCGCCAGAATGCAGTAGTCCACCTCAACATGAAGTCGTTGTGGGAAAGGGGGTCATCAGCTCTAGCCTCAGGTACATCAGCCCAGAAAAGCAGAATTGATAGCACTTACTCGAGCACTACTGCTAGGTTTCAAAAACATTGTGTTAATATGTATATTAACAGACTCTAAGTATGCCTTCACTACTCTGCGATGCCCATGGAGCTCTTTATCAAGAACGAGGGCTCCTCACGTCGGGAGGAAAATCCTTCAAATACGGGCCCAGAGATACTGATGTTTACTTGATGCAGTATGGTGCCCCCAACTCGTGTAGCTGTCATGCGACCTGTAGAGGACATCAACAGGAAAAGGAGGGAAGTTGCTCGAGGGACATAGGGGTTCGCAGATGCCTCCAGCACTACAAGCAGCCATGACAGAAAATTTCCGCCACAAGCCATGCCAATGCAGGCAGCATTGCTTTCCCAGTACCCTTCGAGCCTATGGACAACCACGATATACCACCAAAGACTTAGATTACTAACTGTAATAAAGGAAGATGGAGTACTGAAAGATTGGGTGGATTGAGCTGCCACCAGCAGAGGGCAGTCAACCCCCAGGACAAAATAGTAATCCCCTGAATTGTTTGGGGTCCAGCCTTTGTCAAAAGCTTTTCCCACGAAGCCACCCACTAATGATGGAACCACACCAGTGCTATGGAAAAAGCACTCAGAACCACATTTCTGCAATTACCCACATGTTAACAACCCTATCAGCTTTTCAGACATAGCACTCCAATGTCTAACACTCCTTTTGTGGCTAAGAATAATAAATACGCCAAACAAGGTCCTATACCACCGCCGCCCGAGCTCATCAGGAGGTGTAACCCCCATGCACCACCTGCAAATTGACTTTTTACTGAACATGCCCAAAAGCCAATGGATATCACTACTTATTAGTGGGAATTTAGTTTTGTTCTTTCCTCTGAAACGGTGGGTAGAAGCCTTCCAAACCAGAACTGAGAAAGCCCGAGAAAGTCACCAAAGCTTTACTGAGAGAGATTTGTTTCCAAGATTTGGAATACTCAGCAGTAACTAGGGTCAGGTACAGTGGGCCCTCATTTGGTTTCCTTCAGATTTACTCAGCAGTTAGCAAAAGCCACTACAGATACAGTGGGAAACTTCACACTGCATACAGACCCCAGAGTTCAGAGTGAAACGTTTGAGCGAATGAATCGTACCTTAAACAGCCCAAATGTCTAAGCTGTGTCAGGAGACTCGCCTGAATTGGCCCCAACTGTGCTCCCAATAGCTTTTTTGTAACTCAGAATACGCTCAGCTCCTTGTAATGTCCAACAGGATTTTCCCCTTTCGAGGTTTTGTATGGAAAACCCCCACCAATAGTGCAGGATTAAAGGGAATTTAGCCCAGATTGGTTCAGAAATTACCAGAGAAGAACTCCTAGCTCTTAGTTTTTGTTCTGCAGACTCTCCATGCGTGGATCCAAGACCAGTTGCCTATCAACTTGACGGAACCCTTGCATCCCTACCAGCCTGGTACCGGCTCGGTGTGGATCAAAGATTGGAAGAAGACACCGCTGGAACCTCATTGGAAGGGACCATACACTGTCATCCTGTCTACCCCAACTGCAGTAAAGGTAGCGGAGATCGATTCCTGGATCCACCACATCAGAGTCAAGCCCGCAGCTGATCCAGACCCTAGCAGTGGACAACAGAGCAGCATCCTGATGCACCTTTGCGAATCACCTTGAGACGGCAACCGGCATCCTAGACACTCTCTGGGATCATCCCAACAACTACAGTGCCTTGCAGTAGCCAAGTCTTTCGAAGAGGATTGCTGTTTCCCAAACAGCAAGAGTTTTGTTTCAACGAACCTCATGTGTGTGATTTTACACACTACTTTGATGCTACATTGATTGACCATATTTCGGAAGCCAACTGAAATTGATAAGTTGGTTAATGTGTGATGGACAACTTGAGGATCTTCAATCAACACTCAGCACCCGTTGAATTGCTTCATTAGCAATACGGGACGAAGAAAAGAACGTCGTGGTCAAGATCTGCAAGCTGAGGATTCAGAAGAACTCCAATCAACATGTATCTTTGTTTTTACTTTGCCCTGGTTGCCTGTTTTAGAGGCTTTGAACTAATTCATGCCTTGCCTCCATGCACTGCTTGCATTACTTCTACTCGGACTGGACTGAAAGTAACTCAGACTTTGATTTATCACTCTTACTATTCCTGCACTGGTAAAGTGACTCGGTGTATTTATAACACCACTGAACTGAATTGTTTGTACCAAAGGTAAATCTAAAGTATGCTTTAATCCGCATCAGAATCCATCCTATTACACCTTAGAAATGCGATGGAAAGATGCAGATGGACCTTTGATCAATGCCACACACGCCCACTCACAGATCCTAGTAAATATGCTATTTTGTATTTTGAATGCTTGTGAAGTAATCAACAGAGATAGTCGTTCTAAGTGTGGTAATTGGGAAAAAACATACTCAATGAATGACAAATATATGTGTCCAGAAGGGACCACTGGATGGGGAGCATGCACAGGAAAGAAAGTCTTAGCCGATGTGTATAGTACAGCCCCAGAGTCAGATTACTTCTGCCCAAGATGGGAATGTGTCTTTTATGCCACCTGGATTGGAATGGTTAAGATAATACCATAATCGAATGGCTGCATTGCGGAGGCCATATGTCAAAGATCTAGACAAATGCAAGAAAAATGCTTGCAATCCCTTAGAGCTTGTTGTTCTGAGACCTGAAAATTGGAAACGAGGATTTCGATTTGGTCTAACGAATTGCGGGGTCTGGATCTGATCCAGGAACCATAATATACATAAAATTAACTACCCAAGCCCATAAATCATCCAAGTACCATATCCACGACACATTCTATGAAGCCATGCATGTGAATAAGTTTGAAATTCCCCATCCCTCTCAGAACGTATTTCTAGAATTAGCTGGAGCAGTAGTATCCAGTCTAAAATCTCAGATTGTTACTTTTGTGGGGGGACACAAATGGGTGACCAATGGCCATGGGAAGCCCAAGAATTGAATTACTCAATGACTTACAATCAAACTGAATTACATAAGACTACCAGCGAATGGGTGTTAGCGCACTCAATAGTTGGACGTCTTTGCTATGCACGAACTGGACCCCAGTTCAAACAACAGGTAGGACAGCTGGTCTGTCTTAGCCAGAAGTTCTATAATGACACCACCAAAAAGACGTCTTGGTGGACAGGAATTTAAAGAAACTGAACCCCCTAACCCATTAGCCAGATTCCCCTGAGCTTGCTCATTTATGGACTAATCTTGCCAAACCTCAGGCCTGGCAAGCCCCACCCTGGCCTATACTGGATCTGTGGAAACCGAGCATATGCCCGACTCCCTACACACTGGGGAGGGGCGTGTGTCTTAGGGACCATCAGACCTTCTTTCTTTCTTTTTTTAAACACAGAACATGGAGAACAATTAGGATACCCAGTTTACACTACTAATCATAGACACAAAAGAGCACTGAGACAGAAGAGAGCACCCCTCCAGGTAGGCAAGTGGGAGAAGTGGAAGGGTGATGATTGGCCACCAGAGAGAATCTTGAATATTATGGGGCCTGCCACTTGGAATGATGTGATGGTATGTGGGGATATCGAACCCCAGTTTTTATATGATTAATCTTATTATCCGCTTACAAGCAGTAGTTGAGATATAACCACTGAAACTAGCCAAGCTCTTACACTTCTAGCAAGACAGAGTACCCAAATGCGCACTGCTATATATCAGAACTGTTTAGCATTAGATTATTTGTTGGCAGCTGAAGGAGGAGTATGTGGTAAGCTGAATTTAACTAATTGTTGTTTAAAAATAGATGATAAAGGTCAAGTAGTTGAAGAAATTGCTGAAACTATGCGAAAGCAAGCTTATGTGCCGGTACAAACTTGGCATTCACTAAAGTTTCCTAACTGGTTTGCTGGTCTTTTCGCATGGCTAGGAGGACTTAAGACTTTCCTTATACTAGTACTAATAGTTTGTTGCTGTAATTTTCTTATTGCCATGCATAATCCCATGTTGTATGCGTTCTATTCATAGTACTATTGAAAGTAACAGTTGAGCGGAAGACCGCAACTAAGATTATGGCCTTATACCAACCTAAACCTCCTGCATATAGTCGGAATCCTCCGGCCATGGTGTAACCAAAGATAAGTGATTTAACTCTCACACCTTATTAAGTAGTAGGGTGAGATTAATCAAAGGGGGGAATGTGGCAGGTGAAGGCCTGTGATCCACAATGTCTGACATAAGCAAGCAGGCCTAACTAGCTTGACCTGTAAATGAAGTCTGTGGAGAGGCTAAAAGGAATTGCACATCCCCCAACATGCTGCTATTGTAGAATTAGAACTCAGTAAAAGTATTGAGTTAGCTTAGACAAGCAGAATTGAAAGTTGGAAAAATACAGAAAAATATTTTTGAATGCCCCTGATAAGAAAATACAGCTGTAAGGGATTTAATTAAAACTGCTGACAGAAAGGTTACAGAGCCTTGCTTCCCTGCACGTACTAACTAGCCCAATGGCCTTGGAAGTAAGAAAGTAACAAGTTTGGTGAACTGGGCATTGTAATTGGGACTAGAAGGGGGGTGAGCAGGTGCTGGGCCCACTCCAAGAACCTAATTGGATAATCATATCAGTACAGTGTAGAATATATTAGGTACGTGAGGTTACCGTGACCAATGAAGTGTTTTTCTATACATTGAATGGATCAAAAATCTATAATATTTGTTGTATTGCCATAGAAAATCGGTCAGCGATTTTGAATTTGATTCTGCTTGAGACTTGTGCACAAATAATGATTTGGACCTTCTGAACAGACTCCTGGTATTATTGGTTTTGTCTGCACTCTGCTGCTACACTATTGCCACCATAACAATAACAATTTTTCACAAATAAAATAAAAACTGGTCAAATTCACCAGATGATTCAGACTTACAAGGTTTATTCTCTGTGGTACAGATGTGTTGCTGTAGCAGCTGATAAGCATGCAATAAATAAAACCAGGAGTCAGTTTCAAAGATCCAAGCCAATTTATTGTGCACATGGCTCAGTTAGTCAAAGCTTTAAAAGGACTGAGCAAAGTTTTTACAGAGACATACTCATTTATACCTCTTTTTCAGTTTGATACATGAGAACTTTCTATTGGTTCCAGCTTGATACATGCAAACTTCCTATTGGTTTCCAACGCCCCCTACACCTGTCCAATCAGAGATCCCTCCTGGGCCTAGCACCCAACTCCCTCCCTTAGGACTGTCCTAACAATGGTTCAGTTTCTAGGTTTGATACTTCTCTACTGCAAGGTCGTCTCTAGCTCCAGGAATGCATGTATTGAAACATTTCTTTCTTTTGCACACAAGAGAATAATGAAAGACTTATGAATTCATGTAAAACTTCTTATTAAGGCAGTTTAAAACAATTTTCTCATTTTTCACAGATTTTTGGTTCTTTTCTAGCTATAATGGGGGTTGGGATCCAGGCCTAACTTACAGGCCTTTCATATTTGCAGACTACTCTAGGCCATAGCCTGCCACATTCCCCCCTTTGATTAATTCTCACCCGCAAGTGAGAAAGGGTGAGAATTAAATCACTCATTAATTAGATCATATATTACACTGGTGTAACAGCATCACCTTGGGGTATAGGGTAATATTGCCACATAGCTAATATTTTTGTAGCTGCCTTCCTTTCTACATTGCTATCAATGGCTGCTGACTTTATTCGACTGTGATGAATCCAGGGTTCGAGTTCTGCAACTTTAACTGCTGTTGGGGTTAACAAGATGACAACATAAGGTCCCTTCCAATGCGGTGTCAACGGTGGTCTTTCTCCACTCTTTGATCCACACCGAGACTCCAGGCTTGAGAGGATGCAGGGGTTCTGTTAGATGGATGGGCAGCTGGTCTTGTACCCATGTTTGAAGACTCTGCAAAACAGAACTTAAAACCAATAGTTCTTGTCTAGTAATTTCAGATCTAATCTGTTCCATATCTCCCTTTATTTCCTATACAATAGGCGGGGGTCGCCCATACAGAATCTCAAAAGGGGAAACTCCTAAAGACTTAGCAGGGGCTAAGTATATCCTAAGAAGGGCTATAGGAAGAAACCTGGGGGCCACTTCAGATGAACTTCTTGGCAAAGTTTGGACAACTGAGATTTCAGGGTTCTACTCATACATTCTACTTTTCCTAAATTCTGAAATCTGTAGGCAGTATGCATCTGATAATGTCAATATCTCGGGGCCATACTTAATGGACTTGCTTCCTGAGGTTATCCACCCTCATTCTTTGTTCAGGGCCCCATGTGCATGCAAGGTTGTAAGGGCATACTTGGAATCTGGGTACACATTTAGACAGAGCCTCTTTTCCTATTGTCAGTGCTCTAGTAAGAGCTATCAGTTCAGCTTTCTGTGCTGAGGTTCCTGGGGCCAGGGCTGAGGACTCAACTACCAGATCAAGGGTCCACCACTGCATATCTGGCACAACAATGTCCATTAATGATGACAAGACTGCTTCCATCTACAAAGAAAGTCCGTTCAGGGTTCTCCAAAGGAACATCAGTCAAATCCGGGCGGCTTGAGAATATAGTGTCCCATAGTTTTCTAGACAGTCATGATCAGGGGGGGTCAAGACCAACTGGTAACAACGTAGCAGGATTCAAAGCTTGACTGACCTTCAATTGTATCTGGGGGTTTTCACACAACATACTCTGATACTTCAACATTCATGAATTTGTGAGCCAGAAACTTCCTTTGTGTTCCATAATGGTTAGAACAGAGTGTGGTACAGTAACTTGAAGAGTCTGTCCTCAAAGTGAGGTTGTCTGCATTGCTCACTAGGAGGGCTGTAGCTGCAACAGCTCTCAAACAAGGGGACCAGCCTTTTGCAACTACATCCGATTGTTTTGACAAATAGGCTACTGGCCGTTGCCAAGATCCAAGAGATTGAGTCAACACTCCTAGAACATTTCCTTGTGACTCATGAACATAGAGACTGAAAGATTTTCTGGACATCTGGTAGACCCAGAGCTGGTGATGACATCAGAGCGGTTTTCAAAGATCGAAAGGCTGCATCCTGTTCAAGTCCCCATTCCAATGGAGACTTTTCCATTCCTTTGGTAGCTTGATACAATGGTTTTGCTAGCAGCGCAAAATTGGGGATCCATATACGACAGTACCCTGTGGCACCCAAGAAGGCTCTCACTTGCCTCCTGGTGGTTGGAGTAGGAATACTGCATACAGCTTCTTTGCTTTCTGGTCCCAGGTGTCGAATTCCGCTGGACAACTGGAATCCTAGGTATTTAACTTGTTTGACATAATTGCGCCTTGGCTTTTAAGACTTTGTATCCAGCCTCATTAAAAAGGTGCAAGAGTTCACTGGTGGCTTGTAGACATTCACTTTCTGAGTTGGTGGTTATGAGCAATTGTCCACATACTGGAGAAGAACCCTTTCTCCTGGGTTCACATAGTAGCTTGAAAGATCCTGATTTAAAGCAGCACTGAAGAGAGTAGGTGAATTCTTAAATCCTTGGGGTAATCGAGTCCAGGTGAGTTGGGCCCCGCCTTCCTGTTGTGGGGTCTTGCCATTCAAAAGCAAACAAAAGTTGACTGGTGGGGGGCTAAGCATATGCAGAAAAAGGCATCTTTCAGGTCCAGGACAGTGAAATGAGTAGCCTCAACGGGGATCAGTCCCAAGAGAATATAAGGATTTGGTACCACTGGGTGCATAGTTTCAGCTGCATCATTCACTCGCCTCAGATCTTGTACTGGGCGGTAATCCTCTGTCCCAGGTTTCTTAACTGGGAGAAGGGGTGTTCCAAGGTGACTGGCACTCCTTGAGAAGTCCATACTTCAATAGTTTCATTAGCTGGTCGGGAAAGAGGATACTGCTTCACATGCACTGGTTCCGCTCCTGGCTTGAGGGTGACAATGACAGGGGCTTTGTTCTTCGCTAGGCCAGGTGGATTATCTTCTGCCCATACTTCAGATGGGGCTATAAGGTTGGTGGGTATACAGAAACTAGCTGGCTTGATTGGAGATGCACTATAGAACCGCTACTCTTCTTCTCGGGGAACAGTCAGCACCATCAATCCAGCAGGCTTTGGGTTCACAGTCATTTTCATTTCTCTCCCTTCAGCAAAGGATATTTGTGCCTGGAGCTTTGCAAGCAGATCTCGGCCCAAAAGTGGAATAGGGCATTCAGTCATATACAAGAAAATTTGCGTTATTTTCTGTCCCCCTAGTTCACACATGCGGTTCTGCAGGAAAGGCCTTGTGGCCTTAGCCCCAGTAGCTCTGACAATGGTGATGCATCGAGAAAACAAAGGGGCTACTGGCTTTTGTATTCTACTCCTGTATCCCCCATAAAGTCCAGATATTGGTCCCTATTTTCAGACTGACCATAGGCTCCTGGGGACCCAGGGAAACTTGGAGCCCGGTCTGGCCTAGTCTTCATCCATGCTGTAGCCCTCTTCGGCTGCCACTCACTCTATAGCTGCTTCCCTCTCTTGCTGGAACACTGTGCTCGGTTTATTCTTTCATGACTCTAAAATCCACCTCCTGTTTTTCAAGTGCTCCCTCCTCCCTTCCTGGGGGTGGAGTCAAGATGTGGGTATTCACTTCTCTAATGTCCTTCTTCTCTGCAATGGGCGTACTGATTCGCACCCAGTGGGGGCCGATCATTTTCACGACCCCTTTCACTTCCTCTGCTCCTTCGATTAGGAAAACCTCCTCCACGTCATTCAACTAAAGTATCAGCAAGAAGATCTGCTTTCTTCTTTATCTTACATTCACTTTCTCTGTCACATTCATTTCCACAATTCACAAAAACTTTCTGAGCAACTTCCATTAACTGTGCTGTATTCATACCCGCAAATCCATCCAGTTTCTGCAATTTCTGTTTTATATCTCTCTGAGACTGACTGACAAAAACTGCATCTACCATACACAAATTCTCCTGGGCTGCTCGATCGCATGGGGTATATAGTGAGGGCTGCCTGCACTATTTGGATCCCACTTGGGGTTATCAAGGCTGATGGGTCTGCATAATACTGTTCATTAGTTCAATCAAATCCTAAGGTTTCTCAGTGTAGGAGGCATAATGCAGCTTTCAGTTCAGTAAATCAGTGGCAGAAACAAGGCTGGTCAGATGGCTTTCGATATTAAGGGTGGGTAGGCCCTGGACCTGGCGCAATGAGATAACGTGACCCTCCCTTTTACTGGTAGTTGTACTTCTGAAGGTATACGGCAATTGGGGACTGTCTGGGTTCCACTTCATGTTCTTGGGCGCTGGCTATGAGTGACCCTAAACTGGCAAATGAATCCCTGCTTGTAGTGTCATCGGTGGACTATGGCCCACTCGGAGTACTTTAAACTGTGCCGGGGCTTTCGGTCAAGAGGGGGTGTATGTCCTCCTGCTGCAGAGGTGGCTGGTGAACTACTTGGGGTACATCTGCAAGGAGGTGTCCCCCCCCCCTGCCCTAGGCTCTGCCCGGGGTGGTGGCAGAGTTGAGGGAACTGGCCTATAAAGATAATAAACGGGCAGGTTTTTGGTTTTTTTTCAAACTTCCGGGCCCCCCTCCCTTGTGTTTGCTACTAATCTCCGACATTGTTTCTCATAGCAACGCTTTATCCAGGAGGGGTTTTTTCTCACAAACATTTAACCAGTAATCTACATAGGGGAACTGACCAGGGAACATTTTTTGCACAATCTGATGAACATGGGAAACTACAGGGCCATGAAGTAGCTAACACTGGCCACCAACTTTCACAGAGCATTTCTAATAGGGACGGAGACATTTTAAGTCTGTAGTCTCCAGCAAAGCCCTTGCTAAAATTCCTAGTCATACATTTCAACAAAATCTGCGTGGACTCTGACCCCCCCCCCCATGGTGACGTATTTGACAACAGACAGAGGGGGCGGGCAGTCAGGCTGCATTTTCTTATGGACTAAGCATAATGGATGTGTGTGCTCATTCTAAATAGGAAACAGTTTAGATAAAGTCCTTAAAATATAAAACTATTATTTTGCAACATGTTATAACAACAATCCCAACAGAAAGAACTATGGGGCATGTTTACTAAACTCCGAAATTGTGCGTGGCCCCGTTAGTGTGTGCTGTGCCATATAAGGAGTGGGCGGTTCAGGCAGAAAGAAGAAAAAACCCGACTGTACGTGTGCGCGTCGCGCTAATTTGCGGGGCCCACATTAGCGCGTGGGAAGGCTAAGTGGGGCGCTGCTGAGCACATATCAAAACAGAGCTGTAGCACAACGGTGAACACACTAACCAATGGTGCAGGGGCCACAGGTTCAATCCCCCCATTGTGTGCAACAAAAAGCTCAGCTGAGGCAACACCTTGAATGTGTAAAAGTGGTTCAGGAGGCAAAGTACTTTTGGATGGCATAAGGTGGCACACTGTTCGTTTTGTACGGCATAAGGCGGCGCACTGTACTATCTGGGCGGCACAAGGCAGCGCACTGTTCTTTTTGGGCGGCACAAGGCGGCGCACTGTTCATTTTGGGCGGCACAAGGCGGCGCACTGTTCATTTTGGGCGGCACAAGGCGGCACACTAATTGTGGGCAGCAGGAGGTGGCGCGCTGATGGGCATAAGGCGGCGCGCTGATGCCAAAGCAAAGGAACACAGCCACAGCACAATGGTTAAGACACTGACCAATGGTGCAGGGACCAGGGGTTCGATCCCTCACAATGCCCAGTGAAAAAGGCTAGCTGAGGCAGTATGCTATATGTTGTGGAGTGCTGTAGGAGGCTTTCTAATTTTATTTGTGATAACTACTAGCAAACGCACTCTCACAGCATATTAATATAAGGCGGCCCATAAGGCACATGTTACAGTGCACCGTCCGCCAAGGCACCCTAGAATGTCCCCTATAGGGCAGCATGTATGTTGCGACACAGGATAATGTATAGTGCACCCTATATGGCTGGCAAACCGTAACGTGCCCTATAGGGCGCCCCATAAAGCACCCTCAGAGGCACCTTATGGGTACAGTACGCTGAGGGTGGTATTGCTGGCAGCAACATATGTACAGTAAATTAAAATAAATCTGTGGACACCCCTATCACATAACCCCACTGTAGATTTGAACCCATGACATCTGGCTGCACAGGCAGTGACATAACCATTGGGCTACAGCTCTATAGCTGTAAGCAGCCCCTGGCTGGCTGCAGATAGCCTGTACGTCACCTCACTGACAGTCTGCTGTTGTGAACCACCCATACCCATGATGCACTGCACATGCAAATCAGCAGTCCACGATTGAACACAGGATGGGAAATGTACCCCTAAAGCTCCCCGGCCTGGTAGGGGGAAGTGTCCGTGTGCACCCACACAGCACCTCGGCCTGGTAGGGTGTCCTGAGTGGGTGGACAAACGGCAAAGAGTAGCTAAACACCATCACATTGTGCAGTTACTGTGCTCACCCTGAGTGTGAGATGTTGCGCCCAGGACCAGGTCCACAACACCAGGCATGGCCGAATGTGGCCATGTCAGAGCTCCAAAGCAGCAATAACCTGTGGAATAGGTAGGTGCTACATAAACATTTTGGAGATCTCTGTCTGGCTCAGACCCCCGACCCCCCAGGTGGATAAAACAGGGCTTCCCTCAACAGATCCCCACCCCAATGGCAGCAGAGTGGACCATCAACCCCAGTCCTGCTAGGGAACAGACACCCTACAGGGCAGTCCAAGCAGCTCCACACACATCCATAACACAATATCAGACAGACATTAGGCCTGGATATTCAAAGATGCACCCCACCACTATCTAATATTCACCTGCAGCAAGCCATCAGCCACTGCACCCTGCAAGGCACTCCATCACAACACATATCAGCTGTGAACAGCCTGCTGGCTGGTCCTGATGGACATGCATGCACCCACAACTGGGGTGGCAGCACACACAGACAGATAAGTCCATGAAGAGGCCCCCACAGGACACCCATACATATCACATGGGAGAATCACAATATAGCACTATGGGGGTGCCTAGCCATGCTGCCGTCACTGCACACTCAGGGTGAGAGTGATCCCCCAGCAGCACATACAGAGGTCACCCTGTCTGTGTAGGTGGTGGCCGGGCACTACCATGCCCCTGCCAGAGCCCTATGCCCTGTGCAGCTGCATCCTGGTCAGTCCACTCTGTCTGAGATATACCCATGGTCCCTTGCTACTCATTATGCACATTGGCAGGCCAATACTGGCAACAGTGTTGGCAGTGTGGGCTGTGGAAGGGGCATGCAGCCAACACCCACTGTATAGACAGACACACAATTCCACACCTATGCCATCATGGTGCTACTATTGAGGAGGAAATTAGCCTTGCCCACCAAACCGGTGCTGGGCACGGCAAGGCATGGATATGCTACGCAGTACTGCTGGGGGTCACTCCCCAGGGTGGTAAACACCGTCAGAGGCAAGGGCTGGAGCACGCACCGCAAACACCAAACAGATTGTTCGGATGGGGTCAACTAGCAGTATGTGCGTATCGTATGGATATCTATCTGCCAGTACTCCTAGCAAGCGTCTCAGAGCTGTGTACCGTATACCTCAGGTGTAGGGTTCCATTGCTAGGGTATGCAGGTGCTAGTATTGGGAGATGCACGCAGGGTCCAATGTTCTGCCTCTCCAGGAGACATTGGCCAATGGGGCCTGTGGGTGTGGGTGTGGGTGTGTCTGCCCCTGTTGGCTGCTGCTTTACGGCAGAGATTCCCAACTCCAGTCCAGGTGTGCATCACACTGATCGGGTTTACCTGCTGTTCCTCATGAATATGCATGAGCTACATCTACATGCCATGGGGGTGGTGCATAGATATACAGCACAGGCATTTGTATGAGTGGCAGCATGGACCCTGACTGGTGTGTGGCCCACCAGGACTGCATTTGGGAGATTCTGCTCTAGGTACTGCCCCTGTACATGGTGTCTGTGCTCAGTGGGGTAAAAGATAGACGTAGTACCATTGCATATGTCCTCGCCACGAAAGGTTTGTCCTTACTATCACTGTGTAGCTGTGGGAAAAATATGTGGGCAGGATTGGTGGTAGCCCCAGCTGGGCTTTGAACCTGTGACCTTCTGTTCTTGTATGCACTGCACCACCTTGTAGCCACAGATTAGCTGGATTCCCTGGAACGTCCATGCCTGTGGATCTGGCAGGGCCTGTGTGTTGCAGTGGACTGTGCCAGCCTGACATGGCTTGGCCTCTGTCCTCTGTGGCTAGCTGCCACTGCCCCCTGCACCACATGTACTCGTGCGCCAACATGCTGGCATGAGCTTCTCTCAGAAAAAGCAGATGACCTGATTGCAATGTGGCAGTACGGGACTGCATTTGGGGGACTTGGCTGTAGGTATGCCCATTGTTGTGGTGTGTGTGCGGTGTTGGGTAACATATGGGTGTTTCCCCCATGCTTATGTTCCCTGCAATACAGGGGTGTCTGCTCTATCTTTGTTTAGTGGTGGGTAAAATATATGGATGGGGCTGGCAAGTGCCCCAGCTGGGATTTGAACCTCTGGCCTTCTAGTCCTAGAGGTCATGGCTATGTCCTCTGCACCACACTATGGCCACAGAGACAGTGCAGCCCCTGGAGGTAGTAAACCTGGCAGGATGGCGTCACAAACCCTGCTGTATGCATTTTTACTGTGGGCTCCTTCACCCTGTGTGGTGACAAACGTGCAAATAAAACCCGGGAATGACCACGGAACAAAGGGGGAAAACATATACCCAAGCTGGGCAACAGTGATATTAATGGGCAACCCTAGATAACACTCCCAGGACAGCTCCAGAAAAAGGGAAATGTTTTTTGGACGAGTCTCCGCTCCGTACACCTTTCCATAAATCATTTCCCTTTTTTTGGAGCTTTCCTGGGTGTGTTATCTAGTTTTGCCCATCACTATAACTGTTCCCCAACTGAATTACTATTTTTCATATTTTTGTGGTGGTCATTTTCTATTTATAATTGCACTTTTGTGCTGTGCACATGTATCACACTGCTCACGTTTTGCAGGTTTCCCCGGTTTTGCTGTACATTGCTGACGGAAATGGTTTCTCTTCCCTTTAAATGCATTCTAACGTGAGTGATTCACTCGCGCTATTTTTTTTTGGAAATTCAGCCCCGATAATGTGCAGGGCGCCTCTCCCCTCCCCTTCCCCTTCCCCGCCCATTAACCCCTTCTCTCCGCCCCTCCGGGGCCTTCCTCCGCCCTCCGTTAGCCTTTCCACGCCTCTATCGGACATTTGCGGGCACGTACTTGTGCGGCACCCGTTACTGTGACGCGCAAGTGTGCGGGGCTTCATCGCACGTTTGCGGGGCATTTAAGCGCTCTTAAGTACCGCTTTTAGTGCGCTATTTTGCGGCGCGCTAATTAGCGGTTTTTAGTAAACATGCCCCTATGGCTCCTAACATGATGGCCACATATATATTACGTATGACTGGAATGAAATTACTTAGCATGGAAACTCACTGCCAGCCGTAATCAGCATTTAAGCTGAACAATGTCTCTGCAAAAGAAATTACTTTAAATCTTACAGTTCAGAAAACAGACATTCAAAGGACATTCCGGATACTTTTTCATAAAGTGGGTGGATATCTGGAATACATATACACCCCTTTTTCTTCCTTTTTTATTTTTTTCTATTAACAATAAGTATGTCTTCTATGAGGTGCTTGCCGCAGTATATCAGGAACTAGAATTCAAGCACGATTAACTCCTCATTCACTCAGGATTTAAATCACTTTCAAGTCGCGATCTGGTACTACTGGCTCGGGATGCTTCATAGTCCTGTCAGGGTTCTTAACCTCTACTTTGTAGGTCAAAGGGAAAACAAAAGCAGTTTCTGTTTGAACCATTACAGTGCTTGCTGAAGATTTGAACATAAAAAAACACAAGACAAAGCTAAGCCCACAAATGCATTATACCTATAGCTTTACAGAAATCATTTTCACTTGGTCCGTACAAGAACAGTACAGGAACTCGAAAGGGGTTAATAAGAACTTAACCCTTTCCAGGCTAAGCCCAAAACTGTCGGGATCCACAATCCTGACTAAACATTCTTATTAAATGATATATAATACATGACCATAGCAGAAGGAACATCACTATTAAAACATATTGAATAAAACAGGTACAATTTTCCTGAAATAAGCACAAATTAACCCAGCTGCAGAATGTTGAGATTAAGCCTTCACAGGGTTAAAAGACACTACACATTCCTTTCTCCAGACACGCCCCTCCTCTCTCCCCTAGCCAGAGAGCACTGCTGTACTGAAAAAAACCTGGAATTAGTGAGACAGCTAACTGTAAAAGTGACTCCTGAGTTTATTTTTCCTTCTTTCTTCTTCTCTGCTTAATACTATCTCTTAATCAGTAAACTGTTTCACAAATTACCCAACAGAATAATCTTACATTATACCAGAAGGGAAACTCGCGGTTTCAACAGATAACAAAAATCAGATACACAGTAAGGACAGACAAACACCAAACGCTTCCTCCTTTTCGCGACCTGGCCGCAGTCGCTTGGCCAGGAACTGCGCTACTCAGGAGTCCACTTTCGCTCGGTCTGTATTTCAAGACTTCTCAATCACACAGGCAATCATATTATCACAAAAATCATTTTTCAAGTGCCCAGGTTTTCTGACTAACTGACTATTCCAAACAAGAAGGGTCGATGGCTTCCCCCCGCGCATACTCATGCGGGGTCTACTAGGACTGCCCTTATGAGAGGTGATCAAGCTCTCTTGTCTCGCACATACCCATGCGAGATTTTCCCAGATAGTCTATACCAAATCAGTCTTGTGCATACTTATACAAGACTTTTTCCCCAGGCTGCACTGACTTTTAAACAAGAAAATATCTACTCACTGGATCCAGTTCCTGATACCAAACCAGTTCTTGGGTTGGATCCTGGACTCCCCTCGGGTTCTGAGGTGTTGGCCAGCTGGACCCAGTGGCCCGCCGAGGCAAGGCTGAACCCTCTCCGATACAATAAGACCGGCGGCGCCTGAGAATTCCCCTGCAGTCGGACAGACATGGTTCCAACCGGACCAAACCTTTGAGGCGAGAAGTCGTGGTATATTCACTGGCATACCATCCCCTGCTCGCACATTCCGGGCCAACGCACCAAGAATATGTAGCAGCTGATAAGCATGTGATAAATAAAACCAGGAGTCAGTTCAAAGATCCAAGCCAATTTATTGTGCACATGGCTCAGTTAGTCAAAGCTTTAAAAGGACTGAGCAAAGTTTTTACAGAGACATACTCATTTATACCTCTTTTTCAGTTTGATACATGGGAACTTTATATTGGTTCCAGCTTGATACATGCAAACTTCCTATTGGTTCCAATGCCCCCTGCAACTGTCCAATCAGAGATCCCTCCTGGGCCTAGCACCCAACTCCCTCCCTTAGGACTGTCCTAACAATCGTTCAGTTTCTAGGTTTGATATTTCTCTACTGCAAGGTCGTCTCTAGCTCCAGGAATGCATGTATTGAAACATTTCTTTCTTTTGCACACAAGAGAATAATGAAAGACTTATGAATTCATGTAAAACTTCTTATTAAGCAGTTTAAAACAATTTTCTCATTTTTCACAGATTTTTGGTTCTTTTCTAGCTATAATGGGGGTTGGGATCCAGGCCTAACTTACAGGCCTTTCATATTTGCAGACTACTCTAGGCCATAGCCTGCCACATTGCTACTCCAAACAATCCCCATGCAAGAAGAAATAAGAGTCCCACAAAAATTAGGATGCAAAGACACTGCCCCAAATACTGTTCTCGACTGTAAGCTACCAAAACAAAATATACCGTTCATATAGCACCACATCATCCAACATTCTCTCAAAAGAAAAAGAGAAATCCATATGCACCCTGTCACACCGACTAACACATTACATTCACCTCAAAACGCCCAGCAATAGCATCAGATCTGTCATACTGTGTACTTCACAAACTCCCATTAATTGTTCATTTGCAATATAGACATCTGCTCAATGTTCCCATAAAGTTGCGCAGAGTCCTCCATCCGCAAGGCTGCCTGTAGAGGGAGGTTCTACAATATCACACTTTTAGTCATGACTAAGATTGAGATATCAAGCAATGCCTACTCCTTGTGACTAAAAGCGTGATATTGTAGCACCTCCTGCTATTGGCACTAATGTGAGTGGAGGACTCCTCCACGCAGCTTCGCAGGAACATTGCATGTAATCTAACAAAGAGCATATTATAACAAAGACACCATGTCATCAGATCATAACCAAGAAAAAATATAGTTGATTGTCATTGCTATAGAATACCATAAACAACAAAGGCATATTCAATGACAGTAGCCAGATATGGCCCCTGATTGAATATCCGGGGTTAAAATTCAGTGGTGACAGCTATGTGCCTTAGAGGCACATAGCTATCGCAAATGAGTATCAGGACTATCATCTTTTGCGTTTTTAGCAAAGCCAAGTGCTCCACAGGTTTGCCAAAGTTCTTTTTTTTTTAATTAGGATTTTATTATATTACATGCTGAATACATATAGTGAAAAGCATACTTCTGAATTTCAAATATAACCAAAGAAAGACACAAAGAAATCCATGATCACATAGATGCTATAGTCCACATCATGGAAAGGAGAGATCCAAGGAAAAATGCTAATTTTTACAATCCCAACCAGCCCCATAGCCAAAGACAAACAAGTCAAGTATATTTATTTACCACTTTTCACCGAGTCAAAGCAGTGTACATTCAGGTACGGTATAGATTTCCCTTGTCCCCAAAGGACTCACAATCTATATTTTGTACCTGAGGGTTAACTGGCTTGCCCAAGGCATGCCTGTGGGACTAGAAACCCCAGTCTCTCCAGTCCAAGGTTGCTGTCCTCCAGTGGGTTTTGAACCCCTGGCCCTTGTCAAACTTGCCCCAACCACTAGGCCACTCCTTCAGCCTTCAAAGTATAGATTCTAGATTATTAACCCCCAGATTTCTCTAAAAGAAATTTTTCCAACTATGAAACATCAGAGAAAACAAATCTTTTTCCAGCAAAAGATACAATATACTTAGGGGGTTATTCTGTGCCACTAATAGCAGGGATGGACTGCCCATTGGGATATCCATCCCCACTATTCGTGCCTTCACCCGGCTGGTTGTGCGGGGAAGTTAGACAGGAGCGGGGAAGGGGCGGCTCGGGGGTGGAGTCTGGGCGGTCGCCGGCCCTGGACATACAGGGCCGATTCTAATGTTGGCCCTGTACATCCAGGGCTGGGGATATGTGAGGGGAAGTTATTCCAACTCAGAGGTGGACATGTCCTTTTGTAAATGCCGGGATGCGGATGGGGCGGGGGGCCGGAGGACATTCCCTGCAGCCCGACCCTGGCCGTAGGAGGCCAGATTGGGGGCTGGGCTGCGGGGAATTATCTTTAATTCCCGGTGGCCAGCATCAAGGCTCTTCAATGGAGCCATGGTGCCATGGCTTCATGACGCCATTGCACCGCGGCCCCATTGAAGAGCCTTGACTGAGTTAGCCGGGGACTGTTCGCGATTCTGATCCCACGGGGCTAGATATGCCCCACGGGATCAGAATCGTAATCTCCTCTGTACGTCCAGTTCAGACCGGACATACTGAGGGGATCAGCGTCCAGGATAGAATCGGGCCCTTACAGCGGAAACAACGGTAAAAGGTGGCACCAATAGCTAGAACCTTAGGACGTAGTTGCATAAAGGCTGTCCTACGCATCTGTTTGGGTTTGACCACATCTGGGAAAATACTAATAGGCTGGCCACAAAAGGGAAGAGACGTCTTTGTGAAATAAGATTTCAAAATAAAAAATTAATTTATGTCTGACCCAACAATGACCAGCAAAGTTGTTCTTTCTGAAATATCCTGAGAAATTTCAAGAAACTCAGTTAAACCTAGACTATCTGGAGAGGCAATCAAATCATTACCTTCTCCTTCTGCCATCTCAACCCTCGTCCCGTTAGGTAAATAATACAACTTAGAAACGGCTAAGGTTTCACCTTACTATACTGCAATATTTCCTTTAAGTATTTTTTTTAACAATTCCAAGGGTGACAGCAATCGCATAACAGGAAAATTCAAAAATCTTAAATTATTGGTTTTCAAAGTTGCCCCATATAACCCACATTCTAGCAAGATAAAGCAGACTAAGTTTAGACCTGATACGTCTGTTTTTGTTAAACCCTAACATTTCTTATCCAACTGTTTTCTCTATTCTTCTTTTTTGCCCATCTATCCACTCAGATTTTACTCCTCCTCCAGTTCTCTTATCTCAGTTTCCCTCTTTGCATCACTTATTTTACACCAGGTTTCCATCTGCTTCTCTCACCCCACCTTCCACTCCAAATCTCCCCTGTTACTCTTTTCCTAACCTCCCATTCCCTTCTGCCTCTCACTCATTTTCCAGCCTTTTATTCACCCTCTCTTTCATCCACTCTCTAACCCGTTGGCCCTTTCAGCCCTCTGCACTCACATCCTCCCTATCACTTATCCACTTTCTTTTATTTCTCATCTCCTCACGAACTCCAGCTCCTTCCCTGTTGCTCATCTCCTTTCCCTACAAAGTCTCTCACCACCTCCCCAGCTCCATTTCTTCTTCTACTACTACTACTACTGATCATTTATATAGCACTACAAGACATATGCAGCTCTGTACAGATACACGTAAAAGATGGTCCCTGCTTGTCAGAGCTTACAGTCTAATAAAGGCAGATAATACAACAGTTGAGAACAAGGATACAACTAGGGAAAGGTAAGGAGACACATAGGAGATAAGACGATCCAAAAGCAGCCATAAAGAGGTAGTTTGTTCCAGGCATAAGGAGCGGTAAGGTGAAAGGATCGAAGTCTCGAATAGCCAGTGGAAGAAAAGGTCACAGAGAGAAGCAATCCACCAGAAGAGTAGAGTTCATAAGGACGGGTGTATGGAGAGATGAGAGAAGAAATGTAGTGAGGAGCAGCAGAAGAAGTTTGAACTGGATACAGAAATGGATGGGGAGCCAATGAAGTGACTTGAAAAGAGGGGTTACATGATCATATTGGGGCTGGCAGAAGATTAGCCGCACAGCTGAGTTTTGAACAGATTGAAGGGGAGAGAGATGATTCAGAGGGAGACCAGCAAGGAGGAAGTTGCAATAATCTAGATGGGAGGTGATTAAAGAGTGGATAAGTGTCTTAGTAGTGTGTTCAGAAAGGAAGGGGTGAATTTGCTGATGTTATAGAGAAAGAAACAGATTTTAGCTATCATTTAGAGAAGGAGATGGAGGAGTCAAAGACGACCCCAAGGTTGCAGGCTGAGGAGACAGGGAGTAGAAGAGTTATGCACAGAGACTGAGAAAGGAGAAAGGGAGGGAGGTAGGTTTAGGGTAAAAAATAAGAAGCTCGGTTTTGGCCATGTTCAGTTTCAAATGGTGGTGAGACATCCAGGCAGTGATGTCAGATAGGCAAGCAGAGATTCGGGCCTGGCGTGTCGGACAGTTCTGAGAGTCATCAGCATAAAAATGGTACTGAAAACAATGGAAGGAGATGTATGCACCAAGAGACTGGGATAAAGAAAGAAAAGGAGTGGGCTCAGAACAGACCCTTGGGGTACACCAATTGAGAGCGGGATAGGAGTAGAGGAGGATCCACCAGAACAAACACTGAAAGAGCGATGGGACAGATACAAAGAGAACAGAGATAGCACAGAACCTTTAAATTTCTACACTTTTACCTCTTCTATAGACTCATCCCTTTCCACTACTTCTCAACCTTCTCCAGCTATGCAGGTCCTTCATGCCACCCCTTGACTCCTTCCCACTGTTCTGTTCCCTTTCATTTGTATAGCATCTTCTCAAAATCCAACGTCTACTCTCCTAGCCCAACCAACACATAGTCCCCACTTCCACTGTCCCCCAATGACAAGTTCCTACTTCACCCTTCCAAAAATATTTTGTGTGGGAGGGAAGAAAAATCTACGATTGGCCGGGTATTGGGAGAGTAAGTGGGGATTGAGGATGGAGGGGTAAAATTTGAGTGGATGAAAAAGGAATAAAGAAAGAGATGGAGGGAAAAGAAAAAAGGAGAAAGATCAGTATGTTAAAGCAGATAGAGAAACATAGAAACATAGAAATATGACGACAGAAAAAGACCACATGGCCTATCTAGTCTGTCCTTCCATATCAACAACTACATCAGTCCCCTTTTTTCCTTTAGAGATCCTCTGTGTTTGTCCCATGCTTTTTTGAATTCAGTTACTGTCCTCATCTCTACCACCTCCACTGGGAGACTATTCCATGGATCCACCACTCTTTCCGTAAAGAAATATTTCCGCATATCACTCCTGAATCTATCCCCCTTAACCCTCATCCCATGTCCCCTCGTAGCAGATCTTGCTTTCAATTGAAAGAGGCTCTCCCCCTGAACATTTATACCACGGGGGTATTTAAACATCTCAATAATATCACCTCTATCTCGCCTTTCCTCTAAGGTGTACATATACTATTGTACCACTGTTGTATATAGTTAACCAGGATATCCTTTATCAGATAACCCTGCATTGTATTTAGTTTCCCCTATTTCGCCAAGTTATACTTCCTGTTAAATGTAACGACCAGACATGTGTAAACTGTCGGATGTTTTCTGTTCAATGTAAACCGCGCTGATGTCTAATAGTGCGGTATATAAGAATTGTTAATAAATAAATAAATAAATAAAATATTAAGATTCCTAAGGGGCATGTTTACTAAACATTCCTAACGTGCGGGGCCGCGGTAGTGTGCCTGTGCCATATAAGGAGTGGGCGGTTCAGGCCGAAAAAGGAAAAATAAAGGCCGTATGTGTGCGCGTCGTGTTAATGTGCGGGGCCCACATTAGCGCGTGGGAAGGCTAAGTGGGGCGCAGCTGGGCACATATGGGAACAGAGCTGTAGCACAACAGTGAAGACAATAACTAATGGTGCAGGGGCCACAGGTTCAATCCCCCAGTGTGTGTGCAGCCCAAAAAGGCTGGCTGAGGCAACACCTTGAATGTGGAAATGTGTGTCAGGAAGCAAAATAATTTTGGGGCGGCATAAGGTGGCGCACTGTTCATTTTGGGGCGGCATAAGGCGGCGCACTGTTCATTGTGGGGCGGCATAAGGCGGCGCACTGTTCATTGTGGGGCGGCATAAGGCGGCGCACTGTTCATTGTGGGCAGCAGGATGCGGCGCACTGTTAATTGTGGGCAGCAGGATGCGGCGCGCTGATGGCCACAAGGCGGCACGCTGATGCTAAAGCAAAGGAACACAACCACAGCACAATGGTTAAGACACTGACCAATGGTGCAGGGACCAGGGGTTCAATCCCTCACAATGCCCATTGAAAAAGGCTAGCTGAGGCAGTATATTTTATGTTGTGGAGTGCTTTAGGAGGCTTTTTAATGCTATTTTGTGATAACTACTAGCAAACGCACTCTCACAGCATGTTAACATAAGGCGGACCATAAGGCACATGTTACATAAGGCACCCTAGAATGTCCCCTATAGGCAGCATGTATGTTGTGACACAGGATAATGTATAGTGCACCCTATATGGATGCCAACCATAAAGTGCCCTATAGGGCGCCCAATAAAGCACCCTCAGAGGCACCTTATGGGTACAGTACGCTGAGGGTGTTATTGCAGGCATCAACATATGTACAGTAAATGTAAAAAATGCTTTGGAAAACCCTATCACAGAACCCCACTGTGGGTATGAACCCATGACCTCTGGCTGCACAGGCAGTGGCGTAACCATTGGGCTACACCTCTATAGCTGTAAGCAAGCTCCTGCCTGGCTGCAGATAGCCTGCACGTCACATCACAGACAGTAAACAGGATAGGGTTAGGCCACCCGTACCCATGATGCACTGCACATGCAAATCAGCTGTCCACAGATGCACACAAGATGGGAACTGCACCCCTAAAGCTACCCGGCCTGGTAGGGGGAGGTGTCCTTGTGCACCCACACAGCACCTCGGCCTGGTAGGGTGTCCTGAGTGGGTGGACAAACGGCAAAGAGTAGCTAAACACCATCACATTGTGCGGTTACTATGCCCACCCTGAATGTGTGATGATGCGCCCAGGACCAGGTACACAACACCTTGCATGGCTGAATGCGGCCATGCCAGAGCTCCAAAGCAGCAATAACCTGTGAAATAGGTAGGTGCTGCATAAACATTTTGGAGATAGCTGTCTGCTACAGTTAGTGGAACACACCCACCCCCACCGATGGCAGCAGAGTCAACCATCAACCCCAGTCCTGCGGGGGATGTAGCCCCCCCCCCCCCCCCCCCCGGGCAGTCCAAGCAGCTCCACACACATCCATAACACAATATCAGACAGACATTAGGCCTGGATATTCATAGATGCACCCCACCACTATCTGATATTCTCCTACAGCAAGCCATCAGCCACTGCACCCTGCAAGGCACTCCATCAAGACACATACCATCTGTGCTCAGTCTGCTGGTTGGTCCTGATGGAAATGCATGCACCCACAACTGGGGTGGCAGCACACACAAGCAGAAAAGGCCCCAACAGGAAACCCATATATATCACATGAGAGAAACACAATACAGCACTATGGGTGTGCCTAGCCATGCTGCCATCACTGCACACTCAGGATGAGAGTGATCCCCCAGAAGCACATACAGAGGTCCCCCTGTCTGTGTAGGTGGTGGCCGGGCACTACCATGTCCCTACCAGTGCCCTATGCCCTGTGCAGCTGCATCCTGGTCAGCCCACCCTGTCTGAGATATACCCATGGTCCCTTGCTACTCATTATGCACATTAGCAGGCCAATACTGGCAACAGTGCTGGTAGTGTGGGCTGTGGAAGGGGCTTGCAGCCAGCACCCACTGTATAGACCAGGGGTGGGCACCTCCGGTCCTGGAGGGCCGCAGACCATTCAGGTTTTCGGGATATCCCTAATGAACATGCATGAGATATATATGCATTAGAGATATCCTGCCAACCTGACTGGTTTGTGGCCCTCAAGGGCTGGATTTGGAGACCCCTGCCTTACACCTCTGTCATTTAAGATCATGAGTGGGCAAGGTACAGATGTCCTAGACATCGAAAGGGTATATAGAATGTGTCACATTCCTCCTCGATTCTCACCACCACCAAAAAGTTGTCTAATAGACAATTTTTTGGTGGTGGTGAGAAGTGAGGAGGACTGTGACAAATTCTTTCTAACCTTTTTGATGTCTTGGACATCTGCACCTTGTCCACTCACAATCTTAAATGACAGAGGTGTAAGGCAGGGGTCTCCAGATCCAGCCCTGGAGGGCCACAAACCAGTCAGGTTGGCAGGATATCTCTAATGCATATATATCTCATGCATATTCATTAGAGATAAACCGAAAACTTGACTGGTCTGCGGCCCTCCAGGACCAGGTTTGCCCACCCCTGGTATAGACAGACACACACTTCCACACCTATGCCAGCATGGTGCTACTATTGAGGAGGTAATTAGCCTTGGCCACCAAACCTGTCCTAGGCACGGCAAGGCATGGATATGGTACGCAGTACTGCTGGGGGTCACTCCCCAGGGTGGTAAACACCGTCAGAGGCCAGTCCTGGAGCACGCCCCGCAAACACCTAACAGATTGTTCTGATGGGGTCAACTAGCAGTATGTGCGTAACGTATGGATATCTATCTGCCAGTACTCCTAGCAAACGTCTCAGAGCTGTGTACCGTATACCTCAGGTGTAGGGTGACATTGCTAAGGTATGCAGGTGCTAGTATTGGGAGATGCACGCAGGGTCTATTGTTCTGCCTCTCCAGGAGACATTGGTCAATGGGGCCTGTGGGTGTGGGTGTGGGTGTGTCTGCCCCTGTTGGCTGCTGCTTTACGGCAGAGATTCCCAACCCCAGTCCAGGTCTGCATCACACTGTTCGTGTTTTCCTGCTGTCCCTCATGAATATGCATGAGCTACATCTACATGCCATGGGGGTGGTGCATAGATATACAGCACAGGCATTTGTATGAGTGGCAGCATGGAACCTGACTGGTGTGTGGCACACCAGGAATGCATTTGGGAGAGTCTGCTCTAGGTACTGCCCCTGTTCATGGTGTCTGTGCTCAGTGGGGTAAAAGATAGACGTATTACCATTGCATATGTTCTCGACACAAAAGGTGTGTCCTTACTATCACTGTGTAGGTGTGGGAAAAATATGTGACTAGGATTGGTGGAAGCCCCAGCTGGGCTTTGAACCTGTGACCTTCTGTTCTTGCATGCACTGTCTGTGTGCACTGCACCACCGTGTAGCCATGGATTGGCTGGTTTCCCTGGAACGTCCATGACTGTGGATCCGGCAGGGCCTGTCTGTTGCAGTGGACTGTGCCAGCCTGCACATGGCTAGGCCTCTGTCTTCTGTGGCTAGCAGCCACTGCCCCCTGCACCACATGTACCCGTCCGCCAACATGCTGGCATGAGCTTCTCTCAGAAACAGCAGATGACCAGATTGCAATGTGGCAGTACGGGACTGCATTTGGGGGATTTGGCTGTAGGTAATGCCCATTGTTGTTGTGTTTTTGCAGTGTTGTGTAAAATATAGGTGTTTTCCCCATGCTTATGTTCCCTGCAATACAGGGGTGTCTGCGCTATCTTTGTTTAGTGGTGGGTAAAATATAGGGGCTGGGCTGGCATGTGCCCCAGCTGGGATTTGAACCTCTGACCCTCGAGGTACTGGCTCTGTCCGCTGCACCACACTATGGCCACAGAGACAATGCAGCCCCTGGAGTTAGTATACCTGGCAGGATGGAGTCACAAACCCTGCTCTACGCATTTTTACTGTGGGCACATGCACTCTGTCTGGTGACAAACGTGCACATAAACCCCGGAAATGACCACAGACACTGGGGGACAATATATCACCACGCTGGGCAAAAGTGATATTAATGGGCAACCATAGCAAACACTCCCAGGAAAGCTCCAAAAAGGACATTTGTTTTGGATGAGTCTCCGCTCCGTAGACCCTTCCAATATTCATTTCTTCTTTCTGGAGCTTTCCTGGGTGTGTTTTCTATATTTGCCCATTACTATAACTGTTCCCCAGCTGCATTACTATTTGTGATATTTTTGTTGTGGTCACTTTCTATTTTTATTTTCACTTTTGTGCTGTGCACATGTATCACACTGCTCACGTTTAGCAAGTTTCCCCGATTTTGCTGTACATTGCTGACGGAAATGGTTTCTCTTCCCTTTAAATGCCCTCTACCGCGAGTGTTTCACTCGCGGTAGTTTTGCTTTGGGATTCGGCCCCGATAATGTGCGGGGAGCCTCTCCCCTCCCCTTCCCCGCCCATTAAACCCGTCTCTCCGCCCCTCAGGAACCTTCCTCTGCCCTCCGTTAGCCGTTCCACGCCTCTATCGGACATTTGCGGGCCCGTACTTGTGCGGGGCCCGTTATTGTGCCGCGCACCTGTGCGGGGGTGACACGCACGATTGCGGGGCATTTAAGCGCTCTTAAGTACCGCTTTTAGTGCGCTATTTTGCGGCGCGCAAATTAGCGTTTTTTAGTAAACATGCCCCTAAGTCTGTCCTCATATGCTTTATAATGAAGACCACTAACCATTTTAGTAGCCACCCTCTGCACTGACTCCAGCCTGTTCACATCCTTTTGAAGGTGCGGTCTCCAGAATTGCACACTATACTCCAAATGAGTTCGTACCAAAGGCGTATACAGAGGCACTATCACCTCCTTTTTTCTGCTAGCCATTCCTCTCCGTATGCACCCTTCTAGTTTTTGCCGTCGCCTTTTCTACCTGTTTAGCTACTTTAAGATCATCAGACACAACCACGCCTAGGTCTCGTTCTTCTTTAGTGGACAAAAGTACTTCACCCCCTGTACTATATTGCTCCCTTGGATTGCTGCAGCCCAAATGCATGACCTTACATTTTTTAACATTAAATCGCAGCTGCCGAATTCTAGACCATTCTTCAAGCTTAGCTAGATCCCTCCTCATGTTATCTACACCTTCCTGGGTGTCTACTCTATTGCAGATTTTGGTATCATCCGCAAAAAGGCAAACCTTACCCTACAGCCCTTCCGCTATATCACTAACAAAGATGTTAAAAAGAATCAGATCAAGGACAGATCCCTGGGGCACACCACTGGTAACATCCTTCTCCTCAGAGTGAGCTCCATTTCCCTGTACTCTTTGTCGCCTCCCAACCAACCGATTTCTAACCCAAGCAGCAATTTTAGGGTCCATCCCTAGGGTGCAAAGTTTGTTTATAAGTCACCTGCGAGGAACAGTATCAAAGGCTTTACTGAAATCTAAATACACCACATCTAGATGTAGAGAGAGAATGGAAAAAACTAGAAGAAAGGACAAATGGACAGCAGACAATGGAGAGTTAGCAGAAGACAAGAAGAAACCAGAAGAAAGTGACTGCATCAATTGTAACTGAAAAATAAAATGCAGAAACAAAAGGTAGAAAAATACTTTTTTATTTTGAATTTATTAACTGGAATATGTCAGCTCTGGGAAATGTGCATCTTTAATGTCTGCATTTTGTTTAGTACAAGAGGAAATTAATTTATAGCTTTATTTCTGCAGTGTTGTTGTACATTCCAAGTTTGACTTTTGGGGTTGCCAGATTAATTATAGTCTTTGCATTCCTAAATTGTGATCCCTTGTTATTTGTTTGGTGATGATCTATGTTCTGCATGTGTAACCGAGCTGAGGTATTCTGTTTATGTAATTTCTATTTGACAGTGCCACTTGTTCTGTTTCCCCAGTAGGAGATGTATTGGCATTCTCTGAGATGTATTGGTTTAATATTTGCAATGTTGTCTTTTGATAGGTAGGGTTTGGTGCTTTATGAGTCCTGGTAGTACTTTTATGATATGGTAGGTTTGCTATGGGTTCTAAATGGGCAGTACTTCCTAATGTGCCTGGCGATTGGCACTGGAGTATAGTAATGTAGAAATCTGGCAGTCTTTCTTTATCTATACACTCATTAAGAGGCATGTATACTAAAAATTAGTACATGTTAATATTATGCAAATATTTATGCAAATGAGACCCTTATGCAAATGAGACCCCACACCACATCTCCGCATTTGGCCCCGCACCCCCTTTGGGCCGCTCCTGCCCCCCTCTAATGCTTTTCTCTTGCTCTCCTCTCTTTGCGCCCTGGTGCCGATTCTGTCCATCCATGCTGCTTAAAGACCCCACAAGTAGCTTCTTTCTTCTTCATCCTGCAGCAACAATATACCCATGAAGAGCATCCCCAAAACAGAAGAGTTGAAAGACATGGCAGAAGTGGTTTAGTGTCTCTTTGAGTATGTGATGTTAAGGGCTGAGGATGTGGCCAGTGAGGCTAAGATGAAAGTGGAAAAAAACACACTGAGTTTTAGGGCCCTGGCAGACCAAGGTACCACATGATATAGTGACTTGCTTACAATATTTCTAGGAGAAAGAGGCGCTGGTGAATTAATCTAAAGCTGTAGGAATCATTCCATGGGAGAACCACAAAGTAGAGATTTTTAATGACTTGCCTCAAATCATCCTGCAAAAAAATAGGAACATCATGGAGATTGTGCAATTTAAAAAAAAAAAGGAAAATATTAGGAATGAGTTGCTCCACCCTGTCATTCTGTTTACCATCTGCACAGGAATAAGAGAGCTAGTATGATGAAGGAAGCAAGATTTATTTTGGAGACAGAGGGCCTCCGCCATCCAGTAGTTACTAAGACTTTGGACCGAAAACAGCAGCTGGCAGTGTATCGGTGGCAACCAGCAAGAAGCTACGGCAAAGGTTCACAGGGCTGCTACCAACAGTCTTCATGGTGGGCACTCTGCAGGGGAGTCGATGGAGGAAACCAAAAAGGAGGTGAACCAAAGGAGCTGTGCCACTGGGGATCAGAAGCTGGATGAAGGACTGAGCAGCAGAAGACTGGACTTAACGTCATATGTACTTGGAGTTTTTGGAGAGAGTATTAGGTAAGAATGAGGTGAATGGGAAAAATGAGAGCTGAAGGAGAAGGGTTGGAGTATGAAAAATGAGAGTTAGGAAGATGGGGAGAGCAGATGCTATGGGGGGGGGGGGGGAGGAAGAGTTCATATTACAGGAATTGGAAGGATAATATTAGAGAACGGAAGAGTGGCCTGTTTTGTGATGAAGTTACTTCCTGAAGGATCAGGACAGTGGACAAAGTGGATGCCTAAGAATATTGGTAGGTTGGTGGGGGAGGGGATGCAGGGAAAGTGTGTGTGTGTGTGTGTGGGGGGGGGGGGGGGTGGAGATAGAAGAATGAAAAGGGACAGGGGGATGGGGGAGAAGGATGGTGAGTCAGATGGAAGATACCAGGTACATGAGTTTATGGGGAGTAAAATAGGATAAATGAAGGGAAGGGACAGGGCCATTGGGTACTAGAATGTGAATGGGTTAAACAGTTCAAAATAGAGGGGTATGATAGTCAAGAAGCAGGCCAAAATGCAATGGTCAGTTGCTTTGCTCCATGAAACACATTTACATCTGAGAGATGAAAGATTTTTGAATGTCAAAAGGATTTGGGAAAAGTAACTCACCTAAACAGGCGGTATGGGTGGCAGGATGGCAATTTTGTTAATTTGATAGAGATGATTTTCTGTGTACTTTGGAAGGGGGAATAGAGATGGAGGGGGAGGGAGGATGTCTGGCCTAAAGAAGGAGTGTCAAGGAACGAAGTTAACCTTTGTAAATATAAATGCACCAAATGACAACCACAGACACTTTTAGCAAAGAAATGAAATGGATTATCTTTTGTGGAATGGGAAATTATTGTGGGAGGGGATTTCAGTTTGACAGTGAATGTACATTTAGATCGTTCTGCACGGTTGGGGACCATAGTGCCCCACACTGGAAAGTTTAATGTATTTACACTAGGTTTTGAATTTGATGAATGTATGGAGACTACAGTGTCCAAAGCAAAAGAATTGTAAGCATCCATGGCTTCAATCTAGCTGCTATTTCTACTGGATTTCTAGAGGCCTATGTGTTATTACAAAATAAGTTTAAAATAGATGCCTATGTGGTCTTTGCACATAGACGACCTGCTATAAAATTATCTCCTAGGAGTCTTTTGGTTCAATATCTGCAATCAAAATCCATAAGCATAGTAAAATGAACCACAAAGAATGCAAGCCACCACTTTCCCGAGATGACAAATAATATACATGTTATAGGCAAATCCACCAACCAGCCCCACAGTGTCTCTTCCTGGTGCTTTGGGTCCCTTATGGATCCCAACACTGGCTGATGTTTTGGCTTGGCTTACATCAGGGGAAATAAAAATTATCGTACAATGCAAATATCATCCCCTCTTAACTTTATAAAATGCCTTTTTGGTTGCTATAGTTGTATAAAAAATAATATAAAGTAATCAACAAAAGGTAAAAAGGTTAAAAATGTAACATGCAGGGCTGACCAGTTACTATGTGGACTAGGCAACTGCCTAGGGTGATAGGCACAGCATTTCCCCCCTCTACCACCATTGCTGCCACCCCCCATCTTACCTTTGCAGCACAGGCTTCAGGGATCAGCAGTGCAGCACCAAACAGTGCTGGGAAACCCCTTGAAAACCGTTCTCAGTGGTCAGCTTTTTAGTGTTTGTGTGCATGTATGCGTAAGTGCTCAGGGCCTGAGGGATCTCGATGTGACAGTCCTTGACTGCGTGCACCACATAAAATGCCTGCCGCTGAGAGCAGTTTTAAAGGGCTTTTCTGGGATTGTTCAGAGTCATGTTGTCGCTCCTTGAAGCCTTATTATTGGGCCTCCCTCAAAGGTACAGTGGTGGAGTTGGCAGCAGTGGTGGTAGTGGGGGAGAGCTGGAAGAGAAATGCTGGAGATTTTGGAGGAGGCAGTGTGGAAGGCAAGATGCTGGACTATTGCGAGGATAGGAGGCGGCACATGGACTATGGAAGGGGGAGGCAGGCGGCGCATGGCTGATAGTTCACTGAAGGCAGCAGAAAACCTTGGCTGGCCCTGGTAATATGTCCCTGAAAATAATCTAATCTTACTGGACATAGGAGATAATTTATAAAGCATTTTGCACATGTAAAACTTTACATGCAGAAAATGGCTATTAAAATTGTATGCATATAAGTATGTGTGCAGGCACGAATATGTGTACTTTTATGTGGTCCGTGTGTAGACATTCCTGGGGGCAGCAATTGGGAGTTGCAAGGCATGCATGTAGACAGGGCTGTCTCAAGGGTTTCTGCCACCCTAGGCAGAAGCCCTGGTGTGCCGACCCCCCCTCCACACGCCACCCTCCCAGCTTCCCAGTACTGCTGCTGATTCTGGCAGTAGGGTCGGAGGGCAGCTTGGCAGCAGCGGCAAGCCATGTGCTTTGGCACACATGGCCTGCCGCTTCTGACCCCTCTGACACAACTTCCAGGGGGCTCAGAAGCGGCAGGCCATGTGTACCGAAGCACATGGCCTGCTGCTTCCACGAGCAAACCCCGCCACTGGAATCAGTGGCAGAAGGGGGCAGTGGCATTGCACAGTATGGCTCAGCTCAGCACAAGGGGGTGGCAGGCCTCATGTGTCGTGCCACCCACGGAGGTCTGCTGCCCTAGGCACCTGCCTAGGTTTGCCTAGTGGATGGGCCAGCTCTGCATGTAGAAACATGGAAACATGACTGCAGAAAAAGTTCACATGGCTATCCAGTCTGCCCTTTCATATCAACTATAATAGTCCACTTTTTTCCTTTAGAGATCTTCTGTGTTTGTCCTATACTTTCTTGAATTCAGATACTGTCCTTGTCTCTACTACCTCCATTGGGAGACTATTCCACACATCTACCACTCTTTCCGTACAGAAATATTTTTGCATATTACTCCTATCCCCTTTCATCCTCATCCTATACCCCTTCATAGCAGAGCTTGTTTTCAATCGAAAGAGACTCTCCTCTTGTGCATTTATGCCACAGAGGTACTGTATTTAAACATCTCTATCATATCTCCTCTATCCACCTTTCCTCGAACATATATGAGGTGCAATCAAAAAGTATCGAGACTTGTACAATAACACAAGAAGTATAACACTGACAGTTATTGCACTCAGTCTCCTTCAAAGTAGTCCCCTTCTGATAAAACACACTCAGGGTCATTCTGAACCGTAAATAAGCCATTTGCACGTACGCTGGGGACGTGCAGCTAGCAGGGACGTCTAGACGCGATTCCAGCAACAAGCCACCATGCATGTACAAACGAGATATACGTGTAGCTCTGGATGTAGGTGGGTGGGGGCAGAACGGGGAAGTGGAGGGGAGGAGTGTGGGTGTGCCTGGCAAAGCCCATGTATGTCTGGATGTTTGTGCATGGATGTCTATGTTAGACCTGCCAATACATGGAATAACAGTGATGAAGGGGTCAAAAGAAGGGAAAGAGACATTACTGCATACAGCTGGACATATTATACTGCTCTGTGCTCCACTGCATCCCAACAAGAGGTATGATAGTGGCACTACCTGTGTGCCTGCCGTGGCAGGGTGCACAGGATGCAGATGTACATACCATTATGCACAGAGGGACATGTACAAGGTACATGAGAAAGAACAGGCAGCGCCAGAGAAACAGGGCAAAAGATATATATGTCCACAGTGACTGAGGCAGAGGGAAACAGAGTCCAGCTGGTGTGTGAAATAACGTTTATTGTGTGCAAGACAAACAATACACAGTGCCCAAGCAAACCCACCCCACACACCCAGGTGCCCCCCCAAAAGCAAGATGAATACTACCCCACCTCCAACCTCCCACCCCCACCCCACCATCCCAGTCCCCACCCCACCATCCCCACCATCCCAGCCCTCACCCTCCAACCCCCTATCCCAGTGACAGCCAACTGTACCCAGGCCTACCGCCACCCTCCACGTACCTTGTCCCGTCCCTGACCCTCCCCCACCCAGAGGCACTACACTGGGCCTCAGTGGTTGGCCATCGGGTGGCATGGCTGATGGCACACCCCCTGAGACCGGGTTGCTGCTGCTCTCCCTACTGGTCTCCCCACATGCCTAATGGAAGGGTGGGAAGACCAGCGGGGATCCCACATCCTGGGGTATAGGGCCCAGGATGCAGGATTGTCCCACGTTGCTCGACCCCAACACAGCTGCGGCCCATGTAGTGGCCCATTTGGACACAACACTGGTGGATGGTGGGGCAGAGGGGTGAGGCACACCAGCTGGGGCAGGAGCCGCAGTAGCAGCAGCTGGTGTCGGAGGAATGCCCTGAGGCCCAGACAACTGGGCAGCCAGTATGTCAATGCGGGCCCCGAGGTGTGTCACAGAAGCATTGAGGTGGTTGGAAGCCACTAGCTGTGCCTCCTCGACTGCCAACTGCTGCTCCTGGAGAGCCAGCTGCTGTTCCTGGAGCTGTACAGTACGCTGGAGAAGCCAGAGTTTCTCCTGTGCCCATTCCTCCTGTGTCCCCTGCTGGTCAAGCAGGCACTGGATGCAACCAACCAGCTGGGCATAGGTGTGTCGGGGGCGCCACCCATGGTGACTGCTGCCACCAGACTGTAGTTTGGCCTCGGGTGACAGTAATGGGGCCAGCTGGTCCTCTGTGTCTGCAGAGCTAGTGCCCTCTGGCTCTGTAGTGGTGGCCAGCTCTGCACCCCCATCCACAGGATCTGCTGACTGTGCTGCAGCCCCCTCCGGTGGCACTGTAGCCCTGTGCACCAATGGTGGCAGGGGTGGAGTTGCTGGTGGTGAGGTTTGGGATGCCCCAGAACTGGATCCAGCATCTGTGGCGGCACGTGCTGAGAAAAGCAAGGATGGTGAGCCTAATATGAGCACCTGCAGGCAGCAACCCAATCTCACCCTCTCATGGGCTACACCAGTGCACTACGGCCTCAGGGACAACATGGGGCAGCTGGGAGAGTGCAAGGCAGACCAGGGAGGTCCCGCCACCACAGAGTCACCCAGTGAGCCAGCGGTGGAGGATGTGACAGTGCAACAAGGGTATGAGTGTCCAACCCCAAGCCAGAGGGGACATGCTTGAGAGGGGCACTGGGTGTTTCATGGGTCCCCACACCGTGGGTGCAGGTTCAGGGCGGGAGACATGCAGCATGCAAATGTCAGTACAGACACATACCTTGGACCTGTGGGTGCTGAGAGGTGTCCACATCCCCACTGCCCTCCAGTGTGGCAACATCCACCATAGCAAGGTCACGCTTCTCGAGCTCAGTGAGGCGCACCCCCTGTCCATCTGGGTCCACAGCTCATGCCTTCCTGCAGGCCTCATGCTGCACCTGCCACCAGTTTCATTTGACATCCTCGATGTCACAGTTATTGTGATATATGGCATTCAGCTTGTGGCAGATGGCAAGCCACCTGTGCTGCCTCTCATAGGCCCCCACATGGGCCTCCTCAGTGCCCATGAGGACCCCATAGTTGGTAAGCACCTCCTCAATGAGGAGGTTCTGCTCCCAATCACTGAAGTTCTTTTTGTGTAACGACACCTTAGGAGCCATTGCCAATGATAGAGGTTATTCTGAAAGTCTCAGTAGCACTCTCTCTATGGCGTTTCCCAGAAGTGTGTCATTGCCAGCGTTACACGTTTTAGACGTACAATGATGTATATGTCCATAATGATGTAATATCGTCCATGTCTGTGCATCTAGATGCATGCATACGTCCATCTTCAGCATCCCACATATAAATACAGGCGCAGCTCCACATGTGTTTATTTTCCCCTGTGCAACGTGTCTTGGACATTGTGGAAGCCGATTTATTGCACATATCCACCTCTACAGCAACATTGCCACTGACACGATAGGTAGAAAGGGTCAATGATGTGACTGCGATGGTATGTTTGCTGGGGCCTATGCTCCTGATGCATGTCTGCGGTGCCTGTGGCCCTGTAGGGGACAGTGGTATGCATGGACCTGGTGTAGAGGCCAGGCACACTGTGCAGGCACCCACCACAGGGTAGGCATGTGTGATCTTGTTGCTGTCTGGGGCTGGGAGCAACTGGCTTGCATTTAGGCATGGCAGGTCCTGCCCCAACCCCACATCCCCAGCCACATGCCCATACTGTGGTCACTGTACAGTGGCTGAGCAAGTTTTGGCCCCACAGGCACATGCCTGTAGATGTGTTTTTGCCAGTGTCTGTACACCTTGCTGCATGTGTGGAGTGAAAGATACCCTAGCAGTACACACATGGCGTGCACCTGCTCCTAATGGGCATGTCCACAGGTAGATATGCAATCATGCAGCAGTGTGTGGTGGATGGGCCACCCACTGGGTGCTCTGGTAGCATGTGTGCAGTGGGAGGGTGCCGGACCAGTGATATGGCGCAACACCTGCCCCCCCCCCCTGCCACCCACAGGGGGCATGGGGAGGCAGTTAGTGGCACTCCCCTGGGGTCCAGACTGATTATTTTATTTATTTTTTATTTATTTAGCATACATTTGTATACCGCTACTTCCAGCGATCAGTAGCGGTTTGATTACAGATATGAATTTGTTGAATCATGACAGAAATTTTGCGGTATACACACATTGATTTGGAGGGGGAAGCACAGCACACGGGGAGAGGTCATATGTAGAGGAGTCAGACATTACATATTTACATATTTACATAAACTGCAACACATGTTTCATTGGGTGGTATCATTTATACCCCTGGGATTATATCAGGTTGTATTGACACTGGAAAAGATGTGTCTTGAGTTTCTTTCTGAATTCCATAAGGTCTTTAATAGCTCTTAGCTCTGGTGGAAGTTGGTTCCAGAGGGATGGGGCCGAGTAGGAGTATGCTCGTTGGCTAGTAGTGGCAGTTACAGATCTGATATCGGGGAACGTGGAGTATATTTGAGTGGATTGTTCGCCTGCTTCTGTTGGGTGGTTGCGTGCTGATAAGGGTGGAGAGAAAGGATGGCGCTATGTTATGTATAAGCTTGAAGGTGGTTATTAGTGTTTTATATTTTATCCGGGCTGCAATGGGGAGCCAGTGTAGCTCGATTAATACAGGGGTAATGTGATCAGTAAGGTTTTTTTTCATGATGACCCTAGCCGCTACATTTTGGGCCATTTGGAGAATGTTGAGGGTTTTCTTTGGAAAGCCCTGTAGGATGGCATTGCAGTAGTCGAGGTGTGGCATAATTAGAGCTTGTGCAACAGATCTGAAATCGTGAGGTTCAATGATGCTCACCGCACAGGTTCCAGGGGCAGCAGCCAGGTGTCTGAGGATGGCACAGGAAAGGACCAGAGCTGTGATTGCCACTGCCCTTCTGGTGATCGCTGACCATGAGCGTCAGTGCACTACATGCCACTACCTATATGCCAGGGTCTCCAGGCCCCACGCCCATTACCTGGACCTCAGTGAAGAGCTGTGCTGAACCCAGTACCAATTTGACCGTGAGGCAATCCATGCCCTGTGTCAGGAGCTGGGACCACAGCTCACTGCACAGGCACGCAGACGGGACAGAGTGCCTGTCCATGTGACAACAGCAGCTGGACTGAACCAGGCTGCAGTATCGCGCATCATCAGCCAGTTCCTAGATGCCTTCATGGGACGTGCTGCACACTACAGTACCTTCCCATGCATCCCACAGCAGCAGCAGTAGACTATGCTGGCATTTAGTGAGATCACAGGCAATGTTCCCTCTAATTTTCTGTAGGCTGTGTGCGCATAAAATATCAGCTGTGTGCAGCTTTTGAAGGAATGTTACATTTTTGTGCGCCACATAACGACACTCAGAGTTATATACTTTAAAATTTGACTACACATCAGAATACAGTATGTACACCACACTGATTTTAATCAAATTAAATGAAAATAGACTATTACTAAATGAAGCGGGAAATTTCTAGTAATTACAATCATAACTTTTAAATTTTAAGACGTCTGTGTTGTTTTCTATCAGAATCAGAGCCGTAATTTTTGTGCGCTCTGTTGTAAAGTATGTGCGCTCGCTCAGCGAGGTGTGTGCGCGCACACATGCGCACAGCTTAGAGGGAACAGTGATCACAGGGTTTCTGTCCATTCTCAGGGCCATTGACTACACCCATGTGGCCCTCCACCCACCTTGCCTGCACAAGGCAGCATACCAGAACCAGAATTAGCCCTAATAGTATGCAAATGTTCATGCACAAATTTTTACCTGCTACCCACATATTTTATAAAACAGGCATGTGCATTGCAACGCTGATCCACTCGTATTAAGTCCCCAGAAATGCTTATGCAAAGTGCACATGTCTTGTCAGCTGGTGTCCCACTCCCACTTCACCATCCTCTGAACTCTTGTTAATTAGGTCAGAGGTTGGACCTCAGCCCAATCTTATCCAGTGCCTTCCAACTTCCTCCTCAATATCTCCTGGCCTCCCCTCTCTTCCCCTGTACTCACTGTACTTTCAAACTTAGTCTACTCAACTGCAGGTCATTGCATGCAAAGACACTTTTGCTTCACGACCTTCTTCTCCAGGAATCCTTTGATTTCCTCTTTTTTTCTGAGACCTGGCTGAAGGAAGGTGAAGAACCTTTCCTTGGCCAGTGTCTTCCATCTGGCTTATATCCATTCCTCATTTGGCCATACTGGGGAGGTGTTGCAGTACTTTATCATTCCTCCCTCCCAATCACTTAGGTCAACTCCCCTTCTCTCCACTACCCTGAATCCCTCATCCTTTGTTTTCATACTTCCCCTCTGTTCACTTTCTCCTAATTTACTCTCCTCCTTCTCTCTATCTCCATCTCTGGGATACTCTTCAACTTACAGTATCAGAGGTTTCCCTTGAGTTCCCCCATTTTGTGCTCTTGGGAGATTTCACTTCCAGTTTCCTTCTTCAGCCCGCGACCAGTTTCCTTCTTCAGCCCGCGACCTCTCCTTCTTGACCTTTCTTCGTGACCTTGGCTTGTTGCAACATGTGAGTGTGCTTACCCACATGGCAGGCCACACCCTTGATCTCATTATTACCCCCTCTGCCTCCTTTCTTATGCCCTCTGGCCTCATCAGCCGGCCTCTGCCCTGGACTGACCATTTTTGCATCAAGTTTGCTCTCCAAATTCCTCAGGCTACCACACCATCATCACTCTCAGCTTCACCTGATCCCACCCACTTTCATTTGTCCCGTCATATTACCCCCTTCACTCTCCAGCACTTTTCTCCTGCCGATCAGCTACTTCCTTCAGACTCTCAGGTCTCTTGCTGGAATTCCTGTCTATCTCTGCTCTGGATCAGTTAGCACCTCTTCAGCCATGACCTCCCCCTGGCCCTTCCCATCAGCCTTGGTAGCATACAGGACTCCATCTATTCCATTCCCATCTCCGCCAGTTTGAGCATCTCTGGAGGAAATCTCGAACTCCTACAGCCTTGCAGCATTTCAGGTCCTATCATCTGCACTGTCGCACTCTTGTTCATCAGGCCAAACATTCTTACTTTTTCCAATCTTATCTCCGCAGCTCCCAATGCCACTCTCCTACTATACTTCATTCTTAAAACCTTGTCTAATACTCAGACTTCCTCATCCTCTTCTGCCGTGCCTACTTCAGCTCCCTCCTCTTCCCAGTTTGCTTCCTTTTTTACCTCGAAGGTTCAGGATGTTCAGGATCTTCATTCTTCCCTTCTTGCCTGTCCCCCTCCTCTATCATCACCCCCACCTACCTCTTCACCCCCTTCCTCCCCTCTCGTGCATGTTTGGGCCTCTTTTCATCCCCTCACCACTGCTGAATTATCCAAGTCAATCTCTACATCGTGAAAAACAAATTGCTCTTTGGACCCAGTGCCCACTTCTTGATTGCTAGAATCCTCTCTCATCTTTCTGCCATTTTTACTTGCCATGCTAAACATAACCCTTTCCTCCAGCACCTTTTCCGCCCCTTGGAAACATGCTCTAGTCCGTCCACTCCTAAAGAAAACATCTTTTGATCCTCTTGACCCAGCCTATTATCACCCAGTTTCTAACCCCCCTTTCTCTATAAAATCCTTGAAAAAGCAGTCTTTTTGCAAGTAGTCCATCATCTTGATTCTATTCATTTCCTCCATCCCCGGCAGTCCAGCTTCCACCCTGGTCACAGTGCTGAAACTATTATCCTCTCTTTTCTAAATGAAATTTACACTTCACACGATCATGGTAACCTTTCCCTGGACGTATCTTTTGATATCTGTGCAGCTTCTGATCTCATTGACCATTCCATTCTTCTCTCTTGCCTTCAGGTTGCAGTTCTTTGGGGCCCTGTACTTCGCTGGTTTCATTCTTTCCTTTTCTCATGTTCCTTTTTGGTTCTTTCAGGTACCACCTCTTCTGACCCCACCTCTCTTCCTTGTGGGGTTCCACAAGAATCGGTTCTCGCACCTTTTTTATTCAATATCTTTCTGGCACTGCTCTCTTTACTCATCCAAAAATCAAGGTTATCAACATACTATTATGCTGATGACATTATTCTTCTGTACCATACCAGTCCCATTCAGCTAGATCTCTCCCCACTCAATTCCTGCCTGTCTAAAGTCTCCAATTGGCTTGCTCAGAATTGTCTCCACCTCACTGTGTCTAACAATTCTGCTATATGGTTTTCTTTTGGTGCTCCCTGTCCCTCAGACTCCACCATTCCTCTGGTTTCCTCTTTCTGCTACCTTGGTGTGACTGCTCTATCTTTCCGTGACCACATCTCCTTGCTCACATGTCGGTCTTTCTTCTATTTACGACAGATCTGCGCCTTTCTATCTACCCCTGCTCTGACCACTCGTTTGCTGTCTCTAGTCATGTCCCATCTCAACCTTGCCCTCGCTGGTCTTCCTCAGTCCCAACTTCACCGCCTACAACTGATACAAAATGCTGCAGGTAGACTCCTTACACATGCCACTCATTACAACCACATCACCCCAAACCTCATCCAGCTCCACTGGCTTCCCATTGATTACTGCATCCGCTACAAGGTTCTTATTCTAGTCCATCGTGCCATTTACACCCAAACACCACAGTATCTGGCTGACTTGTAATAATACCATGTACTAACCCGCAGTCTCCATTCAGCTCATGTTAACCAGTTACATCTCCCCTCCACATCACGTGCTGTTTACATTCAACTCACCACTCTGCTTTTTTCTTTTTGGGTCGCTCCCTATGGAATTCCCTTCCCACTGCTCTCCGTTTGGAAACAGTCTTCCCCAGATTCAAGTTTCTCCTAAAAACTTACTCTTCTGCTCTGCCTTAGACCTTCCCCCTACCAGTCCTGAGGACCTTTCTCTCTATGAACCCCTGCCTGTTTTGCTCTTGTTCTGTGTGTTTGTGCTTCTTTCCTGTCTCATATTGTAGTTCTTTTCTCATTCTGGCTTTAGCTATTTTCCAGTTTTTTGCTGATTGTACACCATCCTGGTGCAATGAATGTGCCGTTTATCAAGTAACTTAATAAACTTAAATATAAACATACTTATATACACCTATGTAGCAGCACAATTTATAAAAACCCTTTTCTGCATATAAAACAGGCTTTACACATAGAAAAAATGTATAAGCTTTATATAAGTAGCATTCATATAAACTCCCTCTCCCCTTTTTTTAATATGGCTGTCAAACAAATCTCAATATCCTTAATAGCGTATATGCTAGAAACTGAGTGTTTACTGAAGACCAAAAGGTCTAACTCTGCATTAAGACCCCCGGGTGCTAGAAGATGTAATTTAATTATTTTTCTTTATTCTACCCACAATAACTGAAGGACTGTATCACATCCCCCCACCCTCCACCAGTGGTTTAACCTGATCTATTGCACAGTTGGAGATCTTCAAAACATGTCCTTGACTGAAGCAATGTTCCATTGTAAATTGTAATAACTGTAGCATTGTGAAACAAACTGATACCCTGTGTTCCATGAATAATAAGCCATTATTCATAATCCACAGGGCCATGACCTTGAAAAGATTTCCTACTTTTTTTTAATACGATCACATTCTGGGGCACTATTTATGGGGTGTGTATATGTAATACAAAGATTTCAATCTGCCACGAATCCTGTGACTGGAATGTAATTTTCAGCATTATCATGGCACGTTCTATGTAGACAGAGAAACCAAGTCACCGACTCATTAGGTGTGTGACACATGTGATTGTGGGGGGGGGGGGGAAAGGACAGGAGGGGGATCTCACACACACACATGCATGCAAAGATTCCCTTTTCTCGTGCGTTTTGGGCTAATCTGTTCCTTCCCTCCGCTGCCATCATCCTACCATGCCCAGGCTCCCTGAAGCACTGTATATCAGCTCTGCACACTGCAGGATCTCTGAACACACGTGTGCTTTTGGGCTTTTCTGGGTCCCACCTCTTCCAACAGGAAGCTTCTGACAGAGGGTGCGAGGCCCAGAAGAGCTTGAGCGCGCATCTACACTTAGAGGACCCACAGCGTGCAGAGATTCAGATACTCACAAGCTCCCGATCTCAACCAGGAAACCTTCAAACTAATAATAGAAATATAATACAACAGAAACCTTGTTGTATTATATTTACATTGATTTAGGGCAGCTGGCAAGAGGTAGGGTGACAGCAACAGCATGGGGGGGAGGGGTAAGAGATGCTGGATGCAGAGGGGAAGGGAAGGGGGGGGGGAGATGCTGGACATAGAGAAGAGGGGAAGATGAGGGAAAAGAAATACTGGACACCTGGGGGAGGTGGAGCAGAGAAGGGTAGATGCTGGAGGCAGGGCCGGATTTACCTATACGCCACCTACGCCGTGACGTAGGGCCCACAGCTGACAAGGGCCCACAAAAATAGCCGCCTTAAAATTAAATTAAAAAAAAAAAACGCTGGCTGCCGCCACGGCAGCATGGACTGTTCCTGCGGGGCCCCCTCTGCTGCCGCGGCAGCATGGACCGACCCACGGGGCCCCCTCTGCCCGGCTGAATAGTCCGTCTGTCCCTCTCTCCCTCCGTGCCGGCTTTGAGAGGCGCGAAGGGAGAGTGTCTCACTGGCGTCTCTGTTAAGCCCGCAGGGGCTGATGGGAAATTTCCCATCAGCCCCTGCGGGCTTAACAGAGACGCCAGGGAGACACTCTCCCTTCGCGCCTCTCAAAGCCGGCACGGAGGGAGGGAGGGACAGACGGACGGACGATTCAGCCGGGCAGAGGGGGCCCCGCGGGTCAGTCCATGCTGCCGCGGCGGCAGCGGTAGCAGCCAGCGTTTTTTTAAAATTTAAATGTTACTTTAGGCCGATGGGGGGAGGGTAGGACTGGTAATGGGCTATTGGGGGGGGGGGGCTGGGACTGGAAATGGGCTGGGGGGGTTAAGGCTGGAGGTGGGCAGATGGGGTTAGGACTGGTAATGGGCTGTGGGCTGTTGGGGGGGTTTAGAACTGGTAATGGGCTATGGGGGGGTTAAGACTGGTAATGGGCTGTGGGCTGATGGGGGCTGTCTGGTAATGGGCTATGGGGGGGCTAGGACTGGAAATGGGCTGGGGGGTTAAGACTGGAGGTGGGCTGATGGGGTTAGGACGTAATGGGCTGTGGGCTGTTGGGAGGGGGTTAGGACTGGTAATGGGCTATTGGGGGGGCTGGGGCTATAAATGGGCTGATGGGGCGGGCTAACACTGGCGGTGGGCTGATGGGGTTAGGACTGGTAATGGGCTGTGGGCTGATGGGGTTTAGGACTGGTAATGGGCTATGGGGGGGTTAGGACTGATAATGGGCTATGGGGGGGCTAGGACAGGAAATGGGCTGATGGGGAGGGGTTAGGACTTGAGGTGGGCTTATGGGGTTAGGACTGGTAATGGGCTGTGGGCTGATGGGGGGGGGTTAGGACTGGCAATGGGCTATGGGGGGCTGACTGGAAATGGGTTGATAGGGTTAGGACTGGAAGTGGGCTGATGGGGGGGTTAGGACTGGTAATGGGTTATAGGGGGGCTTAAATTGAAAATGGGGTGATGGGGGTTAGGACTAAGTGGGTTGATGGGGGGGCTAGGACTGGTAATGGGTTATAGGGGGGGCTTAAACTGAAAATGGGGTGATAGGGGGTTAGGACTGTAAGTGGGTTGATGGGGGGCTAGGACTGGTATTGGGTTGGGGGGTTGCTAGGACTGGAAATGGGCTGATGGGTGGCTAGGACTGGAAATGGGCTGATGCAGGGACTAGAAGGGAATGGATGCTGGGTGAGGCTGGAACTAGAAGGGAGCTGATGTTGGGGGAGGATTAGAATGGGATGGGGCTGGAAGAGTAAAATGGAGAAGGGAAAAATATTTTGTGTGGGAGGGATAAAAAATTCTACAATTGGCCGGGTATTGGGAGAGTAAGTTGGGATTGAGGATGGAGGGGTAAAATTTGAGTGGATGAAATAGGAATGAGGAAAGAGCAAAAGGAGAAAGATTAGTATGTTAAAGCAGATGTAGAGAGAGAATGGAAAAAAACTAGAAGAGAGAAGAAAGGACAAATGGACAGCAGACGATGGAGAGTTAGCAGAAGACACGAAGAAACCAGAAGAAAGTGGCTGGAGCAATTGCAGCTGAAAAAAATGCACAAAAGGTAGAAAAATATCTCTTTATTTTGAATTTATTAATTGGAATATGTCAGCTCTGGTAAATGTGCATCATTAACGTCTGCGCTTTGTTTAGTACAAGAGCAAATTAATGTATAGTTTTATTTCTACAGTGTTGTACATTCCAAGTTTGGCTTTTGGGATTCCCAGTTTAATTATTGTCTTCCTGTTTCTAAATTGTGATTACTTGTTTGGTGATGGTCTATGTTCTGCATGTGTAACTGAGCTGAGGTGTTCTGTTTATATAATTCCTATTTGACATTGCCACTTGTTCTCTTTCCCCAGTAGGTCATGTATTGTTGTTCTCTGAAATGTATTGGTTTAATATTTGCAGTGTTGCCTTTTGATTGGTAGAGTATGGTGCTTTGTGAGTCTTGGTAGTGCTGTTAGGATACGGCAGGTTTGCTGTGGGTTGGCACTGGATTATAGTAATGTAGAAATCTTTTAGTCTTTCTTTATCCATACACTCATTAAGAGGCACGTTTACTAAAAGTTAGTATATGGTAACATTATGCAAATATTTATGCAAATGAGGCCTCTTATGCAAATGAGGCCCCGCACCCCCCTTGGGCCGCCCCTACTGGGGGCCCACAATTTTTGTTGGCGTAGGGCCTCACTCAAGGTAAATCCGGCCCTGGCTGGAGGAGAGATATTGATTGAGGCCAAAATAAGATGGGATTGCTTTGAGGGGGGGAGGGGGATTGTGAGCACATATCTATATTCCTGAAACTCCGATGGAAACATCTCAAGTGGTGACCTTTAAGCTTACTCCTTAGGGCCGTAAATCTCATTCTTTGGGTCGGGCCACCCTTGGCATCTTTGTGTAAATTTTAGTTTTTGTTATATGGAGAAACATGGTGGAGGGTTAAATAATTTTATGAAAACAAGGAGTGCTTTACCAAGTGGGAAAGAGCAGATGAGAGCTCCTTGATAATAAACACATCATTGATTGTCTAAGAATGAATCAGTATTCAGTGCTGCTGCACATGGGGGTTAGTTTAGAAGCCCCGTTCATGTTTTTTAAACATAAATGTGCCAGCACATACATGTATAAACAGCAACCACATGGACAACACAGTTTTGGAAAGGCCGTGATTTACATGTGGTATGTGGTTCTATACATGTTTTTTCAGGTGGCATTTCTAGGGCGTAGCCTGGGTGATACTGGCATCCGTATGTGTATGATAGATTTCAGAAGTCAGTGACATGCAGGGTGGGATTTGTACACCTGCTATAAACAGCAAACAAACGCCGGCCTTGCTTGTCTTTTGGGACCGACTGTACTACTAGTGACAGGAAGAGTTTTACTTGCGATTCTTTGGCCTTATTGTCATTTCTGTCAACGAAGGTGTGCAGAGATACCAAGGGTGGCCCACCCCTAACAGTGAGATTTACCACGCCTGTGAGGGAGATTGAAGGCCAATGAGTGATGTTTTTCTCACGGCGCATTCGAAGTATAAATTTGGAAAGATGCGCATGTTGTATTGCTCTGCAAATGAAAGGAACGCCACGAAATGTTATTCAACTTTACATGGTTTTAATTTAACTTAAAATTTTCACTCCCTCTCTTCAGAACAGAACTAGGACATTTCCCCATAGAATTCATCATACAAAAAAAAAAAAAAAAGTCTGACAGTAACAATGGCATAACCCTTCTCCAGTACCAGGAGTAATGAAAAGAAAGACAAAATTCTACGAAATTTGGTCGGATAGAACAAATCTACCATTCCATAACAGCACCAATGAGGACCTAACTTGGAAAAGGTAGCACTATAAATTCATTAATAGCACTTATTGGGAAAATCAAACAAGGTGGATTACTAGAGACACTCACTGCTTACCACAAACTGAAAATAGAAATATGTAGTCAAAAATTAAACTGAAACTCCAATAAGCCAGACTCTGCATGCAGTGCAACACCAGAGAAAGAGAAAAGGCAATGCATTTCCTCACATACTGTGCCAAATATTAAAATAGCAGATGACATAAAGTCCAGAAAGTGACATATTTCATTCACTAAATTAAAAAACAATAATTCTTTTTTCTACCTCTGTTGCCTGGCCATTTTATTTTTTAAAACATGTGGGTCTCAGTCTCTGGAATTTGCATTCCTCTGTCTTCTCTTAACTTTCTCTCCAAGGTCTCCAGTCCATTTGCTCACTTTTTTTTTGTCCTGTATTCTTAATCTCCTCCTCTGTATTGATCTCTGACATTGATCTTTTCCTTTCAGCTTTCTTCCATTTATTTTTCTATCTACTTAAATTTCATTCCTTTTTATAATCCCGTCTTCAAGCTTCTTCTTTTTACTGAATCTATGCACAGCTTTCCATCTCTTTTCCTCACCCTGGCCCCCCTCTCTATCTCTCATTCCAGATCTCGCCTCACTCTCTTCCCCATTCTTTCAGCATCTCCTCTCTCTCTTTGCCACCCTTAATAAAGCATTTATTCTCTCTCTCTCTACCTCTGTCTAACATCTCCCATCTGTATTCATATTCCCCCCATGCCCACATCCTCCCTCTGTCCCTAGCCCCTCTCCTATGCTCAGCATCTCCCCTCTATTACCTACTCCACTCCGCCATGTCCAGCATCCACCTGTTTCCTTATGCCCCGTCCTTTCTCCAACAACTCCCCTCCCTGTCATCCTGCATCCAGAATCTGCCCATCACCCTATTCCCCTCTCCCCCATGTATTATCATTCCCGCTCTGTCTCCTATGTCCAGCACATCCCTTCTGTGTCCCTAGTCCCCCAGCTGCACATGCCAGTATCTTCTTGTTACCTTATTTCTCCATCCATGTTCAGCATCCATTCCCCCCATCTTCCTGTTCAACCATGTCCAACACCTCCCCTGTCATCCTATTTCTGCTCTGTTCAGTATCCCTCCTCATGTCCAGCATCATCTTGTTTGTGTTCTTATTCTTTCCCCCCTCCCCCCAAGGTGAACCAGAATATCCCCTCTATCACTTTCACCCTCTTCCATGTCCACCATCCTCTCCCTTCCGATCCAGCCTTTCCTCTTCTCCAGTGATGCGCTGTTCAGTTCCTTCTTCCCCTGTCCCCCCTGCCACAATGTCCATCTCCGCTGCTGCTGTCGCTTGTCAGGACCTGCGATAGCGGCAATGAAACGCGGAAGAAAACTGGAGCCTGCAAGTTCATAATACTGCTGACGGCTCTGCCGGTCCCACCACTCAGAAACAGGAAGTTTACATGGGAAGGGGTGGGACTGGTAGCAGTGCTATGACTTGCAGGCTCCGGTGTTCCTCTGTGTTTTATTGCCACTATCGCAGGTCCTGACGAATCTCAGTGGCAGTGAAAATGAGCCGACAGTTGCCCAAGAGCGCATGGTTCGGAAGAATGTATCCTTGAAGGATACTACCAAAAGCAGAGAAGTTCCAAAAAAGAGTAAAGTAGCCCAAATGCCCTCGAGTATGGAGCAGACAGAGCTTAAAGATCCCAAATTACTCATGCCTACGAATAGCCAGATTAATATGAATAAAATACAGTCTCTAAAATGCTTGTATGCAAATGCTAGAAGTCTAAAAATTAGAATATATAGCACTAAATGAGAAGTTAGATATAATTGGAATATCAGAGACATGGTGGAAGGAGGACAACCAGTGGGACACTGTGATACCTGGATACAAGCTATATCGTAATGATAGAGCTGATCAAATTGATGGAGGGGTTGCGCTCTGTGTTAGAGAGGGCATTGAGTCAGAAAGGAATAAAGTTTTGCAGGAAACAAAATTTACTGTAGAATCTCTATGGATTGAAATTCCATGTAAAAAGGGGAAGGTGATGGCAGTGGGGGTGTACTATCGACCGCCTGGCCAGAATGAACAAATGGATGAAGAAATGCTCAAAGAAATCAAGGAAGCTAACAAAAGTTACAGCGCAGTAATAATAATAGGTGATTTCAATTACCCCGGTATCGACTGGGTCAGTGTCACGTCAGGACATGCTAGGGAGATAAAGTTCCTAGATGAAATAAATGACTGCTTTTTGGAGCAGCTGGTTCATGAACCGACCAGAGGGGAAGCCATATTAAACCTAGTCCTTAGTGGAACACCAGATCTAGTGCAAGAGATAAGGGTGTTGGGGCCACTTGGCAGTAGTGATCATAGCATGATCGCCTTTGATTTAATTAGTGGAGGAGGGATAGTACGGAAATCCACAGTACTACCTTTTCACTTTCGAAAGGGAGACTATGATAAAATGAGGAAAATAGTTAAGAAACAACTAAAAGGAGCAGTTGCAAAGGTTAAAGACTTACATCAAGCTTGGGTGTTGTTGAAAAATACTATCTTGGAAGCTCAGACCAGCTGTATTCTACGCTTTAAGAAAAGTGGAAGGAGGTCCAAAAAATTTTCAGCATGGTTTAAAGGTGAGGTCAGAGAGGCTGTTGTTGCCAAAAAAGCATCTTTCAGGAAATGGAAAAAAGAGCCAAACGACGAAACCTGGAAACAACACAAGCACTGGCAAGTCAAATGCAAGGCATTGATAAGGCAGGCAAAGCGAGAATTTGAGAAGAAACTTGCTGCGGAAGCAAAAACACGAAATAAAGACTTTTTCAAGTACATTCGTAGCAAAAAACCTGTGAGAGAGTCAGTTAGTCCATTAGATGATAGAGGGGTTAAAGGGGCACTAAGAGACGACAAGGCAATAGCGGAGAGACTGAATGAATTCTTTGCTTCAGTCTTTACTGAGGAAGATGTAGGGATGTTACCCATGACTGAAGTGGTATTTAAAGGTGCGGAAGAATTGAAGGAAATATCGATACAACGGGAAGATGTATTACAACTATTAGATAAACTGAAGAGTAGCAAATCACATGGGCCTGATGGTATACATCCAAGGGTGTTGAAAGAAATGAAATATGAGATTGCAGACCTGCTATTAGTAATCTGTGAATTTTCACTAAAATCATCTGTAATACCTGAAGATTGGAGGATGGCAAACGTAACGCCAATTTTTAAAAAGGGTTCCAGGGGTGATCCGGGAAACTACAGACCAGTGAGCCTGACATCAGTACCAGGAAAAATGGTAGAAACTATCATAAAGAACAAAATTACTCAGCTTGTAGATAGTCATGACCTAATGGGAGACAGCCAACATGGCTTTAGACAAGGAAGATCTTGTCTTACTAATCTGTTATGTTTTTTTGAAGGTGTAAATAAACAGGTGGACAGAGGTGAGTCGATTGATATAGTGTATCTGGACTTTCAGAAAGCCTTTGACAAGGTCCCTCATCAGAGACTTTTGGCAAAACTAAAGAGTCCTGGGATAGGAGGCAGTGTACTATTGTGGATCAGGAACTGGTTAAAAGATAGAAAGCAGAGGGTAGGGCTAAATGGCCAATTTTCCCAATGGAGAAAGGTGAATAGTGGTGTACCCCAGGATCTGTGCTGGGTCCGCTGCTTTTTAACATATTCATAAATGACCTGGAAAAGGGAATAACGAGTGAGGTTATCAAATTTGCAGATGACACAAAACTGTTTAAAGTTGTTAAAACCCAAGAGGATTGTGGAAAATTGCAAGAGGATCTTGATAAATTGGAAGACTGGGCATCAAAATGGCAGATGAAATTTAATGTGGATAAGTGCAAAGTTATGCACCTAGGGAAGAACAACCCAATGGTTACACAATGCAAGGTTCCACATTAGGAACCACCACCCAGGAAAAAGATTTAGGCGTCATTGTGGATAACATGTTAAAACCCACAGTCCAGTGTGCAGCGGCGGCCAAGAGAGCAAATAGAATGCTAGGTATCATAAGGAAAGGAATGGAAAATAAAACAAAAGATATTATAATGCCTCTATATCGTTCCATGGTGAGACCGCAGCTTGAATATTGTGTGCAATTCTGGTCGCCGTATCTTAAAAAGGATATAACATTATTAGAAAAGGTTCAGAGAAGAGCCACCAAAATGGTAAAGGGGATGGAAGGATACTCCTATGAAGAAAGGCTAAAAAGGTTAGGGCTCTTTAACCTGGAAAAGAGACGGCTGAGGGGAGATATGATAGAAGTCTATAACTTAATGAACGGAGTGGAACGGGTAAACGTAGATCGATTGTTTACCTTATCAGAATATAGAAAGACTAGGGGACATGCAATGAAGCTACAGGGTAAACTATTTAAGACTAATAAAAGAAAATATTTTTTCACTCAACGTGTAATCAAACTCTGGAATTTGTTACTGGAGGATGTAGTAAAGGCTGTTAGTGTAGCTGGGTTTAAAAAATATTTGGACAAGTTCCTGGAGGAAAGGTCCATAAACCATTATTAAGAAGGGACCCAGTATATCACTGCTTGACCCAATACAAGCATTGTCGAACCTGTGTCTTTTGGGGAAACTGCTAGGTACGTATGACCTAGATTGGTCACTGTTGGAAACAGGATACTGGGCTTGATGGACCTTGGTCTGACCCAGTATGGCATATATTATGTTTGTATGTTTGGCGGGGGGAGGGGGAGGGAGCTGAACAATGACAGAAGAAGACTGAGGAGCATGGCGGTGGAAAAATGCATTTGAGTGTGTGAGTGGGGCCAAATGCATGTGACTTGGCATGTTTGGGTGTGTTGGCTACCTTTTGTTCTCCTGCATGTCTCTCTGAAATCTATCTTCCACCCTAAGGCAGAAATTCAAATGATAGGCCCACAAGCTACAGTTTTAAAGAACTCCTAGAGTGGAGGAAATTCACTTCAGAAGACAGTGGAACAGCTGCAAGCAGGCTCCCTTCTGCCTTGGAATCTCTCTATACACAAGGTCCACTGGGGCAGAATTTGTGCCACTGCTTCCACCTAATTTTACAGAGTTCCTGCATATCCCATCTCTGCATCCTTCTTTCTCCATCCCGTACTCCTTGTGCCTGTTTCCCTGGCCCTGGTGTGTGTGTCTGTGTGTGACGCTGTATTCCTGAGTGTTCCATTCTGCATCTGTACCCGTCCTCTGTGTGTGCATGTGCGGTTGTGGCTCTGGGCTCTAGGTTCGCCAGGCAGCACTAGAGCTATTTGGTTGGCAGTGATATTCAGCTGCTAATTGGATAGCACAAACTGGATAAAATTATCCGATCTAGCTACTGTATTAGTGGCTGAATATCGACACTGATCGGATAGCTGCCGGAACCTCCCCCAGTGCTCCAGCAGACCACCCTGGTTTTTACTGGGCATCTTTTCTGCAGCCTGTGCCAATATCCAGCGCCACTATCAAGATAGTGCTGCTGAATATTCAGGATCACCTCTGTCTAGTCGGTCAGCAGGTCCTGCTGACTGGCTAAACCCTTTTGAATATGCCTCACAATCATTTTTCTGCATGGAGTAACTATTTTCTGGTTCTATCCATAGCAGTGTGGCAGTGCAGTGTGAAACTGTGTCTAATATGGAGCCTGAACTGTGGTTGCAAAGTGTGCTTATTTAATCTGGCAGCACTATTATAAGCATCTACAAAAGCTCGTAGTATACGGGTGCTTAAAATGAATCTTTGTTAAGTGCAGTAAAGAATAGAATCAAATGTGACGTTATTGTGGTAAAGCAAGTGCATAACAATGGGTGCCAGAACGTGAGAAAATGTTGTGAAAGTGCTGTGAATGCAAGGATATCCTGCAGGAAAGGGGTCATTTTTCCTTTTTTGTGATTGGTGCAACACATTGGTATTCTATTAGCTTGCAGATATTTGTACTTGATTCAGTTTCTTGTTTTTTTTTTCAATGTGTATGCATAGTCTATTTTTGCTTTGCATTTTCTCTCTGTAGGGTGACTTTAATCTACCCGATGTGGATTGGAGAATTCCTTCTGCAAATCTGGAAAGAAGTAAAAAAAATTGTGGATGCCTTCCAAGATGCGTTACTTAGACAAATGGTGATGGAACCGACCAGGGAAAGCTTGATGCTGAATTTAGTGCTCACCAACGGAGATAGCATGTCAAATCTCCGGGTGGGTGCCCCTGTGAGCAGCAGCGATCATCACACGGTGTGGTTTGAGATAAGAGCCAAAGTGCAGTCCAATCATAGCAAGCTCAAAGTCCTAGACTTCAAAAACACTGACCAGTAAAATGGCCAAGTACTTGAAGGAGGAGTTGGCAGGGTGGGAAGGGATAAGGGAAGTGGAATTCTAATAGGCTAAATTAAAGGTGGCAATAAAAGAGGCAACAGATAAATATGTAAGGAAAGTAAATAAAAACAAGAGGAAAAGGAAACCTATTTGATTCTCCAAAGAAGTGGCTGCTCAAATAAAGGCAAAAAACACAGCTTTCACAAAAGTCAAAAGCTCGCAAACAGAGGAACACAGAAAGGAATACAGGATCAAACTAAAAGAGAAATAAGGAAAGCAAAATCAAAGGCAGAGGAAAAGATGGCTAAAGATGTAAAGTGTGCAACAAAACTTTCTTCAGGTGTATTCGGGAGAGGAGGAAAATCACAGGTGGAATTGCAGGACTCAGAAGTCCTGTGAACGATCTTGTGGAAAGTGACATTGAAAAAGCAAACTTGCTAAACAAATACTTCTGCTCTGTTTTTACTAAAGAAAATCCTGGAGAAGGACCACCTGTGACTCCCAAATATAAAAATGAGAATGGAGTAGATACCACACCATTCACAGAAGATGATGTGTTAGAACAACTTGCAAAACTAAAAGTGGACAAGGCCATGGGACCGTATGGAATACATCCCAGGATACTGAAAGAGCTCAGAGAGGTTCTTGCAGGGCCATTAAAGAATGTTTTTAACAGATCCTTGGAGACAGGAGTAGTTCCTCAGGACTGGAGAAGGGCTGATGTGGTACCTCTTCACAAAAGTGGTAATAGGGAAGCAGGAGCGGCCCAAGGGGGGTGCGGGGTCATGTGCGGAGATTCATTGCAGGGCCTCATTTGCATAAGGAGCCTCATGTGCATAAATATTTGCATAACATTAACATGCATTTTTAGTAAACATGCCTCTTAATGAGTGTCTGGAAAAAGAAAGACTAACAGATTTCTACATTACTATATTGCAGTGAGAACTGCCAGGCCCATTAGGAAGCACTATAAACACTGACCATTTAGAACCCATAGCAAACCCATTGTATCATTACGGCACTACCAGGACTCACAAAGCACCAAACCCTACCTATCAAAAGGACAACACGGAAAATATTGAACCAATACATCTCAGAGAATACCAATACATCTCCTACTGGGAAAAGAGAACAAGTGGAACTGTCAAATAGAAACTACATAAACAGAATACTTCAGCTTGGTTACACATGCAGAACATAGACCAGGGGTGGGCACCTCCGGTCCTGGAGGGCCGCAGACCATTCAGGTTTTCGGGATATCCCTAATGAACATGCATGAGATATATATGCATTAGAGATATCCTGCCAACCTGACTGGTTTGTGGCCCTCAAGGGCTGGATTTGGAGACCCCTGCCTTACACCTCTGTCATTTAAGATCATGAGTGGGCAAGGTACAGATGTCCTAGACATCGAAAGGGTATATAGAATGTGTCACATTCCTCCTCGATTCTCACCACCACCAAAAAGTTGTCTAATAGACAATTTTTTGGTGGTGGTGAGAAGTGAGGAGGACTGTGACAAATTCTTTCTAACCTTTTTGATGTCTTGGACATCTGCACCTTGTCCACTCACAATCTTAAATGACAGAGGTGTAAGGCAGGGGTCTCCAGATCCAGCCCTGGAGGGCCACAAACCAGTCAGGTTGGCAGGATATCTCTAATGCATATATATCTCATGCATATTCATTAGAGATATCCCGAAAACTTGACTGGTCTGCGGCCCTCCAGGACCAGGTTTGCCCACCCCTGACATAGACCATCACCACACAAAGAACAAGGGATCACAATTTAGAAATAGGAAGATAATAATTAAATTGGGAACCCCAAAAGCCAAACATGAAATGTACAACAACACTGGAGAAATAAAACTATAAATTAATTTCCTCTTGCTCTAAACCAGAGCTACTCAATTCCGGTCCTGGAGGTCTGCAACCCTGCAGGTTTTTGGGATATCCCTAATGATATGCATGAGATATATATGCATTAGAGATAGCCTGCCAACCTGACTGGTTTGTGGCCCTCCAGGGCTGGATTTGGAGACTCCTGCCTTACACCTCTGTCATTTAAGATTGTGAGTGGGCAAGGTACAGATGTCGAAGACATCAAAAGGGTAGATAGAATGTGTCACATTCCTCCTAGATTCTCACCACCACCAAAAAGTTGTCTAATAGACAATATTTTGGTGGTGGTGAGAAGCAAGGAGGAATGTGACAAATTCTAACCTTTTTGATGTCTTGGACATCTGCACCTTGCCCACTTACAATCTTAAATGACAGAGGTGTAAGGCAGGGGTCTCCAAATCCAGCCCTGGAGGGCCAAAAACCAGTCAGGTTGGCAGGCTATCTCTAATGCATATATATCTCATGCATATCATTAGGGATATCCCAAAAACCTGCAGGGTTGCAGACCTCCAGAACTGGAATTGAGTAGCTCTGCTCTAAACAGAAATGCAAAGATGTTAGCGATACACATTTCCCAGACCTGACATATTCCAGTTAATAAATTCAAAATAAAAAGTATTTTTCTACCTATTGTTTGGCCATTTTATTTTTCAGTTGCAATTGCTCCAGTCACTTTCTTCTGGCTTCTTCGTGTCTTCCGCAAGCTGTCCATTTGTCCTTTCTTCTCTTTTAGATTTTTCCATTCTCTCTCTATATCTGCTTTAACATACTGATCTTTCCCCTTTTGCCCTTTCCCCCATTTCTTTCCTTATTTCTTTATCATCCACTCAAATTTCACCCTTCCATTCTCAATTCCCACTTACTCTCCCAATACCCGGCCCATCATAGATTTTTTTCCCTCCCACAGAAAATATATTTTCCCCTCTCCATTCTCATTCCCCATCCCCATCTAGTCCTCCCCCCAAATCAGCTCCCTTCTAGTTCTAGACCCACCCAGCATCTGTTCCCTTCTAGTCTCATTCTCCCATTCTTCCATGCCCCCACATCAGCCCATTTCCAGTCCTATCCCCCCATATCAGTCCCATTCCAGCCCCCCCCCATCAGCCCATTAACATTCCAAGCTCCCCCCATCAGCTGATTTCCAATCCCAGCCCCCCATCAGCCCATTTCCAGCCCTATTCCAGCTCACATCAGCCCACTTCCAGTTCTGTTCCAGTCCCCATCAGCCCATTTCCAGTCCTATTCCAGCCCATCACCCATTTTAAGTCCAAGCTCCCCCCATCAGCCCATTTACAGTCCTATTCCAGCTACTCATTAGCCCATGTCCAATCCTAGCCCTCCCATCACAGCCCATTTCCAGTCCTAGCCCCTCCCCCACCATCACAGCCCATTTCTAGTCCTAGTCCCCCACCATCCCAGCCCATTTCCAGTCCGTTTCCCCCCATCATAGCCTGATTCCAGTCCTAGCCCCCCCATCACAGCCTATTTCCAGTCCTAGCCCCCCCATCACAGCACATTTCCAGCAAGTTCCCCCCATCACAGCCTGATTCCAGTCCTAGTCCTCCTCATCACAGCCTGATTCCAGTCCTAGCCCCCCCCCCCCAAGAGTCCCATGGCTGTCTAAGGGGCTGCAGAGGGAGCCGGGGAAGCCCGCTCGAGGCCCCGGCTCCCTCTGCACAGCCGCCAGCATGAAGAGTCTTTTCCCTCATACTGGCGGCTGTTTCTGTGAAGCCGCGAATGCCGGGAAATACGGGAAAGATTATTTCCCAGAATTTGCGGCTTCACAGAAACAGCCGCCAGCATGAGGGAAAAGACTCTACACGCTGGCGGCTGTGCAGAGGGAGCCGGGGCCTCGTGCGGGCTTCCCCGGCTCCCTCTGCAGCCGTCCATCGTGCGAAATGAAGTTTGCAAGGGGCCCCCTGAAGCATGGGGCCCTGTGCGAACAACATTATCGTACAATGGACGGGCCGGCCCTGCGAGGAAGACGTGACAAACTACAGGCCGGTAAGCCTTACCTCGGTGGCAGGAAAAATAATGGAGGTGCTCCTGAAAGACTGAATAGTGGACTTTTTCAAAACCAACAGGTTGCATGATCCAAGGCAACATGGTTTTACCAAAGGATGATCTTGCCAAAGAAATCTGATTGAGTTCTTTGACTGGGTGACCAGAGAACTAGATCAGGGGCATGCGATGGTTGCCATCTACCTAGATTTCAGCAAAGCCTTTGATACTGTTCTTCATAGGAGGCTTCTCGATAAACTCAATAGCTTGGGGATGGGTCCCAAGATGGTGAACTGGATCAGAAATTGGCTGACTGACAGACAACAGAAGGTGGTGGTAAATGGAATTCACTCGGATGAAAGAAGGGTGATCAGTGGTGTCCCCTAGGGTTCGATCCTGGGACCGATACTGTCCAAAGTATTTGTGAGTGATATTGCTGAAGGACTGAATGGAAAAGTCTATCTTTTTGCAGATGACACGAACATTTGCAACAGAGTAGACTCCCCTGAGGGAGTGGAGAATGTGAGGAAAGATCAACAAAGCTGGAAAAATGGTCTAATGCTTGGCAGTTAAGATTTAATGCGAAGAAGTGCAGTGTCATGCACTTAGGAAGCAGAAATACAAGGGAACTGTATGCGATAGAGGGCGAGAGGTTGGTGTGCACAGACCAGGAGAAGGACCTTGGTGTGATTATTTCTGAGGATCTCAAGGTGGCAAAACAGTGCGACAAGGTGGTGGCAAAAGCCAGGAGGATGCTGGGTTGCATACAAAGAGGAATTACCAGCAGAAAGGAAGAGGTACTAATGCCACTGTACAAGTCACTGGAATACTGTGTTCAGTTTTGGAGACCATATTTCTCAAAGGATATAAAAAAACTGGAAACTGTTCAGAGGAAGGTGACCAAATGATTTGGAGTCTGCATCAGAAGACTTATGAAAGGAGGGACAGAGGAAATGTGATTCAGTCCTTTAAATACTAAAGAGTATTAATGAACGAACAAACAAACCTCTTCCAAAGACGTGGAAGCTGTAAAACTAGAGGGCATAACATGAAGCTGTGAGGGGGTAAATTGAAAGGTAATGTCAGGAAATACTTTTTCACTGAAAGGGTGGTGGATGCTTGGAATGCCCTCCCGATGGAAGTTGTGGGGGCAAATACAGTGACAGAATTCAAAATGGCATGGGACAGACCCAGTGGATCCCTTTATAGCAACTGGATAAAACCAAAATAAACTTTAATATCTCTTATATCTCAACAAACAGGGGTGCCCTACATGGAGCGGTGGATACACCCCTAAACAAAGGCATGGGGATGGGTGACCTGCATGGAGCGGCAAATGCAGCTACTCTTGCTGCCTCGCTGGGCAGACTAGATGGACCATATTGGTCTTTATCTGTTATCATATACTATGTTACTATGTCTTTTTGTGCTTTTTGTATTTTATAGTTACAGGAGTATCTAGATAGTGCTAGAGGTGGATATGGAGCATGAGAGAGGTGCTGTGCATGTGGGAGTGGATGAAAGGCCGGGAATGTTGGTGAGCAGTGAACCTATGCATGGGGCCACAAGAGGAAGAGAGGACTGTCAGCAAGATGGCAGCGACAGAAGTTTTGGTAGCAAAAGTGAACAGGTGGGGACTAGCAGCCAGCCAAAGCACATCCGTGTGTTGCACTTCACGGAGGGGCAGGATGACCTGCTGATCCACCGTATGTGCAGAGTTTTATAAGCTATCTGTGGCAAAGACATCATCAGGATTAAAATAATATGGAAGCAAATAACTACGGAGATGAGCTCATGGGGAGTTAAGGTGCATAAGGACAGGCATCTGGGAGAATGGTTTATACTTTATTCAGATTTGCTATATTGCCTTTCAACAAAATATAACAAAGTGGTTTACAATTCAATTTCAAATTAAAAACCTAGAAATAAAAAAGTTACAATCATTAATAGGGAGAGAGAAGTTAAAAAAAGGAAAAAGGTAAACATTAAGAAAGGAAGAAGAAATCAGTCAGGTAGGTGTAGTTGAGTTATGCCATGGGCCATAGCTCACTTTACGGAGCTCTATAAGCTCTTTCAAAAAGAAGGGTCTACAATCTACAATTAAATGTCTTGTAAGAGAATTCTTGTTTTAAATCTGACAGCAGATCATTCCTTAGCTGTGGAGCTCTGAAAAAGAAAGCATATCTTCTCGTGGACTCATATTGGCTCATGAGACAAGTGGAAGAATAAGTTGATTTGCATGAATTGACAGAAGAAACATAGAAACATAGAAATATGACGACAGAAAAAGACCACATGGCCTATCTAGTCTGTCCTTCCATAACAACTACAACAGTCCCCTTTTTACCTTTAGAGATCCTCTGTGTTTGTCCCATGCTTTTTTGAATTCAGTTACTGTCCTCATCTCTACCACCTCCACTGGGAGACTATTCCACGGATCCACTACTTTCCATAAAGAAATATTTCCGCATATCACTCCTGAATCTATCTCCCTTCACCCTCATCCCATGTCCCCTCGTAGCAGAACTTGCTTTCAATTGAAAGAGGCTCTCTCCCTGAACATTTATGCCACGGAGGTATTTAAATATCTCAATCATATTACCTCTATCCCGCCTTTCCTCTAAGGTGTACATATTAAGATCCTTCAGTCTGTCCTCATATGCTTTATAATGAAGACCACTAATCATTTTAGTAGCCACCCTCTGCACTGACTCCATCCTGTTCACATCCTTTTGAAGGTGCGGTCTCCAGAATTGCACACTATACTCCAAATGAGGTCGCACCAAAGACTTATACAGAGGCACAATCACTTCCTTTTTTTCTGCTAGCCATTCCTCTCCGTATGCACCCAAGCATCCTTCTAGCTTTTGCCGTCGCCTTTTCTACCTGTTCAGCTACTTTAAGATCATCAGACACAACCACGCCTAGGTCCCACTCTTCTTTAGTGGACAAAAGTACTTCACCCCCTATACTATATTTCTCCCTTGGATTGCTGCAGCCCAAATGCATAACCTTACATTTTTTAACATTAAATCCCAGCTGCCAAATTCTAGACCATTCTTCAAGCTTAGCTAGATCCCTCCTCATCTTATCTACCCCTTCCTGGGTGTCACTCTATTGCAGATTTTGGTATCATCCGCAAAGAGGCAAACCTTACCTGAAAGCCCTTCCGCTATATCACTAACAAAGATGTTAAAAAGAATCAGACCAAGGACAGATCCCTGGGGCACACCACTGATAACATCCTTCTCCTCAGAGTGAGCTCCATTTACTCTTTGTCGCCTCCCACCCAACCAATTTCTAACCCAAGCAGTAACTTTAGGATCCATCCCTAGGGTGCTCAGTTTGTTTATAAGTCGCCTGTGAGGAACAGTGTCAAAGGCTTTACTGAAGTCTAAATACACCACATCTAGGGCTCTCCCTCGGTCCAACTCCCTGGTCACCCAGTCAAAGAAATCAATCAGATTTGTCTGACAAGACCTGCCTCTGGTGAATCCATGCTGCCTCAGATCCTGTAATCCGCTGGACTCCAGAAACCTCACTATTTTCTCTTTCAGCAGCGTTTCCAATTATTTACTCACCACCGAAGTTAAACTAACCTGCCTGCAGTTTTCAACCACATCCTTACTTCCGCTTTTGTGTAAAGGCACCACATGAGCCTCTCTCCAGTCCTCTGGCACCACTCCTGACTCCAATGAGGCATTGAAAAGGTCAGTCGGTGGAGCTGCTAGAACGCCCCCAAGTTCCCTCAGTATTCTCGGGTATATCCCATCCGGTCCCATCGCTTTGTCTACTTTAAGTTGACATAGTTTCTCACGAACACAGTCTTTTGAAAATTGTTCAAGATGTCCTTTGCTTCTGTTCCTATTTGTGGGTGTTTTCTGAGGTCCTGCTCCTGGTGCTTCATCTGTGAACACAGAACAAAAATATTTGTTAAGCAATTCCGCTTTATCCTTATCAGCTTCTACATATTCCTACCCTGCACCCTTGAGTCTGACAATACCACTCTTGCCCTTCCTCTTCTCACTAATATATCTGAAAAATGTCTTATCCTCCCATTTTATTGCATTGGCTATTTCCTCCTCCTTTTGAATTTTTGCCTTCTTGACTACTTTGCTAGCTTCTCTAAGTTTTTCCAAATACAGATGCCTGTCTTCCTCTCTCTGTGATCTCTTGTATTTCATGAAGGCCTACCTCTTTTTCTTCACTTTTTCAGCTACTTCTTTCGAAAACCATAGCGGTCTCCTTTTCCTTTTACCTTTATTTACCATTTTAACAAAAAGGTTGATTGCCCTTAAAATATCCCCTTTCAGCTTTGCCCACTGTTTTTCTACATCCCTCAGCTGTTCCCATCCAACTAACGACTCCCTGAGGTATTGGCCCATCTTCGCAAAGTTAGTCTTCCTAAAGTCTAAGATCCTCGCCTTTGAATGGATTCTAACAGCCCTAGTCCTAATACTGAACCACACCATCTGGTGATCACTGGATGTAAAATGATCTCCCACTACAACATCAGAAACACTTTCACCATTGGTAGCACCAAGTCCAGTATGGCCCCTTCACATGTGGGGTCTGTTACCAATTGCCTGAATAGTTCTCCCTGTAGAGAATCCAGGATCTCCTTACTTCTAGATGATACTGCAGCAGGAATGTTCCAATCAACATCTGGCATATTGAAATCTCCTATCAGTAGCACTTCCCCTTTCCTAGCAATGCTGCGCATGTCTTCAATTAACTCTCTGTCCACCTCTTCCTCTTGTGAGGAAGGTCTGTATATCACACCAATGTAAATAGATTTCTCTTTCCCTCTTTCTAGTTTAACCCACAATGCCTCCCCTCTCCCTTTTAAGCTCTGTAATTCCAAAGCTTTAATAGTAGTTTTTACATATAGTGCCACTCCTCCTTCCCTACTTCCTACCCTGTCCTTTCTGAATAAAGTATAGCCAGGTATAGTTACATCCCAATCATGGTTTCCTGTGAACCATGTTTCTGTAACTGCCACTAAATCCAAGTCAGCCACTCCCACCAAAGCTTCAACATCAGGGATTTTATTTCCCATGCTACGGGCATTTATACACACTGCTTTCCATATGTTACCCCTGTTACCCATTTCCATAAAGTTATTTAATGTATCACCTACCTGGGGGCTTTCACTTACCTGGGAGCTTTCTTCACCCATCCCCAACGAATCTAGTTTAAAGCCCTCTTCAGTAGATTAGCCAGTCTACTACTGAAGACGCGTTGACCTTTCTTGGACAGATCGATGCCATCTCTGCTCTGCAACACTTGGAACAGCATCCCATGCTCTAGGAAACCAAAACGCTCTCAATGACACCATCCACGCAGCCATGCATTCATCTCCAGGATGCGAGCCTCTCTGCCTTGGCCTTTACCCTCAACAGGGAGGATTGAAGAGAACACCACCTGTGCATCTACCTGCTTCACCCTCTGTCCCAGAGCCATGAAGTCACTTTTGATACATTCTGATGTATACCTGACAGTATCATTTTTTCCAACATGGATTAGCAACATTGGGTAATAGTCAGTGGGCTTGATGAGTCTCGTCAAACTCTCCGTAACATCTTGGATTTTGGCACCAGGCAGACAGCATACCTCTCTGGACATCAAGTCTGGTCGGCAGATGGACACCTCAGTACCCCTCAGAAGAGAGTCTCCAACTACCACTACCCTTCGTTTCCTTGTGGTCACTGATTCTGCAACTTTGGGATACTTGAGCTCTGGTTCTTCCCTTTCCAGGGATGCTTTCACCTCCTCCAATTCCAGGGCTGCATAATGGTTCTTCAATTCAAGGGCTGGAGAAGTTGGATTGGTGATTTTGCAGGCCCTGGTGACTTGTGTCCAACCATCAACATTCTGTTGGCACCCATCTTCTCCTCTGCTGGAGAGCTTGGTTGCTGCAAGCAGCATCTCATCAATGTACTTCTCACTGTCTTGAATGCTCCTCAGCCTCGCCATCTCCTCTCTGAGTTCCTCCACTTGTTTCCTCAGAGCTTCAGCATGCAGGAACCCTGCACAAGGAATCGGTCCTTCAACTGGCATTAGGACCTCTGTCTGGACCGAGGCAGAAACTGTAACGGGGGCAACAGCTTTAGCGATACAATTTTTCCCAGCCATTGTTCTGTTCGTGGAGCTTAGGTATTGTTGGTTGATCTGGAGAGCTCCTGTAGGAAAGCCTGAACAGGGCAGGGCACTGGAGCCTTTTATGCAGGCCTTCTGCTGCTCTCAGGTAATCAGGCCCACTAACTCCTGATTAGGTGTTAGCAGTTCCCAAAGCTGAGGAGGTTACTGGAGTTACATAAGAACATAAGAACATAAGATATGCCATACTGGGTCAGACCAAGGTCCATCAAGCCCAGTATTCTGTTTCCAACAGTGGCCAATCTAGGTCATACGTACCTAGCAGTTTCCCCAAGGGACACAGGTTCCACAATGCTTGTATTGGTTCAAGCATTGATATCCTGGGTCCCTTCTTAATAATGGTTTATGGACCTTTCCTCCAGGAACTTGTCCAAACCTTTTTTAAACCCAGCTACACTAACAGCCTTTACTACATCCTCCGGTAACAAATTCCAGAGTTTGATTACATGTTGAGTGAAAAAATATTTTCTTTTATTAGTCTTAAATAGTTTACCCTGTAGCTTCATTGCATGTCCCCTAGTCTTTCTATATTCTGATAAGGTAAACAATCGATCTACGTTTACCCGTTCCACTCCGTTCATTAATTTATAGACTTCTATCATATCTCCCCTCAGCCGTCTCTTTTCCAGGTTAAAGAGCCCCAACCTTTTTAGCCTTTCTTCATAGGAGTAGCCTTCCATCCCCTTTACCATTTTGGTGGCTCTTCTCTGAACCTTTTCTAAAATTGCTATATCCTTTTTAAGATATGGCGACCAGAATTGCACACAATATTCAAGGTGCGGTCTCACCATGGAACGATATAGAGGCATTATAATATCTTTTGTTTTATTTTCCATTCCTTTCCTTATCATACCTAGCATTCTATTTGCTCTCTTGGCCGCCGCTGCACACCTACTGTGCTCAAGGAAAGTCCCACCTTAAATCCTTACTGTTGGTTGATCTGGAGAGCTCCTGTAGGAAAGCCTAAAGGGTTATGCAGGCGGGAAAGTAGAAGAGCTCGCAGTATAAAAGGTTTTGGGGGGGGGGGGGTGTCATTCCAGAACACGAATAAGGGGTTTGTACGTATAGTGGGGACGTTTATGTGCTGAAAACGTCCCTGATCGTATTCTGAAACACTGCTATCGTGCACGTACATGACGCTAGCATGGGAATCTCATAACATGCTCAGAAGGGGCAGAACGAAGGCATGATCAGCCATAGATACGTAGAAAGCGTATTCAGGAAAGGTCCATGTATGTTTTAAGCATTTCCCGCAGACGTCCACGTTCTTCCTACTGAAACGTGGTATAAGGCCAAGACAGAAAAAATTCTGCTGTTCTCTGCAATATGGCCCATAGTGAAGAATGGTTATGACAAGTATGTGCTGAACTGGTGTGACTGCAATCTGGAAAAACATAAGATGCCATTTTAAAGGACAGACAGCAGAGGTGAGGGAATGTTGTAAGGTACAGAAACATTAATAAACACTTTTACAGAAATATTAAGAAGCGCATTAGTGTGTATTATGGCTATGCTTAAATGTGCTGTTTGTGCTAAAGAAGCCAATCTAGGGGACCCTAACAAGTCCCATGTCCTGAAAAATGGGACTGCTGATATAGAGATAGTATGGGCATGAGTAGGGAAAGGATTCTCGTTTGGGTGAGAAACGGAGATCATATTTTTAGTCCTGGTACCCAAACCTATTATGTCATAGCTGTTATATATAGGTTCAGGGCATATTTTGGGCAGAATTGTGTTTTTGGGACCGAAAGTGAGAGTGTGTGTGTATGTAGTTTGAGGGGTGCATGGGAGGATCTGGTGTGCTCATCTGCAATTCAGAGGGGACATGAAAGCCTGGCCAGTACCTGGACCATATGGATCACTGCAGCGTCAACAGGTACCAGTATGATCGGGCAGACAAAATCAGAGAAGTTCTCTATAGCTAAATGTCAAAACATAACCCTGTCAATAATAAGGGACCCTCAGAATAACGGCATTCTACAGTGAAAACAGTACTAATGCATGCCCATAATTCACATTTTGTGGGAGCAATGGTGTTGCTGTTGAACAAATATTAGTGCTGTTTGCACTGCTGAATGCCCTTATTCTGAGGGTCCCTTATTATTGACAGGGATATGTTCTGACAATTAGCTATAGGGAACTTATGCAGATTCCTTCTGGATAATTTTTCATAGAGAACTCTAATAAGATCATATATTGTTGGCAGTGTGATAGGGCAGCCATACATCCACTGTGCCAGGCACTGGGAGACATGACTGATGTTGTACCAATATTCCCCAGATTGTACCATGAGGCCTACATCCCTACCCATTCCAGCATCTATAAAAGCTGCAAGAGTGGTGATATATCTGGAGTCTGGCCTGACCAGGGGAGCAGTGCCACAAAGCAGACTGTGGGAAGGCAGACAGAGTTGCCCCACAGATAGTGGATGCATACAGACCAACATATACGACGATGGGACAGGTGTACTGCTGTGAGAAATGACAGGACCCAGATAGGTGGGCCTCGGATGTCATAGCCAGAAGGCCCTATTACTACTACTGATCATTTGTATAGCACTACAAGGTGTACGCTGCGCTGCCCAGACACACGTAAAAGATGGTCCCTGCTCATCAGAGCTTACAATCTAGTCAAGACAGACAACACAGCAGCTGTGGACAGGATACATCCAGGGGGACTATTAAGAAAACAAAAGGAGCTTAGGCAGATCAGATCCAACAGCAGCAATGATGAGGTGAGTGCTCAGCCTGGATTTGAGAGGGGCCAGAGACGAAGCCTGATCTACTGCCTAAGGTAGTTTGTGCCAGGCATAGAGAGCAGCAAGATGAACGGAGCAAAGTTTGGAGGTCCTGAAGTGTGCCTGTAGCTTTCTGTTTCATTACAGGGCCAGAGACTTATCAGCCCCCCCCCCTTGTAAGTACACTCCAAGGTACTTTAACACAAAGGACAGAATGATAGGAATATCTGCAATAAATGGTGAAATTGGAATGGATTCTGAACCAGTCAGCCATACGGCTATTGTTTTTGCAATATTGAGTTTCAGTCTATTAGTCTGCTACGTCTGTTTTAAGTCTGTTATTAGTAAGCTATTTTGTAACATGCACAAGTGTTGAGAGGGGTCTAGGCACAAGTCTAGGAGGGATGTGGAAGTATGAAAAAGGATGTTGTCTGCATGTGCTGTATGTGTTGATTCCTAAATCCTGGATAAGGGTTGCCAGAGGGTTAAAAAATATATTGAAAAGTAAGGGAGAAAGCACTGAACCCTGGGGGACTCCAAAAGACAAAGGGTACGTGAGAGAGGCAGCAGAATTGAAGGAGACAGTATATGTCTGGTCGGATAGAAATGGAAAAAAAAATACAGCATAGGACTGTATCTCTCAGATCAATATCCCATAGATGCATTTTCAACAAACAGTGACCTACTAAATCAAATGAGGCCGAAAGGTCTTGTGATATGGCCAAGATAATCTTGCTTTGGTCTAGTAAATGATGCACCTCGCTAAAGAATGCAGAAAGAATAGTTTCTATGCTCTGTAACAGGTGGAAACCTGACTGATGCTGGTGTAAGATGTTAACTTTCTCAAGGAAGCCTGTGAGTTGTGTAAAAACAAGTTTTTCAGCATGTTAAGAAATGAACAAAAGATTCAACACAGGTCTGTAGTAGTGTTTGTGGGGTCCAGTGTACATGTTTTTAGAATAGGATAGACTGAAGCTTACAGTATTTCCAGACATGAGGGACCATGCCATCAGCCAGGTTATGATGTATAATCTAGAGCACAATGGCAGCAAGAGCCAAAAACTCTTGTCCTAGCCATTGGGATGGAACGGGATCTGGGGAACAGACAGTCTTTTGAGTGGTGGAAAAGGCCTTTAATAAGGATAGTGGAGAAATTAGATTAAAAGATGACTAGGTGTGAATAAGCGAGGGTGTAGACAGTCTATGGATCTCAATGGAGCTAGGATGTTGGTGCTCCCATGTGCATTGGTAGAGGGAGGAAATGCCTGTTGTATTGCCAGAATCTTCTGATTGAAAGCCAGTGCAATTTGCTCTGCTGTAGGCTTGGGAGATGAACCTGGACTGTTAATTAATGGTGGAATTAATACATGAGAAATAACAGAGAAGAGCTTTTTGGAACAGTTAGAGGAAGAGGATATAATTTTACTATAATACAGCCTCTTTGCCTCAGTATATAAGAAAGCAGCAAACATTGGTTGTTTAAGCAGCAGATCGGGGTGGGGGAGCCAATATGTACTGACCAACTGACACTCTTGGAGCAGCTAGTACTGAGTATGATACAGCCAGACACAATTGGTGGCATGCCGTGCTGTGTTGACATGGCAGAGAAGTCTGTTGCTACTCTCCCAGAAGCCAGTGAGAACATCTCTAGCATTATCTTGTGATTTTGGGGATGTGAGGATTGGGGAGGAAGTTAGAGCAATGAATATCTCTCTCCTATTCTGTTTTTCTTGAAGTATTCTGTCATGGAGAGATTGCTCTAGGGCTGGTAGTGTAAGCCGCTGAGAGGTCTTCCACCACTACCCTCAGAGGGGAAGAAATGTCAGCTGGTGAGTATATCTCAGACATTACCTTGTGTCTGTGTCCATGTGAGGAGAATAGGGATGGAGGTTGGAGCAATGAATAACTCTCTCCTTTTTTCTTGCAGCATTGTGTCATGGGGAGTTTGCACTAGGACTGGCAATGCATGCTGGTGAAAGGTCTGTCGCCACTGCCCCCTCCCCGGAACAGCAATGCTAGCTGATGAATATATCTTAAGTATCACCTTGTGCCTTGATATAAGGAAGATTGGGGTGGAGGTTGGAGTAATGAATATCTCTCTCCTATTCATTCTTTTAGCCCAAAAGGAGATTGCATCAGGGCTAGCAGTGCATGTGGTAGGATGAAGGATCACAGACCATGGGTGCTGAAGAGTGCCCCATCACAGACAGACAGTGGCTCCTGTTCTCACTTAGGATCACTGCAACGTAACAGACTTTACTGAAGCTCCATTGGTACTGCGTGCAAGCGACACTGAAGATGGCCCAAAGTCTGTAACAGTACCCAATGCAGAATGGCTGCCAGTGGTGTCAAGAGACCCTTGTGAAAATATGGTGTCAGAAGTGGTTACATGTCAAGAGGAGGTTAACACTGCAGTGCTGGGCAGTGGCATTCCAAGGGCTGTATGCACCCAGAATGGGCGCCCCTCTTTGTAGTGTGCAACTCCTTTGCAGCATACCCTGCTCCTCGTCGTGCCCATACAGCGGAACCATCATGGCAAATCTACCTTAATGTGGTGGGTGGTTTGCCATGCTGCATCTGCTCCAGACTTGGCAACTGTTCCCTCCCAGGCCAAAGTATCGCAAACTGCATAGGAGGGTGGTAGATTTATTTTATTTATATATGTATTTATTGTAAAACATTTCTCTACCACCATATGCCAAAGCCTTCAAGGCAGCGCACAACTCTTAGTAAGACATCACATAAAATTCCCCCAAACATCCCCACACCTAACCAGCCCTGCTGCAACTGACTACCTGCTCTGATCCCACCTCACTTTATCCTCCTTATAGAGGAAATAGGAATGTTTTTAAGAGTTTTCTAAAAGTCCAGTTATTCCACCCAGTCAGCATGCTTGTTGCTCTGACCAGAGCCAATGATGGATCGGCAGGGATGCAGTCACATTGTCAACATCCCCCAATGATTATCTGTGTCTCCTCCTTTCCCTCTGCCCTGCTGATGCTTTGCCTGGTAACTGGGGACCTGCCTTTTCAGCTCCTAGCAGACGCATGCTCATAATCCTACTCTGTTTGGAGGTCTTTGACAGTTCCTTCTTGTCTTGCTCCCAAGTTTGCCACCACATTGCTATTGTTGTCTTCCTCACGAGAATCTACCTGAAATCATTGTCCAGAAACATTTATAAATGTGACTTATTAATTTTGGTAATGGTATGTTAGTGATGTATTTATTATTTGTTCTACTTTGGACACATCATGAGAAGAGAGAGATCATTAGAGAAAGACGTCATGCTTGGCAAGATAGAAGGTCAACGCAAAAGAGGAAGGCCAGCAATGAGATGGATCAATACAATAGCAGCAGCTATGGGTACCAGACTGTCAACAATGAGCCACCTGACTGAAGACCAAACACAATTTAGGACAACTATCCAGAGGGTCGCCATGAGTCGACACTGACTCGACGGCACTTAACAACAACATATTGTGGCAAGGTCAGCTATCCAGAGCATGGGGGAGGTGAAAAGCATAAGGAATTCACCTTAATCAAGGGGCCTTTGTTAGGTGTGCAGGGTCAGAAGGCCAGAACCACGTTTCAAAAGCAGAAAAATCCAAGCTGGAATAGGTTTCAGGAAATGCTTGATAGAATAAGAGGGGGAGATTGCAAGCATGAGGACCAAAGCCCTTACTCTAACAAGTGCACTGATTATTCTAAGTTCAGAAGGCAGGGAGATTACAAACACCTGGGAGAGAAAGAGGTGGGGTTGGATCTCAGTGAGTATAAACCCTGGTAAAATTATGGAGCGAGGCAGAGGAGGAGCAGCAGAGGAAGCAGATACAGCAGATGGGGAGAGGAACAGAGTCCAGAGCAGCAAGGACGATGGAATGTTGGAGAAGCCAGAGCAGGTGCTAACTCCTGGAGAAGGGCTGAGCTACCCAGAGCTGTGAGAGCTGTTTTCCCTGAAACAGGTTGACAACAGGAGTGGAAGCCAGGAATTGGAAAAGCTTTCAGACCACCAGAGAAATGGTCAGCTGAGCAGTCTGATCAAGTGAGTGAGACAGAGCCCATGCAATTGGGAGAACCAGAGCCAGAGGTGGGGGAAGAAGATATGTGTATGGATTGTTTTTTATGTCAAGCTTTAGAATTGAAGTGTTGAAGAAAAGCCAGCCTTGAAAGAATTGTTCCTCTTGCAAAGGTAATCTTAAAGCACTAGCAGTCAGGAGGTAAATTCCTGTGTGTTTTGGAAAGGGAATTTACTGCCACATAAGCTTGTAAAGGAAGCTGTGTTTCATGCCTGATTATCAGCTGTGGTAGAACTCTGCAACAGCAAGAAAGCTAATTAGCTGCTTTAAGAATTGAGACTGTTGCTCCTGTTTTATATGAAAAGCCTGCTGAGAGTTCTGAGGACATTTTGAATGCTTATTTCATATTCACCTGGAAGTGCAGCCCAGAGAATTGAGGCTATTGCTCCTGTTTTATATGAAAAGCCTGCTAAGAGTTTTGAGGACATTTTTGAATGCTTATTTCATTGTCACCTGGAAGTGCAGCCCAGAGAATTGAGGCTGAGTGAAGATAAACTGCCATAGGAGAATTAACCTTGTTTTCTTTGTGCTATGATTAACAAAGGACTATAAGAAAAGTGGCACACTGTTCTTGTGAAATGGCTAAGCTTCTACCTTTAAGAGGACTTTGAAAAGCCATTGTTGAGTTCTGTTTGCTTTTGCCACCAGTTTGCTGAACCTTAAGCAAAAGCCTATAATTTATCCTGTTAATGGAACCTTGAACCTGACCTATTCTCTTGTGTTTAAAATAAACTTTTTCTGTCGTAAGTCTTACCCTCGGTTTGTCTCAACTACAATCCTTTTACTTGAAGCATAAATATAGCTGATAGAGGAAGGATACATCAACCATCATGCCCTCAACAACTAGATACTAGTGGTTTTGGCGTTGTGCTTGTGACAATATATATTTTTTCCACTGTTCTGCTGTTTTTTAAAACATTTCATAATTTTTAATAGATGCTTTGTAATGCAAAATAAAGGAAACAAAAACTGAAACAAAAGAATAAGGACGGAGAAGGGGCAGAGGAGGGTGCAGAATACATATAATGTGGGCTCCTGCCATGCCATGACCCCTTCCAAAAAAGGCAGTAGCAACTGGGCAAATGTCTCATAACATTATAATCCCTCCAACCTTACTCCCCCCCACCCCCGATCACATAGGAGTTATTCCCAACACAACCTGCCCTCTACCTCATAACAATATCTTACCCCATAGGCAGTGGAATGGGGTGGGCCACAGGGGCCATGGCCCCACCACTATTTTGCCCAACACAGCATCAGCAACTAGAGATTGGCAGCGTGGCCCTCCAACCAAAAAGATGTTCTGCTGCCCCTGCCTAATCCTTCCTCACTTCCCCACAACTGAACCCTCCTTCTCTCTCCCATCAAGGAAGAGACAACACTAAGGGGTATGTTTACTAAAGTGCGGTAAACGTGACTAACGCGCGTTATACGACGTTAACGACCGTAAGTGCCGTATAACACGCGTACCGACGCGCTAACGACCGTTAACGTGATACTACGCGCGTTAAGCATAGATAACGATCGTAAAGTCCCACGGCGCGTTAAAACAGCGCAGAAGGTGGAGAGTGGGCGGAGAGAAGGGGTCAGTGGGTGGGGAGAGGCTCCCCTCACACTAACGCGCTGAATTCCTGAGCTCAATTCCAACGCGAATGAAAACCTGTCGTTAAAGGCATTTAAAGGGAAGAGAAACCATTTCCGTCAGCAATGTACAAAAAAAACGGGGAAACCCACAAAACGTGAGCAGTGTGATACATGTGCACAGAACAAAATTTCACATAAAACGTTAAAAATGACCACAAGAAACAGTTTAAAAAGCATAATTCAGCTGGGCAACAAGGAACAACACTCCCTGGAAAGCACCAAATAAAAAAGAAATGATGTGTGGAAGGGTCTACGCCCCGCAGACCCGTTCAAAGATCATCTCATTGTAATGGAGCTGTCCTGGGAGTGTTGTGTAATGTTGCCCAATGATATCATTGTTGCCCAGCTTGGTTATGGGTGTGTGCCCCTTTTATGAGGTCTTTTCTGAGGTTTAGGTGCACCTTTGTCTGCAGACAAGGTAAATGAGGCCACAGTAAACCTGTTGCAGAGCAGGGTGTCTGACCCGTCAGGCCGGTTTAACTAACACCAGGGACTGCACTGTCTCTGTGGCCACAGTGTGGTGCAACAGACACAGCCAGTGCCTGTAAGACCAGAGGGTCACAGATTCAAATCCCAGCTGGGGTTCCTGCCAACCCAGTCCCCATAGTTTTACCCACCACTAAACAGTGATAGTAAAGATACTCCTTTATTGCAGAGAACATACGCATGGCCTATATTTTACCACACCAAACACAGACACCAGAAACAGGCACATTACCTAAAGCAGAGTCCCGCAAATGCAGTCCTGGAGGGCCCCACACCATTCCGGCTTCATGCTGCCTCTAATAAAGATGCCTGTGCTGCATAGCTATGCACCACCCCCATGGTATGCAGATGTAGCTCATGCATATTCATGAGGGACAGCATGAAAACCCGAACAGTGTCTGGAACACCAGGACTGGAGTTGGGAAACTCTGCCGTAAAGCAGCAGCCAACAGGGCCACCCACCCACCCACAGGCCCCATTGGCCAATGCCTCCTGGAGAGGCAAGACATTGGGCCCTGCCTGTATCTCCCAATACTAGCAGTTGCAAACCTTAGCAATGCCACCCTACACCTGGGTATATGGTACAGAGCTATCAAACGTTACCTATGATACCTGGCAGATATCAATTCCTACGTTAAGCACATTTTGCTCATTGAGCTCCACCATAACAATCATTCTGATGTCTGCGGTGTGTGCTGTAGGTCTGGTCTCTGACAGTGTTCACCACCCTGGGGAGTGACCCCCCAACAGCCTTGTGTACCATATCCATGCCTGTACTATGCCCATGACTGGTGTGGTGGGTATGGCTGCTGACCACCTCTATAAGTAGCACAATGCTGGCATAGGTGTGGGGGTGGCTGTCTGTCTATCCAGTGTGTGGTGGCTGCAATCACCTTCCACAGTCCACACTGCCAGCAATGTTGCCAGTATTGGGCTGCCAATGTGCATAATGAGGAGCAAGGTACCATGGGTATAGGCCGGACAGGGTGGCCTGGCCAGGGTGCATCTGCACAGGGCATAGGGCAGTGACAGGCATATTGTAGTGCCCGGCCACCACCTACACAGACAGGGTGACCTCAGTATATCCTGCTGAGAGATCACTCTCACCCTGACTGTGCAGTGACCACAGAATGGCTAGGCACTCCCATGGTCTGATCCAGTATTTCTCTCATGTGATAAATATGGGTTTCCTTTTGGGGCCCAGTTACTGATGTATCTGCTTGCTGTGTATGCTGACATCCCAGTTCTGGGTGCAGGCATCTCCACTGGGCACTAGCAGACTGTTTGCAGCTGGTAGGTGTTGTGATGGAGTGGCTTGCAGGGTGCAGTGGCTGATGGCTTGCACCAGGGGAATATCAGATAGTGGTGGGGTGCAGCATACCATAGCCAGGCCTAATGTCTGTTTGCTATTGTGTTATGGCTGTGTACAGAGCTACATTGACTGCCCTGGGGGGTGTCTGTTCCTCAGCAGGACTAGGGTTAATGTTCCCCTCTACTGCTACCTTTGCAGAGAGGTAGAATGTGGATCTTTTGATAGGAGCACCTGTTTGCCACCCTCAGCCCTGGGGGAGGGGGGGGGGCTACACCTGACTGAAACAGACAGAGATGTCCAAGGTGCTCCTGCAGAAACTACCTATCTCGCACAGTAACACTGCTTTGGACCTGCGCCATGGCCTCTTTCAGCCATGGACGGTGCTGTGGACCTAGTGCTGGGCGCCTCACTGCACCCTCAGGGTGAGCACAGTACCCGCACAATGTGACGGTGTGTAGCTACTCTGTGCCAGTACAACACACGGTCAGTACCCCCTATCAGGCCGAGGTGCTGTGGGGGTGCACATGGTCAGTTCCCCCTACCAGGCTGAGGTGCTGTGGGGGTGCATTCCCCATGGTGTGTATCTGTGGACAGCTGATTTGCATGTGCAGTGCATCATGGGTGTGACTGGCACAATCCAACCCTGTGAAACCCCAGCACCTGCTCACAGGCTCTGATAAACCATACGCCATCACACGTACATCTGTTAGCATAATGCATAGGTGCAAGACACCCTACAGAGTCTGTAATATAAGATGCCCACACTGGTAAAAACACACGTACCCACGCACGTAAGAACACACGTACCCACGCACGAATGTACGCGCGCAGCTACGCACGGGGCTACGCACGTACCAACGCACGCACCAATGTACGTGGCTAGGCACACTCCGAGGGTGTGTTTCTGACACCAATACTCAACGTAACAAAAAACAAGCCTCCTCATTCCTTCGGTAATGTACAGGGTGATGCCTGGGACAGCCTTCTGCGTTAGGCACACTGGGGACTCAAACCCCTGCTGCCTGTAACAGCGGTCAGTACCGTAACCATTGTGCTACAGCTCTGTTTCAGTGCTTTGTGTCTGTACGTCTTCTTACGATTAACGCGCAGTAACGCGCCACCGCGCCCAGTAACGCTCGTTAATTTTGTGAACGCGCATTAGTGGTGACGATGTACCGCCCATGTCCTTATTTGGGGTTTCTGTCACTACCGCGGCTCCTAACGCGAATTGCACTAACGCAGTTTAGTAAACATACCCCTAAGGGTCCTTTTTGCTAAAGGTCTCCTATTTTGTGTCTATGGGAAAAATGCTTAGTAAACAGGACACTAACTTTTCGAAATAAAAATGCTTTCATTCAAAGGAAAATTGTTTCCACATTTCTAAAAAAGAAAAAAAAATGAAATAAAAAATATATATATTGGAATAAAAATATGGCATATAGATATGATTTAAAATATAACAAAGGGTGAGGGAGGGGAAAATATATAGAAATAAAAAAAGCTGTCCAGAGGAAAGAGGATGAGTATGAGTGGGTCTGTGACTCACAAAGAGTGGTATATCAAATGAAGTAAACAACTACATGGCCTGAAATTGGGGGGGGGGGGGGTCATGCAGCAACTGGAAAGTGATGGACAATGCGCTCAACTCCCATGGTAAGGTGTTTGAGGGTACTGTCGATCATAACCAGCTGCTGTATCAGTCCCCTAATCTCCCCAAGGATGTCAGCCAATGTTTTGCTAATCCCCTCTTGAGCTGCAACCAAACTTATAAATCCATATTCTGGATGCAGCTCAGAAGTAGATGTGGTAGCAGATGGTGCTGCATCTGGGGGATATACTGCTTCCAGAGGACCATGTGATCCCTATCTTCTACATCACTCTAGGTGGTTTCTCCAGGGCCATGTGCCAATGAGGGAAGGGTTAGGATGGTGATTATAGTTGGCAATTTGATTATTAGGCATGTAGACAGCTGCATGGCTGGTGGACGTGAGGATTGCCTGGTAATATGCTTGCCTGGTGCGAAGGTGGTGGACCTCACGTGCCACTTAGACAAAGTTTTAGATAGTGCTGGGGAGGATCCTGCTATCTTGGTACATGTTAGTACCAATGACATAGGAAAATGTGGGAGTTAGGTTCTAGAGGCCAAATTTAGGCTTTTATGTAGGAAAATGAAATCCAGAACTTCCAGGGTAGCATTCTCAGAAATGCTTCCCATTCTATGTGCAGGACCCAAAAGACAGAGTCTCAATGCATAGGAGTGGAGGAGTGGCCTAGTGGTTGGGGCAAGGTACTTCAAGCCGGAAGGTCAGGGGTTCAAATCCCACTAAAGGACAGCAACCTTGGGCTGGAAGGACTGGGGTTTCTAGTCCCACAGGTGCTCCTTGTGGTCTTGGGCAAGCCACTTAACTCTCCATAGCCCATATTCCCTGTAAAATAGTTATCTCCAAGCTATATTGCCCTGTTCAATGTAATTTCAGTTTGTTCAGTGTAAACTGCACTGATGCAGAATAGTGCGGTATATAAGAGAAATGAAAGAAAATAGATGAGATGATGGTGCAAAGAAGAGGGTTTTGGATTTGTTAGCAACTGGGCAACATTCTGGGGAAAGGGGGGACTTTCCCAAAAGGATGGGTTCCACCTTAACCAGGGAGGAACCAGGCTGCTGGCATTCTCATACGTTGCACCCATTCTATGGAATGCCCTACCAGACATGTTACGATCCATCAAAGACTTACAAACATTTAGAAAGGAAATAAAAACACTACTATTCATTGAACACTATGGTAAAAACTGTGGTAATAATGGCATATATCCAACTCCACCCTGAACCCTTCAAATACTACTGTAACTATATCCAAGACAAATGCAAAATGTAATTCTGCAAAATCTGTAAATAGTTTCATATGTAAAACGTTGTGTTTAATGTTTAATGTTCAGCTTATGACATCGTTCTATGTAATTGTTTGTTTATTGTAAACCGTCCCTGATCTTGGGAAGGGGCGGTATAGAAAAACACTGAAATAAATGAAAACACTGAAATAAATAAATTAACCCTTAAAAAGGAGATAGAACAGCTTTTCAACTAGAAAATGGGTGAAAGCCAACAGTCGCCCAAGAGCGTATGGTTCAGAAGGATGCATCCTTAAGAAGACTAGCAAAAGAAGAAAGTTAGTGCATCCTGATAGGGAGGTTCCAATAAAGATAAAAGTAACCCAGATACCTTTAAGTACAGAGCATACAGAGCTGAAAGATTCCAAATTATCCCTGTCAACTGATAACCATATTGTTAATATGAATAAAATACATCGTCTAAATTGCCTATATGCAAATGCTAAAAGTCTAAAAAATAAGATGGGAGAGCTAGAATATATATAGCACTAAATGAAAGGGTAGATATAATTGGCATCTCAGACACCTGGTAGAAAGAGGACAACCAATGGGATACCGTGATACCTTGGCACAAACTATATCGCAATGATAGGGTAGATCAAATTGGTGGAGGGGTTGCGCTCTGTTATAAAGGGCATTGAGTCACACAGGATAAAGGTTTTACAGGAAACAAAATACACTGTAGAATCTCTATGGATACAAATTCCATGTAAAAAGGGGAAGGCAATGGCAGTGGAAGTGTACTACCATCCGCCTGGCTAGAATGAACAGACGAATGATGAAATGCTAAAAAAAAATCAGGGAGGCTAACAAAAGTTACAACACAGTATGGGTGATTTCAATTACTCCGATATCAACTGGGTCAGTGTCACAGCAGGGCATGCTAGGGAGATAAAATTTCTAGATGAAATAAATAACTGCTTCTTGGAGCAGCTGGGTCCATGAACCAACAAGAGGGGCAGCTATTTTGGACCTAGTTCTTAGTAGAACATAGGATCTGGTGCAAGAATTAAGAGTGTTAGGGCCACTTGGCAATAGTGATCATAGCATGATCGCCTTTGATTTAATACATGGAGGGAGGATAGCAAGGAAATCCACAGTACTGCCTTTTAACTTTCAAAAGGGAGACTATGATAAAATGAGGAAAACAGTTAAGGAAAAACTAAAAGGAGGAGCTGCAAAGGTTAAAGGCTTACAACAAGCATGGACATTGTTTAAAAATACTATCTTGAAAGCCTAAACCACATGTATTCCATGCTTTAAGAAAGGTGGAAGGAAGGCCACAAAACTGCCAGCATGGTTTAAAGGTGAGGTCAGTGAGTCTGTTGTAGCCAAAAAGGAATCTTTCAGGAAATGGGAAAAGAAGCCAAATGACAAAAACAGGAAACAACATAAGTACTGACAAATTAGTTGCAAGGCATTGATAAGGCAGGCAAAGAGAATTTGAAAAAAAGCTTGCCATGGAAGCAAAAACATACAATAAAACCTTTTTCAAATACATTCATAGCAAAAAACCTGTAAGGGAGTCAATTGAACTATTAGATGATAGAGAGATAAAAGGGGCACTAAGAGAGGACAAGGCCATAGCGAAGAGACTGAATGAATTCTTTCCTTCAGTCTTTACTGAAGAAGATGTAGGGAAGTTACCCATATCTGAAATGGTATTTAAAGGTGATATATCAGAAGAATTGAAACACATTTTGATAAACCGGCAAGATATATTACAACTATTTGATAAACTGAAGAGTAACAAATCATCTGGACTGGATGGTATTCATCTGAGGTTGTTCAAAGAACTGAAATATGAGATGGAGGCCAATTACTAGTAATCTGTGAATTATCATTAAAATCATCTGTAGTATGTGAAGATTGGAGAATAGCGAATGTAATGCCAATTTTTAAAACGGGTTCCAGGGTGATCCGAGAAACTACAGACCGGTGAGCCTGACGTCACTATCGGGCAAAATGGTAGAAATCATTATAAAGAATAAAATTACTGAACATGTAGACAATCATGGCTTGATGGGAGAAAGCCAACATGGATTTAACCAAGGAAGATCTTGTTTTACTAATATGTTATACTTTTTTGAAGGTGTGAATAAACAGGTAGACAAAGGTGAGCCACTTGATATGGAGGCACATTCCAAATGGGATGTCCAAGTGTAATCTGGGACATCAAAGACAGAAAGTCTGAAAAGAAAGGCAAGCACTTGCTAGTTCAGGCACAATTCCAGAAATGTGGATGCACCCGATATGCACATGTATCAAATGTCTATATAGATGTCCCCAGGAGAAGGTTTCAGAACCAAAATGTCTAATAGCATAATGGTGAGAGTAGTGGCTTAAAAGTGGCCAGAGTTCAAATCCCAATGTGGGAATTTGTAATCTAAAGCTAGTCACATAATGCTCCATTTTCTCTACACTTTCTGGATGTTTTAAGGTGAAAACAAACACTTTCCTGATACCTATTCATTCCTGGAGCAGGAATAAACATGCACGTGCCCTTAGATGGCTCCGCTGCTTCTGGATCAAAGTTTGCCTTGATTTTATCCTCTTGCTATAAAGGGATCCACTGCGTCTGTCCTGTGCCATCTTGAATTCCATCACTGTATTTTCCCCCACCACCTCCAAGCATCCACCACCCTTTCAGTGAAAAAGTATTTGCTGATGTTGCTTTTAAGTTTACTGCCTTATAGCTTCATCAAATGCCCTCTAGTTTTACAGTCTTCCCTTCTTTTAAAAAGGCCAATGTAATATAGAATGGGAAGAGACCCTTGATAGATTGCAGGACTGGACATTTAAATGGCAGATGAAATTTAATGTGGACAAGTGCAAAGTTATGCACCTAGGAAAGAACAACCCAAACTATGGTTACACGATGCAAGGTTCCACATTAGGAACCACCACCCAGGATCGATTGTTTACGTCATCAGAATATAGAAAGACCAGGGGACATGCAATGAAGCTACAGGATAAACTATTTAAGACTAATAAGAGAAAATATTTTTTCACTCAACAAGTAATCAAACTGGAATTCGTTACAGGAGGATGTAGTAAAAGCTGTTAGTGTAGCTGGGTTTAAAAAAGTAAATGTCAGATCATGTTTTCTCCCACATGCCCATATTCCTACTACTACTACTACTGAGCATTTGTATAGCGCTACAAGTCGTACGCAGCGCTGTACAGACAAGTAAGAAACAGTCCCTGCTCGTCAGAGCTTACAATTAGTCAAGACAAACACAGAAGGTGTAGGCAGGGATAAAGCAAGGGAAGGAGAAGGAGATCAGGAGAGTCAAGATCCAAAAGCAGTGGCGAAGAGGTGCGTTTTCAGCCTGGACTTGAAGAGAGTTAGGGAAGGTGCCTGGTGTACAGACACAGGTAGTTTGTTCCAGGCATATGGTGCAGAAAGGTGAAAGGAGCGAAGTCTGGAGTTAGCAGTGGAAGAGAAGGGCACAGACAGGAGCAGTTTGCCAGAAGAGCGGAGTTCCTGAGGGGGGTTGCAAGGAGAGATAAGAGAAGAAAGGTACTGAGGAACCGCAGAGTGAATGCATTTATAGGTCACGAGGAGAAGTTTGAACTGGATGCGGAAACGGATAGGGAGCCAATGAAGTGACTTGAGAAGAGGAGTAATATGGGCATGACGAGGATGGCGGAAGATTAGCCACACAGCAGAGTGTTGAACAGATTGAAGGGGAGAGAGATGATTCAGAGGGAGACCAGCAAGGAGTAGGTTACAGTAGTCAAGACGGGAGGTGATTAAGGAGTGGATAAGCGTTTTAGTAGTGTGTTCAGAAAGGAAGGGGTGGATTTTGCTAATGTTGTAGAGAAAGAAACTGCAGGTCTTAGCTACGAGCTGGATGTGTGTGGAGAAAGAGAGAGAGGAGTCAAAGACAACCCCCAGATTGCGGGCTGAGGAAACAAGAAGGATTACAGAGATATCCACAGAGACTGAGAAAGGAGGAAGAGGAGGGGAGGTTTTAGGGGGAAAGATAAGAAGTTCAGTCTTGGCCATGTTCAATTTCAAGCAGCGGTGAGACATCCAGGCAGCAATGTCAGAAAGGCAGGCAGAGATCCGGTTCTGGATTGCCAGAGAGATTTCAGGCATAGAGAGGTAGATCAGAGAGTCATCAGCATACAGATGATACTGAAAGCCATGGGAAGAAATAAGCGCACCAAGGGACTGGGTGTAGAGAGAGAAAAGGAGCAGACCTAGAACAGATCCTTGGGGTACACCAACTGGGAGCGGGGTAGCAGAGGAGGAGGAGCCACCAGAACACACACAGAAGGAGCGATGGGAGAGATAGGAGGAGAACCAGGATAGTACAGAGCCCTTAAAACCAGGCGAGGACAGGGTGTCGAGGAGAAGGTTGTGGTTGACAGTGTCAAAAGCAGCAGAGAGGTCAAGAAGGATGAGGACAGAGTAAAGGTCTTTGGATTTTGCCAGGAATAGGTCACTTGAGACTTTGGCAAGAGCTGTTTCAGTAGAGTGTAGAGGACGAAAGCCAGACTGTAAGGGATCCAGGAGGGCATGAGAGGAGAGGAAGTCGAGGCAGCGGCGGTGAACCGCACGTTCAAGTAGTTTGGAAATGAAGGGAAAGAGAGAGATGGGTCGATAATTAGAAGGACAGGTGGGATCGAGTGAGGGTTTCTTGAGGAGAGGTGTGACCACAGCATATTTGAAGTCTGCAGGGACTGTTGTAGTGGAGAGTGATAGGTTGAGAATATGAGAGATAGAAGGGACAACGGTGGAGGAGATGGGGCTTAGGAGACGGGTGGGGATAGGATCAGAGGAGCAGGTGGTGAGTTTGGAGGAAGAAAGAAGGTGTGCAGTTTCCTCTTCAGAGATCACAGGAAAGGAAGAGAAGGTAGTAGAGCTGGGGGGGGGGAGTTGGGAGTGAAGAGGGGGAGTAGTATTTGATTTTGTGGGGAATTGGAGGGTGATCTTGTGGATTTTGTCATGGAAATAGTATGCCAGGTGCCAGGCATATCATATGTTGTCACGTGGTCCCACCACGCATATGGCCCTCGTTCTATAAGAGGACCTCAAAGACTTTAATGCATCACCGCCAAGGGCACTTAAGTCAGATGCATGGGTGTCCATTAGGGTCTGATGGGTTTAAATGACCCAGACTAGTAACATTTGGAGAAAAGATGCTGGGTTCAATGTACCACTGGTCATATCCAACACAATATTTATGTTCTTAAGCAAAAAATATCTGTATAATTAAAACCAAAGTAAAATAAGTAGAAAACAAACCCAATAAAATACTATTTATTATTTAAGTCACATCTTTCAGTAGTAGTTCAAGGCAAATTACATAATGACAAGAGAAATAAGTAAAGTTAAAAAACTATCTACGGAAGGGCATGTAAAAATGTCAAAGAACGTATAAATAAAATAGAAAGGACTGCACTAGTGTACCTCTAATATGTGAGTTTTCCAGGAGGTATGCCGTAAGGTGACATTTTGTAGACATTCAGAGCACACTTCTGCTGTGTGTGCCTTTTTGGAGGTTTGCAGTGGTGAACCTGATGGTGTATCAGATACTTGTGAGGCAAAGGCAGGCCTGAGTGAAGTCATCTACTTGTCCCTAGGGATAAGCTATGGAATTGCAATACATGATCCTATGTCCCTTCCTATTGCACTACATTGCTACTGGACCCAACCTTCTAGCCAATGCACACCAAATGGTTAGGTGTTGATGTGATCTTCCCACTAGAGCCAAGCTGACACATCACCTAGGTGTGCATACTATATGGGGGGGGAGGGGCCTATGCACACATTCCCTCCTAATCATGTTTTACTTATAGCAAGGCAACAAAGTGGTTGTATGCCAGCAGAGGGCTCATCTAGTCACCTGGCCTGACCAAACGGATCTGTATTGTACTTTGCCGTACGCACTTCCTGGGGTACATTCAGTTGGTGCCATCCACAGATCTTTCTTTTTCTTCATTCAAAGCAAGGCAGAGAGGATTGTGAGTATGGAATACAGACAGTCACGGACTTTAGTGTTTAAGAGGAGCAGTCCATATGTGTGCAAAACTCTTTAGCATGACTAGTGGTAATGAAGCATTGTTATTTCCCTAGAGAGGGACTTTTTCAGAGAGGCTTCAATGTTGAAATAGGAAATGGCAGTCAATGTTTAACGGTGGCTGCCCACTACTCCCGAGTGTATCGTCCTACATGGTGTGAGGCAATGGTACATGCGAAAATAAGTTCTTTATATTAGAAGAGAAAGTGTATAATGACATCATGCTTTAAAGGGATAATGTTTTCTGGCTGTAAAAGATTTTGAACAGCCTCATTAGTTGTTATTTATTTATTATTTATTACATTCTCTTATATACCGCGCTATTCTGCATCAGTGCGGTTTACATTGAACAAACTGAAATTACATTGAACAGGGCTTTATAACTTGGAGATAACTATTTTACAGGGAACATGGGCTATGGAGGGTTAAGTGAGCCAAATTTTTAGACTTGCAAGTTGATATTTGAAATGCTTGTTTTCTTATCAGTAATGTGCAACAACTGCGCAGATTTGTTTTATTTCATTCTTGGGCCTTAAGGTAATTTCAATTGTTTTCTATATCTGAGGATGTGTTTTGGTTTTTAGAGAGGTGCACTTTGTTTTGAAAGCTTTCCTGATCCTAGTTTAATTATAAAACAGAGATATGTTGTAGTGCTGTGATTTAGATATGCTGAGTTTTGTTTTTGTTTAGTATAAAGTAATTATTTCAATCCTGTGAATGATAGCAGATTTCCAACTTGGGTATTTCTTCTGAAGTTACGGGAAGTGCTCCGATGCCTGATATTATTAACATTTCAATTTGTTGTACTAATGGCCCTTCCTATTGAGATTATTGTTGTAAAATGTTTTGAAGGAATAATTTTCATATCGTAAGGATTTTAGTTATATGCTATTTACAACATACGTAGAGAGTTGTCATGTGGAATGAGTAGAAATAAATTTATGTCTTCTATCTGCAGTTGATTTAAAAGTAAAAGGAAGTTTTAATAGTTTGTTTCTTGAAGTCTCAGTCTTTAAGATGGCTGTCTCTAGTCTGACATTAAGAAATAACTTTATTGTGTGTTGTAAAGATATTCTTAAAGCAGCTGAAAGCTAACACTTTATTTGCCCATTGTTTTCTGTTATAGAACAAGAATTTTATCTGATCCACACAATTGAAGACATATGAATTTTAATAGAATTTATGACTGAAATTGTTTAAAAATAATGTGCAACCTGGGACATATTTAAAATTTGTGTCCAGTGAATTCTGTAAAGCCTGAGCAATTAAGAATACTTAGAGGTGGGAGACTGATGGAATCTATTTTTTTAAACTAAATGAAGCCTATATTATTGTTGGTAATTAGGTTCCAGAAGATTTGATGCAAACTTCTGAATTTCTGAAAGATCTATGAAGAGCAGTTGGCCACTGCTAACAAATTTTGCTTGTAAGAATAATTGGTAGAGCCGTACACATTCTTATTGAGACCTTGCAAGGGCAAACAGTGTCACATAGTTTTGATTAATTTTCAGGATGCTTGTAATCCCTTTTCTGTATTGTTAAATGGACTATATATCTTATAAAGACTTCTTCCACCCAACATGATGAAGTTCACCCATGGACCAGATATGACTAGGACTCTGAAACGAAGTGGAAGGCGTTCCCTGCCATGGCAGAAGTTTTATTTCATTTATGTATCAATACATTTCTTTATTTGTGTGTTTATTTTGGACATGGACAAGTTTTATAGTGATTCTTTACAGAATCACAGGGAGGACTGTTGAGAGGGACTTGAAATGGGGTACCAGAGACCAGGGCTGTACCGAGTGTAAATCGCGCATTGTGCGATTTGCACATCGGGCACGCCCCCACCCCCCTCCCGTGGCAGGAGAGAAGAGGCGCACCCGATGTGCAAGTCACTGGCATGCTAAGCAGATCTATCCCTCCCTGCAGGGAGGGACAGATCTGCTTAGCATGCCGGCGAGAAGACTTAAGGGGCACATTTTAGCTGTCTGTCGTTGCCTGTCGCTGCTGAGAGAAGAAAAAGTGGTGGCAGCAGGCAACGGCAGACAGCTAAAATGCGCCCCTTAAGCCTTTGCGCCATGTGCGGCTACACCGCTTGTACAGGGCTAGGTACAGGCCTGCCAGAGACCTTTGAAAGAGTTAATATGGAGAATGGCTTAGAATTCACTAACAGCCTGGAGAGATATATGTACCCAAAACCAAGGCCATGTTTAGCAGAATGGGACAGAATGTTTTTGCTTCTTCTAATTCAGCTAAGCAATAATGTCTCTGCTTACTTTGTCCCATAACAAGACTTGTAACAAAAGTGGTGCTGACAAAGCAGTTTTTCTATCAATAAATGAGGTGCTCTGGTCTAGCCAGGTTGAAGGGGATTTACAGGAACTGCTTGAGGTTTCAGGACTGTGGACTCCCTTCCCTTAAGGCCTTAAGAGTATGGTGTTTTTAACATATTTCTGTGAATGTGAATTGGTTTATTACGTATTATTACTGTCTCTCTCCCATTGCTTTGAATGAAAGGATGAAGCCCAAAAACCCAGGTTCTGTTGCTGGTGAGGGGTGAAGCAGCATCCATTCCTGACCCCATCTATTCTCTATCTCCCTTGTGACCATCTTTGTGAAGCCATCTCACAATCTCTAGCCCTCCATAGCAATATGCAGCAAAACACAGAGTGATATATTTGCTTGGAATGCAACACAGGGGTTATTATAGACTGTCTCCAAGGCCTGTTTATGCCACCAGTATCAGCTATGGAAGTCCACACATTTGAGGGTCCTGGTACATCTGGGGATGGCGTGTGGCCATATCTACAGAAGCATAGTGTGGTATGCATCTGTCACATGCATTATACAGCAGCTCATGCAAAAGAAACAAGGATATAATGAAAGGCTAGTTGTTTATATGGGGCATGTTGTTTATATGGGGCTAGTTGTTTATATGGGGCATGTGAATCTGTAGCTCCTGGTATACCTGCGGCAACATGTTGGGATAGTTCTTCCAAATGGCCCTGAAGCATGTAGAATTTAGAAGCACCTATAGGAAAAAGGTGAGCTACACATGACGAGACATCCAAAGCATGGCCCTGCTCAATCCCCTATATCCCCATCATGGGTCCTCCTGCTATGGTGGGCATAAATAGGCATCCTGTCTAGATGGTGGGGCCTATCTGCATGAGTGCAAGCATTGGCTTATGGGCAGGCAAGATTTCCTTTAGACTTCTGCTATGGAGTATTCCTAATCCTTGATAGTTATGCCAGAACTGCCTGAGGCACTTCTGTGGCATGAACAAGCCCTATTGCTGTGGAGCTGTGATGTAGAGGCCCTGTGGTAGACATGTGTGTGGCTGGCAAAACCATGTCACCTGGGTCAATGTGATATGCAGTAGCCAGATAATTGATGCTGGGTGCCAGCGAGCCAAGATGCTTGCCTGCATGAAGAAGCTGGGCCCTATGTGGCCAAGCAGGATTCCACCAACATTGACCCCACAGGACAGACTCTACTAATCCTGAACCTGGCACTATGTGGGTGGTGTGTGCTGGATGCTTACATGATAGCATGACAGACCATGCAAATGCATGGCAAAATGCAGGTGTTGGGAGGAGCTGAGAGTGTGATATAGGTGGTGGTCTGGGATCCTAAATATTGGCAGCAACCAGTGCTTCAATGCATGCTGCCTGCAGTTAGCTAGCTCCCTGAAAGATGAGGGGGATGGCTGTTAAAACGAATAATGTGCTTCTTACTTGGCTAGAGTCATGTGAGATCTGCTCCCAGACTTTACGTACTGCAGCATGAGGTGCCCATTGACCTCCAGGCAGGGTCGGCCCATCCACTAGGCAGGTTAGGCAGATGCCCAGGGTGGCAAACCTCAGTGGGTGGCAGGGCACCCATGGCAGGCCATGTGCTTTGGTACACATGGCCTGTAACCCCCCATGTACTGAGCCATGCCACCCACTCCCTATACTGAGCTGTGCCACCACCCTCCCCTGCCACAGTGGCAGCAGCAAGAGGCTAGGCTTGGTGGCAGTGGCCCATGGCAGGCCATGTGTTTGCACATATGGCTGCTTCTAACCCCCTGAAGTTGTGTCAGAGGGGGGTCATAGGTGGCCGAAGCACATAACCTGCCACTACTGCTGAGTAGTGGCATGGCACAGCATGGATGGAGAGGACAGCTCAGCTCGGCTTGTCATGTGGGTATGGGCAATATGGCCAGGGCTTCTGCCGGGGGCAGCAGAAACTCTTGGGACAGCCCTGCCTCCAGGGTCGAACAGCCTGCCCTTATTGGAGAGCACCTGAAGGTCCCTCTCAGCATCAGAAAGGTTGTGCTCTCTCCTGGCCACCATTTTGGTGCTCTCCAAAGAGGGTAAGTTATGGGTTGGGGAACAGAAATATGTCAGCATGGTTTTGCAGGGGAAGACGTGTCGTGTGCATGTAGAGAGCAGTTGTGCACATGTATTTTGCCACTAAACAAAACATATACATGTACATTAAACGCAAAGTTTCTAAAATGCCAACAGTTACACAGTTGCACCTGTATCTGTCATAAAAGGCCCACTAGCCCATACATGTATATTCTCTGCCATCACACCCAATTAATCATGTCACCTGCAGTTGTCTTCCAATGGGAGGACCACAGTAGTTAGTAAAGGCCAGCCCCTCACTTCTTGATAATTGAAGGATACTCTTCTTTTTACTTCTACTACTACTACTAATCATTTCTATAATGCTACTAGGCTTATCAGTCTCTTCTGTCACAATATAATATGTGCATACATTTTGCCTCAAAAATATCACTACACTCAAAAAACAGGACCAAAAAGCTAACACATAAAAGAAAGATTGGACCATAAAAAACTAAAGCTTAATTTAAGGCAAAAAATAAAAAAATATTTAGAAAAGTCAGTGATTCAAACTTAAACCTTGGTGGCCCATTGGAGACAAGCAGTGCATAGTGTGGAGGATTTACGCTGTTTTGTTTTGGAACAGGTTAATCTAGTAGGGAGAGGAGATGAGTGTAGCTCTCAGGTTATTTCAGTGGGAACAGTCCTTTATTTTCATTGGAACACCATGCCACCTAATGGGTTAAATGGCCCTATTGAATGGAATTGGTTCTTCTAGCTCTTCCATTCACGATATAGAGGGCGGGATCTTAGTCTTGGGCAATAGCCAATGGGAATCCCTATAGGGGTATATCTGTGGTGATTGGATCAGGGGGTTTTCTTTGCCAATTTTGAATCAACTACTGTTTGCAATCTGTGGTGAGTACATGTTTCTTTATGTAATAGAAAAGGGGAAACAGCATTTTTCTTGGTATGTGGATAATAAACAGTGGGTGAACAATTGTTTTTGTGTTGTAGGCGAAGGGTGTATATTCTGAGGAAGCTGGTGAAACCATTGGCCATGGTTAATGGATGCATTTCAGCAGTTGTAGGATTGCTGTGACTTGTGGCCTTTCAGGTTTTGTTACTATGCATTGGATAGTGGCTTAAAAGCTAAGGGCCTGATATTCAATTAGGCAGCCCGTGCCCGCCAACCCCTAACCCCGGATATTCAATGCCAGGGTCATATGTGGCCCCAGCATTGAATATTCGGGGTTTGCCGCATTAGCTAACCGGGCAGCAGCGATAATGCATGCTGCCATGTTAGCTCCTGCACCTTAAAGATAGGCAAGGGTTTTCTGTGCCTATCTTTTCGGTGCAGGTTGCTAACTGGGCAGTATGCAATAGCCCTGCTGCCTGGTTATCGATTGTCTCTGCCTCTGCTCCTCCCCGGAACGTGTCCAACATGCCCTGATGCTAAGCGATTAGCATCAGGGTGTGTAAGGGAGACAATTGCGGATATTCAGCAGCACTAACCATGTTAGTGCCATTGAATATCCCTCTCAGCGACAGTTACATGGTTTACAAGACTGTAAACCATGTAACTGCCCTTTGAATATCGGGACCTAAGTGCTTTTTCTTATAAAGTTACATGTGATAAGTTTATATTGATATTTTGTTTCCCTTTAATTGTTTTGTGTATGGGAAGCTTTCTGTGCCCAGCTTTTGGTATCACATACGAGTGATGATGAAGTAATAGGAATGGCGGGTGACTACATAGATCACCAGTAAGACCACCCTTTGAGCTCTGTGATGTCAAGGTCAAGGTTAGGTTAAGTTTGAATCACTGATTTTTCTAAATATTTTTTTATTTTTTTGCCTTAAATTGAACTTTAGTTTTTTATGGTCCAATCTTTCTTTTATGCATACATTTTGTCTGTCATAAAATATTTGACTAAGATATATAGAGAGAGCAAAATGGGAGAACATATAGGGCAGTGATGGCTAACCTTTTTGAGCCCGAGTGCCCAAACTGCCGCACAAAACCAAAGAATTTCCTCAAAGTGCCAGCACGTCAATTAAACCTTAACAACAAGATTTTAGAGCCTTATAATGATGTTCCAGATCACCCTTTTTGGGCAAGGATACTGGGGCGTTACAAATTAGACAACACTTGTCTTTCACCATGATGAAGAAGTAGTCCATTTCCCATTCATCATGAAAGTGGTAGGTTTTGCTCTTCTTTGGAACCCAGCTCCCGCGCGGGTCCTATAATCTCGCGAGAGGATGGCGCACGAGCCCTAGCGCGCAGCTTCTCGGCGAGAGGCGCGCAGAAGCTCCGACCGGAAGGGGAAGCGCGGGGCCGGGCTGGGGCCTTTCTCCTAGCACAGGGGTCTGCAACCTTTAAGACATAAAGAGCCACTTGGACCCGTTTCCGAAGGGAAAAAAAAACTGGGAGCCGCAAAACCATTGCGACATTTAAAACAAATCTAACACTGCATATATTGTTTCTTACAGTGTACCATCATAATCACAATCACAATCATAGCCTGAGGTAAATATGAGGGCCCAAATGTAATCCACATTATAAATATATTATTATATTATTGTCACTTTTCTTTTAATATTTTTTTTACCCCCTCAGAACTACTTTTCATAGAAAACGTTAAATTAACTTACCGTATTTTCCGGCGTATAAGACGACTGGGCGTATAAGACGACCCCCTACTTTTCCTGTTAAAATATAGGTGTTTGGCCTATACTCGCCGTATAAGACTACCCCTCTTCCAGCGCACACCAAAAAAAATACGCCGGAAAATACGGTTAATTAATCACAACAAGTAACAATATTTGATTTCAAAATTATGATGATTTTGTAGTCAAATCACTAATATGAAATAAAATTATTTTTTCTACCTTTGTTGTCTGACCAATTTATTCTCTGATCATGCTGGTCCCGATCTGAGGCTTCTGCTTTCCTGTCTTCTCTTAGCTCTGTTTCTGTGGTCTATGGTCCATCTGCCATTTCTTATCTCTTCTTTCGTTTTCTTCACTTCTTTCCATCAGCCTATTTCCAGTCCCAGTAACCCTCCCCAGTATCAGCCCCTTTCCAGTCCTCACTCCCAGTACCTTCCAATGTCAACTTGCATTCCCATGACTGCCACTGGTGTCCATTCCCTTCCAGTCCCCCTCCTTCCCCACTGACCAGTCCCTTCTAGTACAAATACCATGGCAGCCCCTCTCAGATCCACTCCCTTCCAGTTCCATTCTCCCATTCCCTCGCATCAGTCCATTTGTAGCCTTAGCCCCCAGTTTTCTTCCAGGGCCAGCAGCTCTATCCTCCCCTCCCCACAATCAGCCCATTCTCAGTCAAAGCCCCCCAATCAGCTCACTTCCAGTGCTAATCCCCCCTCAACCCCATTACCAGTGCTAGCCTCCCCTAATCAGCCCAATACCACCAGTCCTACCCCCCCCCATCACCAGTCCTATCCCCCCATCAGCCCATTTCCAGTCCTAACCTCACCGATCAGCTCATTTCCAATGCTAGCCCCCCATCAGTCCATTATCAGTCATACCCCCCTATCAGCCCATTACCAGTCCCAACCCCTCCCTTGATCAGTCCATTCCCAGTCCTAGCCTTCAACCCATTACCAGTCCTAGTCCCCTCCCATCTGCCCATTACCAGTGCTAGCTCCCCCATCAGCCCATTATAATCCTAAGCCGCACTGTCTCTCGCCTCTCTCCAGCATTTATCCCGTCTGTCCAGTATGTCCCTGTCTCTCCCCTTTGTGCATGCCAGCCCCCCTCCCTCCATGTCAGCCCCCGTCCTTCCATCTGTCCATGTCAGCCCCCTCCCTCCCTCCCTCCCTCCATGTCAGCCCCACTGTCCATGTCAGCCTCCATCCATGTCAGTCCCCCCTCTGTCCATGTCAGCCCCCTCCCTCCATCTATCCCTCCCTCCATGTAAGCCCCCCTCCTTCCATCCATCCATATCAGCTCCCTCCCTCCATGTAAGCCCCCCTCCTTCCATCCATCCATATCAGCTCCCTCCTTCCATGTCAGCCCCCCCTCTCCAATCCATCCATATCAGCCCCCCCCCATGTCGATGTCAGCCCCCTCTCCCCATGTCTGCCTCCCTTCGTCTGCAGCCGTGGCTCCCTGCCTCTTAGGGAACCGCGGCTGTGCTTGTAAAATCGTTACGGAGCCCTTCCTGTCTTGACGGGCTCCGTGCAGCATTGTCCCGCCTCTAAAGGAAGTTGTCCTTTGGAGGCGGGACAATGCTGCACGGAGCCCGTCAAGACAGGAAGGGCTCCGCAACGATTTTACAAGCACAGCCACGGTTCCCTAAGAGGCAGGGAGCCGCGGCTGCAGACGAAGGGAGGCAGACACCTGTCCTAGCAGCATAGTAAATGCTTCTGTTTGCAGGGGGGCTGAGTTCAGTTTCCCGTTCTTTGCGCTCAGGGTGACTATCTAGAGCAGTGATGGCACACTCACCTCCCGCCGCGCCGCATACTTAATTGCGGAACTTCCCGCGTGCCAGCTGCAAGGCCTTCGCGTGCCACAGCTGGCACGCGTGCCATAGGTTCGCCATCACTGACATAGGGGGTTTGCAACTTGTTGTTCTGAGAGAGCTTTTGTGCATCAGTGATGCTGAGAACTAAGCTATCAGTAGCTTAACTACTGGCAGGGTCTCCCAAAATGGACAGGTCTCAGCTGAGGAGCGAGACTAAACAAACCACCCATCTGGGCAGCAGCAGAATGGGACAGTGTTGGCAGCAGAGGATCACATTTCTGTGACAATGGCAACAACACTAGAATTACCTGTGCAGAAGAAAGGCCTGGCAATCTAATTCTGTATCTTGCCATGAAAACCCAATGGATAGTCATAACAAAACAAATTGCACTATAGTGCTGAAAGATGAGACCCCCAGGTCGGAAGGCATTCAACTGGCTCCTGGGGAAGAGATGAAGACTTTTCAGAGTAAAGCCAGCATTTATGATGTGGTTGGATCAAAGCCCTCTGGATGTCTGACTGCTGATGTAGTTGCACATGAAATGAGAGTCAGAAACTGCAAAGATGTCTTACATATAGGTACATGGAACATACGAAGAATGAACCAAGGGATACAATAACAGCAGCTATGGGTGCCACTCTATCAACAATGAGCCTCCTGACTGAAGACCTAACACAGTTTAGGACAACTATCCAGAGGGTTGCCATGAGGCCATACCAACTCAATGGCACTTAACAATATAGGGGGTTATTTGAGGTTCCCTATTTGGGATTTCCACATGGAAATTACTGGCATTTATGTTGAAATGGCATCCATGTGGAAATGGCAAATTCAGAAAGGGTAGAATTTACACATGGATATCCTTGATATGAAGAAATTGCAAGGGGGCATGGCGGTACATGGTTTGGGTGTGGCCTCGGTGGGCCAAAAATCTACAGGAATATTCTCCATTTTATAAAGGGAAACCATATCTGACCTTACATTTTCACATCGAGATTTAGTAGTTCCCTGATACATATAGGTTTTTCAAAAGTGCATGTTTCAGCCAGCCCTTTACAAGAGGGTTTAAGGGAGATAGCCTCCTTAATCTCCAGTTGTTTGTTTTCCCCTTCAAAATGAAAATCAGAGACACTGGCTTCTGTATTTAATTATAAGAACATAACATTTTCCATTTTGGGTCAGACCAAGGTCCATCAAGCCCAGTATCCTGTTTCCAACAGTGGCCAACCCAGGTAATTAATACCTGTCAGGATCCAAAAAGGTAGACTGATTCCCTGCTTCTTATCCTAGAGATAACTAATGGACTTCCCCAGGTCCACTATACTAATGGTTTATGGATGTTTCCTCCATGAACTTGTCCAAACCTTTTTTAAGCCAAACTACACTAATAGCTTTCCAGAGATTAATTCCAGAGCTTAATTATGCTTTGAGTGAAGAAATATTTTCTTTGATTTGTCTTCAATGTACTACTTTATAGCTTCATTGCATGTCACTAAGGGGCATGTTTACTAAACATTCCTAACGTGCGGGGCCGTGCTAGTGTGCCTGTGCCATATAAGGAGTGGGCGGTTCAGGCAGAAAATAGAAAAAAACCGGTAGTAAGCAACTGGACGTGTGTGTGTCGCGCTAATGTGCGGGGAAAGGCAAAGTGGCGCGCTGCTGAGTATACAAAACAACAGAGCCGTGGTACAACGGTGAAGACACTGACCAATGGTGCAGGGGCCATGGGTTCAATCCCCCAGTGTGCGCAACAACAAAGGTCAGCTGAGGCAGTAACTGTAATGATAAACATTGTTTTAGGAGGCAAATTAATTTGGAACGGCATAAGGCGGCGCACAGTTATTTTTGGGCGGCAGAAGGCGGCGCACAGTGCTTTTTGGGCGGCATAAGGCGGCGCACAGTTATTTGTGGGCAGCAGAAGGCGGCGCACTGGTCCCCTTGGGCGGCAGAAGGCGGCGCGCTGATGCACAAGCACAGGAACAGAGCCACAGCACAATGGTTAAAACACTGACCAATGGTGCAGGGATCAGGGGTTCAACTCCTCACAATGCCCAGACTGTCTGTGAGGTGACGTGTAGGCTATCTGCAGCCAGCCAGGGGCCTGCTTACAGCTATGGAGCTGTAGCACAATGGTTACATCACTGCCTGTGCAGCCAGAGGTCATGGGTTCAAACCCACAGTGGGGCCCTTTGGTAGGGCTGTCCACAGCTTTATTTTTATTTACTGTACATATGTCTATGCCGGCAAGACCACCCTCAGCTTACTATACCCATTAGGTGCCTCTGAGGGTGCTTCATAGGGCGCCCTGTAGGCCACCTTATGGTTGCCATCCCTATAGGGTGCACTATACATTATCCTGTGTCGCAACATACATGCTGCCCTATCGGGACAGTGGGAGCTGCTCCCGCCCAATCCGGGCGGTGGGAGAGGAGCCGGGAAGGGCCATATAACGCGGCGTCCCTACCCCGAGGGAGCCGCAATTCCAGCCAGCACCCGACCACCACCAACTCCACTCCTGTCCAATCGGGACAGTGGGAGCTGCTCCCGCCCAATCCGGGCGGTGGGAGAGGAGCCGGGAAGGGCCATATAACGCGGCGTCCCTACGGGCGCGCCCGCGCCTGGCGGGCCCGCGCCTGAGGGCCTCGCCAGAGGGCCCTTTGGCGTGGCCCTTAGGCAGTGGCCATTACCGTGGCCCGGAAAATCTCCACAACGGGCAAGGCTCGAGCTCCCCTGATCGGGTCTGAGCTCGCCAAGAAAAAATAGCAACACCATCAACTCCAACAGCCTCAACACCCGACAACCATCTCTGATATAGAGGAGACCCAACGCAGCAAACAGCTCAACAGGACAAATACAGGATATTCAAACGCTCCAGCAAACCGGCAAGAAAAAGACTACACTGCTTCAAAACCCCAGGTACTCTTTCACAACATGCCGCCCTTCCTTACACCCATCTACCTTCTCACTCCTCTGCTAACACTGTACCCCCACCCAAACACACTCAGCAATCCTCTTTACGCAGACACACTGACAAGCACAACCCCTTCCGCACAGACACTGTACTCCCGCCCCACCACACCTACTGACCTTCCATACACAGGAACCACAGGACTGCAACCCACAAGCATCTACAACACCACGAACAACCCAACTCACACACACCACACGCCAGCCAAAAGCACCAATCACATCAATCACCTGCACCTCTCCATCACACTCATAAACGCACGCTCCACCAGGAACAAATATCACATGCTCCAAGACCTGATCATATCTGAGAAGACCGACATCCTATGCATAACAGAAACCTGGCTAACAGAAACGGACACAGTAATAATGAACCAACTGACACCAATCGGATACAGCTTTCATCACTGTTCCCGAACGCACGCAAAAGGCGGAGGAGTAGCCATAATCGCAAAGGACAACCTCCACCTACGCACCCTCACCTCCGAAACCTCCGATGAAGCAGATATCCTCACCCTCACCAACAAAAACCTCACAATATGCCTGGTCTACAGAACACCAGCTGCAAACTCTGACTTACCAAGGATACTACACCTGATTTCCGAAAGCATCGACCCATCAAAGGAACCAATTATACTAGGAGACTTCAATCTCCCATCCCTCCAAGACGCACAAACAGAAACATTCCTTAACGCCATGACAGCAATGAACCTATCGCAGATCATAAATGAACCAACACACGAAAAAGGAAACACCCTGGACCTCATATTCCTGAACTCCCAGGCATCCACCTCATACAGCAGTCCGACAATCTCACCAGTCCCATGGTCAGACCATTACATCATCCACCTCTCCTACGCATATCGACCAAATACAAACAGAGGATACGCCCAACACACACGAAGATTCAAAGCATTCAACAAAGAAGACTTCCTGACGCTGACCTTACCTAATCTACTTACGAACTCAAATAACCTTGACGACCTCATGGACAACTGGAACACCACTATCTCCTCGGCATCCAGAGCAACTGTAAACAAGACCAGCAACAAGCCCATCTCCTCAAAGGCCCGCTGGTTCACCCCTGATCTCCGAAAACTGAAAACAAATCTTAGAAGAACAGAAAGAAAATGGAGAAAAAACAAAACTGACAAAGACAAAAAGCAATACCTATATGAACTCGCTGCCTACCACACAGAAACCGACAATGCAAAGAGAAACTACCACACCAAAATCATCACGACCGCGGCAAACAAACCTCGAGAACTCTTCCAAATCGCTAAAAAACTGACAAAGACACCAACCACTTCCGATCAACCTCCAGATATCCCCTCGGATCTCTTGGCCCGACAATACAAGCAATTTCAGCAACCTCAACAACCCTACCAATGCGCTACAGCCACAAGAACATACCCAAGGATCACCATAAACGCTAACTGGACTACATTCAATGACACCTCAAAGGAAGAAATATCCTCCACCATCTCCTGTCTGAACACCACTACCTCCCCACTGGACCCCTGCCCTACCGTTACACCGCTTTGACCCGGTGAAAAGCGGGATATAAATGCAGTTAAATAAAATAAATAAAATAAATAAATAAATAGGGGTCATTCAAGGGTGCCTTGGCGAACAGTGCACTGTAACATGTGCCTTATGGGCCGCCGTATGTTAACATGCTGGGAGAGTGCGTTTGCTAGTAGTGATAACAAAATAAAATTATACAGCCTCCTACAGCACTCCACAACATAATACATACTGCCTCAGCAGGCATTTTTCACTGGGCATTGTGAGGAGTTGAACCCCTGATCCCTGCACCATTGGTCAGTGTTTTAACCATTGTGCTGTGGCTCTGTTCCTGTGCTTGTGCATCAGCGCGCCGCCTTCTGCCGCCCAAGGGGACCAGTGCGCCGCCTTCTGCTGCCCACAAATAACTGTGCGCCGCCTTATGCCGCCCAAAAAGCACTGTGCGCCGCCTTCTGCCGCCCAAAAATAACTGTGCGCCGCCTTATGCCGTTCCAAATTAATTTGCCTCCTAAAACAATGTTTATCATTACAGTTACTGCCTCAGCTGACCTTTGTTGTTGCGCACACTGGGGGATTGAACCCATGGCCCCTGCACCATTGGTCAGTGTCTTCACCGTTGTACCACGGCTCTGTTGTTTTGTATACTCAGCAGCGCGCCACTTTGCCTTTCCCCGCACATTAGCGCGACACACACACGTCCAGTTGCTTACTACCGTTTTTTTTCTATTTTCTGCCTGAACCGCCCACTCCTTATATGGCACAGGCACACTAGCACGGCCCCGCACGTTAGGAATGTTTAGTAAACATGCCCCTTAGTCTTTATACTTTATGAAGGAATAAAAGAGCAAATTCATATTTGCTCGTTCTCCTCTGCTCATTATTTTATAGACTATTCTATCTTCCCTCAGATGTTTCTTCGCCAGGCTGAAGAGCGCTGATCTTTTAAGTCTTTCTTCATAGGGGTATCCTTCCATTCTCTTTATCATTTTGGTTGCACCTCTCTGTACTTTTTCTGGTTCCACTATATCTTTTTTTAGATGTGGCGACCACACAATATTCAAGGTACGGTAGCGCCATGGAGCAATACAGAGGCATTATGATATCAGCATTTATATATTTAAGTTTGCAAAATAGACCCATACAAGTGTAATTTAGACATGAAAGTTGTGAAATGCCCCATTCTAAATGTGAGTGCTGGCAGTTCTACATGGAAGTTGCCGAGTACCCTCCCCCCCCAACCACCCCCGTTTATTTTTCCCATGTGTGCAAAGGCTCCTCCGGCACTACATGTCGACAAATTGATATGTGCCCCTGCACATCCCCATCTGCTATCTGGATCAGTGTCATGGCAAGACATGCTAGGGAGATAAAGTTTCTAGATGAAATAAATGACTGCTTCTTGGAGCAGCTGATTCATGAACCGACCAGAGGGGAAGCCAAATTGGACCTAGTCCTTAGTGGAACACCAGATCTGGTGCAAGAGATAAGGGTGTTGGGACCACTTAGCAATAGTGATCGTAGCATGATTGCATTTGATTTAATTAGTGGAGGAGTGATAGTAAGGAAATCCACAGTATTACCTTTTAACTTTCGAAAGGGAGACTATGATAAAATGAGGAAAATAGTTAAGAAAAAACTATAAGGAGCAATTGCAAAGGTTAAAGACTTACATCAAGCTTCGGTGTTGTTGAAAACTACTATCTTGGAAGCCCAAACCAGCTGTATTCCACGCTTTAAGAAAAGTGGAAGGAAGTCCAAAAAACTGCCAGCATGGTCTAAAGGTGAGGTCAGAGAGGCTGTTGTTGCTAAAGAAGCATCTTTCAGGAAATGAAAAAAAGAGCCAAATGACGAAACCTGGAAACAGCACAAGCACTGGCAAGTCAAATGCAAGGCATTGATAAGGCAGACAAAGCGAGAATTTGAGAAGCTTGCTGCGGAAGCAAAAACGCGAAATAAAGACTTTTTCAAGTACATTCGTAGCAAAAAACCTGTGAGAGAGTCAGTTGGTCCATTAGATGATAGAGGGGTTAAAGGGGCACTAAGAGGCGACAAGGTGATAGTGGAGAGACTGAATGAATTCTTTGCTTCGGTCTTTACTGAGGAAGATGTAGGGATGTTACCCATGACTGAAGTGGTATTTAAAGGTGTGGAAGAACTGAAGGAAATACCGATACATCGGGAAGATGTATTACAACTATTAGATAAACTGAATACATCCAAGTGTGTTGAAAGAACTGAAATATGAGATTGCAGACCTGCTATTAGTAATCTGTGAATTTTTATAAAAATCATCTGTAATACCTGAAGATTGGAGGATTGCCAATTTTTAAAAAGGGTTCCAGGGGTGATCTGGGAAACTACAGACCGGTTAGTCTGACGTCAGTACCGGGAAAAATGGTAGAAACCATCATAAAGAACAAAATTACTCAGCATGTAGATAGTGTCACCACCCACCTTCCTCCTCTAGGGTATATAGGTAGTTGCCTAGAAGGGCTGGCAGGTGGGACCACAATATTTATAAAGACCTTGTAAATGCTGCAGCCTGGTATCTGTGTAGTTGGTGGCCAAGTAAACCACAGCCAAGGTTAAATGGGGTAACAATAAGTTTATTGTCGCACAGGAATTTTTCATATAACTACTTCCCCAAACACAGAAACAAGATGTTGGTACTTTTTGTGCCAAATAAAGAATGAATGGTAACAAAGTCTTCCTGATACTTCTCAGGCAATTGTTTCAAACACCAATAGCTTCTTATACTTCTTTCCCAGCTTTTAAATAGACTGCTTTTCCAAGTACAAGTATTGCTTTCAGGTACTAGGTCCAAACAAAGGAAACTTCACAGCGTTGCATTTACTTTCACAGCTGCATAATGAGTATTGAGCTTTCACTCAGGCAGAGCGCTGCCTTTCTCCGTATAAAACTCAAGTAAAACAATTAAGCTTTCTCAGCACTTATTACTAGAAATACTTTTTCAGCTTTTCACTCTCTCCGGCAGAAACCACACTCCATATCAGAACAACTGTCTTCTAATAGAGGTACTTCGGTTTGCATCGGCTCCACTTCAGAATCTGATATGTCCTTATATTTAGGTTTAGGTAAGTCCACAGACTTCCACTGCTCTACGAGTGCATTAAGCTGCTTCCACTTAGTAGCATTTAACCTTCTGGGTACAGGCAAGGATTTAGAATTACCAGCACCCTTAAACACAGTATTAAAAGGGCTCACCTTTCTCCTGGCATGTCTAAGATTCACACTTTGGTTAGGAGGTAAATATTTGTCTTGGTACTGCTTCACTAGCTCCTGTATAGCAAGTTGCTCAGCAGGGTCTGACTCTAACGTTCTGCTCTGTAGCCTGCAATTAGCTGAATGCTTACAAGCAGCTGGGCTGTACTCAGAACTGGAGCTCCTGACATGCTGTCTGCCTTGGGAATCTCTTTGCAGTTTTACAAATGGCACTTTCCTTCTGCCCAACCTCCCACTTGTGACTGTAGCTTCTAAAGAAGACTCCAGGGAAGTACTTCTGTCTCTTCTGGGCAAAGTTTCCAAACTCTGCTCCCCAGGTTTAAAGTAACTTCTAACCTGTTTCTCCTTTTTGCTTGTCCTGAGGTAGTTCCTTCCTGGAAGCTTTTCCAGACGCCTCTCCAGAGACCTCTCTGACTCTCTGCCGTCTGGCTGGCCACTCTGCAAGCACCTTGTGCTGTCTAGGTAATGGCAGCTCCTTTTCCTGCTTCCTCCGGTCCTCAGCTTTCTGCTTTGATTCAAATCAGAGTCTGAATCTCCAACTGAAGCTGAACCTCGAACTTCCCTCCACGTCTCTGCCTCTGTCCCAGTCTCCGTCTCCATCCTCTCACTAACTGTTCCTTCCTGGTTAAGTGAACGGGGCTGCCCTATCAGCTTTGACTCCGCCCCTTTCTCTCCTACGTCAGCTCCCTGGGTTGTCATGGAGCTGGGGAGTAGCTCTCTCTGTGTTCTCTTGTACAGAGAACCTTTCTGGGCTAGAGCTTTAACCCTTTCCTGACCTGTTTTACCGCCAGTTTCTGAGGAAAGAAACTGTTTTAAAGCCTTATTTCTAGGTTTTAAACCCTCTGCCTTGTCACAATAGTCATGGCCTAATGGGAGACAGCCAAAATGGCTTTAGACAAGGAAGATCTTGTCTTACTAATCTGTTATGTTTTTTTGAAGGTGTGAATAAACAGATGGACAAAGGTGAGTCGGTTGATATAGTGTATCTGGACTTTCAGAAAGCCTTTGACAAGGTCCCTCATCAGAGACCTTTGGCAAAACTAAAGAGTCATGGGATAGGAGGCAGTGTACTATTGTGGATCAGGAACTGGTTAAAAGATAGAAAGCAGAGGGTAGGGCTAAATGGCCAATTTTCCCAATGCAGAAAGGTGAATAGTGGTGGGATCTGTGCTGGGTCCGCTGCTTTTTGACATATTCATAAATGACCTGGAAAAGGGAATAGCGAATGAGGTTATCAGATTTGCAGATGACACAAAACTATTTAAAGTTGCTAAAACCCAAGAGGATTGTGGAAAATTACAAGAGGATCTTGATAAATTGGAAGACTGGGCATCAAAATGGCAGACGAAATTTAATGTGGACAAGTGCAAACGTTCTGCACCTAGGAAAGAACAACCCAAACTATGGTTACAAGATGCAAGGTTCCACATTAGGAACCACCAACCAGGAAAATGATTTAGGCATCATTGTGGATAACATGTTAAAACCCTCGGCCCAGTGTGCAACGGCGGCCAAGAGAGCAAATAGAATGCTAGGTATCATAAGGAAAGGAATGGAAAATAAAACAAGATATTATAATGCCTCTATATCGTTCCATGGTGAGACCGCACCTTGAATATTGTGTGCAATTCTGGTCGCCGTATCTTAAAAAGGATATAGCATTATTAGAAAAGATTTAGAGAAGAGCCACCAAAATGGTAAAGGGGATGGAAGGATACTCCTATGAAGAAAGGCTAAAAAGGTTAGGGCTCTTTAACCTAGAAAAGAGACAGCTGAGGGGAGATATGACAGAAGTCTATAAATTAATGAACGGAGTGGAACGGGTAAACGTAGATCGATTGTTTACGTTATCAGAATATAGAAAGACTAGGGGACATGCAATGAAGCTACAGGGTAAACTATTTAAGACAAATAAGAGAAAATATTTTTTCACTCAACGTGTAATCAAACTCTGGAATTTGTTACCGGAGGATGTAGTAGTGTAGCTGGGTTTAAAAAAGGTTTGGACAAGTTCCCGGTGGAAAGGTCCATAGACCATTATTAAGAAGGGACCCAGGATATCAATGCTTGACCCCGTACAAGCATTGTGGAACCTGTGTCTTTTGGAGGAACTGCTAGGTACTGTAATGCAGTGAGAGCTGATGAAAGCCCAGAGGAGAAAAAAGAAGCTGTTTTTCAGAGGAAAAAAGATGTGCACAAGTTGCAATATTCGCAGGAACCAGCTAGAGGGAGCAGGAGTGCATTCAGAGAGACTGAAGGGCCACGCCCAGCTGGTCATGAGGAACTGACAACCAGCTCCCAATCCTCAAAGGCAGGAGTGCTTTATAAGAGGAGAGTGGAAGACTGGATGAGAGAGAGGTTGAAGTGGAAGCCTGATTCCTCCGGAGCTAGAGGATCACCAGGAGTGAGAGGTGACTCACCAGGAGCTGAGGAAGGACCTAAGGAGGGACCAGCTCAAGCTAGAGAGAGAGCTGTTTGCCCGAAGAGGCAAAAGCACTGCACTAATTGCGAGCAGAAGCCAAAGGAGAATCAGCTGGGGAAGCTAAGCCACGCTGAGCAGGAAAGCCAGGAGCTGGGCTTATGCAGAAGCAGGCGCTTACCAGGAGAATGGGTTCAAAGGCTGCAAGGTAAACCAAACTTTCAAAGGAAAGGATTTCATCCAGCTGCTGACTGTGAGAGGCAAGCAAGTGAAGAAAGCCATTTACCTGCTTGTTGCTGCAATACAAGGTATGATAAATATATGCCTATGAAGAAAGCTATAAATGTTAAAGACTATGGTAAAGCTGCTATAAAACCTCTAAGAAGAGAGAACACATTTAATCCTAATACAGCACGTGGCCGACGCCCTAGGCTAGGCCAAGGACATTGGCAAGTACTGCAAGAGATATACAAAACCCCTGGAGGTGTTTCCCAAGAAACTAGGGATACAGAGTCAGACATATCTGATTATGAGCCAATGCAAGTGGAACTGGCAGGAGAATTATCAGACCAGGAAATGGATTGTACTCTCTGTGTGTCTGGTAGCATAGAGTCTTTGCCAGACTTGTGAATTGCTTGAATTGCTAACCGAGCATTCTTTAATTGACTAAGCACTGCTATTCCTGTAAAGTTCAACAGTTTTGCTTTAAACCTGAGTTTTCTTTCTGACCTGAATTAAGGACATTTACTTTGAGTTGTAACCCAACAATTGGAACCACTGTGTAAAGGGAATAAAAGCCTTCTTTTTCCCACCACTCTGCTTTAATGGTTTCTTTAAAGATTGGAGCTATAAACTACAAGGACCAAGTGCCTTTTGGCCCTTAAAAGACTCTCCTATCTTAATATTAAAATTTTTATGTCCCACCTGCCCTGGCGTCCACTGGCCACCAGGGAGGCGTGCCGACAGTACGTATGACCTAGATCGGCCACTGTTGGAAACAGGATACTGGGCTTGATGGACCTTGGTCTGACTCAGTATGGCATATCCTAGAAAAGGCTCCATATGGTTGTGACGTCCCGATGTCTCAATTCCAATCTCCACGTCCTATCTAAATCTGCCTTCACATATATTTGAGCCTCTGGGATCATCTAATGACATTTATTCTACCCAAGACTGACAATGAAAACTAAAATCTAATTTCTGTATTGTCATTATAATGTCTCAGTTAAAGGAACAATATTTATCAGACCCTTAATCGAAATCTCATGTTAAGTTTGTCAACATATGGTAACGTGACAGCAGTCAGCCCAGGCCCTGTGAGTTGAGCATTCATGGACCCCACTATTCTGTGCAGTTGTGGTCAACATTGACACTCTTGCATTTTAGATATGTTGTACACAAAATCTTGAGAAATAATTGGAAATACACCAACTGTATGTCGTCAATATTGAAATAGTATGTTCAAAGGTATACAACAAAAAAGATACCTGTGCAACTTAGATGTAATAATTTTTTAGAAACAAACAAAATAACCTGGACAGCATTAATGGCATCCTTCACTAATATTTGACTGCACAATCCTTATCAGTGATGACAGCCTCCAAACATTTCTTGTAGTCATCTATAAGTTTCGTACATCTTTTTGCTGATAATTTCTCCCACTCCTCAACTGTGATTTGTTCCAGCTCATGAATGTTTCTAAGATTTCTTTTAGCAATGGCAGTTTTCAGCACTTTTCAAAAGTTCTCGATGGGATTGAAATCAGCACTCACTGCTGGCCAGTTTATAACAGTCCATTTTTATTTTATTTATTTTATTTAGTATACATTTGTATACCGCTACTTCCAGCGATCAATAGCGGTTTGATTACATGTTGAATGATGTCAATCATGACAGAAAATTTGGGTTATAAACACGTTGATTTGAAGGGAAAAGCACAGCACACAGGAAGATGGTTTAAAGGAGCAGATTCAGGATTTACATATCTACATTTTTACATTTCATATCACAGTTCTCATTGTTTCGTAGCGAGGCAGCTTGGAGTCCCCTGGGAGTTACATCATATTGTATTGACACTGGAAATAGATGTGTCTTGAGTTTTTTTCTGAAAACTATTAGGTCTTTTATTGCTCGTATCTCAGGTGGTAGTTGGTTCCAGAGGGTGGGGGCAGCGTATGAGTATGCTCGGTGGCTAGTACTGGCTTTGACAGATCTGATATCGGTTGGAACATGTAGGGTGTCTGAGTTGACGGTTCTTCTGTCTCTGTTTGAGGGTTGCGTGTTGATAAGGGTGGAGAGAAAGGATGGCGCTGTGTTATGTATGAGTTTGAATGTGGTTATCAGTGTTTTATATTTTATCCGAGCCGTGATGGGGAGCCAGTGGAGTTCAATTAATACAGGTGTGATGTGTTCAGTAATGTTTTTTCTCATGATGATCCTGGCTGCCACATTTTGGGCCATTTGCATAATGTTTAGGGTTTTCTTTGGAAGCCCTTGTAAGATAGCGTTGCAGTAGTCGAAGTGTGGCATAATGAGTGCTTGCGCAACAGTCCTGAAATCGTGCGATTCAATGATGCTCCGTAGAAGTTGTAGTACTCTGAGTTTGTGGAAGATTGCCTTATTGGTTTTGCGTAGGTGCTTTTCCATCTTTAGGTTGTTGTCTAACATGACCCCTAGGTATTTTATCTCATTCTTAGTGTTGTATGTATTCTCGCACAGGGTGATAGTTGCAGGAGGTTCAAAGTTGGGTTTACTGGAGATATACATCACCTCTGTTTTCTTATGGTTTATCATCATGTTGTTCTGCTGTAACCATTGTGTCATCTCGTTCAGGCATGTTTCAAGTTGATTATAGTTGGGGTTGACGGTATCTAGTTGTGTGTAAAGCATGATATCATCTGCATAAATGTGGTAGTTGATATTGTGCCGTTTGAATATCTCACAGAGGGGCTGCATATAAACATTGAAGAGTAGTGCTGAGAGTGCCGAACCTTGAGGTATTCCTTGCGTTTGAGTGAAAGCTTCAGCTTTTTCGCCATCGACTAGAACCTGTGGCATTCTGTTTGAGATGTATGAAGAGAACCATTTGAGGGGGGTCCCCAATATTCCTATTGCTTCGATCCTGTATGTTCCCTTTTTAACCATTCTTTTGTACTTTTAGTTGTATGTTTTGGGTCATTGTCCTGCTGGAGGACCCATGACCTTCAACCCAGACCTAGCTTTCTGATACTAACATATTTCGCTCCAAAATACCTTGGTAGTCCTCTGACTTCATTACTCCTTTAATATGTTCCAAATCTCCAGTTCCTGAGGCAACAAAACAGTCCCACAACATTATGGAACCTCCACCATATTTAAGTGTAAGAAGGGTTTCTCTTTTTTTATAAGCTTATAAGCTGTACATGTATTGCTGATCTGGAACTGCCAAAGAGATCAACTTTCATCTGTCCACAGAACATTTTTCCAGAAGGATTGTGGTTTCTCAAGGTGGGTTTGGGCAAAGATCAGGCGTGCCTTTTTATGTCTGTCTTTGAGCAGTGGGGTCCTCCTTGGCCTTCACCCTTGAAGTTCTTTTTTGTTTAGTGTGTGGCATATGGTGTGGGTGAAGCCACCACTCCAGATTGCTCCAGGTCAGTTTTTAGCTCCTTGGATGTTGTACATGGTGGTTTCCCAACAATTCGCATTAAACTTTGAAGGCTCCTTGGATTAATTTTCCTCTTCCCACCACATCCTGGGAGGTTCTTGATAGTTCCATGAGCAGAAAGCTTCTTAACATTGTGAACTGTAGACACAGGAATCCCGAGGTCTTTAGAGATGACCTTTTACCCCTTTGAAGTTTGATGTTTAATAATGGCTTTTCTGACTCTCAGGCAGCTCTCATCTTCACCACTGTGAAAATGGAACAAGGAATGAATGTGGCCATTTTAAACATTAGAGCCATCATTCATTGGTTGATTTAAGTCATGTGAGTACTGACAACTGATCACAGGTGTGTCTAATTTTACTGCAATGGGAATGTGGTTCTTCTGTACAAACAGATATGGACTTTATAAGGGTGCCAATAATGTCCTAATCTAAACAATAAGCCCTAAGAAATCAAATATATATTCCTAAATCAAGATAACTTCCTGCCAAACAATCCACCTATGATAAACTAACCAATACGACTACGTGGTGTTGCAAGACCTAGTCGATATATATTTGGATCTTTACTGTAAGCGATTGTTCAATCTATAACAAATCAGCCTTCATTGCTACAATGAGGACTGAATCCTGACAATTGAGTCGGAAGCGATAATAATTTTACATCTTCTTGGTACAAAGAAATCCTACCACACCAGCTTCACGGCATGATGGAGGACTTTCATCATTAAGATACGTTTTTTGCTGTGGTGCTTTTGTTAAACACTGTTCTGGACAATTAAGAACATAAGATATGCCATACTGGGTCAGACCAAGGTCCATCAAGCCCAGTATCCTGTTTCCAACAGTGGCCAATCTAGGTCATATGTACCTAGCAGTTTCCCCAAAAGACACAGGTTCCGCAATGCTTGTACGGGGTCAAGCATTGATATCCTGGGTCCCTTCTTAATAATGGTTTATGGATCTTTCCTCCAGGAACTTGTCCAAACCTTTTTAAACCCAGCTACACTGCCTTTACTACATCCTCCGGTAACAAATTCCAGAGTTTGATTACACGTTGAGTGAAAAAATATTTTCTTTTATTAGTCTTAAATAGTTTACCCTGTAGCTTCATTGCATGTCCCCTAGTCTTTCTATATTCTGATAACGTAAACAATCGATCTACGTTTACCCGTTCCACTCCGTTCATTAATTTATAGACTTCTATCATATCTCCCCTCAGCCGTCTCTTTTCAAGGTTAAAGAGCCCTAACCTTTTTAGCCTTTCTTCATAGGAGTGTCCTTCCATCCCCTTTACCATTTTGGTGGCTCTTCTCTGAACCTTTTCTAACAACTCTATATCCTTTTTAAGATATGGCGACCAGAATTGCACACAATATTCAAGGTGCGCTCTCACCATGGAACGATATAGAGGCATTATAATATCTTTTGTTTTATGTTCCATTCCTTTCCTTATGATACCTAGCATTCTATTTGCTCTCTTGGCTGCCGCTGCACACTGGGCCGAGGGTTTTAACATGTTATCCACAATGACGCCTAAATCTTTTTCCTGGGTGGTGGTTCCTAATGTGGAACCTTGCATTGTGTAACCATAGTTTGGGTTGTTCTTCCCTAGGTGCATATCTTTGCACTTGTCCACATTAAATTTCATCTGCCATTTTGATGCCCAGTCTTCTAATTTATTAAGATCCTCTTGCAATTTTCCACAATCCTCTTGGGTTTTAATAACTTTAAATAGTTTTGTCTCATCTGCAAATTTGATAACCTCACTCGTTATTCCACTTCCCAGGTCATTTATGAATATGTCAAAAAGCAGAGGACCCAGCACAGATCCCTGGGGTACACCACTATTCACCTTTCTCCATTGGGAAAATTGGCCATTTAGCCCAACCTTCTGCTTTCTATCTTTTAATTGAGATTATAAGCTTTGGTTTGAAGAAGTGGAGCAGCACACATTCATATGGCCTTTTCCATATTGTTTTTAGGTCTTCTGGCCTTATTTAAGTTTGATTAAAAGGAGGGCCTGCTACGAGAGAGGGTATCACATAGGTGGATTGTTTGGCAGGAAGGCATCTTGATTTAGGAATAATCATGTCCTGGCAATGTCTCAGTTTTTATACTATTTATTACAATTTCCTTTTTTAAATTGGTCTTGTTTTATTTGATTTTTTTGTGTCAAATATGTGAGCATATACAGTCCAAAGCCACTGGCCACGTTTTTAAGTGATATTGGACATTTAGGGGCTGAACTGCAAGGGTGCCAATGTTGACCACAACTGTATAGCTTTCCAGCTTCATAGAAAGCCTACCCAGGAGGACCAGGGTGTCTGAATGTTGACTTGTCCACAGGAGCCATGCCGATTGCCACCACTGGGCGTAAGTCATAATGGACTTCCAGAGAGAGGAGTGTTCTTATTTTCTTTGAGCCTATCCGGAGTCTTTACTGCTATTAGGTGAAATGGGCAGTCACCTAGAGAACCATCTTTGAATGGCATCGTAGTTTTCTCCCAAAAGGACCCTAAAGTAGCAGCTTCCAGCTTCCTTTCCAAAGCCCTCTCCCCTCACCATTACTGCCACTGCCAATTGCCATGAGACCTATGGTAGTGTCAATAACAATAAACTAGGAAAGAGCAGTGTGGAGCCTCTGAACCCCTGTGGGCTCTCAGTCAAGCTGCATTATGCCCTTCTGATGCAGACTTCCTTTTTGCTTGGCATCAGGGTGCGGATGGGCTTTCAGAGCACAGCACACGGGTTCAGAGGCCCAGCATCCCACTTTTCTGTTTTACTGCCATTGCCTCTGCTGCAGGTCCTGGGGAGATGCAGCAGTAAGGGCGTTAATGGAAAGAGGGAGATGCTGAACTGGGGGAACAGATTGGGTAAGACCGTACCTGGCGAGAGGGTGGTTCTTATGGAAAGGGGGATACTGCACCAGGAGGGGGTTGATGGGAGGGGGATACTGGAATTGGAATGGGGTATGGGTGTTGTAAGTGGGATGCTGTATTGGGGTTCTGTGTAAGAAGAAAGGCGGATAAGGGGTTTAAAGGGGGATGGTGGACAAGGGCGAGGGGATGCATCACTCATCCTTCTGGTCACAGGGGCACCAGCAAAGCACTGGTGTTAGGATATGGTCGCTGGAGATAAGGGGATAGCAGAAAAAGAAACACTGAGAACTCAGCGGGGGGGGGGGGGGGGGGGGGTGGGTGGAGCCTAGGAGGAAAAGAGAGGGTGGGGAAGGACAAGAAGTGAGAACATAAGAACATAGGGCCCGATATTCAAAGGGATTAACACATGTTAATCTCCCTAGTCAGGATATTGCGTGGCACTAATGTGGGTGCCGTCGCTGCATGCCCCAATTTTAACTGGTTAGCATCAGGGAGTTCTTGAGCTGGCACCCAGCAATAACCAGGCAGTGGCAATACTGGGCCACTGCTAAGCGGTGAAAATCAGGCCATTCTTTACTGCATCTAACTTCTGCTGCTGAAGTAACTGGCCAGTGGCTGAATATCGCCACCGATCAGATTCCTTCATGGCAATCCAGGCAATCAGGATATTCAATACCAGGGCCTGGATTTGGCCCCTGCATTCAATAGCCAGGTTTAAAGTATAGTGGCAGCTGCTAACTGCCGATGAACTTTAAAATTGTTGCTGAATATTGGGCCCATAAAATATGTCATACTGGGTCAGACCAAAGGTCCATAAAGCCCAGAATCCTGTTTCCACCAATGACCAATCCAAGTTACAGGTACCTGTCAGGTTCCCCAGAAGGTAGACAGATTCCATACTGCATCTCGGGGATAAGCAGTGGATTTCCCCAGTCCACGTTACATAGTATATTACAGCAGATAAAGATTAGTATGGTCCATCTAGTCTCTCCAGTAAGGAATGGTTTATGGACTTTTCCTCTTGGAACGTATCCTGAACTTTTTTTAAACCCAGTTACACTATCAGATTTTACTATATCCTCTGGCTTCCAACGCGTGATTACGCATTGAGTGAAAAATATTTTCTCCAGTTTGTCATAAATGCACTACTTTGTAGCTTCATTGCATGTCATCTAAGCCGCTGAAAAGCCGCCAGGCCATCCGGCCCTCCCGAGAAGCACCTCCAGCCCAGTCGGGGCTGTGGGAGGGGGAGGAGCAGCAGGCCAGCACAAGAGGAAGCCGCTGCCAGGCGGGCCCGCGCCTGGTCGGGCCCGCGCCTGAGGGCCTCGCCAGAGGGCCCTTTGGCGCGGCCCTTAGGCGAGGTCCGTGGCGCCGTTTCGTAGTCTGTGACCGAATTCTTTGAGGAAGCTCTCCAGGTCCTGTCAGCACCATCTACAATTGTTTAATGTTCACTGAAGAGCTGCTCAGGTCCTCCGGAAGAGCTGACTAAATAGCGAAGAGCAGCCTGTTCAACCTGAAACATCAATGAATGCTGTCTGCCAACAAGCTGGTAACTCTGTTTTACTATACTTAGTGATCTGTTAACTTTGTATCCACTCTAAACAGATACTTCTCTTTGCATTCCTGCAGACAGCCTTTTAAACATCCCGCGCAATCTAATCATCTATATATCATCCTGCCTGCCTAATCTGTATTACTTGTGCTATTATATATGCATATAATAACTTGTGGGCCTATTATAGATGCATATAATAACTAATCTATACCTAAAGCAATAGATTGTGCTTTTGTTTTCACTCTGAATAGATACTTCCTTTACCTTCTTGCAGGCAGCCTGTATGCTATCTAGGTTAGTCTAGTCTGCTAATGTTAAATCTTGCCTGTATAAACTGTGTTACTTGAATAATTGATCTGTATTCCATAACCATTCTATACCCAGAATAAGAGAATTTTCTTGTTTTCATTGCCAATGAGAAATAGCCCTACTGAATTCTCACAAATCTCTCCCACTCACTAGTAATATCTCATTCTCACAAATCTCTCCCACTCACTAGTAATATCTCATTGTCTCTGCGACTACATTCAGAGTGAGTAAGATGGGTTCCCCTATTACCCTAACGGGCTGTTACCTAATCTTCTCCTTCTGCCTCTCATTCTCCCAAGCTCTAACCCTTGAGGGCAACCAGATCCCAATCCTATACGGCCATGGAAAAAGAGCGTCAGGTTCACCTAAGTTCAGTTATAATGGGAACTCTCGGGCACTTCACCAGCATCTAATATACATTCCACTCCAACTTTCGACGAAAGCCAAACAAGACGAAAGCCTCTACTCACAAAGCCTCAAATGTGCCCTCATCAATGCCCGTTCAATTCGTACGAAATGGCCGGTGATTGTGGATACTATTTCCCTACATAACCTTGATATTCTCATGGTTACTGAAACGTGGCTTTCTGCAGAAGACAATGTGCTACTTAACCAACTTCTTCCACCAAATTTCTCAGTGTTTGCCAGCCACAGACAAAACAAGCGAGGAGGGGGCGTGCTCATTCTCTCCAGATCAGACCTTCAGTTCCAGCTGAAAGATACCCCTAGATCTGACCACCTCGAGTTAGTTTCTATCTCCAACAAATTATGCACGATAAGCCTTCTATACAGAGCACCTTCATCCTCCCCAGAAGTCCTTCCAGCCATTATAGATCTGGCATCCAACATTCAGAATCCTAATATCCCAACTTGGATTGTGGGTGATTTTAACCTGCCAGCTCTCCAAGATAGTCACTCTTCTGCCTTCCTCGAAGCACTTGAATCCCTGGGATACCAACAACTAATCCATGAACCTACCCATGTAAAGGGAAACACCCTTGATCTTATCTTTGCCCCACAATCCTTAAACACCCAATCTTATACTGCCGCGATATCTATTACTGATGTACCGTGGTCAGATCATAAACTCATCTTTTTCCAAATCCCTACGCACAACAGACATTCAATGACTAACAATGCTCCGGATAACAGCCCCAAATCTCTGGCTAGGAGCTTTCTTCCTTTCAACAGAGATCGCATCCTTGCTGGAACATGCTCACTCCGTAACAAGGCCTCCCTAGAAATAGAAGATCTAATCACCTGCTGGAACACCAGTCTTAATTCGATTGCAATACGACCATCACTCAACAGGCTGCCTAGAAAGAGAGCTTCGGCACCATGGTACACAGATGACCTGAGAAGATCACTATCCCAACTACGAAACCTCGAGAAGCGCTGGCGTCGGTCTCGCTCAACAGCAGACCAGGCAGCCTACCTCAATCAGCTATCCATCCACCGCAAGGCCATCTCAGAGAAAATGAAGCGGTACCACACGGACACCTTGAGGCGGGCACTAAACAAACCTCATGATTTGTTTAACCTAGTCAAGACCTTATCTAAAGAGCCAGCCCCTGAAAAGCAAGGCGAGATCCATCCTCAAGACTTCGCAGCCTACCTACAATCCAAGCTTACACAAACAAATAAACCTCCATTAAAATTAACCCCCACAGATCAAGATTGCCAAACAGCTCTAACCATGTTTTCTACCCCTACCAAGAAGCGAATTGAGGATCTGATCATGTCTCTCAATTCCACAACTGCTCAGACGGACCCCTGCCCAGCCTTCTGGATAAGGAATCTGCGTTGTGAATTCAGCCCAATAATAACTAAAATAGTAAACCTGTCTTTCAACTCCGGTACATTCCCATCTGCCCTCAAGCAAACTTCCATCAGACCTCTCCTGAAAAACTGTAAGTTAGATCCTCAAAAGGTAGACTCCTACAGACCCATCTCAAGTATACCTTTTCTCGCGAAGTTAATAGAAAAGGAGGTACAATGTCAATTGCAAGACCACATCGATACCAATGCTCCATTGGATCCTTGCCAACATGGCTTCAGAGAGTCACATGGTGTAGAGACTCTCCTCACAGCTCTCCTCAATACCATAATTTCTGGTATCAACAACATCCGACAGGGTTTCGCACTTGTGTTCCTGGACATAGCCGCTGCTTTTGACTCTGTGAGCCATGACCTCCTCCTATTACGGCTGAAGGAGAAAGGAGTAGGCGGAACTGCCCTTGAGTGGTGCAGATCGTACTTATCCGAAAGATGGCAACATGTTCGTGCTGGGGGAGTGATGTCTGATCCATTCCACCAATGGCAAGGGGTCCCACAAGGCTCCTCTCTCTCTGCTTTGTTGTTCAATATTTATATGCAACCTATTTGCAAGATCATCCGGTCTTTCAATGTTGGTTGCATGATATATGCGGACGACGTCCTGCTTTATATGCCTTTCAACATTGACAATTTGGACCTGTCCCCTCTGAGCAACTGCTTTGACGCCATATCGGAATGGCTCCTATCACAAAACCTCCGGATTCAACATAAGAAGACAGAGGTGCTTTTCATGTCAAAGAACCCGAACTTCAGCCCTCCACAATTCCTTAAGGTGAAAGATGCTGAGCTACAATCAAAACAGCAAATACGTTACCTGGGTGTTACACTCGATCAGAACCTGGACATGAAGGCGCATATAGCTAACACGGTAAGATCCATATACTACAAAATCCGATCACTAAGACACCTTCGCCCACTGCTTGAACCTGAGGATTTCCGTACCATCTACCAGGCTCTGATCATGCCTCACTTTGACTATGCTAATGTCATTTTGCTAGGCCTCCCTCAATCCACCTTGAACCCTTTACAGCTTGCAATGAATAGCGCTGCGAGGATTCTCTATGGGGCATCTAGGAGTGAGCATGTGTCGCCCCTTCTGAAGCAGTTACACTGGCTTCCTGTACAGGCCAGGATCATTTTCAAGACATTACTACTTACCTTCAAAGCGGTAAATAGTCTCTCATCCACATCATTAACTGATCTCATCAAACCCATTTCTTCTAATAGATCAAGAAGATCAATGACATTAAATACGCTATTGGTTCCCCGTGAACTTACAAAAAGCACCTCATCAACAGCAAATAGAGCTTTCAGTCTCCGTGCCCCGAAGCTTTGGAATATGCTGCCACCTGATATTAGAGCAATTACCAGCATACTCCAATTCAGAAAGGCCCTCAAACATTACCTATTCCTTATATACTTCCCAGTGAGTGCAGAATCACGACCCATCACTGTTAGTTATAGAAACTCTGAATCACCCATTGACCCTGAATTCCCCACTTAGTAAGTTCAACGCTCAACTGACCATTACGTCCCAACGGTGCCCTAACTTATTGATGTAAATAGTTTACACTACAATCAAAGTTTATTTACCTGAGTTGTAAAATTACCCTGTTGTCCAAGTTGTTAACCCTGTTTAATGTAACTCAGACATTTTTGTGTACTGAAATGTTTTGTTTGATGTAAACCGCGCTGATGTCAAATAGTGCGGTATATAAGAAATGTAAATAAATAAATAAATCTAGTCTTTTTGCTTTTGGAAGGACTAAACAATTGATTCATGTTTACTCATTCCGTTCAGCTCATAACTGAAACTGAAAAGCCCTAACCTTTTAAGCCTTTCCTCACAAGAATATTCTTCCATCCCCTTTATAATTTTGATCACCCTTCTCTGTACCTTCTCTTATTCCGCTATATCCTATTTAAGATATGGCGACCAGAACTGCACACAATTCTCAACATGTGGTCCGCACCATGGAGCGATACAGAGGCATTGTAATATTGTTGGCTTTATTCTCCATTCCTTTCCTTATGATTCCTAGCATTCTATTTACTTTCTTGGCCACTGCTGCACATTGAACGGAGGGTTTCAATGTATTATCCACAATGATGCCTAGATCCTTCTCCTGGGTGATTCCTAATTTGAAACCCTGCATCATCTAACTGTAGTTTGGATTGTTTGTCCCTAAGTGCATAATTTCACATTTGTCTATATTAAATTTCACTTGCCATCTAGACACCCTGTTTCCCAATTTCTCAAGGTCATCTTACAATTTTTGACAATCCTTTGAATAATTTTGTCATCTGCAAATCTGATGACCTCACTTATTCCCATTTCTAGATCATTTATAAATATGTTAAAAAGCAATGGGCCCAGCACAGACTTCTGAGGTACTCTTCACCTTTCTCCATTGAGAAAAATGTCCATTTAGTACTACTCTATTTTTTTTTATCTTTTAACCAGTCCCCTTCTACAGCAATATACTGCCTCCTATCCCATGACTTTTTAATTTCCTTCTCATGAGGGACCTTGTCAAAGGTTTTCTGTAAATTCAGATACTCTATATCAACTGGCTCTCCTTTATCTACCTCTTTATTCAAACCTTCAAAAAAATATAGCAGATTAGTGAGACAAGACTTTTCTTGGTTAAGTCCATGTTGGCTTTGTCCCATTAAACTATGACTATCTGTTAAGTAATTTTGTTCTTTATAATGGTTTCTACCATTTTTCCAGGCACTGACATCAGGCTCACTGGTTTGTAGCTTCCCAGATTACCCTTTTAAAAATTGGCATTGTTGGCCACGCTCCATCAGGTATTATAAACAATTTTAATGATAGTGTACAAATTAATAGTAGGTCTGAAATTTCAGTTTTGAATTCTTTTAGCATCCTGGGATGTATACCATCCAGTGCAGGTGATTTGCTACTCTTTAGTTTATCAATTTGCTGTATTACATCTTCCAGGTTTACTGAGATTTGTTTAGTTTCCTCCAATACATTACCCTTAATATCATTTCTGGCATGGGTAACTTCCCAAGATCCAGAAGAGAGCACACACACCCGCAAGGGAGAAGCAGGATCAAAAGGAGCAAGGTGTAACAGTAGAAGGTTATAAAAGCTTTACTGTAGAAAACTCCGATGCATTTCGGCTAGCGTCTTCCTCAGGGGATGTAAGCCTCAAATAAAAGCAGACATATACATTAAAAACAAATACTTAGCAATTTGATTTTTATAACCCCCTCTTAAACTGTACAGTATTTATACCCACTCATGGTTTGAATGTTTACATTTTTCCTTTTTTAAATTTTCTTACATTTTTCTGAAGTCACTAATTATTGGATTTCCTTTGCTCATCTGCTTTACAACAGTTGGACATTAGCGGCACCATGCTTACTGGATACTTGGCAGTATCATTACTGCTCCAGAGGCTGTCAGCGAAGTATGGGGTTTCCTTTTAGAAGATCCTTTACACAAGTTGCCTTTTGTCCCAAATTAGTGCTGACACACTAGGGCACATGTATTTCCTTTCGATTTTTTAATTGCATATTTATTATTTTTTTATTATTTTATTGTTTACCTCTGTCCATTGCTCCTTAAAATAGCCAATGCACATATATCTGATGGATTCACATAATCCACAAAAAGTACCTAATCTTACACATTATGTCTTTTTCTGGTGACCCATTATGCTGTCTAATTCTGGGACATGGGTTGCGGGGTTGCATGTCCCAACCTGATTCCCTCTTCGGCTCTCCCTATACGTCCTGAGCAGCAGGACAGGGAGAGCCGGCAGGGGCTGGGAAGAGGCAGGATCTGGGCAGAGCAGGAGCAGGACACACAGGACCGATTCAGGTCACAGGTGGAATAAGCAGCACTGACCTGGTGATCGGGCCCAGGGATCCCCTCCAGGGCCTGGGCTGGGTGCAAGGGGGTCACCGCCACCCAATCCAGGCCCCAGCAGGCCAGCCGTGGGTCAGGAGGAGAGGGACCAAAGCCGCAGGAGTTGGGGGCGCCTGCAGGGACGACGTCGCAGCAGGTGCACACCAGGCCATCTACAGGCCTGATTCTGTGCATGCAGGAACATTTTGTTCCCAAAGTCCAGAATCAGGTCCAAATTGGCCCATCTTGCTTGGGGCCATCTGGACAGCCCGGATGTGCCCCTACGTGAATCAGGCTCCATGTTACATCATGTGTACTTTTAAAACAGGTGATGCTTTCCTTCACTCATTACATTAGCTTCTATTCATGTTTACACTAGGGGTACCTTGACCCCTCCTTGGCACAAACTCGTAAGCTTTAAATGACCGGGATTTCCCGATCGTAGTTTCTCAATGGATTGTTGGTTTTACACGTACAAGGTCCATCTGTCCTAAAGGCAAGTACTTCATCATTTTTCATGCCCTATACTCTTTAGCACATTAAGAGTTTCTTTTAAATTTAATGTTTGCTGCTTTACAGTTCCATGGTTTTGATTGTTAGCTATGAAACATTAGTTTTCACCATACAGAACCATTTCACATGGCCGATCTCCAGTCCTTTGAGTTATAAATTACCTTTTCCATGTTCTTACCAGATTGATGGTTCTACATATATTGGGCCCAGATGGTTTAATTTTCTATCATGCCTTTTAAGACCTTAATTTTTACCATTTCCCGTTCTCATTTGATAGCAAAGTAATATTTTCATTTCACTTCAAAAGGCCTCTGCACGCTGCTTATTTCCTGTTACATCAGGAACTGAGTAATTTTCATACCAGGTATTCCTCTTCATCCCTCCACTCTATTTATGTTATCTTTTCTGTACAATGTTACTCTTTGTAATTGAATGTACATATTCTTATTTTACTTGTACCTGTTATGTTCCAGTTCCTATTGCTTTTATTGCACAGTAAATTTTAAAGACACATATTCCTTGTCTTTGGTTTCATATAAGAGTCTCTTTTCCACAATTTTTGTGACATATTTAGTTATTACTCCTAAGAGCATGATCAAAGTAATTTTTATTTTTCATTTTTAATCATATTTATATGTTTTTATGATTTGGTTACAAATACTGTTTATGTGTTTGTTAATTTTTTTGATGTATTGAAACAAGTATGCTTATATTTGAGGCTTACATCCTGAGGAAGACACTAGCCGAAACGCATTGGGGTTTTCTACAATAAAGTTGTAGTTTTTAAAAAAAAAATTAATATTTCTAAATCATTCACAATAACATAGGCAATATAACAAAGATCAATAAACAATAAGAAATATACAATAAAGGAAAAGAAATTTGCCTACTCATCTACCCACAATAAGAGGCAAGAACCAGGAAAAAAAAAAAAGGAAAATATATTATACATAGAAAGCTGAAAAGAAATGCTGTCAGCAGAACGCACTCTATGGAGCCCCCTGTTAGGCCCCAGAGAACCCTTCTTAGAAATAATAAGCTCTAAAAGCTGTTTTGGTTCAGTAAAGCAATAATTCTGCCCCCCAAAACTTACATAACATATAGAAGGAAATTTTAAGAGCCAGATCCCATGAAGTGAGAAGACCCTAGACCATAAGGCTAAGAATTCCCTTTGCCGGGCCTGGGTCTGTTTAGAAACATCAGGAAATATATGAACAACCGAACCCATAAACTGCTCTTACATATGCCTAAAATACAAGCGTAAAACAGAAACTTTATCCTGCTTAAACATAAAAGTGACCAGCAGAATACTATGAAATGTTACCAGTTCCAGAGAGCTTTCCAGATATGTGGTCAGGTCCAACTGTTCCTGATGGCGGCTAGGGCTGCCAGAGCCAATGCTGGAAAAAGGCATATAAAATGCCCAAGCCACCTGTGGGAGATTATCCGCTGCCCACCCCAAGACCTCGACTTCTTCACCAGCTCCACTGGTCCAAGCAGCGGGCACCGAGGAAACCCAAGAAACCGCAGGTTGTTCCTCCTAAGATGATTTCTCCAAAAATTCCACTTTCCTCCAAAGCCCAAGACTTTCCTTAATTTGGGCTTCCTTTAAAACTACAATCTCCGCCACTTGGCCTTCCAGTTGTTTAAGTCTACCCTCATGCTAAGCTACTTCATTCTTCTGAGGAGAAATCAGCTCTGTAGCAGAATCCACTTTCAAAAAAAGGTGTGTCAAACTTGAATGGAGAGATTCATCCAAAGACTTGATTGAGTTCCCACAGCACCTTTATGGTGATTACAGGCTCATTCCCCGAAGAAGACACTCCAAATCCATTCCCCAAATGATCCTCCAGCAAGACATCCACTTCACAAACTAGAGTCTTGCACTCGGGAGAAGACTGAGCAAGGGGGCGGCCCGGCACACCTCCCTCTGCCGACAGAGCTAGTCCAGCATTTGGAGGAACCGACTCCCCCACAGCAGCACTTCCGGGTTGCCAGGGAAGTGCCTTTTCTTCGGGGCTCAACGAAGCCCCCTCTGTTCCCGCTCTAAAGGAAAACCTCTGGGGCTGTCCAAGACAGCAAACTCTCCTATCGCCCTCCGGACTCCCGGAGCATCAAGGGTAAGCTGACAACTACCACCCACAGCTGCTCCAGCCAGACGGTGCAGATGCTTGCCCTTGTGCTTTGGAATAATGCACAAGGGTAGGTCGCTCACCAAAAAGAATGCTGAGAATCCAGAACGCAGCCCTCTCAAGGTGCTATCTTCCAATAAAGTTTTTATAACCTTCTACTGATATATCTTGCTCCTTTTGTTCCCATGGGTAACTTCTCTACATCTTTATCAGTAAAGACCGAAGAAAAGAATTAATTTAATCTCTCCGCTATGAGACCTACATGTGATAGAGAGATCTATATGACATGGTGAATGGGAGGAAGGGAGAAAGAGACCTTTATGGGGCAATTGAAGAACAGAGAGGAGACCTCCATGGGATGGAGGACAGAGTGGGACCATTAGATGGTAGGGGACAAGCAAAGGAGATCTATATGCAGTAGCAGTAGACAGGGAAAGCAAGACTGTACATGAGATGAGATGAAGCAGTCAGGATGGAGTGAGGGCAAAGGAAGAGGAAGAAAGGACATAGAATGAGGACATGAAGTAGGAGATAGGACCCAGGATGGCAGAAGCAAGAGACCAGATCCAGGAGAAAGGGTGAATGACATGGAAGGTGCTTCAGCTGGTGATGAGATGAAAATCAGAAGAAAGTAGATGAGGGTAGCAAGGGCATAAATACAGAGTGTGCAAATGGGAGGCTACGGAGTGTGTGAAAGACAGAGGGGGACATGGGAGACTGGGGAAGGAGTAAATAGGGAATGGAAAGAACTGGGGATGGGGGCTAAGAGGATAAACACTAGCTCAAAATCAGAAAGATGTAGAAGGAAAGAAACCAGGAGAGAGAAGCAATAGAAAATGAAAAAGCAAACCTGAAAAAGAGGACAAGGAGGCACTTAAAGCAGAAAGAATAAAACTCCAGATCAACAAAATTAGAAAAATAAAACACCCAGACAACAAAGGTAAAAAGAAAGCATTTTATTTTAAATGTATTAATTGGAATATGTCAGTGTTAAGAACGTGCATCTGTCTCTTTTTTTAACATTAGGGGAAAGGAATACATTTTTTTCTTCAGTGCTGAACTTGATGCAGAGCCTACCTATTTGGGGTTTCTGTTCCCAATGTGTGGTTCCTTATTTATCTGATAAGTTTGCCAATTGGCTACTGATTTTCAGGATAAGCTGCATGTTTGGACTTAGTAAACCTATTTGCTGTGTGTTTGCCTGTGCCCTGCATGTGTGACAGAACTGAGGTATTTTACTAGAACTTTGTTTCAGTACAGAGATTTTTAAGTCTGACTTTTTTTGTTTTCCTGGTAGATGTATTGATATTTTAGGGTCTGGTGTAACAAGATATTCTTGGTATTTTGAGTCCTGGGAATTAGTGCTATTTCAGTATGGCAGGTTTGCTATATAATGTAGGTTTGGAATTTTTGGGATGGGTTTTGCATTCTCTCCAAAGTGCTTGGTAACGGACAATTTTGATGCAAGGAAACTAAGTGCCATAGGCAAACCTTAATCTTGAGCACTCCCCTCCCCCCAGCAATCCAGCATCATACTGCTCCCTCTTTCCCTCCATAGTCCAGCATCTTCCTATATGACATGGTGAATGGGGGGAAGGTAGCAGATGTCACGCACCACCTAGACAAGGTCTTAGATAGTGCTGGGGAGGAGTCTGCTGTCTTGGTACATGTCGGTACCAATGACATAGGAAAGTGTGGTAGGGAGATTCTGGAGGCTAAATTCAGGCTTTTAGGTAGGAAGTTGAAATCCAGAACTTCCAGGGTAGCATTCTCTGAAATGCTTACCGTTCCACGTGCAGGACCCAAAAGGCACGCAGAGCTCTGGAGTCTCAATGCGTGGATGAGACAATGGTGCAAGGATGAGGGTTTTGGATTTGTTAGGAAATGAGGAACATTCTGTTGAAAGAAGGGGCTCTGATGAAGGGATGGGCTCCACCCTAACCGGACCGGAACCAGGCAGCTGGCATTAACCTTTAAAAAGGAGATAGAGCCGCTTTTAAACTAGGTAATAGGGGAAAGCCGACAGTTGTTCAAGAGCGTATGGTTCGGAACAATGTATCCTTAAAGAATACTAGTAAAAGACTGAAGTTAGGACATACAATAGTGCTACAAAGCCCCTTCCACTATCTAGCCCGTGCAGTACAATTGAATCTTACCATACAAAACACCCATGACTACGACTAGCGAGATACGACTTGTCTTGTCGCCTAGATGTAAATAGTTTCCCCAGGTTATCCGAGTTCTAGTACCTGTTCCTTGTAAACACAGATCAAACAATGAAATGTGTAAGTTTTATGTTCCATGTGAACCACACTGATGTTGAATAGTGCGGTATATAAGAGACTCTAAATAAATAAATAAATAAAAATATCAGTAGAGAGGTTCCAGTAAAGACAAAAGTAGCTCAAATGCCCTTGAGTACAGAGCAGACAGAGCTTAAAGATTCAAAATTACCCCTGCCTACCGATAACCAGATTAATATGAATAAAATACAACCTCCAAAGTGCTTGTATGCAAATGCAATAAGTCTAAAACATAAGATGGGAAAGTTAGAATATAGAGCACTAAATCAGAAGTTAGATTTGATTGGTATCTCAGACTCCATGGAAGGAGGACAACCAGTGGGACACTATACCTGGATACATATTATATCGCAATGATAGAGTAGATTAAATTGGTGGAGGGGTTGCACTCTGTTAGAGAGGGCAATGAGTCACCCAGGATTAAAAACTTGCAGGAAACAAAATATACTGTAGAATCGCTATGGATCAAAATTTCAGGTAAAAAGGGGAAGGTGATGGCAGAGGGGTGTACTACCAACCAGCTGGCCAGAATGAACACATAGATGATGAAATGCTTAAAGAAATCAGGGACGCTAACAAAAGTTACAACACAGTAATAATAATGGGGTGATTTCAATTACCCCAGTATCGACTGGGTCAGTGTCACGGCAAGACATGCTAGGGCGATAAAGTTTCTAGTTTCTACCCCAGGCATATGCTAACTACATCCAATCTAAAGCAATAAAAGTAATCACTACTACACCTCGTGAATCCTATCAGAATCCCCACATACATTCTCCACTCACCAAGCTCTCACCCCCATCAGTGAAAACCATCGAGGAAACAATTGCCAACATCAATACCACGACAGCACCGAATGACCCATGCCCAGCGCACTGGATCAGAACAATGCGCTCAGAACTAAGCCCATTCATAGCTGACATCGCAAAGCAATCTTTTACAACTGGAATCTTCCCGGACGCCCTTAAGAAAACATCCATTACGACCTTTACTGAAAAATAATCAGCTCGATCCGAAGAAAGAGGACTCCTACCAACCAATCTCCAGTATCCCTTTCCTAACCAAAATACTGGAGAAAACAACTCAAAGACAGATTCAACAGCACATTGACACAACCTCCCCTTTAGACCCATGTCAACATGGATTCAGAGAGGCGCACGGCGTAGAAACCATATTAACCTCATTAACAAACACACTCACCAATGGGATAGACAACATCAAGAAAGGCTTTGCTTTGATCTTCCTGGATATTTCTGCAGCGTTCGACTCAGTTGATCACGAACAACTCCTGATGAGACTCCACGCAAAGGGAATCCATGACCGGCCACGCATGGGACTGGTGTAAGTCTTACCTTCAAGGGATCGGCAACAAGACATCAGAACCCTTCCAGCAAAGACAGGGAGTACCACAAGGATCGTCATTATCCGCACTATTTTTCAACATTTATATGCAGCCAATTTGCGACATAACCCGCTCCTTCGGCATATCCTGCCTCATGTATGCGGATGACGTCTTGCTACTCACACCTATAATGGTCACATGCCCAGATTTCACAATGTTGACTAAATGCTTCGACGCAATAACAGACTGGCTCTTTAGTCAGAATCTACGTATAAATTTCAAAAAGACAGAAGTGCTATTTATCACACGGAACAAAGACTTCTCCCCACCATCAACACTAAAAGTCAGAGACGCAGAACTTCCGGTCAAATCCAACATACGCTATCTAGGGGTAATATTAGACCAACACTTGGACTTCAAAGATCACATCAAGTGCACATTAAGATCTATTTACTTCAAAATCAAAACCCTCCTCCACCTGAGACCCATGATAGAAACTGACGACTTCCGAACTATTTTCCAGGCCCTAGTGACACCTCATTTTGACTACGCTAAGATAATACTACATGGCCTCCCAAAAAATACTCTGAAACCACTACCGTTAGCCATGAACGCAGCAGCTCGTGTCCTCTGCGGAGTATCCAGAAAAGACCACATCTCACCTATATTAAAAGAGCTTCACTGGCTCCCAATAAGCTGCAGAATCACTTATAAAGCCCTCCTCATCACCTTTAAAGCATTCAATAAAACATCACCCTCCTCAATTGCTGATCTGCTCATTCACACCCCCAACAACAGATCCAGAAGAGCACTTGCAGAAAATATTCTAGTTATACCAAGTGGATCTATAAAACTTAACCAACCAACCATCAATAGAGCATTTACAAGCTATGCCCCCAGGTGTTGGAACAAACTCCCTTCTAGCATAAGGGCAATCAGGGACCTCATTCAATTTAGAAAGGCCCTCAAACATCACTTGTTCCTCATGCACTTTACATAGCTCGATGACTCCCCTCTACCCACACACTCACTGAGCTCGACGATTCCCCCTCCACCCACGCACTCACTCAATCATGTCAACCGTGAACACACACACACTAAAACTGCATTCTGAATGTACACCATATGATATTACAGAACTTTAACTCTTCTTGACCAGGAGAGTACAAACACGCAGTAATCTAACTCTCATTGTAAAACCCGTTATGAGTTCAACCTGTTAATCACTTGTAGCATAATTTCATATGTATATAGTTTCCCCAGTTAAATCCATGTTAAAACCCTGTTTTATGTAAACGTAGGACAAAATCTGTATGTCCAAGTGTTTATTGTTCGATGTAAACCGCACTGATGAGAAATAGCGCGGTATATAAGAAATGTTAAATAAATAAAATAAATAGATGAAATAAATAACTGCTTCTTGGAGCAGATGGCTCATGAACTGACCAGAGGGGAAACCATTTTGAACCTTATCCTTAGTGGAACACAAGATCTGGTGCAAGAGATAAGGGTGTTGGGGCCACTTGGCAATAGTGATCATAGCATGATCGCATTTGATTTAATAAATGAAGGAAGGATGGTAAGGAATCCACAGTACTACCTTTTAACTTTCGAAAGGGAGACTATGCTAAAATGAGAAAAATAGTTAAGAAAAAACTAAAAGGAGCAGTTGCAAAGGTTAAAGATTTACATCAAGCTTGGGTGTTTAAAAATACTATCTTGGAAGCCCAGACCAGCTGTATTCCACGCTTTAAGAAAAGTGAAAGGCAGTCCAAAAAACTGCAAGCATGGTTTCAAGGTGAGGTCAGAGAGGCTGTTGCCCAAAAAGCATCTTTCAGGAAATGGAAAAAGGAGCCAAATGACAAATTGGCAACACAAGTACTGGCAAGTTAAATGCAAGGCATTGAAAAGGCAGGCAAAGAGAATTTGAGAAGAAGCTTGCTGTGGAAGCAAAACTGCATAATGATTTTTTCAAGTACATTCATAGCAAAAAACCTGTGAGAGTCAGTTGGACCATTAGATGATAGAGGAGTAAAAGGGGCACTAAGAGGGGACAAGGCCATAGCTGAGAGACTGAATTCTTTGCTTTGGTCTTTATTGAGGAATATGTAGGAATGTTACCCATGACTGAAATGGTATTTAAAGGAGATGCTGCGGAAGAATTGAAAGAAATATCGATACACCGGGAAGATGTATTACAACTATTTGATAAACTGAAGGGTAGCAAATCACCTGGACCGGATGGTATACATCCAAGAGTATTGAAAGAACTGAAATATGAGATTGCAGATCTATTACTAGTAATCTGTGAACTATCATTAAAATCATCTGTAATACCTGAAGATTGAAGGATGGCCAATGTAAAGCCAATTTTTAAAAAGGGATCCAGGGATGATCTGGGAAACTACAGTCCAGTGAGCCTGACGTCAGTACTGGGAAAAATGGTGGAAACCATCATAAGAACAAAATTACTGAATATGTAGATAGTCATGGCTTACAAGGAGACAGCCAACATGGCTTTAGCCAAGGAAGGTCTTGTCTTACTAATCTGTTATTTTTTTTGAAGGTGTGAATAAACAAGTAGACAAAAGGTGAGTCAGTTGATCTAGTGTATCTGGACTTTCAGAAAGCCTTTGACAAGGTCCCTCATGAGAGATTTTTGGCAAAATTAAAAAGTCATGAGATAGGAGGCAGTGTACTATTGTGGATCAGGAACTGGTTAAAAAAGAGAAAGCAGAGGGTAGGGCTAAATGGCCAATTTTCCCAATGGAGAAAGGTGAATAGTGGTGTACCACAGGGATCTGTGCTGGGTCCACTGCTTTTTAACGTATTCATAAATGACCTGGAAATGGGAATAACGAGGTTATCAAATTTGCAGATGACACAAAACTATTCAAAGTTGTTAAAACCCATGAGGACTGTGGACAATTGCAAGATGATCTTGATAAATTGGAAGACTGGGCATCCAAATGGCAGATGAAATTTAATGTGGACAAGTGCAAAGTTATGCACCTAGGAAAGAACAACCCAAACTATGGTTACACAATGCAAGGTTCCACATTAGGAACTACCACCTAGGAAAAAGATTTAAGCATCATCGTGGATAACATGTTAAAACTCTCCTCTTAGTGTGCAGTGGTGGCCAAGAGAGCAAATAGAATGCTAGGTATCATAAGGAAAGTAATGGAGAAAAAAACAAAGGATGATATAATGCCTCTGTATCGTTCCATGGTGTGACCACACTTTGAATATTGTGTGCAATTCTGGTCGCTGTATCTTAAAAAGGATATAGCGTTATTAGAAAAGATGCAGAATAGAGCCACCAAAATGGAAAAGGGGATGGAAGGATACCCCTATGAAGAGAGGCTAAAAAGGTTAGGGCTCTTCAACCTTGAAAAGAGACGGCTGAGGGGAGATATGATAGAGGTCTATAAACTAATGAATGGAGTGGAACAGGTAAACGTAGATCGATTGTTTACGCCATCAAAATATAGAAAGACAAGAAGGCATGCAATGAAACTTGTAAACGGGGGTGCTGGGTGAGAATGTCCACAGTCTTGGCAAAGGCAAATATTAGAATGACTTGCAAAGGATTGTGGGAAATGTAGTCCATTCATACCAGAATCAGCCGTTCACAAATAAATGAGTTGTGCTTGCTCGAGTGTTAAGCAAAGAAAATATATTTTATTTATGGGGTTATTTCTCCCACACAGATTTACTTGGTAGCACAAAAAGGATACTTGATTTCAGTATTATACTTAGGAAAACAAATCAGGAACAAGAACTGAACTTCTTAAGCAATCAAATCAAACAATAAAGACCTTGATGGGAACAGAAAGGTCTTTCTGTGGGCTACTGCTAATACCTTTTAGCAGTGCTCCAAAAACAAAACCAAACCCAAAAAGTAATCAAAAACTGTTCTTTTTCAAGGATAACTTCTTGTATTTGCACACACACCCAGAAGTGTCCTTTTAGAGCCCACGTGCAATTATGCAAGGCTTAATTGCTAACAATTAACCAGCTGCAAACCTCTTGGCTGGTTTACTTTCTATACGTGGCTCAAATCTTACCCAAAAGCTTTCTTGTAAACTTTTTCTGGGTAGATAAAAGAACAGGATATATTTCTTTTTGATGGTTGGTGTATTTGTGGAAGTATATTACCACAGAAGCCTAGATAGAGAGCAATCCATGTATTCACTCTGATCATTTAAAATATCTCCTTCTTCTTCAACTATCATAAAATCAATATCATGGACTGGTTCAGGGGAATTTCTTAATGGAGCACTCTCAGGACAATACTTGTTTCCCTGCTGTCTTCCAAGTGAATAGCTAGGGCATAGATCAGTGTTCATACCTGAGCTTCCATTGCTGTTAGAGTCCCTCTCCAGATATCCTGGCCAGTATGTAGTCCAGTTTTTATGTCCAGTCTTCCAATCAAGATCCCTGGACACTGGGTCTCTCTTCACATACCTTCTTGCACTGGTCTTAGGGCCCCTTCCAAATGCAGCCGTCTCCCTTACAGGTGCCGTCCGAGGATTCCTGGCTCTGTAATCCCACTCCTCTGGCTTCCCCCAGTCCAATGGAGTATGCTTGCCTCTGGAATGACTTCCAGCACACGTACTGCTATGGACTCCTTTAGACCTCCAAGATGCTTTCCTCTTCTTTCTTCCACGCTGCTTCTTGTTCTCTCTGTCCTTGAGCTCTGGGTTCCTCTGCAACTGCTGATCCAACTCTCTGGTCTGCAATTGCTTCTCCAATTGCTCCTTCTGTGTAGAATAGGTTTTACTTTTAACTTGTTTAGAGGGATACTCCACCCTAGCACAGCTCAGCTGTGCTGAATCAAGCCCTGCCCTTGGAGATGAGGGATTGGGGATTACCTCATAGTTCTCCTGATTGAACACACGTTTCCCCACTTCAGCTCTTCTAGTGGCTGCTTGAAACCTGGTGCATTCTGGGACTGGTAGTCTTTTATGAAAACATTCTGTTTTATTATTTCTACAGAAAAGACAGGTTGCTTGTTCAGAGCCAATTCACCTCTATTATAGCTCCTTCCTGAACTATGATAAGCTTCCTTATCACAAACTACAGGGTAACCTATTTAAGACTAATAAGAGAATATTTTTTCACTCAAGCATGTAATCAAACTCTGGAATTTGCTACCGGAGGATGTAGTCAAAGCTGTTAGTATAGCCGGGTTTAAAAAAGGTTTGGAAAAGTTCCTGGAGGAAAGGTCCATCAACCATTATTAAAGTGGACCCAGAATATCCACTGCTTGCCCCAATACAAGCATTGTGGAACCTGTGTCTTTTGGGGAAACTGCTAGGTACTTGTGACCTAGATTGGAAACAGGATACTGGGCTTGATAGACCTTGGTCTGACCCAGTATGGCATATCTTATGATGTTAGGTAATGGATGAACAGAGATGTAGGCCCCCTTTTTTTCATGAACCAGCAATCTCTCCACCTTCACCCCAGCAGCTACCCAACTACCCACTTAATTCCTTATGCTCCAGATCGAACTCTGTTCCCAATTTCCATATTTACTTTTAGTTCCAACTAAGTGGATGGCAGCCTTGAATCAACCTGCTCTTCAGCAATTTTGTCTTTGGCTCTCCAGATTGGGAACTCCCTTCCTCTCTACCTTAGAGAAGAGATGTCTGTGTGGAAATTTAAACTAGGCCTTAAAGCATACTTTATTCATCTGGCCTTTGTAGGTTAGACCCTTCCTTGTCGATTGATATATTTGGTCAGGTGCTTTGGCTCTTATTTACTTTCAGTTTATTCTTTCTCTGGTTTCTTGTTTACTGCAGTATGTGGCTACTCTTACTTAATTTTGTTCCATTTATTTTCATTTTTTTATTTTTTAATTGTAATTCTTTTATTTTAAGTTTTATTTTTGTTGAATAGTGCCACTGCCCGGCCAGCTTCTCTGCTATCTGGCTGACCTAGATATTCAATGCCGGTGTCCAGATATGGCCCTGGCATTCAATATCCAGGTTTAGAGTTCAGCTGGAACAGGAAGCCACTGAATATCGGGTCCACACTGTCCACCCACCTGGTGGTCCAGCAGCTCCCCTTTCTCCTTCAACTGCATCAGTGCTGTGGCAGGTGCAATAATCAGAGCTAAGCAGGCGGAGCAGCAGCTAAGCAACAGGAAATGGGTGGGGTTGCAGCAGGTCTTTGGCATGCACATGTGCTGAGACTCTGTGGTTCCTGTTTAACTGCCCATCTTCCTTCTGAACTTGGAGTGTTCTGCCCACCTCAAATTGGAGTAGGGAGGGGGGAATTTAAAATAACCAACTAGACTGCTCACTGACTTTTACCACCTCCAGAAACGTGGCGACGTAGATTGCTTAGTTTGCCTAGAGGAAACATCAGCCTGAGTGTGTTGGTGTTACCATGGGGGCTTCAGAATTTGCATATTGGATCATCTCTAAAGATATAATTGTATATGCCAGAGCTGCTATCGGTAAGTAGATGTGTAATCAATAGGTTTGCCTAGGATGCATAATATCCTTGCACTAGCCCTGACCATTAATGATGAAACCCCATTTGGAGTCCCCACCCGGGCCACTACAAGGGTATTAGGCACTCTAGATGAACATTCAGTCTTACACCCCCTCCTTGAGATTTTGATAATTAAACTGAATAATCATGATCAGAGTGAAGGAGAAGCCTAGTGCAGGGATCTCCAACTCTAGTCCTGGAGGGCCGCAAACCAGTCAGGTTTTCAGGATATCCCTAATGAATAGACATGAGATAAATTTGAATACAATGGAGGCAGTGCATGCAAATACATCTCATTCATATTCATTAGGGACATCCTGACTGGTTTGCAGCCCTCCAGGATTGGAGTTGGAGACCCCTGGCCTTGTGATTAGAGCACTGCTTTGATAAGCAGGGTTCAATTCCCACTGGCACGCCTTGTGGCCTTGGGCAAGTCACTTAACCCTCCATTGCCTCAAATGAAAGGCCTGGCAATCTACTTCCAGTCACACTGTCAAGAAATCCCAGGAGCTGCTGGGTCACCAGGAATTAGCATGGACTCAAAGGCACAATAAAACAAGAAACATGATCATCTCAACACCACCCCTCCTGCAAAATGCATAACTGGACATCATACTTTTAAATATTAAATTCTGCTTTGTATGTATGCATGCCTGCTCTCCCTGCATATAAAAAGAATGAGCAAATGACTCTGAATTTGTGTGGATGTCAGAATGTATTTTGCTTTGCTGCTGCTCTTTGCCATCCCTTAGAAGTTGCTGCCCTGGGTGACTGCCTAGTCTTGCCTAATGGTTCAACCATCCCTGGACCCAACCCACAGTTTGGGAACCACTGATGTAAAGGGGATTGTTGATCCTTTACTAAGGATTGTGCACCACCCATCTGAAGACAGACTGGAAGTAGCAAGGGGAGTGAGTAGAATGAATCATTTGGTATGGTCTTCCCTGTAGGACAGTGGTGTTCAAGCTTGACCTTGGGCCCCCTGGTCAGTCAGGTTTTGAGGATATCCCTAAAGATTATGTATGCGGTATATCTGCATGCATTGTTTCCAGTGTATGCAAATATATTACGCATATTCATTAAGTATATCCTAAAACCTGACCCCGGGGGGGCGGGGCAAGGACCAGTGGGAGGAGTGCTGCTCTGGGAGCAGCTATAATGGTACAATCCAAAGGGTTAGTATAGTGAGCCATAAAAGATTTTGGTCTGAAGGAAAGTATAGTTATTCACCTTTAACAGGTAATCTCCGGGAACAAGCAGGAATGCAGTCTTCATATATGGGTGAAGAGCGAACTAGCAGAGCACCTGCAAAAGCACTCACGTCACAGAACGAGAGATGCTACGTCTCTTGGGATACATGGTCTCCATAGTCCATGTTGTCCCCTATGCTCAACTGCACATGCATCAAGCCCAATGGACTCTGTCTTCCCAATGGATGCAGGCACAGGGGTGTCTCAGAAACAAGATCCACAACACCCCTCAGCTGATCAAGTCCCTTCAGTGGTGGTGTTTCCCTCAAAACCTACTCATTGGGTCACCTTTTCAGATGCCTCCATCTTGATGTGCCCTGATGACAGATGCTTCCAAGCTGGGTTGGGGAGCCCATCTCAACAACTTAACCACACAGGGACTGTGGACACAACAAGAATCTGCCATGCAGAACAATTTCCTAGAATTATGAGCATTGACAAATGCTCCTTGGGTTTTTCAACCCAACTTTCAGGGCAACTTGTTCTAGTCAGAATGAACAATCAAGTTGCCATGTTCTACGTAAACAAACAGGGGGGGACCGGGTCCCATCCGCTCGGTGAGGAAGCGCTTCACCTGTGTTTTTTTGCAATCTCACACCACATTCACCTCACAGCAGTTTACCTTCCGGGCGAACACAATGAAGCTCTGCTTGTTGATTCAAAGGCATCAAAAGAGGCTCTGGTGAGAAACTTGGAAGTGTTCTGGCTTTGTTTGAGTATCTGAAAAGTATTCCTCTTATCAGGAAGGAGAAGAGTGAAGGTTTCCATATCCCTGGTATCATCCTTCAGAAAAAAGCCCATATAGAGCATGTAAGAATTTATTTTGGAGACTAAATCCATGTCTGGAAGCATTTTTGCCCAAAGACATCAAGTGTTCTGCAATCTCTGCCAGATGGCATGGAAGAATGATTCTTAGACATCTTAATTCGGCACATTGCCAATTCCACTACCATTGAGTGACGTGGGAGCTGAGGTTTCTGAAAGCCTGGGCACTACGGTACTCAGTACATGGTATCGAGGTGCTTACTGACAGGCAGAACCATGAGTGGTGCTTCCCACATATGGTGCATTAGATCCTGCAGGATACGATGCACCGGTAATATAGTGGTCTCTGTGGGCGTCGAAGGGTATTGAAGCATCTGCAGTTCCTCAACCTCAGTTCTTTCTCTGAGGCTACTGTAATGGCGAGTGCTGCTGCCATATCTCAGATGAATTCCTGAAAGGACATATCCTCCGGAGGGGGCTGACACCACTCTTGAGAGGGTGAAGGGTCTGAAGGAATGTCTTGAAGGTCTCTGGAACAGAGTAAGTCCTGCTCAGAGTCAGAAGCCGATTCTGATTCGGGTAAAAAATCAAAGTATCGGCAATCCTTGGTTCATCCTTGATGCTTTATGGACGTTGAAGATCGACGCTGATACTGATACTCAGAGGCATCAGAACAGCATATCTGTTGGACACCAGGAGTATCAATCGGTTCCAACAAGGGTAGCAACAATGCCATCTTGAGGGCTGGCATCGGCCCTGGTAGGCTTGGTTGCAGGCCTGGTACTGAAGCCTGCACTCCCAAAGCTCTCAATGTTATCAGTATCAAGACTGCTAAGAGTGCTGCCAAACTCCTCTTGAGGTCCAGCATGCACTTGTTCAGAGAGATTGCCGATGTCTGGGTGGAGTCACTGATGGGGCTGTGCACCACTATCCAAGAACATAGCACTGGTAGCTCTCCAGAGGTCTGCCTTGGGAGCGGCCCAGAGCCCATTTGTACATTGGAGAAGAGATCCTCCCACCAGGGCTGTTTGGCTGGCTGGTCTACATCAGAAGCACCTCTAGGCTTATGTTCTCTGACCTCGGTATCAATTCTTGATGCCAATGCTGAGGATTTGGGTGCAACCAGAGATTGTGACTTACTCTTACATTTAGACAGAGGAAACCCAAGATCCTTAAGAGAAAGCCGATGCCCTCGAAGTTGAGGCCACTGAAACTGAGTCAGAGGCGAACAATGATCACAACTTGTTGGCTCAGTTCTTAAGGCCTTTTTGTCATTTGCTGATAGAAAAGACAGGAATTGGGCTGATGGTCAGAGCCCAAACATATTAAACACCAGTCATATTTATCAGTAACTGAAATAGTGCTGGAGCACTTGGTACATTTTTTTCAAAACCAGTGACTGGTTTGTCTATGCCTTCAAAAAGAAAAGGCTATGGAGGGCCTAAGGCCTAGTCTGGCGGTGAAAACTGCAAAGAAAAAGAAAATATCATGACCAGTGTTGGGTTTGACATAACCGGTGTTGACGGGAAGGCAGAAGCACGATGCTATACCAAAAATCTTTTCTGCAGTGACAGGAACGGTGCATCCTGCTGGCTCCATGGAAAATGAAGAACCGAGAAGAGGGGTTGGGAAGGCAAGCATGCAGGTGCAGTGGAGGGCTCCCAAAAACTTTCCCATTGGACACTGGGGAGTATTCTCATGCAGGCTCTGTCGGTGCCACAGTCACCCATATATGAAGACTGCATTCCTGCTTATTCCTGGAGACAAGAGTTGCAGTTCACAGTGAGAAGCAGAAGACAACATAGTCAGCCTCTCTGTAGTGGTGCTTCTGACTTTACACTCTCTTTTGTTGTGTTTAACAGCTTGAGTGGAACGTTTTGCCATGCCGAGGGTGTAGTTCTTTCACTTCAGAGTTTGTCTTAACGGGAAGGAAACCTTGTCCTAAGTTCCAAAGCTGAAATGAGACCCTATGCTGTGAACAGATGTTTTTTGAGTTGGAGCCAAGAAGAGAGAAATCAGCTAATCTAGGTGGTATCACAAGGTGCCAAGCTGTGTGAGGAGGAGAGAGCTGCTTCATTTGTGCTTTGCCCAAGAAGTCACAGGAGATAGGAGCAGAGATGCAAGCACTAGAGCAAACATAACAAAGAGTCCATGAGGAAATCAGGAACCCAACACAAGTCTAAAGGGAGCCTAAATTCTAGAAGGAAAGTGAAGAGATTCCTGGAAGGTATGCAGACAACAATCAGTAATTCATATGGTAACACATTTCGGAATTTGCAACAGACAGTTATACACTATCTTACTTATGATGATCACGTTTTCAGTAAAGGTTGAATTTGGAACACATTACCTGTATGAACAGTCTTTTCTTACCATATTGCATGTCTCACACCTTGGGCCCTAGAGAATTAATGCAGAGTTTATAGGAGGAAGTCAGGACTAAGCACTGGTATTGAGTGGTGCCTCCCTGTCTAGAAGTGCACCCAGAATGAGGATTACAATGAGATTTCAACCAGTTCACTCTAGCCTGAAATTTCTCTAAACTTTTTCCTAAGTACCCTATAATCTTTTGTATACATGTTTCAGCATGCAAAGGGGTTTTTTTCAAGACTAAAAGCAGATCATCTGGATAACACAGTAATATTCTTTTTTACCATCAGTTACTATTGTGCTTTCCATTTCCTTTGCAAACCAAAGAAAAAGTCATTGATGTAGAACGTTGAGTTCTATGCTCGTATCCCAGCAAAAGCTGAATCAAAATTATGTAGAACACACCATGAATTGCTAAAGCACATTGTAGCTAACACATTTTTTGTCGGGCATCCCCGGCAAGAGCGAGAAGGGGGAAAGCCCTCTCTCTCCGTTCCATTTCCTTTGAGCTCAATAAAATGAGTAATGATTTAATTGCAATTGTGAACAATAGAGGGGAAAGATGGCACCCCTGCCTAGTACCCTATGTCAGCATGAAAGAATCTGACCCCACTGTCACTCTAGCAGAAGGAGATACATATAGATTGTATCTGGTTACTGAAATTATCCTTCCAATGACAGATTCCCTCTCTGATTCATGGCCCCTCAACCTAATAAGCAAATCCTCAGATTGATGACATCCCCCCCTCCTGATGACACCCTGCCCCTACCCACTAAACCCTTTGGCACTTACCCAGAGTTATCGCTGGTAGCCTATTAATGGACAGGGAAGGAATGAGCCCCCCCTCTCCCCACCACACACACAAACACTTTGCCCTTTGCTGCCTAGGTTTGAAATGTCAGTACTGACCCTTAGTGGTAATCTCACAAGACTGACTCCAAATGGTAGTACCATGAAATTAACGCTAGGGTTCAGAACCACCATTTTGAATGCGGGCAGCAATGGGGAAAGAGCAGAGGAGGCTTCCTCCTGCCCCACCCATTAAACTATCAAGGATAACTCTCACGGATGGACCTGAGGAGAAAGTTGTCATTAGGAGGGGGCTTGACTGGGTGGAGTCATTGGATCATCGGGCTAGAGGGGTGCTGACTGGGCAAAGGCACCTTGAATTGGGGGATTTTCTGATCGAGACACGGGGCCTTGAATCAGGGGGGTTTGCTGATTGAGCCAAGGTGTTTGGATGGGGAGAAGAGCAGATTGGGTGGTTGTCAACATTGGCTTTTAGGGTGTTAAATTTGTACAGCAGTCATGCTTCCTGACTGCTGGTAGCCCGGGGGCACTCAATACTATCCCTTAAAGTTGCATTAAGTGCACCAGCACTATCAGCAGTCATGGCAGCATGCGGTAACACACTGCGCACTAGCTGTCAGCACTGGCTCTATCCTATCTCTGCCCATAAGCTGACCCACTATCGCACCAATCTGCCCCAAGGTTAGCATGGGATTCTTACTATGTGGCTGTTAGCACATGCTAAAAGGCTTAGTGCACGTTAGTCAACCTCAACCTAAGTGAGCAATTTTCTTCAAATCTACCATTAATAAAACTTACTTGATCTTTGGGTAGATAGGTCCTGCATAAAATGTAAGACAAGAGAGGATACATCAATTCACTCTTTTCTAGTATCTGAAGCTTTCCAGACTTTGGTTAGGAGTGATGGAATACGCTGATCAGATGGTCTGGGATAAATGGCAGTGGACATACAAATTGTTTAAGTTGGGTGACAGGAAACCTTTACAATGTGCAGGGGTAAATAAAACTAAAACAGTTTATACACATTGCCGCATTGCAGACAAAATAAAATTGCGCTAAGCTATTTGCCAGTACAGTGTTGGCTTTATTTATCTGGTCTGGCCAGGTATTAGATGAAAAATAAAGGTAAAGGGTTACAAGATAAGAGAATATTGTGGTCTATGGAAGAGATTTATAGATATCAAAGAATAACAGGCAGGTCCCCCAGAAGCGCGTGAAAGATGTGAGGGGGGGGGGAAGTTTTGTGGAGTGTGTGTACATGGGCGTGAGGTTGTAAGAATCAAAAAAGTGCAATTTTCCCCAGATACAAATTGGGAGGTTCTCATTCGCCTCCAACATCTCATCCACAGAAATAATTTTGTATTAACCAAGCCTGACTTCAGTAGAAATTCAAAAAATACCATTGTTTGAAACAAAGTATCAGCTGGTTTGGTAATAAACTCACCAACACTGATCTGAATTGCAGTTACATCCCAACTGCTATCCTCGGGGCTGGGCCACTAAGCAGGACTAGGCAGTCTCCTGGTGCAGTTGCTTCTCAGTGGCAGCAAAGCAGCAGTCAAAGCTAAACAATAAATCCCGACGGCCAGACAAAACTCAAAGAACCATCAGGACATGCTTATGTCTGCAGAGAGAGAAGGCACAGGCATATATAATACCAACCTTTAGGGGCCTTTCTACTAAAGTGCATTAGGATTTTGTATTGAACTCATTTAGCATGAACGTGCATCAAAGGCAGCCTCTGTGGTAACTTCTGGGGGCGTGACCAGCATGTTCTTGGCATCTAATGCGCTGATGAGTGCACTACCACATGGTGCTATTACTGCAGCTGCACTTACCTCCACCTATCGAAGTGGCGTTAAGTGAACCTGCGCTAATGTAACATTGACCATGTACAATATATACCCCCGCACTAACTGCAATGAGCTTGCCAAGCCCGCTCTCTGCTCCTAACCCGCCCTAATGTGTGATTGGCAGTTTGCGTGGAAATCGACTTGTGTTAACTGTCATGCCCCTGCGGTAACTTACTGTGGGCCCTAGTGCGCAGTTAATACATGCCAAACTTCATAGCGCACTTATCAAATTTAAATAAACATAAACATACTAAAAGGACCCCACATTTAAAAGTTTGATGCTCAATTATGCATTTTTACAGGATTGTTGGGAGGAGTGATGTTGGATCATGATTGTTGAATGTAATTATCAAAATCGGGGGAAGGGGGATGGGGAATGTAAGCGCTCCAGCTCTGACTGTCTTATTAACTACATGACCCAGCATCTGACTCTTCTTATTCCCACGTGGTTTGATGTGCCACATGTTCTACTCTTTTAGAATGCACTATTAAGCTCACATACTTCACTGTAAGCAGGGGCTTAAGTCTGGCAACTGAAGAAAAAACCCTACATATCTTTTCTTTAGTTTTAAAATGTAATTTCTGATACTTTTCTTTTTGTTCTAAATTGCAAATGGATTTGAAATTATCACAATGTTTGGCATCCCAAACCATTTGTGCCATACACTCTCCACCTTCTACAAAAAGTGCTTCATCAATCCATGCTGATCCTGGGCTTCTTCTCCAGCTATGTAACATTCAAGCGCCATCTACTGCTTTGGGGTTGTATAGTCAGAAAATTTAAAATAAAGCATATTAAAGAGTGGTTCATTAAGCCAGTTGAATCAACTGAATCATAAAAATAAATCAGTCCAGGAAAACGTTTTCTGTTTATTTAAAATTAGGGTATGGTCCCTGCCTTAGGGGGTATGTAATCTCTGAACACCTGGTAATTTTAAATCTTATATTTTTCATAAATAGTTTTTTTTTCCATTTCTGTTATCTGATTACCTCACAGCTACATTCTCACAGTGACCATTGGTTAAGAAGTTTAAAAGACTAGTAGAACCAAAATATGAGAAGTGTTTGGGGTATGTTTACTGAAGGATGTTAGGATTTTGCAGCTAACGCTGGGCGTTAGCGCAGAAAGCGCTGCGGTAGCTGCAAAAGTCGCACATTATCTGTTGGGACATGCCCAGAATGTCTTCGGCAGATAATGTGCTGAAAATGCAGGGATCATGGCGTGACAGCATCGCGGATGCAGCTAACGCCACCCTTTGGCATTAGCTGCATCTGTGATATCTGCAAAATGTGCAGCTACTGCACACTGTCAGCCGCCATGGTAACCGAACGGTACAGGCCGCTCTTCACCCACTCTTGCTACTAATGCGCGGTATGCAGCTATCACAAAAACGTGCCTGCCGCAGCTGCATTTGGCCTGTGATAGCTGTCACTGCAGCATTTTCCCCCCATTAGCACCGCGATGACAGCTGATATCCTTTAGTAAACATCCCTCTATCTGAAACTCCAAATAAATATTTCTTATTTTGTATGGCACACACGGTACTTTACATACACATATAAGAGACAGTCCCTGCTCCTCGCAGCTTACAATTTAGTCAAGACAGACTAAGAAAATACAGTTGTGGTCAACATGTAATAACCAAGAATGACAATAATGATGAATGTAATAACTGAAGACCCAGCCCTAACCATTTAGTCTGGCCTAACATCGAACTTGTAAATAGTTTCTCTGCTACAGCTGTGTTAGCTGAGTGTGTAAATACTTCACCCAGTTACAGATCCAAGTTCCTGATCCTGTTCAATGTAGCACTAGGCATTTCTCATTGTCTCTTGCAAGAATTGTTAACTGTAAACCGCACTGATACTGAAGAGCGCGGTATAAAAAAGCTTTTAAATAAATAAACATTATTGGCACCCTTGTATTTTAGGTGTGTTTTGTACAATATCTTCAGAAAAATAATTAGAAATATTTCAACTCTGTCATCATAATATTTTAAATAGTATGTTCAAAGGTATGTTGTTGTTGTTAAGTGCCGTCGAGTCGGAGTCAGCTCATGGCGACCCTCTGGATAGCTATCCTAAATTGTGTTCGGTCTTGAGTCAGGCGGCTCATTGTTGACAGACTGGTACCCGTAGCTGCTGTTATTGTATCGATCCATCTCATTGCTGGCCTTCCTCTTTTGCGCTGACCTTCTACCTTGCCAAGCATGATGTCTTTCTCTAATGATCTCTCTCTTCGCATGATGTGTCCAAAGTATGAAAGTCGAAGTCTTGTCATCTGAGCTTCTAAAGAAAACTTAGGTTTGATCTCCTCTAGTACCGACTGGTTTGTTCTTCGGGCAGTCCATGGTATACACAGTATTCGCCGCCAGCACCATAATTCAAAGGCATCAATTTTCTTCCTGTCTATCTTTTTCACTGTCCAGCTTTCACATCCATATGATGTTATTGAAAATACCATGGCTTGAACAAGTCGAATCTTTGTAGGGAGAGAGACATCTCTGCTCTTGAGAATCTTATCTAGGTCTTTCATAGCCATTCTGCCAAGAGCAATGCATCGTCTGATTTCTTGACTGCTTTTTGCTTCTTTATTGATAGTTGATCCAAGTAGGTTAAAGTTGTTCACGATTTCAATTTCTTCTCCTTCAACAATGAACCTGTTGATTATGCCAGTTGTCATGATCTTTGTCTTCTTTACATTAAGGTGCAGGCCCATTTTGAGACTATGTTCTTTGATTGTGAGAAGCAAATGTTTCAGATCATCTTCACTTTCAGCCAGTAATGTGGTATCATCAGCATACGACATCTCAGACCAATGCTTGATCCACATGACTTCCGAACAACCTTCCAAGCGTTGGTCACCCCACACTTCGACTACACAAATATTGTGTTACAGGGCCTACCCAAGAGTACGCTTAATCCACTACAATTGGCCATGAATACGGCTGCCAGAGTTCTACACAGAGCCCCAAGGAGTCATTATATCACTCCCATCCTATTTGAACTTCACTGGCTACCGATATCATATAGGATTTTATACAAAGCCCTCCTCATTACCTTCAAGGCAGTTCACCAAATCTCATCATCTTCATTATCTGACCTCCTGCATCACCCACAAAGCTCCAGATCCCGACGCTCCACAACAGAAAACACACTAATGATCCCAGAATACCTAGCAAAACTCAACCAGACAACTACCACAAGAGCATTCTCATCCTTCGCCCCTAGATGTTGGAACATGCTGCCACCCAACATCAGATCACAAAAGGACCTCTCACAATTTAGAAAAGCTCTAAAAACACACCTCTTCCTACAACACTTCCCTCAGAGTATGAACTCCCTAAGCCATTCCCTCCCAACACGAACCAATGATCATGGTTAGTCAAGTAAACCCCTAACTTCATTTCTCACCCTAAATCAAACACTCTTAGATCCCCAAGCTTTAGAACCATAAACATGATATTTTGCTGTAAATAGTTTGAATTCTTGCTATTTATTTAACCCCGGTTATCCATGTTCTTTCCCTGTTATCTGTAAACTTAACATATGTTCATGCTTAAGTACAATTTGTTAAAATGTAAACCGCGCTGATGATGAAGAGTGCGGTATATAAAAACTGTTAAATAAATAAATAGTGAAGGTTGTTGATGAGTCTGTTCAAAGGTATACAACAAAAAAAATGTCTGTGCAAATTAGATGTAGTAATTTCTGAGAAAAAAAAAGAAAATATGACCTGGAAAGCAATAATGGCTCCCTTCACTAATATTTGGTTGCACAACCCTTGACAGTGATGACAGCCTCCATTTTTTGTAGCCATCTATAAGTTTCGTACATCTATCTGCTGGTAGTTTCTTCCACTCTTTAACTGTGATTTGTTCCATCTCATGAATGTTTCCAGGATTCCTTTTAGCAATGGCAAATTTCAGATCTTTCTAAAGGTTCTCGATTGGATTTAGATCAGGATTCATTGCTGGCCAGTTTAAAACAGTCCATTTGTTCCTTCTTAGCCATTCTTTTGTACTTTGTGATGTATGTTTTGGGCCATTGTCCTGCTGGAAGACCCATGACCTTCAACCCAGACCTAGCTTTCTGACACTAGGTAGCACACTTCATTCCAAAATACCTTGGTAGTCCTCTGACTTCATGATTCCTTTAATATGTTCCAGGCTTCCAGTTCCTGAGGCAGCAAAACAGCCCCACATCATTATGGAACCTCCACCATATTTAACTATAGGAAGGGCATCTTTTTCCTTGTAAGCTTTGTTTCTTCACCTGTAAATGTATCGCTGATCTGACATGCCTCTTTATGTCATCTTTGAGCAGTGGGGTCCTCCTTGGCCTTTGCCCATAAAGTCCTTCTTTGTTTAGTGCATGGCGTATGGTGTGGGTTGAAACCACTACTCCAGATTGCTACAGGTCAGCCTTAAGCTCTTTGGATGTTGTATGTGGTGTTTTCCCAAGAGTTCACACTAACCTTTGAAGACTTCTTAGATTAATTTTCCTCTTCCCACCACATCCTGGGAGGTTCTTGATAGTTCCATGAGCAGAAAACCTCTTAACATTGTGAACTGTAGACACAGGAATCCCAAGATCTTTAGAGATGGCCTTGTACCCCTTTGAAGTTTGATGTTTGGCAAAGTGTTTTTCAGCCTTTATACCTTTGTTATCACTCCCAGTAAGTTTAACACTTTGGCTGCATTTGATCCTCTCCCTCCCCCTTATATTTTGTTCTCAAAATACACACCTTTGAACCCTTTTTGTCTGTTATCCCTATAGTCCTCCCATGATTCCACTAACACCATGTATGGGTTATATATACCCTATAGTGTTTTTAGGTTTATTTTCTCTGTTTCATTTATATACATGTTGCATTGTTTTATATGATTTGGTCCAATAAATACTTTTTATATTTATTTTTATTATGATTATTAATTTTATGTATATTTATGGTGCACTTTTTTATGTTTTTTATAATTGTAGTTTTATGTATCTGATGGTTCTATTTTTATTTATATTGTTTCTCCATGTTCTAACTAATTCTAATGTACTGTGATTTTTAATGTTTGTTTTTGATTCAAGGCATACTCCCCTGAGGAAGGCAGTTTTGCTGAAACACAGTATGTTGGGGTTCTTTTCAAATAAAGGCTGTCTGATTTCACCTCGCTCCTGTTTGTTGACATGTAGTAGATTACCAGACCAAGAAAAGACACCTGAGGCCTTCGTGAAATCAAACAGTTTTAATAGCATGCGAGAACTCAGTGGAATAGCTTCCAAAAAGACTGAGCCTCCCGGACAAAGGTTTCAGTTTCATTTATAGACTTTTAGCTATATGCAAACTAATTTGTTATCACATTCTAGCTACTTCATGATAGGCACATATTAAGCTCCCCTTGATCGCTCACCAATGGAGGTCAGCTGGGGCGTGTTATGTAAGGTGAGAAGCTGCTAAACTATGCATTTCTTACTGCATGGTTCTACTACTACTAGTGAAACAAAAGAGACAAAGACATTCCAGCTAGGCCACAGGCCTAGTATTTCAAGGTACATTTAAAAGCACACTTCTGACACCACTACACTCCCCCCTTTAATTCAGCACCCTTACCAGCAGGGTGCCAAGAATTATAAGCAGGCGCAGGATGTAAACCATGTGCTGGGTCCATGTTTGGAACCGACGGTACTGACATAAGGCCATGACATGAACAGCGGATCTGTGGTCAACGGCACTGTCAATGGCAGCGTGTCAACCACGTAGGCAGAGAGGTATTAGGCAAGGCAAAACAAGGCAGGTCATAAGGGACTTCAGACCACCTAACCCATTAAAAACATTTCCAAACCAGCCGTCAACTGACAGACCATTCCAGGTCTGAACAGGAACATGGGCTAACTTCCGCATGCGATCAGTAATGTCTTCAATAACCTTGCCAGCATCATCTATCTGTAGGCAGCAATTAATGAGGTTAAATTTCCCACAGACCCCTCCGTCTGCGGCTAAAAGATAATCAAGGGCCAGCCGAGTGATAAATAGCTATGCGCATTTGAGTGTTTTGTTTTGCCTGTAGGGTCAAAGCCTTGCTGGTGTCATTAGTAATAATTTTCTAGAACAGCTTGCAAGCGAATAATACTATTCAGCATGTAAATAGGGGTACGGTAACCATAGGATCCATCCTCGGCCCATGTTGCAGGGCCATAATACTGTATAATGTGCTCGGGGCATTCCCTACCGGTGTGGTGAATCCTGGGCCGATCCGGAAGAGACATATATTCACTATAATGGAGGTCTTCAATACCCATTCACTAGCCGTGGGTTTAAACTGGGACTGATTATAGGAGGATGAAGAATAATTACACTCCTGAGCTTCCCAGGGCCACTGATCGCCCATATTGGTGCCACCACAAAAGTAACAATAGGTGACATTCAGTTGTGTAGTCACGGTCTCAGCTAATTCAAGGAATACATTTCTGACAGTTGTGGGTATGGGGTCCATCTGGGTCGCCATTTCATTGTAGAAGGAGTGGAAAACACTAATCAGGTGCGATTGTCGTTTTTTTTCTGCTATTACCCGGACATAAAGATAAGTGCCGGGGTCTGTACCCTGGCTATAAATGAGTAGGCCAAAACGTTGCCCCATACGCCAGTCGGCCTGACAAGGGTTCAAAATAGTGAGATTAAGGGGATTACAGGTGGAGGTTTGACAATGGGGGGAGGCCGACATCCTCGTTAAAACTGCTTTGCAATCATCCCCTTGGTGGCCAGTAGGTACTCCTGGCCAAGAGGCGAAATATATACACTCCCACCGGGGGCAGAAATATGACCCTGCCACAGCCACTAACCAGAGGTTGGGCACATTGATGCCCGTGCACTGGCCCCAATTATAGGCACGTTGAGGGCACATGTACTTATTTGTAGAATAGGTGCGTTCCCATTTGAGGGACCCGCAACCACCAGAATAAGAGGTTTTTCCGATTGAGAGGCATGCATCGAAAAACAAGGATTTAGGATGGCTATCCTAAAACGTGGTAGAGTTAAGGAGCGGTCCCTGGAAATTGTCGGCACGTACTTCCAGGATCCAATAAACAGGAAACACTTTAGGATTAAAACACACAGGCTCCTTTCCTGCATGGTAACAGATAGTAAGGTCGGTAGTATTGTGACAGCGGGGGGTCTGTTTGGTACTGGAACAGGAATAATAAGTATGATATACCAGGATCTGAGTGATTTTGTGGTCAGTCTTAGTTACTTTCAAACAGGGGGTGCAGGGGAGTGGATCAGTTACAACAGAACTCATGATTACCATCAGAAATACAACTACCGCAAACTCAGTATACATAATACTGCAGTTGGTATAAATACAGTCTATAAACAACAGGTCCTTGGGTTCCTTGTTCCCAGTTGTCGATCCTCAGTCTTCAGCTGTACGTAGACCCGTCAGCTTCCGGTGGTGACAGGGGTAGGGCGTTGCGCTGATTGACGTGCAGGTTGAGTCGTTCTGGACAGGATGAGCTTCAGTTGGTTGTCAGGATCCGTTCTGGCAGTCCAGGTGCTGTCAGTCAGATGGGTTGCTGGCTTGACTCAAGTATGGCGAATCCATGGCACAAGTTTGGCAACCTCCACAGCTGTGGGGGTGGACAGTATGACCGTAAATGTCCCCCACCAGCGGGGTGTCAAAGGGTCAGGGTTCCACTCCTTAATCCAGACAGCGGAAAATGGTTTGTGGGGGTGAATGGGTTCAACAAGGGTTACTGGTAGTCGTTCTTGAATCCAGGAGTGAACAGTCTGCAATACTGAACCCAATGCTACCAGTTCTTGGCGGGTCAGCAGAGATCCAATCTGACCCATGTCTACTAGCACCCCCTTAATCAAGGGAGGGGGTCATCCATACAGGATTTTTCGAAGGGGGACAGATTCAAACCCTGGCGAGGAGAGGACCGTATGTACAACAGGGCCATGGGAAGAACAGACGGCCAGTGGAGACGAGTCTCTTGACAGAGTTTGGAAATTATGAACTCTGAGGGCGGTAGGCAGTGTGCAATTTCCAATCTATCTGTAGAGCTTGGGCTAGGTGTCTGGTGACCTGGGAGACAAAAGCTGGGCCATTGTCTGATCCTATTACTGATGGGAGTCCAAATCGGGGTATGACTTCTTTGATGAGGGCTCGGGCGACCTCAAAACTTTCTTGGTTCTAGTGGAAAAAGCTTCAACCCATCTTGAATAGGTATAGACTAACACCAGAAGGTACTTATGACCCCCAGCCTTGGGCATCTCGGTAAAATCTACCTGAAAATTTTCTATGGGAGCAGTCCCTACAGCTAGGAGACCAGGGGGTGGTAATTTCCCTTGTCGGGGATTATTTCAGGCACAGGTCAGGCATTGGCATGAAACTGATGCGGCTAGGGTCCTAACATTGAAATATAAAACCAGGGATTGCGCTTTTTCCCATGTGAGTAACCTGGTGGAACACCTGGACAAAATGCGGGGCTAAGGTGTCAGGGATAGCAATATGGCTAGGTTCAGTTTTCTGGAGGGGTGGCAGCTGGATCCATCCCTGTTCAGTCAGTGTCCCTTCCTCCTGGGTACAGAAATAGTGTAGCTCATCCGATTGGTAGCAGGGATCCCAATCATTCACTGGCACCGGGAATAGTGGGGCTGTTATAGCCAATGCCGGATTGGGCCTTATCGGGTGGAGGGCTGTTTCCTTTGCTACTTTGTCTGCCTTCCGGTTTCCTAATACAAAAGATTACTGGTCTTCTTGGAGTAAATAATAATTTTGAATTTAAGGGCAATCACTCCATAAGAAACAAACTTATAATTAGAGTGGAAAAATCTTTTCTACTAAGTGGGGGACTCTTTATCATGAGCAATATTTGTTTAAGCAACAGGAGGTCTCAGACCCATATTTGCGCTCGAGCTAATGCTTGTTTTTAAGTCTAGCATTGGCGCATGGTAACATCAACGACCAACCTGGAAATTTTTCTTTCATTTTTTATCTTGCTCCTAAAAGACCTGGTTCCCCACCACTTGTGTATCCAAACTGATATTAACATTTAAGAAGCTCTTAGCTTTTTGTTTTTTCAGTTGCTTTATGTCTTCTGCCTCTACGCCTCGCCCGGTACCTTTGTAGCGTTTCACTCTGCTAGGAGTTTCTTCAGGAGGGTCTAAAAATATACATGAAAAAACAATGTCACTGAGCTTTTAACATGCTACTAAGGTATTTAAAATCCAATCAACAAGTCAAGAATAATAATGAAGAGAACATACAATTTTGCTTACTAGATTTGCTGCTGCCCGCATTTCATCACGTTTACCTTTGTTACCAAAAAACACCGCGCATGCGGTCTGACTGGTAAACGTGATGAAATGCGGGCAGCAGCAAATCTAGTAAGCAAAATTGTATGTTCTCTTCATTATTATTCTTGTTGATTGGATTTTAAATACCTTCGTAGCATGTTAAAAGCTCAGTGACATTGTTTTTTCATATATATTTTTAGACCCTCCTGAAGAAACTCCTAGCAGAGTGAAACGCTACAAAGGTACCGGGGGAGGCGTAGAGGCAGAAGACATAAAGCAACTGAAAAAACAAAAAGCTAAGAGCTTCTTAAATGTTAATATCAGTTTGGATACACAAGTGGTGGGGAACCAAGTCTTTTAGGAGCAAGATAAAAAACGAAAGAAAAATTTCCAGGTTGGTCGTTGATGTTACCATGCGCCAATGCTAGACTTAAAAACAAGCATTAGCTCGAGCGCAAATATGGGTCTGAGACCTCCTGTTGCTTAAACAAATATTGCTCATGATAAAGAGTCCCCCACTTAGTAGAAAAGATTTTTCCACTCTAATTATAAGTTTGTTTCTTATGGAGTAATTGCCCCTGAATTCCGGTTTCCTAAGGCAGTCAGGCTATTCCCAGACTGATGACCCCAGAAGTGCATGACTGCCACCTTCCTGGGTTCCCAGATGGCATCTACTAGAGCCATGATGTCTGGGGCATACTTAATAGCTTTCCCCCCTGAAGTAACCAAACCTCGTTCTTTATACAGGGCCCCATGGGGTGTAGGATAACAAAAGCATACTTAGTGTAGATGTTTACTTTCAGACCTGCAGCTAACTGGAGGGCTCGAGCAAGGGCAATGAGCTCATCTTTCTGGGCAGAAGTACCCAGGGGTAAGGGTTCAGCCTCCACAACAACCTCAGGAGTGACCACAGCATATCCGGCCTTCCGCTATCCATCTTCCACAAAACTGCTGCCACCGGTAAAATACTGAACATCAGGAAAGGCCAGTGGTACATTTTTCAGATCTGGGCGGCCGGAATACACTTCATCCATAACCTGGATACAATCATGTTCGGGTAGCCCAGGTGCTACAGGGAGTAGAGGGGCAGAATTGAGTTTTTCACTATCTTCATGTGGACCCGAGGATTCGCACACAGCATGCTTTGGTACTTTGTCATCCGCTCGTTGGTGAACCAATAATTGTCTTTGTACTCCATCAGTGTCAGTACTGCATGCGGCACTTTTAACATACAGTTCTTGCCCAAGGGACAATTTATCAGCCTCTGTTGCCAGGAGAGCTGTTGCTGCTACTGCGCGGAGACAAGAAGGTCACCCCCTTTCTTCATGGACGTACAGATGGAATGGTTTTTCCACGTCGGGCAGTACTTGACTTTAGTCTGGCACAACTGGGCTTTACTTTGAGACACCCGATAGCCAGACATGCAAAGTAAGTGCAGAAGTTCTGAAGTGGCGGCAATACATTCTTCTGGGGAAACAGTGGCGATGAGTAGATCGTCCATGTATTGTAGCAATACACGTTGAAGGGGACATGAGTGGATCTGACGCAAATCTTGACTAAGTGCATCCCCAAACAGCGTGGAGGAGTTCTTGAATCCTTGGGGTAACCGGGTCCATGTCAATTGTCTCTTACTGCCAGTAATAGGGTCTTCCCATTCAAACGCAAACAGTGGCTGGCAAGGAGAGACCAATCTCAAACAGAAAGTCATCCTTTAAGTCCAAAACAATAAAACAGGTAGCTTGTGCAGGAATCAAACTCAGTAAATTGTAAGGGTTTGACTCAACAGGATGAATGGTAACAGCTTCATTGACCAGGTCTTGTACAGGTCAGTAATCAGTAGTACCTGGTTTCTTAACTGGCAGCAAAGGGGTATTCCAAGGTGACTGGCATGGTTTCAGGAGTCCAAACTTGAGTAATCACTGGAGATGTTTATGAATGCCCTCAACAGCTCTTCGGGGCAGGGAATATTGCCTGACACAATTGGGACATTCGTTTTTTCCTTTTTCAGTGGCCCATTTCTCTGCAATAGGCACATTGATCTCGTTCCAATAGTCCTTGCTCCAATGATCCTCGCTGGGCTCCTCTACCCCGGCCTCGGCTTCTCAGTTCCCACATTAACTTTCCTTGTCCTTTCTCGACTAGCGCCGCTGCTAACGTATCAGTTTTCTTTTCTCATTTTTCATTCACACTCACGCTTCATCTCCTGATCTCTGTTCACAAATACTTTCATAGCAACTTCCATTCGCTGGGTTATATTCATTCCAGTAAATCCCTCAATCTGATGTTTTTCTTCGAATGTCCCCCCTGTAACTGCCCTACGAATGCTGTATTCACCATCCGCTGGTTTTCAGGTGCTTCAGGGTCAAACAGGAGTATAAACATGGAAAGATTCAGAGTCTTTCATAAAACTGGCCAGGACTCTCGTCAGGGGTTTGCAGGACCTCAGATATTTTTCCACATTCATCGCTGTCTGGCCCCCCTCCCTTTTTAAGGCCTTCAAGGAGAGCTCAATGATATCGACTTAGGGTAATGCGGGGAGGAGAGGTACTAAACTGGGACTGACCTCCTTCAGATTTGGGACTCAGGGAACTTTCTGAAGTGCTGGGCAGGTCTGTATCTGAAAATGGCATTCTTGCCTCACTGCTCTTTTGACTGCTATCAGAGAAAGTCGAGAGGAGCGGGGGAGAAATCCTAGCTGGCTCTGCTGAACCTGCTGATCGAGCTTAGTGAGTTCTTCTGTCTCTGACTCCCGTACTAAAACTGGTCGTTTGAGGTTTTTACTTTAGGCTGCATTTTTCTGTGAACTACGGGACAGGAGTTCCTCTGAGTGCACTCTGCTAACTAGATTATAATCAAAGATTTAAAACTCTGCCACTCTTTCTGACAATATTTCTTTAACAGGGACTGGGGTCATATGACTTTGCAGGGCGATTGTGTGCACCTCTAGTATCAGGTCTATATCTAGAGATCCCTCAGGGAGGCCAAGTTAAAGACAGGAGGGGGGGGGCTCCATTCCCATTCACATAAAACTTCCAATCGACCCGGGGGTCACTACAATTACATAATCACCATAGAAACCCTTCTTAAAGTTCTTAAGGAGACACTGCAGAAGGCTCAGTATAAATACACCCCCTCCCTTGCTGTTCAAAAGCTTTGTCTCTTTCTCTAACTTCTCCAGCAGCTGCAATACAAACACTGTCTCTCTCTCACACTCTAGCAACTGTAAAACGCTGTCTCTCTCTCACTCATTCAGGTTTCTCCCTCCCGAATCCCACAGAAATCAGCAGAGTAATTATAACAGAAACTGAAGTAGAAATCCAGGCAGAGCTGAGAGTGCAGAGGGTTAAAACTTTCTCTTTCTGTGTAGAAAGGATACACCCCTTGAAACTTTCTCGTTCTGTCTGTGTGAAAAGGATACAAGCCTTATATCCCACCCCTATTTCTTTTTTTTTCTCCGTTTCTCTCTCCTTGCTGTAAATAACTGCTCTCTCTCTGAGCTGTGCTGTAACTCCGGAGTCTTTTTTTCGTTCCGTTTTTTTCGTACTGTTCCTTCCTCTGTAAACTGCTTCACAAACAAAAAAAAAACCCAACAGAATAATGTTACAGTATACCAGAAGGGAAACCGGTGGGTTCAGTCAGCATCTGACATACTAGGACCAGTCCCAGGAGTTGATCACGCTCCTTTCAATTACAGATAACAATATCAGATACAGAGAATTACCAAAATCAGACTTACCGGATCCGGTGAAAAGGACAGGTTTGTTTTCTGAGCCCCTTCTAGGTTCGTGAGTGAGCCCGATCAGTCCCACGGGCTCCAGGACTGTCGTAAAGTCCCGTCCGGAAATAGTCCGGTGGTGCCTCGAGACCTCTCGGGACTCCTGGAGCCCGCTAGATGAATGGCTCATCACTCGGAGATAGTCTTCCTTTCCCCAGACATACTGTTGCTGCAAGCGTATGTGTTCCTTTGTGGACCCCTGATTTATTAGTTTACCATTTTCTATGAAAAAAAAATCTTAAAATAAATCAGGCCTTTAATGTGCCATTACACAGTGCCACCAGAAGGCAGCGACCCTTCTCCTCCTCCCTCCCACAACCCCAATTAGTACATTATTAGCAGCTTCACATATCACCATGGCCTGGTAATACGTGAAGCAAAAAAACTCACCCATGATCCCCATATCCTGACTTCACACTCTCTCTCTCCCCTAGTCCCCCCCCCCCCTCTCCACCACCATCAGCCAGTGTCTCTATCTCATAACCTACCCCCACAGCCATTAGCTATGATATCTCTCTCATTGCTCCACCCCCCTCCCCCCAATCAGGCACCACTCTGTGTCTGTATCTCTCCCTCTCTCATTGAACCCCCATCAGCCATTACCCTGTGTGTCTTTCTCTCATTAAACCCCCCACCCATCAGCTATCACACCAGTTCTCTCTCTCATTCCATCCCCTCTTCTGCCACCACCCTAGGTTTATCTCTCTCTCATTCCCCTCTCCATCACCCCAGGTCTCTTACCATTCCTGCCATGCTGCACAGAAACAATGTGCTTCTCTCTTCACCACAACTGGCTTTCCACAAAGAGTTTGAGCTGCATGTTAAAGGAAGTTCCTGCTAATCTCACAGGTTCGAGACTGCAAAATCAACAGGAACTTCCTCCACAGTGCAGTTTGAGCTCTTTGTAGAGACGATCAGTACAGGAAGGAAGTACTACACTAAGCCTTCAAATCCTGGGAAGTTCTAGCATATTTAAATTAAATATCCAGCACTGTTCTTGCTGCAGCAAAATTTTGCAGTGATCACCTGTAAGAACCCATATAGATCATTTGCCAGGTATATTTGTCTCTGAGGTCCATAAAACTTAGGTCCCATCCTTTCTCTCTTCAGATTATATCGTAACTTTCCCTCCCTCCCCTGTCTCAGCCTCCCTTTTGATCTGGTTCTTCAACTCCTTTACCTGTCCTTTTTATTGTAAATTGCTTTGTTGGATTGCCACCAATTGACAGTATAGCAAATATCTTGAAATAAATGTTTACCCCACTGCTCCAAATCCCTCACCATAGTAGTCATAAAGGGGAGGGAATTTAAGACTTTCAAGAAGGGGGAAATATATACTCCTAAGTATTTCAATTTTGAATGCATTCCTTTTGTATGAGAGCAGAAGCTGCTTCCACCCTCATGCAATCAGGAAGTAGGTATCAGTTGGGGCAGAAGCATACAGCCCCGTGGCACCAACGTTTTGAGATAAGTGTCACGGAGCTGTTTTAGGCCATTGCTGCCATTCCGGAGATGGGTAGCGGCAGCAGCAGCAATGGAAGATTGGGGGAGGGGTGCACAAGGAACAAGGTTCACCTAGGGCGCCTCATCTCCTTGCATGGGTCCTGGCCGGGGGGTGGGGGGGAGGGTAATTTTACAAATTTATTTTCCATGTTTACCTCCTGTTTTATGCTCATAAAAGGCCTCATAAAATTATCCCCTAGTATATGTGTGTAACAGTATGCGCTATGACAAGAAGGTGAGTAGCTTTATGTAACCTGCATGTAGACGTGCTCAGGGAAGGGGTGGTGTTAGACATGCAGGGGCCCAGGGCAGAAACAGTTGAGGGGACCCCCAATGTCTGCATCCAGGCTAAGCCTCCTTCAGCTTAAGGCAGACTTGGGGCCCCCTATAGCATGGGGGCACAGGGCAGTTGCCCCGTTTGCTACTCCCTAATGACAACCCTGCTCAGGGGTGAGTCATGGAGTGTGCATTGTCACCTGGGAACCTCCCCAGTGCCTAGGGCACGTAGGGTTGGTCTGCCTGGGTATTCTAACTTAGAAAGTATGGCAGAGTATTTGTTCCTGCACTGCCTTATGGGAGTTGTAGTTCCTTTTTACTCTCCAAGAAAGAAGTACTTGTAGTCGAGTGGTTTCAAGCAAATGACAAGGATTTTATTTCCCCTTCCGGGCGGATTAAACGCATGTGAAAACTCAGGACAAAATAGCCATATGCAACTGGCATAAAGAAAACATTCAGGAACTTAGGACAAATAGCTTCTTTAGCTTCAAAATGTGCAGTGCTCAATATAAACACAAAAGTAACAATCACTTCTTATACAAAAAGAAACACTTTGCTTTTCTTCTGCTGCTTAGACAGCCTTCTTGATAGCCTGGTCAGCAAAGTGATTTAATGTGGTCAGCTTGTGATAACGTGCAGTCCATTTGATCATCTGTTACATCCTCAATAACAGGCTCTATCTGCATTTCTTCTGAATCACTACCAGCTGGGTGAGTTTGCACACTGCTACACGGCGTTTCAGAATACACTCCCTCCCTGCCTTCCCGAGGCTTCTCTTTATAGCATTCTAATGAGCAGGGTTGTAAAGTACCGTATATATTGGAGTTACTATAAGGAGAGTCCAATACTTCTTGGCAAGCACAAGGAAAACCTTTATAGCTAGGTTCACCTCTGTATAATTTGTGAAGCCTACCTTTTGGTTTTAGAAAGGAAGAACTTCTCAGCACTGCTAGGCCAGCAAGGGTTCCAAACACTGGATGTGTTTTCCTGCCTTTTAGCTTCTCAGCTTTTTCCTCCGACATGCAAATATCCTCTGGCCAGCACTTCTCTCTCCCTGGAGCTTCTGAGTGTTCCCAAACTAGCCTCTCAGGCAGTCTCTCCCTCCGGCTGCCTTCAAGGGATGGCACTGGTACTGGGCTGCTCCCACCTGGCTTTTGGGCACTGGCTCTCTGGGGTCCTTCTTTCTCTGGCTTCCTCTTTGTTCTTCTCCTCCCCTTTCTCTTCCTCTCCCCTGGTCAAATCTAATGACCACTTTTTATATCCCTGCTTCTTAGGGCTCAGCTCTGCCCCTCCCCCAACCAGGTGTTTTCCCTTAACTCCTGAGCTTGGGGATACGTTGCAGCATGGACGTGTTTGTTCATCTCGTGACTCTCTTCGTTTATGTTTCCCTTGGAAACCCTGAGCCATGTGCTCTGACTGCCTGTCAGTTTCTGAAGCAAATTCCTCTGCTTCGTTTAGCTCCATAGGCTCAGAAGGGTCTTCTACATGACAGCATGTAAGTTATAAAACATGCACCTACATGCATAAATCAACCATGTACATTTGAGCAGTTGTAAAAGTATGCCATGGCCTTTATGCCATGATCTCTACAGCTTATGTAAGGCTATTTTATAGAAACATACTTAGAGTTCCTACCTGGGCAACCTTTGGTAAAATTACCCTCCATAAATTTGTGTGTGTGTGTGTATCTATCTATAGTATAAGCTTTCTGGAGATAAGAAAGTACCTATTGTACCTGAATATAATTTGCCTTAATCTACCAGTGAAAAAGGTCAATTATGCCTTTTTTACAGGGTTGTTCTGGAAGGTGTGATGTTAGGGTGATTCTGATTGCCATTTATTATCAAAATCTTTGAGTGGACAAGAATTGAGAGTTGATAGGGTACAAGGCTGAAGGTTCTGTTAGGGCTGGTGCAATGATATGTTCCCTATCATTAGTATGATGACCTGCACAAACCCCACTATCTATCTCCCTGTCTCTGTTCTCTTTCATGCCAAATTAGCAGCATTAAAAATGATACTATGTTTTACATGTATAACAATATTCCCTCTAAGCAGCATGAAGCTACACTGGAGTCCTCCACCAGCATTCCTGCCGGTGGGGGGAGATGCAACGCGATCGCGCGGCATAGGCAGGTCCCGAGGAATCTGCCTAGGGTTGCCAACTGTGTGAAAGAGAAAAACCCACCACCTGTGGCTAGTCATGCTCTGCCAATGCCCACCCCCATACGCTCTTTCCCTGCTCCACCCACACCCCACTTTGCTCCTCTCTCTGCACCACCCCTTGTCCTCAAAAAATAATTGCAGAGAGGGCAATATGCAAACTGAACAAGCAAGATTGCTACACATTCTTAAACAGAAATTCCATATTAACAGAATACCCAGCATTGGTTATACACATAATACAGTGTCATGGGGCTGGAGCCATGGAAGATGCAGCCTTAGAAAAAAAACCTGTTTTGCATAGAGCTGAGAATGTGCAGAGAGTGCAGTTTGTCAGACGGCTGCCTAGGGTGAGAACTTACACAATCTTAATGATGCATATATTCATATGATTCTTGCAAGGTATTGTGGGTAATGTAGTTCATTCACTCCCAAACACAGCTGAAGACAATAATTGAGTTGTGAAACCAGTGGTAAGGCCAATAAAATACTTCTTTTATTGATGGGGTTTAATTCACCCAGCACAAATATGCTTGGTAGCAATATAAATGAGGTTACTTGCTTGCAGTGTTTAAATGGATAACAGAAAGTCACAAAGCAAATCAGAAAACAACCTTCAGCTTGGCAGGCAATTAGCTAATGTTTTCTTAGCAAATAATTACCAAATAAAAAGGCACAAAGAAATAAATGAACTTTGTTTGTTAGGTTAACTTCTGCTTATTTTCCACGCAGAACCCAGCAGTGATTCTCCCTTGCTCACACACACAATCAGGTGCAGCTTTAATTACTATCAATTGACCAGCTGAAACCCTTTAGCTAGCTAGCTGGCTGGCTGCTACTGTGTGAACCCAAAATCCTGCTTTAGGAGCTGTTTGCAGTGGAAATAAAGAACCAAGTTAGGTTTCTTTGTGATGGCTGATGTGTTTGCTCACAGAAAGCTAGCAATAGCACTTGGATAAAGAACAGTCCATGTAATGAATAGTTTCATCTGCTGTATCTCCCCCTTCATCAATCAGCATAGGGTCACTATCATACATTGGCACAGACGAGTCTTTCATTAAGGCACTATCATGAGAATGCTTATTCCCTTGCTGCCATTCACTATTATAGATAGGGTCTGGATCAGTGTTCATACCTGAGCCTCTCCTGCTATCATAATTCCTCTCTGTATAGCCTGGCCAGTATGTAATCCAGTTCTGATGTCCAGCCTTCCAATCTTGATCCCTGGACACTGGATCTTTCCTCACATACCTTCTGGCGTAGGTCTGAAAATCCTTTCCACGTGCAGTCTTCTCTCTCCCAGGTAGCCACTGGTGATTCCTATCCCTGCACTTCCATTCCTCTGGCTGACTCCAGTCCAATGGACTCTGCTGGCACTTGGAATACCTCCCAGTATGGGTACTGCCTTGAATTCTCCCAGACCTTCCAATCTTCCTTCTTTTCCTTCCAGAGAGTTTCCTTCTCTCTCTATCCGCTTGGCTTGGCTTCTGTTTCTCCAGGTGATGCTTAAACCTGTAGCTGGGCTGGAGCTTGTAGCCGTTGCTGAAGCTCTCCCTGAAGCTGTCTCTCTCTCTGTAGCTGTTAACTGTAGAATAAGCTCTATTCTTATTCTGTCCTAATGTGTGCTCCTCCCTAACACAGCGCAGCTGTGTTGAATCAGGCCCTGCCCTTTGAGATGAGTGCTTAGGGATTACCTCATAGCTCTCTTGATTGCACACACATTTTCTCACTTCAGCCCCTCTCATGGCTGCTGGAAACCTGGTGCATTCTGGGACTGGTAGTCTTTTATGTGAAAACTCTGTTTTCTTGCTTCTACCAGAACTGACAGGTTGCTTGTTCAGAGTCACATCATCTTTTCTATAGCTCCTACCTGAGCTATGATAAGCTTCCTTATCACAAGTTGCATCGCAGTACAGCCAGAGGGGGCAAGAGTAATCCTACAGAGGCTGAAGCAACGTGCTCAGACACTAATTGTATAAGTGGCAATCAGTTGCACCTGAGGCCAAGCCCGGGACGTTCAAACCAAAACTCCCTTTATAAGGAGAAACAGAGAGCAGCAAGACAGAAAGAGGGGAGCGAAGAGAGGGTGAAAAGGAAGGTGGAGAACCTGCAGGACAAGAGGAACGTGGAACAGGAGAGATTCCACACAGAGCCAGCCCAGAGGGACAGAATCCAGAGGAAGTTTACTCAGACAGAGTCCAGAGGGGCAGAGCACAGAGGGACGGAGTCCAGAGAAAAGCTGCCAGAAGAAACAGTTTGTCTGGTAGGAGTGACTCTCCCAGCCCAAGTAACTTTGTTGGATCTGGATTACAAGGAGCAAGGAAGAGAGGTACCTATTATAAAGACACCTTTTCAGAGAACCACAGTGAGTGGGAATCCTTACCAGGTTTTCCTGAATTCCATGAAAGCAAAGTACTGCACAGAAAAGCCTATCTCCCAAGAGAAGTACGTCAGAAGGAGAGCTCTAGGTGTGGCAATTCCAGGAAGCCAAGGTATGCTGAATCTTTAATTCTAAAGGAAAGCCTAACTAATAGAAACCCTGTTAAAGCAGCTATTCCCTATAAGGGGAGGGGAAGCAAAGCAGAGCTTTTTAAGACAATCCCTCACAGCTTAACAGGAAAGTTTTACTGGAAGCAAGATAGACCCTGTAAGTTTGTAACAGGGACTGAAAACTACTATTCAAAGGAAGAAGCCAGTGACGCAGAGTCTATGGAAATTGAATGTGAGAATATTATTCCCATGCCTCAGGAGGAATCCATGGACTGTAATTTCTGTTCTGCAACTAGTATTGAATCATTGCTAGAATTGTAGATAGAAAAGAACTGTGCAACAGATGGTGAACCTTATAACCGTTTGTTGGCTGAATTGTTTAAATTGCTTTGAACTAAAAGAAGCCTCAGCTAGGACTTGCATTCAACTGTGAAGCCTATAACAGTTATCTGCTTGAATATTGGTGGAACCCCTTTTGATAAAGAAAGGACTGTCTTTATTTTCTACTTGTCTTAGTGAATCATTGCGTTACAGGGGAAATAAAGCCTTGTTACCCTACACTCTTGGCTTGGATCATTTGTGCTCGCAAGGAGCTAGAACTACAAGGACCAAAATGCACTAGGCCCTTAAAGTCACATTGCTCCTTAAAAATAATAAATGCGCCGGATGCCCTTATAGCCACTGGCCACTGGGGGCACCTGGTGACAACAGACAGGCCTTCATCAATAAATATCCTGTCTTATATTGTAGTTCCTTTCTTTTTCCAGCCTTAGCCATTTTCAGATTATTTTGTTGATTGTACACCCCCCTGATGTACCGAAGGTGCGGTATATCAAATGAGTGAATAAACATAGACATAAATAAGCACAAAACAAAAAAATATGTACTGAAACCCCCAAGAAGCCGGTCTCTACATGCAGTGCAAATTCAGATAAATAAGAGATGTGGTTCCCCATACTATGTAAAGTGTAAAGATAATACAAAGTACAATCACTAAATTGAAAAAATATATATTTTTCTACCTTTGTTGTCTGACCATTTTATTCTTTAATCATGCTGGTCCCAGATCTGAGACTTCTGCTTTCCTGTCTTCTCTTAGAAAGAGCTATTGTCTATAGTCCATCTGCCATTTCTTGTCTCTTCTTTTGTTTTCTTCACTTCCTTCCATCAGCCTATTTCCAGTCCCAGTAACTCTCCCCAGTATCAGCTCCCTTTCCAGTCCTCCCCTCCCATTACCTTCCAATGTCAACCTCCTTGCATTCCCAGAACTGCCAGTAGTGTCCATTCCCTTCCAGCCCCCCTGTTTCCTCACTGTCCAGCCCCTTCTAGTCCAAAAAACATCCCAGGTATCAGCTCACTTCCACTCCCAGTGCCACCCTCGTGTCAGCTCCCTTCCAGTCACCCTACCTTCTGTCCATCCCCCTTCCAGTACCATCCCCATTTGTCTGCTCCCTTCTAGTCCCAGTGTCCCCTCCCTTCCAGCCTCCTCCCCATTACCCAGTCACCTACCAGTCCCATCCTCAAGTATAAGCTCCTTTCCAGTAACCCTACCCTCTGTCCATCCCCCTTTCAGTGCCATCCCCATGTGCCCCTTCCCTTCCATCCCCCCCATTAGCCAGCCACCTACCAGTCCCATTCCCAAGTGTCAGCTTCCTCCAGTCCCACCCCCTGATGTCAGCTCCCTTCCATCGCCTCCTCCCTTCCCTAATGTCATCATTCCAGTCCCTCTCAGGTACCATCCCCAAGTGTCAGTTCCTTTCCAGTCACCCTACCCTCTGTCTATCCCCCTTCCAGTGTCATCCCCATATGCTCCCTCCCTTCCAACCCCCCTCTCCATTACCCAGTTACCTACTAGTTCCATCCCCAAGTATCAGCTCCCTCCATCCCCAGGTGTCAGCTCCCTTCCTTCCACCACCTTCCTCCCCCCTCTGTCAGTTGCCTTCCAGTCACTGTTCCCTCTAAGCTGTGCGCATGTGCGCACGCACACACCTCGCCGAGCGAGCACACATACTTTACAACAGAGCGCACAAAAATTACGGTTCTGATTCTAATAGAAAACACAGACATCTTAAAATTTAAAAGTTGTGATTGTAATTGCTAGAAATTTTCCGCTTCATTTAGTAATCGTCTATTTTCATTTAATTTGATTAAAATCAATGTGGTGTACATACTGTATTCTGACGTGTAGTCAAATTTTAAAATATATAACTCCGAGTGTCATTATGTGGCGCACAAAAATTTAACCTTCCTTCAAAAGCTGCACAGCTGATATTTTATGCGCACACAGCCTACAGAAAATTAGAGGGAACATTGCTTCCAGTCCTCACCTTCTCTTTCAGCTCCCTTTCAGCCACCTCCTTCACCCCTCTGTCAGTTCCCTTCCAGCGGCCCAGTCCCCACCTTCCCCCCATGTCAACTCCCTTCCAGTCACCTCCTTCCCCCCCCCCCTTTCAGCTGTCTTCCAGCCCTCACCTTCCCTCTTTCATCTGTCTTCCAGCCACCTCCTTCCCTTCTCGTTCAGCTGCCTTCTAGTTCTCATCTTTTATTTCAGTTGTCTTCCTGCCTCCACCTTTCTCTGGTAGACGCAGCTCCTGCTTCTTACAGAGCGGCGGCTACAATAACGCTAATTTAAAAACAAAACAAAACCAGTGTGGAGTTCTCCAGCCCTATAGAACCCCTGCTATAGTGTCCTGTGCTCAAAAGGAAGTGACGCTAGAGGGGACAGGATGCTGCCGGAGGGGTTCCATAGGGCAAGAGGGCTCCGCACCAGTTTCATTTTGTTTTTAAATTAGCATTATTGCAGCTGCTGCTTTGTAAGAAGCAAGAGCAGCGGCTGCCAGGGGAAGGAGGTAGCAGGAAGGGGCTGACAGCAGAGGAGGAGAAGGTGAGGAAGCGCCAGGGGAGGGGGGCCAGGACCCCAGTTGAAAAGCCAGTTTTCTGCTCTGGCCACTCCTGGTCTCATGGCCAGAGCAAAAAAATTGTTTTTTCAAGGGCCGTTCTTAGATCTCTGCTGGCAGCCGGTTTAGCCATGTAAAAACCGGCCAGGCCAGTTGGCAACCCTAAATCTGCATATGCTATGCGCTCCAAAGTGCAATCGCATTTCACATCACCCCAACAGCGGGAATGCCAGCGGAGGACTCCAGCGCAGCTTCAAGCCGCTTGGAGGGAACAATGATATATAACCTTCAGTTTCCTACAGTAATGGGAGGGTTGATTCTGCAGGAAGAGCTGGGAACCTTTGCAGCAGATTTTATGGTCTCAAATGCAAAATATTCACATGTACTTTATTGATTTTCTTTTCTTTATAAAACTACTAATTTTTCTGATTTTTTTTTTTGTGTATCCTGTTAATTTATTTGGCTTTTTTATTGGGGGGAAAACTGTCTTGATAAATGGTGTTAAAAGGAAAATGGGAGAATGACTCGAGAACCTAACATGTTCCGTGATGACAGATCTTTTACAGACCGGTGGTGTGCCATCCTTAATAAATGCTCCTTAGACCTCATGGTCCTTCTGGCTGAGACTGCCAAGAAGAAAGCTGAAAAAATTAAGGATGAAGCAGACAGAAAGATGGAGTCTCTCAAGTCTGAAGACAGACATTTCAATAGACTTATAGGCGACTACAACAAGAAACTAGAAGAATATCGCAAAGAAGTCAAGAAAGGCAAATTAGACAAACATAGACGAGATGAATTGGACTATAAAAACGGTAATGTGTATCTGTGGTTAAAATCCTCTGCTCCTTCTAACAGCTCACGCCAGGTTAGTTTCAAAGAAAAACATTTTGATAATTATAATCAAGATAACTCCAGACAACATGATCACACAACATATAGACAGGAAGATCCCTCTACATCTTATAGGTACCAGTCTCCTCTACGTAAAAATGAAGATACACGTAAAAAGAAGGTTTCACCGGCACGCAAAACTAACGACACACACGAAAGAAGTAATAAACGAATTAGAAGTGAATCTGAGGAACTTTTCGCCTCTCCTGTTTCCACCCCTCTTCCTCTCTCTCCTAATACATCACAAGATTTTTTATTCGAAGATCTCTGGGAAAAAGAATCAGCACGGCGTCCTCCCAAGAAAACCTCTTTCTCACACCTAGAGTTCAGAGGGAGAGGAAGAGGCAGAGGCAGATCCTTCCGACCTCCTTACAATCGCTCACACGACCAATATTAGTTCACAAACCCAAAACTAATGCGCCTGGTCCCTCCAATGATCTTCCTGTTTTTAATTTGTCTTCAGTTGAGATCACCACATCAGAGATAGGCCTCTTACAGAAAGGTCTTTCTTTTGTTCCTACTGCCAGATATGATGCCTTCCAGACCAGAATTGATCTTCATAAGTTTTTTCGTAAATTACAGATAAAGTTTTTTCTGAGAAACCTTCCACTTCTAATGATCCATCGGTTATACGCAACAAGTCATGATGGTATCCACCTGGGTCTGTAGACTCTGCCATACAATCTTTCATGGACTGTGTCCTCCGTGATAAGTCTTTAGAACACAAGTCTAGATGCCGATATAATAATCTCTCGCATGAAGAGTGGTCAGCTTTACATACACTCAATAAACGACAAGACATCATTATCAAACCCACGGACAAAGGCGGTGGTATCGTCATAATGGCTCGCTCCTACTATATAGAAGAGCTTACAAATCAGCTCAATGATGAGAACTTTTATCAAGTTCTACCACATGATCCCACTCTGACAATCAAATGAGATATTGACTCTTTGTTACTGTATGGCCTCAATGCCGGCTTTTTGACTTCACGTGAATTTTCATTTTTACAGGTTTCACACCCTGTAATTCCAACAATTTACACTATTCCGAAAATTCATAAATCTCTTCAATCTCCTCCTGGCAGGCCTATAGTCTCAGGCATAGGGTCAGTCCTTGAACCCTTGTCTCAATTTATTGACCTCTTTTTACGCCCTTTTGTACCACTTATTGCCACATATGTTAGAGACTCAGCTGACATTATCAATTTTCTAAGCACCTTTAGTGGGAACCTCTCAGACATCACATTGGTGTCATTTGATATCGAGTCACTTTACACTAACATCCCACAAGACGGCGCCATTGCTGTCATCACTAAATATTTAAATCAACGCACCTCACCTGTCCGTATCCCCACCCATTTTTTGGTAGATTTGGCCCATATAGCTCTGACCAAAAATTATTTCCTGTTCAATGACCAGTTCTTTCAACAAATTAAAGGCACAGCTATGGGTGCCGCCATGGCACCTGACATAGCTAATCTATACGTGGCACAATTTGAGGACACCCATTTACAGGATTGTCCCTTTGCATCCTTTGTCGTTTCCTGGAAGAGGTATATCGACGATATTCTAGTACTATGGAAAGGCACCAATTTTCAATTACATCAATTCCATAATTGGCTCAATAGTTTAGAAGTCAATCTAGTGCTATAGAACTCCCTTTCCTAGACATTCTCATCAGAAAATCTCAATATGGCTTTACCAACACCATTTACCACAAACCCACTGACCGTAATAAGCTTCTTCGTTTTGAAAGCTTTCACAATAGCTATCTCAAAAAGAATTTACCTCTATCACAATTCCTACGCCTGCGGCGTCTATGTTCTAACAATGATGACTTTAAAGAGAAATCTTTTCACATGGCAGCGCGTTTTCATGCTCGAGGCTATCCGAGAGAGTGTGTTCAAAAGGGTTTTGAACGTGCTCAGTCCTCCTCGAGATCACAGTTACTTTTGCCTAACGATAAACAATCTAATGACAAGTTTGTCTGTGTCCTTCGTTTTTCTCACCTCTCCTCTAAAATACAAAGAATTTTGAGGTCTCATTGGCACATTCTGCAAACACGTCCCTGTTTTTCAAGTCAACCTCTTACTATTGCACATAGCAGACAACGCAATTTAGGCGATATGCTGGTTTCTTCATTTATGCCCTCGGTTTCCACTTTCTCACATAAAGAAAAAGGTCATTATAAATGTAACAAATGTTCCACTTGTAGACATGCCATCACAATGAGGGGTTTTTTACACATCCCTCTACTAATATACAGTATCCATTACACGCTCATACTGATTGTCTGTCCACACACGTCGTGTACATTATAATCTGTCCTTGTCCCCTTTTGTATGTTAACGAATCAGTGAACAGTACATTCCAAAAAATATCATAGACATTGATCAGCGCTGTCTTCTTAAACACAAGCCTTACTAGGCCACATTCCACAGACTGAAAAAAATATTTTTTATCCTTTTTAGAGGGTCTCAGACTTGTGGACAACGGACTCGGACCGTATGTCCAGTTTGCATCAATGACCCAAATGTATGTAAACTACACTAAAGCTAACATCTTCAGTCATAAAAATGGAACAAATCTTATCTTGTTGAAAAAGCCTTGTCACACTGCTGCCAACTCCGGTCCCCCGGAGACAGAAGACAGCGCTGATCAATGTCTATGATATTTTTTGGAATGTACTGTTCACTGATTCGTTTGTTTACATTCTGAAGAAAGACCTAATTTTGAGTGTTTAACAACAACACTTTTGTATGTTGGCAAGACAATTCGTGCTGTTAGAATTCGCATTCGGAAACACAAGAGTTGCATCAAAAGACGGATCATCACAGCCCCACTTGTATCACATTGGGTCCAATTCCAGCACAATATTAATGATATAAGCTTTTTTGTTATTAAGAAACTTTTCCCCTCCCCCCGTGGAGGAGATTTGAACCGCAAACTTATTCAAGAGGAACAAAGATTCATATTTTTGTTTGATACAGTCTCTCCGAAAGGATTGAACAAGGAAATTGAATATAATATAGAAACATAGAAACATGATGACAGAAAAAGACCACAAGGCCCATCTAGTCTGTCCTTCCATGACAACAACTACAACAGTCCACTTTTTACCTTTAGAGATCCTCTGTGTTGGTCCCATGCTTTTTTGAATTCAGTTACTGTCCTCATCTCTACCACCTCCACTGGGAGACTATTCCACGGATCCACTACTCTTTCCGTAAAGAAATATTTCCGCATATCACTCCTGAATCTATCTCCCTTCACCCTCATCCCATGTCCCCTCATCGCAGAACTTGCTTTCAATTGAAAGAGGCTTTCTCCCTGAACATTTATGCCACGGAGGTATCTAAACATCTCAATCATATCACCTCTATCCCGCCTTTCCTCTAAGGTGTACATATTAAGATCCTTTAATCTGTCCTCATATGCTTTATAATGAAGCCCATTAATCATTTTAGTAGCAACCCTCTGCACCGACTCCATCCTGTTCACATCCTTTTGAAGGTGCGGTCTCCAGAATTGCACACCATACTCCAAATGAGGTCGCACCAAAGACTTATACAGAGGCATTATCACCTCCTTTTTTCTGCTAGCCATTCCTCTCCGTATGCACCCAAGCATCCTTCTAGCTTTTGCCGCCGCCTTTTCTACCTGTTTAGCTACTTTAAGATCATCAGACACAACCACGCCTAGGTCCCGCTCTTCTTTAGTGGACAAAAGTACTTCACCTCCTATACTGTATTGCTCCCTTGGATTGCTGCAGCCCAAATGCATGACCTTACATTTTTTAACATTAAATCCCAGCTGCCAAATTCTAGACCATTCTTCAAGCTTAGCTAGATCCCTCCTCATGTTATCTACATCTTCCTGGGTGTCTACTCTATTGCAGATTTTGGTATCATCCGCAAAGAGGCAAACCTTACCCGACAGCCCTTCCGCTATATCACTAACAAAGATGTTAAAAAGAATCGGACCAAGGACAGATCCCTGGGGCACACCACTGGTAACATCCTTCTCCTCAGAGTGAGCTCCATTTACTTGTACTCTTTGTCGCCTCCCACCCAACCAATTTCTAACCCAAGCAGTAACTTTAGGGTCCATTCCTAGGGTGCTCAGTTTGTTTATAAGTCGCCTGTGAGGAACAGTGTTAAAGGCTTTACTGAAATCTAAATACACCACATCTAGAGTTCTCCCTCGGTCCAACTCCCTGGTCACCCAGTCAAAGAAATCAATCAGATTTGTCTGACAAGACCTGCCTCTGGTGAATCCATGCTGACTCGGATCCTGTAATCCGCCGGACTCCAGAAACCTCACTATTTTCTCTTTCAGCAGCGTTTCCAATAATTTACTCACCACTGAAGTTAAACTAACCGGCCTGTAGTTTTCAACCACATCCTTACTTCCGCTTTTGTGTAAATGCACCACATGAGCCTCTCTCCAGTCCTTTGGCACCACTCCCGACTCCAACGAGGCATTGAAAAGGTCAGTCAGTGGAGTTGCTAGAACGTCCCCAAGTTCCCTCAGTATTCTAGGGTGTATCCCATCCGGTCCCATCGCTTTGTCTACTTTAATTTGAGCTAGTTTCTCACGAACACAGTCTTCTGAAAATTGTTCAAGATGTCCCTCGCTTCTGTTCTTTTTGTGGGTGTTTTCTGAGGTCCTGCTCCTGGTTCTTCATCTGTGAACACAGAACAAAAATATTTGTTAAGCAATTCCGCTTTATCCTTATCAGCTTCTACATATTCCCCCCCTGCACCCTTGAGTCTGACAATACCACTTTTGCCCTTCCTCTTCTCACTAATATATCTGAAAAATGTCTTATCCCCCCATTTTATTGCATTGGCTATTTCCTCCTCCTTTTGAATCTTTGCCTTCTTGACTACTTTGCTAGCTTCTCTAAGTTTTTCCAAATACAGATGCCTGTCTTCCTCTCTCTGTGATCTCTTGTATTTCATGAAGGCCTCCCTCTTTTTCTTCACTTTTTCAGCTACTTCCTTCGAAAACCATAGCGGTCTCCTGTTCCTTTTGCCTTTATTTACCATTTTAACAAAAAGGTTGGTTGCCTTTAAAATACTCCCTTTCAGTTTTCCCCACTGTTTTTCTACAACCCCCAGCTGTTCCCATCCCACTAACGACTCCCTGAGGTATTGGCCCATCTTTGCAAAGTTAGTCTTCCTAAAGTCTAAGATCTTCACCTTGGAATGGATTCTAACAGCCCTAGTCCTAATACTGAACCACACCATCTGGTGATCACTGGATGCAAAATGATCTCCCACTACAACATCAGAAACACTTTCACCATTAGTAAGCACCAAGTCCAGTATGGCCCCTTCACGTGTGGGGTCTGTTACCAATTGCCTGAATAGTTCTCCCTGTAGAGAATCCAGGATCTCCTTACTCCTAGATGATACTGCAGCAGGAATGTGCCAGTCAACATCTGGCATATTGAAATCTCCTAGCAGTAGCACTTCCCCTTTCCTAGCAATGCTGCGTATGTCTTCAATTAACTCTCTGTCCACCTCTTCCTCTTGTGAGGGAGGTCTGTATATCACACCAATGCAAATAGATTTCTCTTTCCCTCTTTCTAGTTTAACCCACAATGCCTCCTCTCTCTCTTTTAAGCTCTGTAATTCCAAAGCTTTAATAGTAGTTTTTACATATAGTGCCACTCCTCCTCCCCTTCTTCCTACCCTGTCCTTTCTGAATAAAGTATAGCCAGGTATAGTTACATCCCAGTCATGGTTTTCTGTGAACCATGTTTCTGTAACTGCCACTAAATCCAAGTCAGCCACTCCCACCAAAGCTTCAACTTCAGGGATCTTATTTCCCATGCTACGGGCATTAATACACACTGCTTTCCATATGTTACCCCTGTTACCCATTTCCATAAAGGTATTTAATGTATCACTTACCTGGGGGCTTTCTTCACCCATCCCCATCGAATCTAGTTTAAAGCCCTCTTCAGTAGATTAGCCAGTCTACTACCAAAGATGTGTTGACCCTTCTTGGACAGATGGATGCCATCTCTGCTCTGCAACCCTTGGAACAGCATCCCATGGTCTAGGAAACCAAAACGCTCTCGAAGACACCATCCACGCAGCCATGCATATGTTCCTTTAAGTTTTATTCCTATTTTATAAGATTGTTTGTATATGTTTTTCTTATCCTATTTTTATGCACGTCGTATGTAACATTTTAATTATCTCTTTTGTGCTTTTTATACATGATGTGTTTTATAATATGGTGTATTTTCAATGTGGCTTCTTACCATGTATGACATTTAGCTGATGAGGTTTGTCTGTTTTTCACATTCCTCGTTTTATTTCCTCTGTTTTATTATCTATTGCATAACTTATTTATTCAATATACATTCTTTGTTTATATCTCTTATGTTTTACAATTTATTGCATGACTTATTTATTCATGTTATTACGACCCGCGGCACATATATATATTTTTTAACACCTTTTTAATGCACCCGGTGGGTGCTTCAATTTGTGTTGAGGCTTTCATTTCATATTTTTTACTTGTAAGCACTAGTTGGCTTATCATTTATCATCCCCCTTTTTTGTTTTGTTTTTACTTTTTGGCAGCCATTCTCAGACTGTCATGCTAATATCTTTGCACTTGTCCAGTTTTCAATACACATTGTTTATTAGTAGCGATTTATATCACATAATGGTTGATTTTATTGTGTTCTAGTCTTCCACGGCAGTTCCTAGTTTGTATGGTATAAACCGCCAGTAGGAGGAGCCCTTCTCTTCTTCCCTTCCCCTTTAAATAGTGCCTTTATGCTCCTGCGTGGCGTTTTCCCGCCTCTCACTGTGTGTATCACATAATGGTTGATTTTATTGTGTTCTAGTCTTCCACGGCAGTTCCTAGTTTGTATGGTATAAACCGCCAGTAGGAGGAGCCCTTCTCTTCTTCCCTTCCCCTTTAAATAGTGCCTTTATGCTCCTGCGTGGCGTTTTCCCGCCTCTCACTGTGTGTGCAGGTATGTTTTTTTTATGGTTTGCTTAATGGCTTGCTTACATTTATTGTTTTTAAGTCTTGCTTTCAAACGAAAGTTCTTTTAGTCATCTACATTTCTCTGGTTTTTAAACGGCTCACTTTTGGCATGGTTTATTTTATATTTTTTTTTCTTCTGTTCTAGATGGTTTAATTATGGCTCATTGTTTTTGTGCATACCAGCAGCATAGACATATCTTCGATTCCCCTTACTTTATGTATCGTTGCAGGTACCATGTCTGCCTCCTTTACTCGATGTAGGAACGCAGTATGCATAGCACGTTTCTACTGTTGGTATATTATGTGCATTTATACTACTCCCCTCTTGTAGATATAGGTCACTTTTCCATCCATGCTCCCTACGTTCTTGGCGTTGTACAATACACGTTCTGCACAATCGCTGTTTCACCGGTGCAATTATTATGTGTGGGGTTCCCCCCCTTTTTTTAAATTAAGTTTGTTCCTCTTCTTTTTATATTGACTGTGGTTCAGCACAACCGCCTTTTCATAAGTATACTGTTTTTCAAGCCTGTGGCCAGCGAATTATACTGTTACACACCCGTGTTATTGCTATCTTCATTCTGTACTTTTGTGATATGTCTTTTGCCATATGTTTTTTCCCTTCCCTTCCCTTCCCCCCTCCCCTCTTCCCTTCCCCCTCCTTCCCTCCCTCCCTTCCCCCTCCTCCTTTTTTCCTCCCTTTCCCCCCTTCCCCCTTCTTCTCCTTCCCCCCCCCTCTTCCCCCTTCCCCCCTTTCCCCTTCCCTCCTCCTCCCTTCCCCATTCCCCTCCCTCCTTCTCACACTTTAACGGACCATCACTTACCGCATATACAACGGATGAATATTTTTACCAATGGCATTTTTGTATCTCCCTGTCATCTTTTAAATATGCAAAGTCCCTAATAGGCAATGTTGTGCCCTTTCCTTTTGTCAGACATTCCTCTTATGCTCAGCTATTCTATTGTCCTGATTTATGTTTTATCTTATGCTCAGTTATGTTATTACATGTGGTTTTCTTTTTTTTGGGGCATGAAGGTTTTCCTATACGTGTATATATTATAGACGTTTCATTATTTTAATTTTTTCACACATATTCAGCTATTCATGGATAAGGTTCTAGTTTGTTTTATCCACATCTGTTTCTCTATATGTAATTTAACTATTATGTTTTTACATATGTATGTTTTATTGCATTTTAATGAGTTTATTGGTTCTTTTTATATTCCCCTTTTTTTACATTCTTTTTTGTTATAATATTACTCATGCCTGTAATTTTACTGTGTTCCAGATTGGGAAGAGTGATTGCTCCACCGCATAGACGTGTTCCTTACACCTTCTATGTGGTTCTCTGGTAACTTTATTATTTTACAACACAATTTTTCTAGTATTTTAGGTTTTATTTTATTATGCTTATTTTATGTGTTTGCTTTTTAGACCCCTGATGAAGGCTTCGGCCGAAACTTGTTAAGTTGGGTGCTTAATAAAGAATTTAACCAAATTCCCTAGTAGGCCGTGGTTATTGCATTCCGCTTGTGGTGGCCAAAGTGTCCCCAAGCCCTTAGAAAAGGGAAAAGAGCCTACTTTTACCTTTAGGGAAAGATGCAGCAGGCGGGGAGGTGAAACACAAAATGTTTTGAAACCTGAAAAAACTCACCTAGTGAATAGCTGCAGGCCACACCCTAGCTTAGGAACAAGCTACAGGGGTAATGAAAACCAGCTGGAGAACCAGCACGTGAGCACTGCTCTGATACGTGCAGAGGGAGTTCCCAGGGGATTACAAAAAGGAAGTAACAGAGAGAGGAAGGAGTTGCAGGTTGTCTCCAAGGTTCAGCAAGCAGAGGAAGTCACTCAAGAAGTTGCTGGAGAGAGTGTTAGAGACCACGTACCAGATGCCGTGGTAAATCCAGAGAAAGAAAGAGAAAGACAGAGAGACTTGGAGCGGAAGCAACTCAAGAAGCTGGGAAGGAGACAGCATTGGGCACACAGATACCGAGTGCGGAGGGCTGAGTCAGACAGCACAGATAGTGATGAAGTAAGTCTGAAAAGCAGCCTGTTTCCTGAAGCATATTCTGATGCTGGTGTAAATGCTGAGCTAGAGAAACAGCATTGCAGGAGAAAGGAAATTCCCAGGGGAGGAGCTATTGGAGACTCTGAACGGAGCAGAGAGCCCAAGGCATTGGGGAGAGGAAAAAGCTCTCGTGTTTCAGAGGAGAGAGGCATTTCCCAAGACAGCCCAGCCTTAAGGGAAACTTCTAGGACATTCAAACAAACAGGCCACAAGGCAAGGAGCTTTGCTGGGGAGAGAAGTTTGAATGAGGATAGTTTTATCACAAGCCAAAGGTTTGATAAAAGCCCAACTGAGAAATGGAGAACCGTGAGTAATCCTCTGTCTAATAAGCAGTTAAATAAACTGAAGGCTTTAAACCATTTGGAGGGAAGGGAAGAATTGTCTACATGTGCTGAGCAGCCCAGGGACAGGAAAGCCTCTAAGTGGAAAGATATCCTTAAGCTTTTAGAAACTGCAGAACCAGGTTTTATCAAGAGGAATGTATGCCATGAGATCCCAGAGTCACTCGTGGAGGATATGGAAATAGGGAGTTACCCTTCTGAGAGTGAGAGTGATAGTCTTATGGAATGTGCTATCTGTTATAAAACAAACGTTTGAGCCCTGGAAGGAAAGAAGCTCAAACAACAGCCTTTATAATTGAAGAGGTATAAACAGGCTGGACTATCTTTTAAAAAGCCTTGTTTTCTTTTTATTGTTCCTGTAGTAAAACCTGAAAGTAATTGCATCTGAAGAAGTTTAGCAAAGTAACCTAGCACTGATGTTAATAAGGCTAGAAGAAGTAATGAAGCTGTGGTTTGTGGAATCTGGAAACATTTGAAGCTGATTCTGTCAGGAGAAGAAAATCCTTTATTTTTCTTTCTTCTTTTTGCGTTAAGCTTTATACAAGCACTGTTTGGAGAAGCAGTATAAATCAAATAAAATTCCTGTGCTTGCCTTAACCTCTCGGACTTTTCATTTCAATATGGAAACCCACAACTACGAAATATAGAGGTGGCACCCCACTATAGGCGACCGCCTAGGGTGGCCCTATAGTAGCTTGGCTGTAAAGGGGTGGATCGGCCACACGCTGCACTCTCCGTTCTTGATAAATGGTGTTGGCAAAAGAGCAGGGGGATAGAAAACAGGGGAAGGGATTTGGAAGATGAACAGAGAGATGATCTTAGGACAGAGAGGCAGAGGAATAGGGATATAGACAAATAGGGAGGAAAGGACAGGGGGGATCTAGTAGCAGAAGAAAGAAAAGGAATGAGAGGAGGGAAGCAGGATCAGGGAAAGGGAAGGTAAAATACGAGATCCTGGATTAGGAAAGACATACTGAAACATGACGGCAGAAAAATACCATATAGCTTATCTAGTCTGCCTTTCCATATAAACTACTATAGTCCTCTTTTTTCATTTAGAGATCTTCTGTGTTTGTCCTGTGCTTTCTTGAATTCAGATACTGTCCTCATTTCTACTGCCTCTACTGGGAGAATATTCCATGCATCTACCACTCTTTCCGTAAAGAAATATTTCTGCATATTACTCCTGAGTCTATCCCTTCACCCTCATCCTATGTTCCCTCTTTGCAGAGTTTGCTTTCAATCAAGAGACTATCATCTTGTACCACAGAGGTATTTATTTATTTAACATCTTTTATATACCGCGCTATTTTTTATCAGTGCGGTTTACGTTTAACAAAGGTTGCACAATTTAGTCAAGACTTTTTTGCACTTACATTGTAACAGGAGATAAAACTTGGTACAAAACAGGGTAACTATTGTGATGGCCAAAATGTTCCCGAGCCCTTAGAAGTGGGAAAAGAGCACACTTTTACCTTAAGGGAGAGAAGCAGGAGGCGGGGATGTGAAACACAAAATGTTTTTGAACAGAAAAAAACTCATCTAGTGCCTAGCTGCAAGCCACGCCCTAGCTCAGGAACAAGCTGTAGGGTTAATGAAGGCCAGCTGGGGAAGCAGCACGTGGTTACTGCTCAGACACGTGCAGGGAGAGTCCCTAGGGGATTACAAAAGGAAGGGGGCAGTAACAGGAGAAGTCTTCTTCCTGAGGCATATCCTGATGCATATGCTAATGCTGAGGTGAATGCTAACCCTAACACTCACACTGATCAGGATCCGGACGCTGATGCAGGGGCTGAGGTTGAGAGGCAGCATCACAGGAGGAAGGGAGTTCCCAGGGGAGGAGATACCCGAGACTCAGAACACAGCAGAAGTCCTAACGTACTGGATGGAGGAAGAAGCTCCCGGGCAGCTAGAGTGAAAGGTATTTCCCAGGACAGCCCAGGGGAGGAGAAGGAACTGCTGAGACAGACTTCTAAGAGAAGCCCAGCCTTAGGGGACACTGTAGAAACTGCTGGAACACTCAAAGGAAAAAGCCATAAGCCAGGGAGGAATCCAGAATGCAGGAGAGTTGCTTTGGAGCCTGGAGGCAGGAGATTTCCTTCTGAGGGAGCCTTAAATGAGGACATTTTTACTGCAAGCCAAAGGCTTGGTGAAAGCTTATCTGGTACAAGGAGAACCGTGAGTAACCCTGTGTCCAACAGCAAGTTAAGCAAGCTGCAGACAATAACCAGTTAATGAGAGAGAGAGAGAATTGCCAGTATATGCTAAGAATTCTAGAGGCAAAGGAATCTCTGGCTGGAAGGAAATTCTTAAGCTGTTAAAGGGCAGAGCCTGGGTTTACCTGGAGAAGTTTAAGCCACGATACACAAGAGTCAGATATTGAGGAAATGGAGACAGAAAGTTATCCTTCTGATATTGATTCTGAATGTGCAATGGAATGTGCTCTGTGTCACAAGACAAGTGTTTGAGCTCTATAGAGGGTGAAGCTCAAACAGCTGCATTTTGCCAGTAAAGAAAAAGAAACAGGCTGGACAGTGTTTTAAAGCCCTGTTTACTTTTATAAATGTTTCCTTGAATGAAGCCAGAAAGTGTTTGAATGTTGGGAAGTTTCAAGAAGGCAAACTAGCATTTATGTTTCAAAGGCTAGAAGAAATAATGAAGCCTGATTTGTGAATTCTGTAAGTGACAGAAGCTAATTGTGTTAGGAGAAGAAATCCTACCTTTTTTTTCTTTTCTTGCCTTTGCGCTGAGCTTTATAAAAGCTCTGTATGGAGAAGTAGTAAAAATCAATAAATTTCCTGTGCTAGCCTTAAAGCCTCTCGGACTTCAATTTATCTGAAACCCACAACTACAGAAAGAGTGCTCGCCCTACCTTAGGCAACCGCCTAGGGTGGCAACAGGTGGCGACACTATATACATATTGACATAGAGCATAAGATTATGATTTGGCTGGTATTGTCATGAAAAACTATAGGCGGGGCAGCAATTACTTGAGACCCCTTTGTTTATGTAGTGTATGGAGAGTTTGTGGGGTTTAGTGGGTGATTGATCGGGGGCGGGGTGGAAGCTTGTGCAAAGTGTAGCAGGAAAATGTGGTGTTTGATTGCCTTCCGGAACTGAATGAGGTCTTTTATCGATCTTATATCAGGTGGGAGATCATTCCAGCATTTTGGGGCGTAGAAGGCGAAGGCTCTTCTCCTGGTTGTTTGGGTGCACTTAATGGAGTCTTTAGGGATGATCAAGGTGTTGCCTGTTATTGACCTCCTCATTCTGTTTTTCGGGGTAGGGGTGATGAGGTCATTGAGTGACGTGGGGGCTAGATTATTGATGATCTTGAATATGATGAGAAGAATTTTGTATGTTAACCTGCAGTGTATTGGTAGCCAGTGGAGTTCCTTAAGTATCGGGGTGATATGGTCCGTTCTGACAAGACCACAGAGAACACGAGCCGCCGCGTTCATCGCAAGTTGCAGTGTGTTGATGGTGTTCTTGGGGAGACCATACAGGATTACATTTGCATAATCAAAATGTGGAAGAATGAGGGCCTGGAAAATGGTTCGGAAATCATTGGGGGGGGTAGCATGGGTCTAAGGTGCCTTAGTGTTCTGATTTTATTGTATATAGTCCTGGTAGTGTTTCGTATGTGCTCCTTAAAGTCAAAATGCTGGTCCAATGTGATCCCAAGGTAACGTATGGTGAGTTTACTTGGAAGCTCTGCATCTCTTACTTTTAGGGAAGGTGGAGGGGCGAATGTTTTGTTCCTTGAGATGAACAGAACTTCTGTTTTCTTGAAGTTTATGCGGAGATTTTGAGACAGAAGCCAGTCAGTGATGGCGTCAAAGCAGTTGACAAGGTTGGTGAAGTCTAGGTGTTTGACTTTGAATGGCGTAAACAGCAGGACGTTGTCTGCATAAATTAGAGTAGAGATATTGTAGGAGCGGATGATGTCACATATCGGCTGCATGTAGATATTGAAAAGCAGCGCAGATAGAGAGGAGCCTTGTGGAACACCTTGTTGTTGGTGGAAAGGTGCGGATGTGATGGGTCCAACCCGGACATGTTGCCAACGATGTGTTAGGTAAGACTTACACCATTCCCATGCGAGGCCACAGATACCCTTCTCCTGGAGATGGATGAGAAGTTGATTGTGATTGACGGAGTCGAAGGCGGCAGCGATATCTAGGAAAATGAGAGCAAAGCCATTTTCGACATTGTCTATTCCTCTATTCAGAGTATTAGTTAGGGTGGTGAGCAGAGTTTCTATTCCATGAGATTCCCTAAACCCATGTTGACAGGGGTCAAGGGGGGCCGCTAAGTCAATGTGATGTTGGATCTGTCTTTGGACCACCTTCTCGATTATTTTGGCTAACAAAGGTATACTCGAGATTGGGCGGTAGGAATCAGACTTCATTGGGTCAAGTCTGTTATTTTTCAGGAGTGGTCTTATTGAGGTTTGTTTGAGGAGTGAGGGGAATGAACCTGTTGCAAAGGATAGACAAATGATGATCATTAGAATTGGACTAAGCTCAACGCGCAGGGTTCTGACCCAGTATGCTGGGCAGGGGTCATTTGGAGCTGTAGAAGTGTTGATGATGGTAATGAGGTCTTGGATGTTTTTCTCGGATGGTGGGGAAAACTTTGTAATAGGTGGTTGTAAGGAGGGGGTATGGCAGGGAGTGGAAACTGAAGCTTAAACATCTCTATCATATCTCCTCTATCCTGCCTTTCCTCTACGTATACATATTAAGATCTTTATGTCTGTCTCCATATGCTTTAACAAAGACCACTAACCATTTTAGTAGTCAACCTCTGCACTGACTCCAACCTGTTTCTATCCTTTTGAAGGTGTGGTCTCCAGAACTGCATACAATACTCCAAATAAGGTCGCACCAGGAACTTGTACAGAGGCATTATCACCTACTTTTGTCTGCTGGCTATTCCTCACCCTATGCACCCAAGCATCCTTCTGGCTTTCACAGTCCCCTTTTCTACCTGTTTAGCTACTTTTAAGATCATCAGACTCAATCATGCCCAGGTCCCACTCTTCTTTGTGGACAGAAGTGCTTTGCCCCCTCCACTGTATTGCTCCCTTGATTGTTGCAGTCCAAATGCATGACCCTGCATTTTTTAGCATTAAATCTCAGCTGCCAAATTCTCAACCATTTCTCAAGCTTAGCTAGAACCCTCCTCATGTTATCTCCTCCTTCCTGAGTGTCTACTCTATTGTACATTTTGGTATCATCCACAAAGAGGCAAACCTTATCCAACAGCCCTTCCACAGTATCGCTAACAAAGATGTTAAAAAGAATTGGACCAAGGATAGATCTCTGTGGCACAGCACTGGTAACATCTTTCTCCTCAGAGTGAGCTCCATATACCTTGTGGTGGCGAAGCAGGGTTAAACCCTGGAGAAAGGAGAAACCAGTCTTTTTCCCCTGAAGCAAAGAGCAGTTCAGGAAGGGAAAGGGTTAAACCTGCAACAAATGAAAAAAACTCTGTGCACCGAAGGCTAGAGAGGGAGCCACACCTCAGCTCCATGACAACCAAGGGAGCTGACGTGGGAAGCAGAGGGGCGGAGTCAGAGCTCATAGGACGGCCCCAAACACTTAAGCAGAGAGAAACAGTGAAAGAGGCGTGGAGAGGAACAGGAAGAAACACATGAGGAGCAGCAGAGAGAAGTGGGAGAGAAGAAGGAATAATCCTCGGGAGGAAAGTCTGGATAGCTTGTCCAGGAGTCAGAGGAGTTCTTCTCGGGAGTCTTCTGTTGAAGCTGTCCTGAAAGGTGGGAGAATAGGCAGAAGCAAATGCTCTGTTGAACAGCTGCATAAGGATTCTTATTGCAGGCAGCGTGTCTGTAGTTCCAGCCCTGAGAGAAACCCAGCTGATAGAAGGCAATTAGCTGACCAGAAGCTTGGGAGACGGGAGTATGAGCCAGACCCTGCTGAGGACTATGCTACAAGAGTCCAGGTGAAGCAGTCTGGGGACAAGTGGTCACCTTTAGCACTACCAGAGAAGTTAAGGACTGCTAGAAAAAAGGTGAGCCATCTTGAGACATTTAAATCTGTGTTAAGGGAGAGTGGTCTCCTTGGTTCTTCCCCCACACCTCAGTCTAAGGAAGAGTCTCGCTGGAGACAGCTTAAAACCCTGTTAGAGCAATGGAAGCCTGCTGTTCAGAACCCTGAGAATAGCCAGGTTATATCAGACTCTGAGGAAGAGGCTATGCAAACTGAAGAAGCCCCTTTAGAAAGTGAATGCTCTGATATTTAATTTAATTTAATTAACAGGTTTTTCTATACCGCTTCTTCTATTGATCAGATGCGGTTTACATATAACAACAATTAACAGAGCAGGCTGTTTTACATATAACAGTAGTAACTTGAAGGCTACAATTACAAATTAACAGTTAACAATTAACAATTAGAAAACTATTTACATTTGTACAGGATTAAACTATATACAGGGTTATTTGTTGTTCAGTTTTCAATATCTTATTTTATTGCCACAGTACCTTTTCCCTTATCTTAATATGTATCAGCTATGGTAGAGTTATCCTTTATCAAGCTGGGAGGTGCTGGGTGAGTTTGCTTCGGAACCATAGTGCAGTGTGAATAGATGAGTTTTGAGTCTTTTTCTAAACTCCATGATTTCAGGTAATTGTCGTAGTTCTATTGGAATTGCGTTCCACAATGTGGGGGCTGCGTGGGAGAATGCTTTTTTGTTAGTGGATTTTTTAGCCTTAATGAATTCTTTTGGTATTGTTAGTTTATTTAGCTGGTCTCTCCTTTGGGGATTATGGGTGGGTTCTGTCTTGATGAGGTTGTTTATTGTCCATGGTGCGGTTTTATTTATGCCTTTGTAGGTGGTTAAGAGAGTTTTGTATTCTATTCTGCTTTGAATTGGGAGCCAGTGTAAATATTCTAAAATCGGGGTAATGTGTTGGAAAGGTGGGGCCTTCGTAATGGTCCTTGCTGCCGCGTTTTGTGCTAATTGTAGTTTTTTTACGGATATGGAGGCAGACTGTGCTTATTGCCAAAGGGAGTAAAGCTGTTAATGTTGTATGCTGACATTACAAGTGCTGGAAGAAGCCTGAAGCTTAGCTTGGTGGATTAACACTGGGAAAGCAATGAAATCCTGGAAGTGTAAAGCCTAGCAAGTTGGGCACTGTGAATGAAGAGAATGCAAATGGTTTACTAATTGTTATTCAATTGCAACAGCTGGTCTAAAGAAGAGAGAGAGCTGTTAATGCTTTTGAAGTGAATGCCTCAAACTAACCCAGGCCTAAGTAAAGTGAAATTGTGTTTGGAAGAAAGCTTTGGGAAAGTGATTTAAAGCAATCGTGTGTGAAAGTGTAACACATGGACTTTGCTGTATCATTTGACTTTTTGTTCTGTATGGAGAAGAATCCTTTATTCTTTACCTTTTGTAGGGGTAGTAGATAAATACCTGTGCAACAATAAAACTTATTGTTACCCTTAAAAATCCTTGGCTGTTTTTCGTCTTGACCACAACTACACGGAAGAAAAGACCCGCAGCACTTAAAGGATACCTAAATGTGGTCCGTCCTCCTCTACTAGGCAACCGCCTAGACCAGTGGTTCTCAACCTTTTTTGTACCGTGACCCCTTTTACCGTTGGTCAACTTGTGGTGACCCCCAATGATAAAATCAAATGCGTCTCTCTTCCTTTACCGTTAACGCATTGTCGCTGTAATCATTTGTTGAATTATTAATATATTATAGGCCTTTGCAATATGTTTTTATTTATAAAATACTTATTTAAATAATCAAAACAACAAGTAACAATATTTGATTTCAAAATTATGATGATTTTGTAGTCAAATCACTAATATGAAATAAAATTATTTTTTCTACCTTTGTTGTCTGACCAATTTATTCTCTGATCATGCTGGTCCCGATCTGAGGCTTCTGCTTTCCTGTCTTCTCTTAGCTCTCTTTCTGTGGTCTATGGTCCATCTGCCAGTTCTTATCTCTTTTGTTTTCTTCACTTCTTTCTATCAGCCTATTTCCAGTCCCAGTAACCCTCCCCAGTATCAGCCCCTTTCCAGTCCTCACTCCCAGTACCTTCCAATGTCAACTTGCATTCCCATGACTGCCACTGGTGTCCATTCCCTTCCAGTCCCCCTCCTTCCCCACTGATCAGTCCCTTCTAGTACAAATACCATGGCAGCCCCTCTCAGATCCACTCCCTTTCAGTTCCATGATCCCATCCCCTTGTATCAGCCCACTTGTAGCCTTAGCCCCCAGTTTTCTTCCAGGGTCAGCAGCTCTATCCTCCCCTCCCCACAATCAGCCCATTCCCAGTCAAAGCCCCCTAATCAGCTCACTTCTAGTGCTAATCCCCCTCAACCCCATTACCAGTCCTACCCCCCCCTAATCAGCCCAATACCAGTCCTACCCCCCATCAGCTCATTTCCAGTGCTAGTCCCCCCCTCAACCCCATTACCAGTGCTAGGCTCCCCTAATCAGCCCATTTCCAGTCCTAACCCCACTGATCAGCTCATTTCCAATGCTAGACCCCCATCAGTCCATTACCAGTCCTACCCCCCCTTGATAAGTCCATTCCCAGTCCTAGCCTTCCCTAATCAACCCATTACCATTCGTAGCCCCCCCATCTGCCCATTACCAGTGCTAGCACCCCCATCAGCCCATTATAATCCTAACCCGCACTGTCTCTCGCCTCTGTCCAGCATTTATCCCGTCTGTCCAGTATGTCCCCATGTCTCTCCCCTTTGTCCATGCCAGCCTACTCCCTCCATGTCAGCCCACCTCCCTCCATCCATCCATATCAGCCCCCTCCCTCCCTCCCTCCCTCCATGTCAGCCCCCATCCTTCCATCCGTCCATGTCAGCCCCCCTCCCTCCATCCATCCCTCCATGTCAGCCCCCATCCTTCCATCCGTCAATGTCAGCCCCCCTCCCTCCCTCCCTCCATCCATCCATATCAGCCCCCATCCCTCCCTCCCTCCCTGTCAGCCCCCATCCCTCCCTCCCTCCCTCCCTGTCAGCCCCCATCCTTCCATCCGTCCATGTCAGCCCCCCTCCCTCCATCCATCCCTCCATGTCAGCCCCCATCCTTCCATCCGTCCATGTCAGCCCCCCTCCCTCCCTGCCTCCATCGATCCATCCATTTCAGCCCCCATCCCTCCCTCCCTCCCTGTCAGCCCCCTCCCTCCCTCCCTCCCTCCCTCCCTCCCTCCCTCCATCCATCCATATCAGCCCCCATCCCTCCCTCCCTCCCTCCCTGTCAGGCCCCTCCCTCCCTCCATCCATCCATCCATATCAGCCCCCATCCCTCCCTCCCTGTCAGCCCCCTCCCTCCCTCCCTGTCAGCCCCCATCCTTCCATCCGTCCATGTCAGCCCCCCTCCCTCCATCCATCCCTCCATGTCAGCCCCCATCCTTCCATCCGTCCATGTCAGCCCCCCTCCCTCCCTCCCTCCCTCCATCCATCCATATCAGCCCCCATCCCTCCCTCCCTCCCTGTCAGCCCCCTCCCTCCCTCCCTCCCTCCATCCATCCATATCAGCCCCATCCCTCCCTCCCTCCCTGTCAGGCCCCTCCCTCCCTCCATCCATCCATATCAGCCCCCATCCCTCCCTCCCTCCCTCCATCCATCCATATCAGCCCCATCCCTCCCTCCCTCCCTGTCAGCCCCCCTCCCTCCCTCCCTCCCTCCCAGTCAGCCCCCTCCCTCCCTCCCTCCATCCATCCATCCATATCAGCCCCCATCCCTCCCTCCCTGTCAGCTCCCTCCCTCCCTCCCTGTCAGCCCCCATCCTTCCATCTGTCCATGTCAGCCCCCTCCCTCCATCCATCCATCCATATCAGCCCCATCCTTCCATCTGTCCACGTCAGCCCCCCTCCCTCCCTCCCTCCCTCCCTCCATGTCAGCCCCATCCTTCCATCTGTCCATGTCAGCCCCCTCCATCCATCCATATCAGCCCCCTCCCTCCATGTCAGCCCCCATCCTTCCATCTGTCCATGTCAGCCCCCTCCCTCCATCCCTCCCTCCATGTCAGCCCCATCCTTCCATCTGTCCATGTCAGCCCCCCTCCCTCCATGTCAGCACCCCTCTGTCGATGTCAGCCGTGTTGCAGGTTGTCTGCCTCCCTTCTAATGCAGCCGCGGCTCTCTGCCTCTTTACCACTTCCTTTGGAGGCGGGACAATGCTGCACGGAGCCCGTCGAGACAGGAAGGGCTCCGCAACGATTTTACAAGTACAGCCGCGGTTCCCTAAAAGGCAGGGAGCCGCGGCTGCAGAAGAAGGCGGTGAGTTTGCCGGAGTTTGCTGCTGCCGAGAAGCGGACTCGGCAGCGGCAGCAACTTGTGCACATCTTAATTTTTTTTTTTAAACTTGGTGGAGGCTAAGCGACCCCCGCTAAATCCTGTGGCGACCCCCGTTGGGGTCGCGACCCACAGGTTGAGAACCGCTGGCCTAGACAAAGGAGGGCATGACAACCTGTACACTGTTGCCTCCCACTCAACCAATTTCTAACCCAGTCAGTCACTTTAGGGTCTTTCCCTAGGGTACTCAATTTATTTATAAGTTACCAGTGCGGAACAGTGTCAAAGGCTTTACTGAAATCTAAGTACACCACATCTAGGTCTCTCCCTCGGTCAACTCTCTGGTCACCCAAAGAAATCAATGAGATTTGTCTGACAAGACCTGCCTCTGGAGGGGCTGTGAATTGTAAGTGGATCTGAGGCAGTATGGATTTACCAATCTCCTCATTAAGGCGTAGTTACTAAGCTGCGATAAAATCTTATGGCCCGATATTCAAAGGCATTTACATGGTTTAAAGACCTGTAAACTGTAAATAGCGCTTAGAGGGATATTCAGCGGCACCACTATAGAGTCAGGGCAGACCCCTAATAACCCCACTCCAAAGGTCCAATCAAAGTCCCTCTCCCTCTTTATGGCCTCCTACCTCCAAGACCATGATCTGACCCTCCCACTCCCTAAAGCATTCCTGGGCCTACTTTTAATACTGTCTTACGGTCTAATGTGCCCAGATGTGAGTGACCCCCACTTGCTCCCCTCAGGACCTGCCTATGCCGCACGATCCTAAGCAAACTCAACAAAGCCATTAAACGTCCAAGAGAGCTTTCTGAAATCGTTAAATCCTTAACCAAAACCCAACAAATCAAAATATCCAAAACCACTGTTGACCCACAAACACTAGCCAACCATTTTGCAGCCAAACTAAAAAGTAAAACCCTGACAGTCAGTCCCCCTCCCTCTGAATCTCAAACTAACATTAACAATTGGCACACCTTCCACCTCATTAAAGAAAAACAATTACTTGAGGTAATTAGAAAAATCAATACCACCACCTCACACTTGGATTTATGTCCCATAGCATGGATAAAAGCAACTAAAACAGAACTTGCCCCTTTCCTACTTAACATAGTCAATCAATCCCTCCTCCAGGGATTAATGTCTATTGAACTCAAACTTTCCACCATTCGCCCAATACTCAAGAACAAAACCCTTAACAAAGATGACCCCCACCTCATATAGGCCAAATGCAAGTATCCCTTTCCTAGCAAAAGTCATTGAAAAAATAGTTAAAATGCAACTTCAAGATTTCATTGACCTAAACGTACCTCTTGATGAACATCAGTATGGTTTCCACCCATTCCATGGCGTAGAGACCCTTCTGGTTGTATTCGACACTCATCTGTGGAATGGATGATAATAATCAGGTCTTCATCCTAATCTTCCTAGACGTTGCCTCTGCCTTTGACAATGTTGACCACAACATCCTCCTGACAAGGCTAGCTCATCTAGGAATAACTGGAATAACCTTACAATGGTTCAAATCCTACATATCCAACCGCTCCCAATATGTAAAAATCAATCAATTAACATCCACTATCTCCCCACAGGAACAGAGAATCCCTCAAGGTTCTGCATTGTCTGCTTTCCTTTGTAATCTTTAACTTCAGCCAAACTGCTCAATCTTTAAGAAACGCTAATTAAAATATCACATTTATGCGGATGACATTATATTATACTCCCTAGTAGACATAAAAAAACCCTCATTCCACAACATCATTGATTGCGTCCATGAAGCAGAATTCTGGCCAAATGCAAATAACCGTCACATCAACTTTAAAAAAAAAATGAAACAATGTTGACGACTAGAAATCAAAACTTTACTCCCACCCCCAACAATACAAATGCACAACTCCACCCTCAAAGTAAAACAAGAAGTCAAATATTTAGGAATCATAATAGACAATTCCCTCAGTATGTCATGCCAAATCAAACAAACGGCCAAAGCTATCTTCTGCAAACTAAGAACAATTAAACCTCTGACCCCTCCTAGACACACATGATTTCAGAACAGTTGCCCAAGCTCTAATCATGTCTCACTTGGACTATTGCAACAGCATGTTACAAGGGTTACCTAAAAAGAACCTGCACAGTATGCAAATAGCCCAGAATGTATCAGCAAGAATCATAGCCAAAGCAAGTCTAACGGACCATATCATCCCTACCTTACAGAACCTCTACTGGTTCCCGATACAGAGCAGGATAAAATGCAAAACTTTAGTAACCACTTTTAAGTTACTCAACATCTCCCCTTCCTTCCTTGCATCACGTATTCAGACCCAAACTGATTCAAGAAATAGAAGAAAAGGCAACCAAAATCTCTTTGTAGTGCTGTCATCCATCCGCAAGACTAAAGGAAGAACCAGCAGCAGAGCCTTCACATACACAGCCCCCACACTATGGAATTCTCTTCCAGACTATCTCTGAGCAACCAAGGAACTACAAGCCTTCCGAAAAGAACTGAAAACCCTGCTCTTCACAGAATCCTATATTAACGCCACTGTCACCAACAACTAGCATACACCTCCCCCCCTTTTTCCCCTGCTAACAGTACCAGTAACTCCCTCTGATACTATGCATCTGATTATATACTCAGCGCCTAGTATATATAGATCAATAATTTTCATGTAAATAGTTGTAACTTAAGCAACCACTACATTGTTTAATGTAAAAGTTACCATGAATATAATTGTTATTTATAACTGTTAGTTTTGATGCAAACCGCCTCTGATATTTTGGAAGGGCCAGTATAGAAAAATCATTCAAATAAAATAAATAACGCATGATTGTTCTGTACCTACCTCCACTGGCAGGAATGCTGGTGGAGGACTCCAGCATAGCTTCAAGCTGCTTAGAGGGAATATTGCCCATGACGTTCCCACCAAAAAAATCATGCGTACCAGAAAAACTTGAAAATCTCAGCAGTAGAAGAGTCTGCAGCTGCCTGTGCACCCAGCCCCTCCAGGGAAAGGATCTCCAGAGGCAGGCTTGTTGGTGTGTCAAGGTCTCCATTACCTGCCAGGACCATGGCTGCTCCTGCCATCCCCACCAGCGCAGGAGGTACACAAAAATGTGGAGAGGTAAGCCCAGAACTGCCCCAGTGTCAGGGAGGAGGGGGTGAGAGGACAGGAGGCACATCAGCTCGCTGCTACCAGAAACTCAGCACTGCAAGAAACAGATTGCCGTGGCAGCTGGTGGCTCAATCACAGTTTGCACACAGCAAGTTCCCTCTCTCAAAAGGCTCTGAAAAAGGACACCAAAAACCTGGTGATCTTCACAGTGAGGCTGGCTGGCCTAAGGCTATGCTGCCCCCACTAGCTGAGAAAACAGGAAAAAAACTGGGGTACTCACAGACCTGTGCTCAACTTTTAACAAGCACTTCCACACTATGGTTCTGCAGGGAGCTTAGTGGGAAAGAAGGGCTTCCCTTCCTTTTTCTTTTCTTTAACTGACAAATGAAATTAATAGCACAATTAAATAAGCCAAGGAAGGAAAAATAAGAATATTAAGAGTACTTCAGAGTGGATTCACCACAGCCCAACTGCCCCAGGCTCAAAATTGAAATTACACTTACCTGGTAATTGTAGTTCCTTGAGTGACAACAGTTTAGTCCTCCACCTCTGGGTAGTGCACCTCCTCCTGCAGCTTGGAGACTGGACCAATCAAATCTTCACCTCACTGGAAGTAGAGTGCTGGAATCCCCCAACAGCCCCCAGTGACCTAGTAACAAAGCAGACTCAACAGAGCAACAAATCAGTAGCTAATCAATTTTCTGTAATTTACATATATATTGAGGCAGCCATGAGGTATAGCTGTAGGTAGCCCTTCCCCCAAGCCATGCGGCAAGCCATGAGGCTCTGATCAGCCTGACCCTTCCCCCGCAAGCCATGAGGTAATCAGCCTGCTAAGAGAAAGGCATTGAGATTTCAGTAGGCACCCTTCCCCCCACTCCAGGTCTGAGCACAGTATCCCCTAGCCCAGAAACCAACAGACCAGAGCATACCGGTTTGGACAGGTCACCCAGGTACCTCCCCAGGGGCTGCTGATTGGTGGGCAGGAAATACCTGTGGCAAATGGGATTGTAGAATGAGTTTAAAACTGTACTGTATAAGAGGCATTGAAGGACGTCCCTCGGGGTTCAGACCTTTTTGTTGGAGGGTACCGGCTCTCTGTCTGATCCTGTGTGCACATTAAAGATCCTGTTTGCATTCCAGCCTGTCTGAGAGTTTTCCTTCTGTGGGTGAGTGATTGAATAAGAGCTTTGCACAGCGTTTGCTATAACATTTTGGTGCATTGGCCGGGAAAATTTAAAAGAAAAGCCTCTCTCTCATCGCACCCACAGTGGGAAGACTACTGCTTTTTGCAGGATCAGGGCCTCTACCGGTCAGGGACCGACCCCTCCAGGTGATTAACGATCCTTGGCGCCACGGGGCCCCTTTGTGCTCCGAAGGACTCTTTGACTTGTCTGGTCAGTTGGTCCCTGCGGCTGAATCCCCGATTGAAAACCGGCTGGATAGACTGGCATCCAAACTACCTGTCTGATCAGAGCTCTGGTGAGTACTGCTACGTTCTGTACTCCGTCTGTAATTCCTAGTAAATTCTAGGAACCTGTAGCGGCCCGATCACCCACACGAACGGTCCTAGTAGGGACCCCGGGGGGGGGTTTCTGAAGCCATCGTTCGTCCAGTTTTGAGCAATTAATTTTGCTAGAAATCAGAGCAATTAATTTTGCTAAATCAGAGCAATTAATTTTGCTACCTTGGGCCCCTTAAAAGGTATTTAAAGTGCAGCGCTGCCAAAGATATTGAAGAAAAATTGCCTAGGACAGTGATGGCTAACCTTTTTGAGCCCGAGTGCCCAAACTGCCGCACAAAACCAAAGAATTTCCTCAAAGTGCCAGCACGTCAATTAAACCTCAGCTCAGTTACACATGCAGAACATAGACCATCACCAAACAAGGAATCACAATTTAGAAACAGGAAGGCAATAATTAAACTGGGAACCCCAAAAGCCAAACTTGGAATGTACAACACTGTAGAAATAAAACTATAAATTAATTTCCTCTTGTACCAAACAAAGCACAGACGTTAATGATGCACATTTCCCAGAGGTTTCATATTCCAGTTAATAAATTCAAAATAAAGAGATATCTTTCTACCTTTTGTGCATTTTTTTTCAGTTGCAATTGCTCCAGCCACTTTCTTCTGGTTTCTTCATGTTTTCTGCTAACTCTCCATCGTCTGCTGTCCATTTGTTCTTTCTTCTCTCTTCTAGTCTTTTTTCCATTCTCTCTCTCTACATCTGCTTTAACATACTAATCTTTCTCCTTTTGCTCTTTCCTCATTCCTATTTCATCCACACAAATTTTACCGCTCCATCCTCAATCCCCACTTACTCTCCCAATACCCGGCCAATTGTAGATTTTTCATTCCTCCCACACAAAATATTTTTCCCCTCTCCATTTTACTCTCCCAGCCCCATCCCATTCTAATCCTCCCCCAACATCAGCTCCCTTCTAGTTCCAGTCTCACCCAGCATCCATTCCTTTCTAGTCCCTGCATCAGCCCATTTCCAGTCCTAGCCCCCCATCAACCCATTTCCAGTCCTAGCTCCCCCATCCATTTTCAGTCTGAGTCCCTTCATCAGCTCATTTCCAATCCTAGCCCCCCATCAGCCCATTTCTAGTCATTTCCTAGCCCCATCATCAGCCCATGTCAAATCATAGCTCCCCTCCACTCAGTCCAATTCCAGTCCAAGCCCCCCCCCCATGAGCCTACTTCCAGTTCTAGCCCCTCCATGAGTCCATTTCAATTCAAGCCCCCACCACAGCCCATTTCCAATCTTAGCTCCCCCCAACAGCCCATTTCCAGTCCTATCCTAGCTGCTCCATCAGCCCATTTTCAGTCCTAGCTCCCTTCCCTCACAGCCCATTTCCATTCCAAGCTCCCTCCCCATCAGCTATTTGCAGTTCAAGCCTCCCCTTCCACTCAGCCCATTTCCAGTCATAGCAACCCCCCAACCCATTACCAGTCCTAGCCCCCCATCAACCCACTTCCAGTCCTAAACCCCCATCACCCCATTTTCAGTTTAAGCCCCCCCATAACCCATTACCAGTCCTAACCCCCCATCACCCCATTTCCAGACATCCCCCATCAGCCCAAAGCCCATTACCAGTCTTAACCCCCCATAGCCCATTACCAGTCCTAACCCCCCCATAGCCCATTACCAGTCCTAACCCCCCCATCAGCCCACTTCCAGTCTTAACCCCCCATCAGCCCATTTCCAGTCAGCCCCCCACAGCCCATTGCCAGTCCTAAACCCCCCATCAGCCCACAGCCCATTACCAGTCCTAACCACAGCAGCCCACCTCAAGTCCTAACCCTCCCCATCAGTCCATTTCCTGTCCTAGCCCCCCCCTTAGCCCATTATCAGTCCTTACCCCCCCCCCATAGCCCATTAGCAGTTCTAACCCCCCATCACCTCATTTCCAGACATCCCCCATCAGCCCACAGCCCATTACCTGTCGTAACCCCCCATAGCCGATTTCTAGTCCTATCCCCCCCAACAGCCCACAGCCCATCCAGTCCTAACCCCTCCCCATCAGCCCATTTCCTGTCCTAGCCCCCCCCCATAGCCCATTATCAGTCCTAACCCCCCATCACCCCATTTCCAGACAGCCCCCATCAGCCCACAGCCCATTAGCTGTCCTACCCCCCCTAGCCCATTAGCAGTCCTACCCCCCCCCCTAGCCCATTAGCAGTCCTAACCCCCCCCCCCCATGGCATATTAAAAAAAAAAAAAAGCTGGCTTTGGCTGCTGCCGCTGCCGCGGCAGAATGCAATGTCCCGCGGGGCCCCCTCCGCCCGCTAAGCCCCTCTGCAAGGGCTTTCAGATTCGCGAGGGAGAGCTTCTCCCTCGCGTCTCTGTTAAGCCCGCAGGGGCTAATGGGAAATTTCCCACCAGTCCCTCGCGTCTAAAGGGGCTGATGGGAAATTTCCCATTAGCCCCTGCGGGCTTAACAGAGACGCGAGGGAGACGCTCTCCCTCGCGAATCTGAAAGCCCTTGCAGAGGGGCTTAGCGGGCAGAGGGGGCCCCGCGGGACACTGCACTCTGCCGCGTCCGCGGCAGCAGCCAGAGCCAGCTTTTTCTTTTTTGCAGACCTACCCGCGTGCCAGCTGCAAGGCCTTCGCGTGCCACAGCTGGCACGCGTGCCATAGGTTCGCCATCGCTGGCCTAGGATATTAGTATTACCACTCTTAAGAATCTTTTAAAAGCGCTGCCGAAAACTTCTAAAAGTAACCAAAATATAGCACTTGATAAGTTAAACATACCTGAGATAAAGAATAGATTGCTGCTTCTCTTCTTTCCTTTCTGCTTGTGGGGAGTTTTTCTGAAGCGTGACTGCAAGGAGAGAGTTCTCTAACATGCTCCCCTTGTGCTCCGGTGTAAATTTCTGCTCCCCCCATGCTGCCGCTGTGTTAATTTCTGTTCCCCGATGTTAATTCATGCTCCCCTTGTGCTCCGATGTGAATTTCTGTCTCCCCATGTGCTCCGATGTGAATTTCTGTCTCCCCATGTGCTCCGATGTGAATTTCTGCTCCCCCCATGCTGCCGCTGTGTTAATTTCTGTTCCCCGATGTTAATTCATGCTCCCCTTGTGCTCCGATGTGAATTTCTGTCTCCCCATGTGCTCCGATGTGAATTTCTGTCTCCCCATGCTGCCGCTGTGTTAATTTCTGTTCCCCGATGTGAATTTCTGTCTCCCCATGTGCTCCGATGTGAATTTCTGTCTCCCCATGCTGCCGCTGTTAATGTCCGCTCCCCCATGCTGCCGTTGCTAATGTCCGCTCCCCCTTGCTGCCGCTGTTAATGTCCGCTCCCCCATGCTGCCGCTGTGTTCCCGATGTTAATGTCCGCTCCCCTATGCTGCCCGCTGTTCCCGTGCCTGATATCTGTGCTGCCCCGATGTCTATCCTTGTTTTCCCTTTGGACCCAGAGTCAGCAGAGACAGAGTCATTAAAGGAGAAAACCTGGCCTCATCTGTGAGTGCAGAGCTGAAATCCGGTGTAGAACGCACGTGGAGGCAGCAATCTTTAAAAGACCACGTGTAAGATACACTGAAATATACTTAAAGCGACTCTGGAGCTCCATCTAGTGGACATTAGCTGTAATTACTACCATTCCCTGTGTTTTAAGTGATCCTGGAGCTCCATCTGGTGGACATTGTAAGAATAGCTAGCTTATATATATATATCTTAACTCTTATCTAAACCAAATCTGACTATATATTTTGTAAATTGCCAAGACCTATATTGTAAGTTGTATTATTTGTCCTGTATTAAGAATAGATAGGGTCCGTATTGTAAATTGTATTACTTTTCCTGAATTAAGACTAGATAGAATCTGTATTGTAAATTGCATTTTTTTTATTGTAAATTGCATTTTTTTCTGAATTGAGATTAGGGTAAGAGATCTGATCCACATTGCATACTGTATTTAGTTATTGAACTAGAATTAGAGCATGGGGTCGGGAAAGTGAAAAGAAAAAACGCCCCTACAGTGCATGCTTCACAATTTTAAATCTAGGTTTAGAGAAGATTATGGGGTACCTCTCTCCGCCTCCAGATTATCTTTTCTATGTGAGAGGGAATGGCCAGCCTTGGTTAAGTTGTGGCCTCCCCAGGGGTCCACAGACCTGTCCACTGTGTCTTTGCTCCATCAAATTGTTGCAAAAGAGCGCCCTGACCAGTTCCCTTATATTGATTCATGGCTGGCCATATGCCAGCTCAGACCAAGATGGTTCCAGCGCTGTCACGAGGATCAGTGTAGAATAATGTTGGCGGCCAGTGGTCGCCAAAAGGGATGGACACCCGCCTCTATCTACCAGGGGTGGGACTCTCCAGACATTCCTCCACGCCCTCTCCCTCTGCTTCAACCTCATGTCCCATCTGCAGCACGGCAGAGTCCGCCCCTAGCTGAAGAATCAGGAAGACCTACTCTTGGGGTGGGTGATGCCAGATTTAGATTCCAGCCCCTCATCTTCAGACTCCCCTCCCACTCCTGGTACCACCTCTAGTACCACCATCTCCTCCCCTGAGAGCACACAGGCTGAGCTTGAATCGTCCACCCCGAGGGCCTACCACCTGCAGTCGCATGATCTCCAAATGCCATTACGACAAGTACAGGGGCCTTGATGCTGCTGGGCGTGTGACACTGGGACCATCCAGCCTGATTTATGTCCCTATCTCCACTACGGACCTGTTGAACTGGAAAACCCATTATGCTTCCTATACTGAAAAGCCCCAAGAACTGACAGACCCTATGACCAGTAGTATACAAACACACCAGCCTGCCTGGTCGGACACAAGACAACTGCTTCCTACTTTGTTCAGCACAAAAGAACGAGGGCGAGGCCGCGGATACGGGGGGCCGAGGTTTCCCCTAGCCCCCAATCAATGTGCCTACTGCAAAGAGGAGGGACATTGGAAGAATGAATGTCCAAATCGTAACACAAGACAAGGGAGGTGGCCGGGATCCAGATGGAGCAGACCATCCCGAGAACTCAGAGCTGCCCACCGCTGAGATGTGTGAAGGAGACCCTATCTGGATCAGTGTGTCACATTGAAAACGGGCCAGGGTGTCTGCCTAGGAGAATGGGAGGTTTAAATTTTGAGAGAGACAGAACTTGAACTTCAGAGAGGGATGGAGCACACTGCGAGGTCCTGAGGAACTGCTGAGAGGCAGGAAAAAAGAACTGTTGGACTGACGGGGGGGTTTTGGGGGCTTCTGTGAACGATTGTATTGTTATCCTTTTAATATTGTTTTCTTAGAAAGTAACTGAAATCTACAAGCCATTTTGGCTTCAACAACTGCAATACCCACACCAGCTCAAGATTTTGCTGTACTATTCTCAGAGCTTTCTTTATCACATTATTAAGCACTGCTGCTTTTGACATACTTTCATGTTATGTGTTTTTAATATTATTGACCAGCTGCAAGAAAATGATATTACAATGTATGTTGTCTCTAGGGAACAGTACCAGAAGCTGTTTTTCTGATGACCCCTATCTGTCTCAATATCTGTCTCAAATGGTTGCTTGTCCATTGCCTTTAGTGGGATTACCTTTGCCCCCATAAACAAGAAAAGAAAAAGAAAAATTGGGACTGAAGGGAAATTGGCTGATAGGTATGTCTAGTATGGCTGCATCCTTGCCTGAGGCTGTAATACATTATGATGGCACGGGAAAAAAAGCATGTGGGCTAAGAAAATGAGTACCCAGAGCCCAGCACAACAAGAGTAAAGCCAGGGGGAACCATACTCTGAACAGAAGTGCACAGAGAATGGACCTAGCTAAGAAACAGGTCAGGCCTGAAAGCGCACAGAAAATGGACCCAGCACAAGAAAAGACATGCCAGGCCTGAACAGGTTAAACAGGCCAAACAAAGCTGGTGATACAAAGTACTCATATGCCCTGAAGATTACAGTGCCAGTGATTAATGAAGCAAAGGGAATGGCAGGGTACAGCCAGAATGACTCAACACTAGCAAGAATAAAAGCCATTAATATGCTGATAAGGGTGGATCCCAGGGAAAGAACCTTTGCCCCAAAGGAAAGAAGCCTCTGCAGACTTTTTGCACACGGCCCTCCTTTGTCCCAAAGGAAAAAAGGCCTCTGCAGGCCCTGTAACCTTTTACAGTCAGAACAGCAACTTTTGCACACGGAACAAAAACTTTTGTGCAGGAGTTGCTACAGAGGGTATAGGGTATGTGTTGTTTTAAACTCACTAATGCAAGTGTCTCTATTGAACACTCTATCCAAGACCTAAGTGATCTAGTTATCTGCCCATGGGTCCTGGGTGGTTTGTGAATTGGTTCACTTGGCTAGGGGGACTAAAAAAATCCCAGTGGTAGGGGTTCCTTTTATTTACTGCTATGTGCCATTCTGCCATGTTTTATCCCCATTCTTTACCGCTTCATGACCACCACCCTTGATACCCTGGTAGAACGCAAGGTGGTTACCATTGTCATGGCTCTGTCCCAAATACACCCCTCTGCGGCTTGCCTCTAGTAATACAGCCCTCAACCGCCTCTAGCGGTTGAGGTCTCACTTAAAAAGGGGGGAATGAGGCAGCCATGAGGTATAGCTGTAGGTAGCCCTTCCCCCAAGCCATGCGGCAAGCCATGAGGCTCTGATCAGCCTGACCCTTCCCCCGCAAGCCATGAGGTAATCAGCCTGCTAAGAGAAAGGCATTGAGATTTCAGTAGGCACCCTTCCCCCCACTCCAGGTCTGAGCACAGTATCCCCTAGCCCAGAAACCAACAGACCAGAGCATACCGGTTTGGACAGGTCACCCAGGTACCTCCCCAGGGGCTGCTGATTGGTGGGCAGGAAATACCTGTGGCAAATGGGATTGTAGAATGAGTTTAAAACTGTACTGTATATAAGGCATTGAAGGACGTCCCTCGGGGTTCAGACCTTTTTGTTGGAGGGTACCGGCTCTCTGTCTGATCCTGTGTGCACATTAAAGATCCTGTTTGCATTCCAGCCTGTCTGAGAGTTTTCCTTCTGTGGGTGAGTGATTGAATAAGAGCTTTGCACAGCGTTTGCTATAACAATATTAATGATCTGAATTCGTAACCAGTTAGAAAACTGCTCAGCATGGCAAAGAACTCACCTGTAAATACGCTTGTCACCCCCGAACTTGCGCCGAACTAACCTTCGAAACTGAGGGTGGGAATGAGGACTAAACTGTCGTCACTCAAGGAACTACAATTACCAGGTAAGTGTAATTTCAATTTCCTTATCATTCCTCCAGTTTAGTCCTCCACCTCTGGGATGTAACAGAGCAGTACCAACAGGAGGGACCCTGACAGTCGGCACACCAAATCGGGACCCGAAACAGGCGGACCCCGCCGTCAGCACATCTGGCCAAAACAGCTTGATGAAAGCATGCAGCGACGATCAAATGCTGCTTTGCCCAGTTACACCGGCGGCGCTAGACTATACTCAGCCCAGGAAACTGCCTGTGCTCCAGCAGAGAGAGTCCTCCCCCCCACCGGAGGAGGCCTCCCCTGCAACAAGTAAGACGAGATGAACATCCCCCCTGAACCAAATGGAAACGGAGACCTGTGCCGGAGCTTCACCCTTCCTGAGACCCCGGAACAGCCACAGAAGCACTCCGACCTATGGCGGAGCCCGGGACTGCAAAGGAACGACACAGACCTCTCCGTACGCCCAAGCGACTCAGACCCAATTGAGACACAAGTTCTCCTCCCGCCCGGGCGACCAGGAGAATCAGTGGTTGACTCACATGAAAAGAGGGTGAAGATACATTAGGCAACAAGGAAGGCACCACCCAGAGCACCACTTACTGAGGAAAAGACAAAGAAAGGCAACAGAAAAACTCCCTACGCGACAGCGCTTGGAACTGAGCCGGGCAAGGCGTCATCAAAACACACAGCCGCGAGCGTCAAAACCGTGACTGAAGTTTGCCGTAAGGACTCAAATGAAGCTTCGCCTAGCACCCCTAAAGCCAAGTTGCGAACCCACGGCGAAACGTAAATCCGCTGCGCAGGACACAATCGAGACCACCTTAAGAAAAGTAGCTACATCACTGTGCGTCCCAAGAGGCACGCCTTGAATTGTGCCTTTGGACCGGACTATGGCCGCCAACCGCCCTCTCAAAACTCTGGCAGCCAGCCCCCTATCCAAACCATCCTATCAAACCACAGGAACTGATGCCCTGGCAGCGCAGACCTGATGTCTGAAACACCAATCCTCAAGCTCCGACAAACACGAACGTAGACGAGCGAAGTCGAACGTTTTCGTACTTGAAAGATCTGGGAGCAAAGTTCAAGCTAAGGGAAACTGATGACGGACACTATAGGTCCTCCGCACGGCTCACTCCCAGCAGTTCCCCCGACTTCCTCACCAAGCTCATGCGAGACCAGGCGAAAAACCATGCCCTACCGCATACCGACCTCCCCCCATTACTGGAGAGAGGAGCTTAGCCAGAAATTACAGCCTGAGCAGAGAAACACAATCGCACTCTGCAAAGAAAGCACCTAAGAACAAGCCCAAGCAATTGAGAACACATACCAACGCCCATCTACCTACATGGGTGATGTAGTACCGGGCAACCAAACCCAGTGCGGAGAGCACACCTGACCATAGACTGAATGCCGGGGACATGTACAGCGCATTAACTTTCGCCATGAACTTTCCAGTGCCCAGAGGCACTCAGTCATGCTACCTGGACGTCACCATGCTACCTGGACGTCCCCCTGTTCATCCGCAACACGGACGTCCCCCTGTTCATCCACAACACGGTCCCTGTGAACAAAACGGCACAGATTCATTTATTTATTTTATTTATTTCTCTTATATACCGCGCTATTCAATATCAGTGCGGTTTACCTGGAACACCAAGGTTTTACGGTGGGGAATTAGACCGTAAATACAAAGAACAGGGAGCTCAACTTGGATAACGATATTAACTATTTACGGGGAACATGGGCAATGGAAGGCCAAGTGGCTTGCCCAAGACCACAAGGAGCATCCGTGGGACTAGAAACCCCAGACCTTCTGGCCCAAGACTGCTGTCTTCTAGTGGGATTGGAACCCCCAGACGGGCTAGTGCCCTTGCTAAGTGCTTAAAGACCTGCCCTGACAGAACAGGCTCAAGAGAAAGAGGAGAACTTCTCGGCAAGGGCATGCAAATGGAGGTAGTTGAGGTTGCTGCCTGTGCGAACCTGAGAGAAAAAGTACAATTCCACATGTCACAAACCCCCCCAAGGGATGATGCCAGAGAACACTAAATGTGATTCATGAGCAGCGCTGCCATCCTGCGGCCTTTAGGACAGTAGAGCATAAATTCGTGGACATAAGATCTGGAATTGTAGGAAGTTACAGTTGCTGGATTAGTAACTAACCCCTGAGAGCCTATGAGGAGGCCCTGTGGCTAGGACTTCCCCAACATGCAGAGACCAACCTGAGGACAGCAGCATGCGCATGGTCCCAGCCCGGCACAAAGGCTTGCACCAGCCTACCCCCTGGGGACTATAGACCCTAGTACAGGCTCTTCTAGGTCGACTGCTAAGAGATATATATATATATATATACACACACACATCCATAACCTAAAGATTCCTAAACCTGTCCCTGGGTAACCACCAGCGTTTAAGCACACCACCAAGAACTCCCGACTATCTTTCCAACTACAAGCTAGAGCCCTGCTCTGACGCCTACAGGTTTCCAATTTGCCTAATAACCCGGGCCGTAAAAGATGCTCCGCAGAGCCTGACCAGTAGGGGGAAACATGCGTCCTCAGGTCAACCCTGCTGTCCTCAAAACTAAGAATAAACTTAAAAATGAAGACATTTTCTTCTAACCACTAAGGGGAACTACTCCCTGATGGGCAAGACACCAAAGGCAACGGAAGATGACCTGCTAAAAATTCCACAGCTGTTTCCCCCACAATACCTTTTATGAATGGCTCAGAAGTAGAGGGGTCCCTGTAGGCAACGGACTAGGCCCAGGAGGGCTTTGATGGAAGAGTACAACCTTGCCCAAGCGTAAGCCTGCTCCCGACCCAGACTGGCCCCAGGAGGGAGAGGGGACTAACAGCAGATTAAAAGGATAATAAGGACAAAAAAGGGCTAAGAACCCTGGCCCCTTGGCCTCAAGCGCCTGCTCCAACCATCAGGTTATCAGACGTCGCCAAACCGAAAGCTATGCTGGGGGCGCAGAAGCACACAACCCACGGCAACCTGTAAGAAGTGGGCTTGAAGCCAAGCGTACCTGCTCGCTATGCCCACCCCCAGCAGCCTCTCCGATACGTTCTTCGGACCTGAAACTCAAAATGTAACCTCCTGTTCCCATAGCTACCTACACCTCAATTGAAGATCTCAGCAAAGTGAACGGACCAAGGAATGCAAGGGGAGAAGACTACCTTTAACAGCCCTCAAACCCTGCAAGGAGAAGGGATACTACCTGAGACACAGCTGTCCCGATAAAGGCTGCTACTCAATACAGAAACATTAACATTTCGAGTCCGCTCTTACACCCCTACGCGATCCGTAGAACCAGCAGGTCCCATCAGTGAATGCCGACACTGCGCCTAGCTATATGTCCCTGAATACCTAGGGCATCTAGGCTCCCCAGAACGGAACTGAAAATCCAAAAAGGGTGCATATAAACCCCCGGACAAGGAGTCTAAGGGAAGTGAGGACAAGGAAAACCAGTGCTTATTCCTAGAAACGAGCTATGAGAAAGGTTATCTAATGTACAGGATCTAATGTTTAGAGTCTACTGTTCGAGACCTGTCAGCAACCTGTGACCCGGGACAGCCACAATTGAAGGCAAGACACTGGCCTTCATAGACCCTGGTCTGACCTAGCATGGCCCTGTTCTGCTTTTAAGTTCTGCTTGTGAGGAAGCCCATGCCGAAAACCCTAGGCTGTTTGGAGGCACACTGTTGCCACCGAGACCCGAGACTCGAGGGTTCCGTGCTCGGTCTCTGCTGTCGCCAGACAGCCGCTGACAAGCCGATGGTGAAACCATCCCCCTAGAAAGCCTGGCTCCTGAGCTGTCTGCCGTCTAGAGAGAGAGAGGAGCTCACGCCCTGACTTTATGGGCCCCGCTGTCAGGAATGGCGCCCACGCAACAGCCCCAAACCGCGAGCATCTCCAGCAGATCCCGTGTCTTAAAATAACTCAGCTCACCAGAAGGGGAAGGATTTCCAAAGTAACTAAATTATCTTTATTCCCCCCCCCCCCCCCCCGTAACTTGCATTCCTTTTTTTTTTTTTAACATTTCTTTCTTTCTTTTTTTTTTAAACAGCAAATAAGTCGGGCCCTTTACCTCTATAAATGTCTTCTATATCACCCACCTGGATAGAAGAATCTGAGTGACTTTGACACCAATAAAATGATGCAACTATTCAGATATCGTATCTACTGGGGCACTGTCAATTCCGAATGTGCTCTGCACTCAGTTCCTAAAGGTACTAACAACTTTATAAAAGCCAAAAACCAACACGCAGAGCCGCCATGAAAAAAGAAACCCAGCTTACAAAACGGGTCTCGGGCTCAGCACCCGATGCCCCTCGCAGTCGCAAAATGGCTGACGCTACCGGCACGCACTCGAAAAGGTGCCAATAAAATAACGCGGGAAGCTAGGCCCAGTGAGTGCTCTACGCCGCCCGGGCGCTGAGGAAAGACTGTAGCCCCAAAATAAACCCCAAGAACTTACCCATTACTTACTGCTCTCCGGGATACTTTAACGGGCTCTATTCCGCGGTACTGTATACAGCATAACAGCAACTGCCGGTGAGCCGCCCGGCTTTGTGTCCTCGTGCCGGAGAAAAACTCGGGCCCCTGTCGAGACCACCAAGGACAGTTGTGTCCTCGCCCCAGGACTCTTCCCCGTCCAGTCCAGGGGGAGAGACCTGCAATATGAGCCCAGGGCTCCCCCCACTGACCAAAGACCGGGAGGTACCGGCTCCAAACTAAAGGATGGTGATCCCTCCTTTCTTTTTTTTTTTTTTTTTTTAAGGAGGCAGCCCTGAATAAATAAAACAAGGTAATTCACAAGAACTTCGAAAGAAAAGTGAAGCAAAATATAAACCGATATTCCTAAGGCGTTCCCTCAGTGAGCTCTGCCAGACTGCTAGAGCTGCCCCCGAGACTGCGGCTAAAGGCACTGTGGCCACCGGACTGTGTGCCGGGAAAGGAGTTCTGCCCCATACCATCAAGGGGCAGAGAGCCTGAAGAGAAAGACCGCCACATTTGAAAACAAAAAGGCTGGCCAGGGCAGGGACCGCAGAACGGACTTCCCATAAACCCAGATTCTCTCTTCTTCGTTAGTTTATTCATTTATTTTTGACACAAAATGCCCAGCAAACCAAACCAAATCCTTTCAAAACTATCTAGCCTGCTCCTTAACAGTTTCTTCAGTGAGCCCAGCACCTAGACTCACCAGGTCCTCCTGCTGCATGGAGACTGGACACACTGGGGGCTGATGGGGGATTCCAGCACTCTACTTCCAGTGAGGTGAAGATTTGATTGGTCCAGTCTCCAAGCTTCAGGAGGAGGTGCACTACCCAGAGGTGGAGGACTAAACTGGAGGAACGATAAGGAAAGTGTGGTTACTCACCTGTAACAGGTGATCTCCAGGAACAGCAGGAATCAGTCTTCACATATGGGTGATGTCGGCACTGACGGAGCCCACACAGGAACACTCCCCAGCGTCCAAAAGGGAAGTCTCTGGGAGCCCTCCACTGTGCCTGCGTGCCTGCCTTTCCGCCTTCCCAATTCCTCTCCTCAGTTGAGCTTGTACAGTAACTGAGAGGAAGAGAAAAAATAAATTAACCCTACAACTCCTAGGAGAGGAGAGAGGGTTGTGAAGGCTGATTCCTGCTGTTACAGGTGAGTAACTACGTTATCTCCAGGAATAAGCAGAAATGCAGTCTTCAAATATGGGATTCACTAGTCCCAGGTAGCAGAATGGCATGGGGGAGGGGGAGAACAGTGATCCCTGAAGCCAAAAGCTTGTAGCCGAAGAGTCTGGAAGAGTTGTGGGCCAATGGACTCTATTCCAGAAGGCGATACTCCTCCAATGATAGTCTGTATCTTGAAGTCCAGAACGGAGGGTAAGAATTGAATTTAAATCCAAAGAGGTGTTGGAGTACGGCTTGGCCAAAGACAGCATCCCGATGGGAGTCTCTGTCCAGACAATAGTGTGCAGTAAAAGTTTGAATGGAGGATCACGTTTTGAGATCTCCTCAATGGATACTGAATGGAGACTGACTACAGACATTGTCATAGACTGCACATTATGAGCAGTGACATTACCTCATCAAAAAGAGTCCTGTCTGCATAAGCAAAAGAAATATAATCTGCTATCCATTTGGATAGAGTATATTTTATCACCAGTAGGCCTAGGTAACTAGGATCAAAGGAAATGAATAATTGAGAGGATCTTCTGTGATCCTTAGTTCTAACCATTTAGTAAGCCAGTGCTCGCTTGCAGTCTAAGGTGTGTAGCGCTGCTTCTGCCCGAGATGCATGTGGCCTTAGGAAGAAAATCAGTAGGATTACCAATTGGTTTAGATGGAAGGAGGAAACTACCTTTGGAAGGAAATAAGGATGGGTACACAGAACAACCTGTCATGGTGGAACCGGGATAGAGCGGATCCGCCACCAGAGTCTGAAGTTCACTGATGCGGCAAGCTGTCTTGAGGGCAATGAGGACGATTACCTTCCAAGATAGAAACTTCAGTAAATTGGTGGCTAAAAGCTTGAAAGGAGGCTTTAGACGTTGAGCAAAAACCACATTGAGATCCCAGGTCATCAGAGGCGGCTTAATGGGTGGGTTGGGCAGCAGGAGACCCCACAAGAAGTGTGCTACTAAGGAGTGTGAGGAGATTGGTCTGTGAGAGGCTGCAATGGCACTAAGGTGAACTCTCACTGAGTTAGTCTTAAGACCTGTTAAGTGGAGGAGATATTGTAGAAGGGACTCCACTGGGCAGGCAAAGGGGTCAAAGTCCTCTGGGGGAGCACCAGAGGGCAAACCTACGCTACTTGAAGGCATAAGATTGCTTGGTGGAATCTTTGCGTGATACATGGAGGACATCTTTGACCGCCTGTGGCAGGTTGAGGTTAGTGAACACTATCCCTTCAGCAGCCATGCTGTCAGGCATAGGGAGTGAAGATTGGGATGGAGGAGAGTCCCATTGTCCTGAGAGAGGAGTTTGAGCACAAATCCCAGGCTGAGTGGTTGAGTCTGTGCACGTCGAAGAAGCAGAGGAAACCACAGTTGATGGGGCCAAAAGGGGGCTATGAGGCTCATCAAGCCCTTGTTGGCCTGTAGCTCAAAGTATTTTGGGTATCAATGGGAATGGGTGGGAATGCATAGGGGAGTCCATGTCCCCAGTGTAGAAGGAAGGCATCTGGGCCTGTTGGTACAGTGACGGAACCCTGGAGCAGAAGAGTGGAAACTGTTTTGAGGTGTAGCAAAATGATCTATGAGTGGGGTTCCCATATTTGGAAGATCCAAGCAGCCATCTCCTGATGCAAGGTCCATTCGTGTGGACTAAGGATATGGCTTAGTTTGTCCACAGACGTTGAGTTCTCCCGGGAGGTACACCGCTCTGAGATGAATGCAGTGTGAGATGGCAAAAGACCACAGGTAAAGTGCTTTCTCACAGAGGAGATGGGACGACCCCCCCCCCCCCCATTTGTTGTCCACCCTGACTAGAACAGGTTGCCCTGAAATTTGGGGTGGAAAACCTGAAGAGCATTTGTCAATGCCTGTAGTTCTAGGAAGTTAATCTGCGGGGCAGATTCCTATGGTGTCCACAGTCCCTGTGTGGTCAGGTCATTCAGATGAGCTCCCCAACCCAGATTGGAAGTATCCATTGTCAGGGTACATCAAGGTAGAGGCATCTGAAAAGGTGACCCGACAAGTGGTTTCTGTGGAGACCACCACCACTAAAGGGATCTGATTAGCTGAGGGGTGATGTGGGTGTTTCAGACGTCCCTTTGCTTGCGTCCATTGAGAAGACAGAGTCCATTGCGCTTGTTGCATGTGTAATTGGGCGTAGGGAACGGACCATGGAGGCCATGTGTTCTAATAGCCGTAGCATCTCTCTAGCTATTACCTGGCTTTGCTTTTGCACCCCCTTTGCCAGCTTGATTAGGTGGGCACAGCAATCCTGTGGAAGGAAAGCTCGAGCCTATTAAGTGTCTAACAGCGCTCTGACTTCAGTCATTAGAATGGAATGAGGTGAGACTCTGGGAAGTTTATGACAAAGCCTAGGTGTTGGAGCACTGTGATGGAGGTAGAGTCTTACCTCTTGAGGGGAGTCTCACCTGATCAGCCAGTCACTAAGTAAGGGAAGACGAATATCCCCAAGGTGCGTAAGGAGGCAGCGACTACTGCCATGCATTTTGTGAAGACTCTTGGGGCAGAGATTAGACTGAAGGGGAGAACCTGGTATTGATAGTGGTCTCCTTGAAACATAAAGCAGATACTGCCTGTGCGAGAGATGGATCAGTATATACGTGTACTCCTCTTTTAGGTCTAGAGAACATAGTCAATCATGTCTCTGGAGGTATAGTAGAATTCCTAAAGAAATCATTTTGAATTTTTCTCAGACCATGAATTTGTTTAGGTCTCTGAGATCCAAGATGGGTCTGAATCCTCCAGTTTTCTTTGGAATGAGAACTTATGGAGAGTAGAAGCCTACTCCTTCTATGGCATTCTGGGAGAACAGGGTGGTCACCTCTTCTTTTAAGAAAGTGCTTTGAAGGGGTTGTGTGATAATGGTTATGGTTATGATTTATTTAATATACCACAACAGTGCATAGCAATCTATGTGGTGTACAATCAATTAAAATCAGGAAAAAATGAAAAGACAGGACAGAATAGGAGAGTACGCAAGAGAGTTAGGTACAGCTTAAGCAGGATAAACAAACAAACAAACAAACAAAATAATCCCCTGAAAAGCTGGTGGGGAGTAAGGTTTAGAAGTGAAGCTGATAACCCCTTTGGACAATCTGGAGTGTCCATTGCTCTGATGTTATCAGGTGCCACCTGTGGGCAAAGTGACAGAATCTGCCGGCTATATGGAGGGGCTGGGGATCCTCCAGGGGTAGATTGGCAATGCTCTCCAGGAAGGAGTCAAAAACAAGGCAGAGGTTGTGCCTTTGCAGCTGGTTGGGGTTTAAGAGTCTTGGGCTTCTTGGGCTGGTGAGAGCCCTGCTGTCTGCTGAGGCTGATATGCAGCAGACAGTGGGTAAGAAGGATAGTATCTCTTCTTTTTAGAATAGAAAATTTCTTAGGAAGTGCCTTCCTCTTAGATAGGTCAGCAGTTTTCCTGGAAAGGCATTTAGGGCGAGATTGTCTGTTTCAATCTCTCCTGCTTTTTCCCTCCAATCTTTGCCAAAAAGGTTTTCTCCACTACATGGGATATTGGCCAGTTTATCTTGGACCCATTGCTTGAGATCTGATGCCTGTAACCAGGCCATTCTACGAGCCCCATTGCAGACTGCTGAAGCTCTGCTTGTTGATTCAAGGGCATCAAAAGAGGCCCTGGTAAGTAACTTAGAAATATTTTGGCCTTACTTGATGAATGTCTGGAATGCACTCCGCTTATTCTCAGGAGCATGGGGATGAAAGTCTCCATATCCTGGTGATATCCTTCAGAAACATACCCATTAAACCATGAAAGAGTTTATTCTGGAGGCCAACATGCATGCTTGGAAGCATCGATGACCAAAAGCATTGAGTGTTCTCAAGTCTCTGCCAGGTGGCATGGATGAATGGTTCTTAAAGCTCTTTATGCGGCGCAATACTGATTCTACCACCATGGAGTGGTGGGGGAGCTGAGTTTTTTTGGAAGCCTGGGTACTCTGGTACTCAGTACAAAGTAATGAGCCTCTGGCTGACAAGCGGAACCATGAGTGGGGCTTCCCACATGTGGAGCATAAAATACTATAAGATACTATGCACCAGTAACATTGTCGCCTCCTTGGGCGTGGGAGGGTATTGGAGTATCTCCAATTCCTCTGCCCTCGATTCTTTTTCTGAGGTTCCTGTGATGGCGAGCCCTGTTGCCATGTCATGTATGAAGTCCTGAAAGAATATATCCTCTGGTGCGGACCGATGCCATTCCTGAGGTGGCGAAGGGTCCAAAGGGATATCTGGAAGTTCTTGGGAATCGAGTGAACCCTTGTCAGATCGGAAGAACTGGAATCAGAATCTGGTCCGACCTCAATGCTTCATAGACATGTCGATACTGATACTTGGAAGTATTGGAACCGAGTGTTATGTACGTTTGAGTCGGTTGGATGCCGGGGGTCTTGGTTGGTTCCAACAATGGTACTGCCCTCAGGGGTTCCGTCGATGCCAGTTTGAGCGCTGATATTGGGGGCAATACACCTAGCTGTAGGCTCCGTGCCGAAGCCTGCACTCCTGGAGCTCTCAATGTTATTGGAACAGAGACTGCCAGGAGTCCTGCCAAACTCCTTTTGAGAGCCAGCATGTGCTGGTCCAAGGAGATGGCCGATATCTGGATGGAATCTCCAATGGGGCTCTGAGCCACCGTCCCAGAACATGTAACCTGTAGCTCTCTGGAGGTGATTCATCGGGAGTGTCCTGAAACCCCTCTTGTGCTTTGGAGGACAGATTCTCCTGCTGGGGCTGTTTGGCTGGCTGGTCTGCATTGGACGCACCTCTAGGGGAGTCATGATGCTTATACTGGAACTTCTTCTCTGGTCTCGGTATTGGTCTTCAATGCCGATGCAGATAACTTTGGAGTGGCCAGAGACTTAGGGATATGTTTATTAAACCGGGCTAACGGTTAACCCGGGCTATCTGCAACTAGGTCCCATTGAATAATATGGGATTTAGTGGCAGATAGCCCGGGTTAACCGTTAGCCCGGTTTAGTAAACATACCCCTTAGACTTTTATGTTTGGACTTTGAAAAAACCTGAGACCCATGAGAGGAAGTTGATGCCCTCAAAGAAGTGGAAGCCACTGACATCGGGTCTGAGGTGAATAATGATCTGTACTGTCTAGCTTGGTTCTTTAGGTCTCTTTTAGTCATTTACAGGCACAAAAAAACAAGAATTGGGTTCAGGCCCCAAACATTTTATACACCAGTCATGTTTATCAGTGACTGATATGGTACCAGCACACTTAGTACATTTTTTAAAACCACTAGTTGGCTTTTCCATGCCTTAGAAACCTTGTCTTCAGATTGAAGATAAGTTTATGGAGGCCTAGTTTAGCAGTGAAACCGCGTTAAAAAAAAAAAAAGAATTATGGGGACCTGTGTCAGATTCGACAGACCGGCATTGACCGGAAGGCAGAAGCACAATGTTCCACACAAAAAAAAGAGATGTTTTTTGGTGGTGACAGGATGACATGTCCTGCTGGCTCCACGGAAAATGAAGAACTGAGGAGTTGGGAAGGCAGCATGCAGGAACAGTGGAGTGCTCCCAGAGGGTTTCATATTGGATGCTGGGGGTAGCATTCCTGCACGGGCTCAGTCGGTACAGATGTCATCCATATGTGAAGACTGCATTCCTGCTTGTTCCTGGAGATTGGGTCATGATTAGGATCAACCACACCATGAGAAGCAAAAAACTCCAGTGGGGTATTCAGCAATATGCCCTTGAGACCTACGCTGACAGGGCTCAACTGGAAGTTGACCCTTCAGAAGGCTAACCAGGAACCCGTGACTTCAGCTGCACCAATCCAGCAACCATCTGCTGGAGACAGAAACACACAGGAGGGTGGCTCTAGCTGCTTCAGCCTTAGTATCAGTAATGATGCCACTGGAATCTTCTGATCTTTCTCTGTCTCCATTATCTGCTGGTAGGGGATGATAAACCTATTTATATGGACTTGTCTAGCAGGATGAATTGGAAGTTTCCTTTATAAACGACAATAACAACACATTACATCTATAAATACATCCAAATAAACTCATAGAAAAAATGTTTTAGGACCATCAACAGGAGCTTCTACACATATGGAAATTGTGCATCCATATGAAATGCTCAACTATTCATTTCATCATTGGTCCAATTTGTGATTCATTTACAAACATTAGTTCAAAAATGTATGCTTCATTTCAGGGAAGTAAGTGCACCAAATCCACAGTATCAATGCCATTTGTACTTCATTTATATACATAAGCTTCATTCAAAAACTTAATTCAAGAACTTAGTGAAATCAATGCTTTATCACAGGGGAGCAGATGCACAGAGCAGTTAATGTGGGTGTCATTAGCTCACATTAACCATCCTTTGTGCATTTAGTACAGGAGAACTTACCACCACAATGATATTTGTGGCTGCCTGTTTAGTGCAGCAGGGTCCTTCGACCTGCACTAACTGTATGAGGCTATACCAAGAAAGTTCCCATAAGTCAGCAGGGGTCTTACTCGGCACCCGTTCTAATTTTTGTCTTCAACCATAAGCTAAGGGATGATCCCCTAGTGCGCTCTAGTAACCATGCTCCTGAATGCATTCTAATAAATGCACATTACTACTACTACTACTGAGCATCCCTAAGAGTTTTTCATGCACATTCTTCTTTTGTTTAATCTGATTTTCTATGTTAGTTTTGGGAAATGTGCCTCTCTGGAATCATTGTATTTCACACAATGTAATAGGACTGGAGAATGGCTAATGTTGTACCTCTACACAAAAGTGGTGACAGGGAAGAAGTGTCAAATTACAGGCCCGTGAGCCTTACCTCGGTGGCAGGAAAAGTAATTGAGGCGCTCCTGAAAGAGCGAATAGTGAACTTTCTCAAAACCAACAGGTTGCAAGATCCCAGGCAACATGGTTTTACCGAAGGACGGTCTTGCCAAACAAATCTGATTGAGTTCTTTGATTGGGTGACCAAGGAACTAGATCTGGGGCATGCAATGGATGTCATCTATCTGGATTTCAGCAAAGCCTTTGATACTGTTCCTCATAGGAGGCTTGTCAATAAACTCAGTAGCTTGGGGATGGGTCCCAAGATAGTAAACTGGATTAGAAATTGTTGACTGACAGACAACAGAGGGTGATGGTACATGGAGCTCATTCGGATGAGAGGAAGGTGATTAGCAGGGTGCCTCAGGGTTCGGTCCTGGGCCCGGCACTGTTCAATATATTTGTGAGTGATATTGCTGAAGGACTGAATGGAAAAGGTCTGTCTTTTTGCAGATGACACAAAAATTTGCAACAGAGTGGACTCCCCAGAGGGAGTGGATAACATGAGGAAAGATCTACAAAAGCTGGAAGACTGGTCTAATGCTTGGCAACTACGATTTAATGTGAAAAAGTGCAGTGTCATGCACTTGGGTAGCAGAAATCCAAGGGAAAAGTACACAATAGGGGGTGAGAGGTTGGTATGCACGGTTCAGGAGAAAGACCTTGGTGTGATTATCTCTGATGATCTCAAGGTGGCAAAACAGTGCGACAAGGCGGTGGCAAAAGCCAGGAGGATGTTGGGCTGCATTCAAAGAGGGATTACCAGCAGAAAGGAAGAGGTACTTATGCCACTGTACAAGTCACTGGTGAGGCCTCACTTGGAATACTGTGTTCAGTTTTGGAGGCCATATCTTGCAAAAGATGTAAAAAGACTGGAAACTGTTCAGAGAAAGGTGACCAAAATGATTTGGAGCCTGCGTCAGAAGCCTTATGAGAAGAGACTTGAAGACCTAAATATGTACACTTTGGAGGAGAGGAGGGACAGGGGAGATATGATTCAGACCTTTAAATACTTAAAGAGAAATGATGAACAAACAAACCTCTTCCAAAGACGGGGAAGCTGTAAAACTAGAGGGCATAACATGAAGCTGCAAGGTGGTAAATTGAAAGGCAATGTCAGGAAATATTTCTTCACTGAAAGGGTGGTGGATGCTTGGAATGCCCTCCCGATGGAAGTGGTGAGGGCAAACACGGTGATGGAATTCAAAACGGCATGGGACAAACACAGTGGATCCCTTTACAGCAACAGGATAAAAGCAAAATAAACAGTACCATCTAACTTCTGAACTATCTAGCATCTGAACAAATAAGGGTGTCCTACATGGAGTGGTGGGTTCACCCCTAAACAGAAACAAAAACATGGGGAGGGGTGGCCTGCACAGAGCGACAGGTGCACCTACTCTTGCCATCTTGCTGGGCAGACTAGATGGACCATGCTGGTCTTTATCTGCCGTCACTTACTATGTTACTATGAAAGAAAATGCATTTCCATTTCTATGCCTAGTGGACCATCAGCCATTTCAACCTGTACTTTATGATCAAGACCTATTGGTGATGAAAGAAGTCAAAGAAGCATTGAAAGCATTATCAAAGAACAAAGCACCAGGTATTGATGGCAAGGTAGCTGGGTCGCTATGAGTCAACACTGACTTGATGGCAATAAAAAAAAAAAAGTCGATGGCATGCCCACTGAATTATTACAGCAATTGGATGCAGCCATTACCATACTTACAAGGTTCTGCTAGAAACTTTGGAAGACAACATCATGGACAACTGACTGGAAAAGATCTGTGTTTATACCAATACTGAAAAAAGGTGATCAGACTGACTGTGGAAATTATTGCACAATCACACTGATCCCACATGCCAGTAAGATTCTACTCAAGATCATCCAGCAGAGACTATGACCATACCTGGAACAAGAAATGCCTGAAGTTGCAAGCAGGGTTCAGAAAAGGGCAAGGATCGGGACACATCATTACAGATGTGAGATAGATCCTTGAAAAGACAAAAGAATACCAAAAGGATATCTATATATGTTTTATTGATTACAGCAAGGCTTTTAACTGTGTAAATCAAGAGAAACTCTGGACCACATTAAGAAGCATGGGTATACCAGAACACCTGATAGTTCTCTTGCACAACCTTCACACCTTGATCAAGAAGCAACAATTCGAACGGAACAAGGAGAAACAGAATGGCTTAAAATCAACAAAGGTGAACGACAAGGTTGCATGCTTTTCCCCTACCTGTTTAATTTATATGCAGAATAAATCATCAGAAGCAGGACTATATCAAGACAACTGAGGCATGAAGATTGGTGGAAGACTCTTCAAGAACCTTTGCTATGTTGATGACACCACAATACTGGCTGAAAGTGAAGATGATCTGAACCATTTGCATCTCAAGATCAATGAGCATAGTCTTAAAATGGGCCTGCACCTTAATGTAAAGAAGACAAAGATCCTGACAACTGGCAAAATCATTAAGTTCATCGTTGATGATGAAGAAATTGAAGTAGTGGACAACTTTAACCTGCTTGGATCAATAATCAAAGAAACAACAAGCAGTCAAGAAATGTGACGATGCATTGCTCTTGGCAGAATGGCTATGAAGGACCTAGATAAGATTCTCAAGAGCAGAGATGTCTCTCTCCATACAAAGATTTGACTTGTCCGAGCCATGGTATTTTCAATAACATCTCCCTAGACTTTTGTCACACTCCCTGAACAGATCCTCACACAACAGCTCAAATCTTACTCATATCCCTCTGCTCTCCCCCTCTTCTCTTCCTTTCTCATATGCCTTGTGGAACGCACCCTCCATTTCAAATAAACTTGCCTTTGTCTCTAATGCTCTCCATCTCCTTACTCTAACTGGCTCCTCCCTGAGTACTCAGCGTCAGTCGCTGCTCTGTGTCATGGTGGCTATCAATTCTCCCACACACCTCATCCCACTGGCCGTGGTGGTGTGAGCTTCTACTCTCTCCTTCCTTTCAATTTCAAACCCTCCTTCTGCCTCAGTCTCACTCCTTTCCCTCCTTTGAAGCCCATTCCATTTGGCTTTTTACTCCACTACTTCTCCGATTAGCTGTTATTTATCGACCCCCTGAGAAGTCCACTTCTACCTTTTCTCTCTGATTTTGACTCATGACTCTCCTTTCTGGATTCATCTTCCCCCTCCCTTATTCTCGGGGATTTTAATATTCATGTTAACACCTCTGACCCTTATGCTTTAAAATTCCTCTCCCTTACCTCCTCATCCAATCTCCATCTTTGCTCTACTGCCCCTATTCACCAGCAAGGCTGCTTGCCTTGACCTTATATTCTTCTCTAATTGCTTACCCTCAAACTTTTGTACCTCACTTCATCCTTTATCAGACCATCACCTGCTAAGCTTCACTCTTCATCACTCATCGCCTCAAACCTCGCCCTGTCTCCAATCTTTAGAAATCTTCATGCTATTGGCCCTTTGGCTCTCTCCTCCACTGTCTCATCACCTCTTTCCTCCACTATGTCATCTGTTAATGAGGCAGTAACTTCCTATAACACTGCATTCTTCTCTGCTCTGGATGTTCTTGCTGTACCCATGCCACGTCCTGTGAGATGTACTGTACGTCAACCCTGGCTGTCTTCCACTGCCTGCTATCTATGTTCCTGCGCCAGCTCAGCTGAGCATGCTTGGCTCAAATCCCATACCCTTGCGGACTTTCTACATTTCAAATTCATGCTTGTCTTTCCAGTCAGCCATAGCACTTGCCAAACAAGACTATTAGGTCTATCTGACTCTCTTGCCACTGACCCTCGCCATCTCTTTAGAACTCTCAACTCTCTCTCCTCAAGGTGCTTCTGCCTCCAACCCCTCCCTCCCTTTCTGCCCAAACTCTGTCTACATCCATGACAAAATCCACAAGATCACACTCCAGTTCCCCATGAGGTCAGCTACTCCCCCTCTTCACTCCCAACATTCCCCCTACCTCTACTACCCTTTCTTCCTTTTCTATGATCTCCGAAGAGGAAACTATTCACTTTCTTTGCTCATCCAAACTCACTATTTGCTTATCTGATCCTATTCCCACCATCTCCTTAGCTCCATCTTCTCTACTGTAGTCCCCTCCAACTCTCATATTCTCAACCTATTGCTCTCCACTGCAACTTTCTCAGCAGCCTTCAAATATGCAGTGGTCACTTCTCTCTTCAAGAAACCCTCATTAGACTCTAACTGTCCTTCTCACTATCGACCCTTCATTTCTAAACTACTTGAACGTGCGGTTCACCGCCATTACATTGACTTTCTCTCTTCTCGAGCCATTTTGGATCCTCTACAATCTGGCTTTTGCCCTTTACATTCTACCGAAAACGGCTCTTGCCAAAGTCTCCAGTGACCTGTTACTGGCAAAACCCAAGGGCCTTTACTCAATCCTCACCCTTCTTTATCCTTCTGTGGCTTTTGACACTGTTGACCACAACCTTCTCTCTGTGCTAGCCTGGTTATCTTCTTATCTTTCCCATCACTCTTTCAGTTATTTGCTCTGGTGGATCCTCCTCTACTGCTATCCTGCTTTCAGCTGGTGTACCCCAAGGATCTGTCTTGGGTCCACTCTTCTGTCTCTATACCCAGTCCCTTGGTGCACTCATCTCTTCCCATGGTTTTCAATACAATCTTTACGCTCACTCCCCCTGATCTATCTCTCTAAACCCAAAATCTCTCTGGCAATCCAGGCCAGGATCTCTGCCTGCCTTTCTGACATTGCTCATTGGATTTCTCACCGTCACTTGAACTTCAACATGGCCAAAACTGAGCTGCTTATTTTTCCCCCCTAAACCTTCCTCTCTCTCCTCCACACACATCCAACTGGAAGCTAAAACCTGCCATTTCTTTCTCTACAATATCAACAAAATTTGCCCATTCCTTCCACTCCACTACTAAGACACTTATCCACTCCTTAGTCACGTTCTGTCTAGACTCCTTGCTGGTCTCCCTTTGAATCATCTCTCTCCCCTTCAATCTGTTCAACATTCTGATGCGCGGCTAATCTTCCACCAACCTTGTCATGCTCATATTACCCCTCTTCTCAAGTCACGTCATTAGCTCCCTATCCATTTCGGTATCCAGCTCAAACTTCTCCTGCTGATCTATAAGTGCATTCACTCTGCAGCTCCTTATTATCTTTACTCTTATCTCTTCCTACACCCCTCCTCTGGAACTCCGCTCCTCTGGCAAATTGCTTCTATCAGTGCCCTTCTGTAGTGTCCCCTTGGGTGCACTTTTGGGTTTGGGACTGGCCTGGCTGGAGCCCCCTTTATGGTGGACTCCGTCAGTCCTTGTCAGTTTGGCACCTGGTGCCTTCACCTGGGGAAGAAAGGTGTTAGCGGGTAGGATTTCCCTCCTTTCACTCCCAAGAAACCTCTCCAAAAAATACCACTGTGAACAAGGCTGGCTTAAATAGTATTTACAATTTATTTACAAAATATCTACATCAAATAATGCAGTATGTACAACCATGTTATGGTAAGTGGCTGAAGCAGGTAAGGTGAAATAGCAATATAGGATACGAGATAGGGCAGTTCAAACAATCAATACATAATGACTTAAGTTAACTTTTAAAGCTTATGGATTTAACCTTATTAACCTGTTCCCTAATGCCCCTCCTTTCCCTACTAGCCCCAAGTCTCACCCACTGCTGGAGCTCTGGACCGGTGGTTGCTTGTGAAAGGAGATGTTTTGTAGATCTCTCCAATCACTGAGACTCTGGCCTTGGCTCCGCCTCCTCCAATCCAGAGAGGGTTTTGCACTTCTGTCCAAATAGGAACAACTGTTGCAACTCTCCCTTGAGCTGATCTGCCACTGGACCTCCCTGGGTCTTGTGGTTCCTAGTCCGGAATGAACTCTCTGCCGCTGCAGCTCTCATTGGAGCTGATTCTACCGCCACAGCTCCCTCTGAAGCTGATTCTGCTGCCGCAGCTCCCGAGTGAGCTGATCTGCCACTGAGCCCTTTCTGGGTCTTGTGGCTCCTATCTGCTGCATAAGCTCTTCAGAGTCTTTCTGCTTGCCATCTCCAATCCCTGGATTGGGAGGAGACCATCCCCCATCTTGACTCCTACCCCCAATTGAGTCTGTAGAAGGCTCTCTGCTGGCACCTTCACTCTGAGCCTGCCTAGGTTCCCAGGAGACTTTCTAGAGCCATCTTCAGGAGGGGAAGCTCTTTTAGATTAAGAAGCTTAACAGCCTCTATATTCTAAACTACATCTCTTAAGCTATTTTTCGGGGATTTTTAGTACCAAAATCAGTTTATCTGATGCCATTTCTCTTAGGGTGAGCAATTTCCACCAACCCCAGTATTTGCTTCTCCACCCTCTGATGTGTGCACTTTATTCCCTTACACTATTCTCTATAGATTTACAGAAATGAATGTGAGCAAATATTACCCTTGCTCCTTCAGCACAGGCAATGATTTGCATATCTCCCCCTAAATGTTCTTTCTAGCCCTGCTAGCCCAGTGACTGTTATTGCAGGCTGCTCTTTTAAAGCTGTCCCTCATCTGACCTCTTCAGTGACCATTTACCCTTTGATTCTACATTATTCAGCACATTCTCAAACACCCACCTTTGGGAGCAGGGGGTTTCACGTCTCTTCTATTGCTAACTCCAGACTTCGCTTCTTTCACCTTGCTGCTCCTTTTGTATGGAGCAAACTACCCGAGTCTACGTCAGGCACCTTCTCTGACCCTTTTCAAATCCACGCTGAAAACTCACCTCTTTGCTGCCGCTTTCAGATCTTGATTCAGATCTTCTTTGTGTTCTTACTATTCCCCCTACATGTATCCCATGTCTACAGCTACCGTGTTGTCTGTCTTGACTAGATTGAAAGCTCTGATGAACAGGGACCATCTTTTACATGTGCCTGTGCAGCGCTGTGTACATTTTGTAGCGCTATACAAATGTGTAGTAGTAGTAGTAACAGTAACATGTTATGGATGCGAAAGCTGGACAGTGAAAAATATAGACAGGAAGAAAATTGATGCCTTTGAATTTTGGTGCTGGCGAAGAATACTGTGTATACCATGGACTGCGCAAAGAACAAACCAGTCAATACTAGAGATCATCCAACCAAAGCTTTCTTTAGAAGCTCAGATAACAAGACTGACTTTCATACTTTGGACACATCATGCGAAGAGAGAGAGAGCAATAAAGAAAGACATCATGCTTGACAAGGTGGAAGGTCAATACAAAAGATGAAGGCCAGCAATGAGATGGATTGATACAGTAACAGCAGCTATGAGGCACCTGACTGAAGACTGAACCCAGTTTAGGACAGCTATCCAGAGGGTTGCCATGAGTCGATACAGACTTGATGGCAGTTAACTCAGCACTGCATATGGAATCTGGTTTCCAGTTGTTTCTGATCTGAATTTTGCTCTTTTTAAAAAGGTTTTTTAAACTGCTTTATCATTTCAAAGTGGTTTGCATTGTAACTTAAACTTGGTAATTTACATTACACAGGGACATTGATAACTTGGATTTTTCAAGGCAATGGACAGTTAGTTACGTGACTTGCCCAAGGCCACAAGGAGTGCTAGTGGGAATCAAACCCTGGTTTCTAAAATGCAGTAATTATGTAATGTCTAAAGCAACGGTGCCCAAACTTGGAGTCAGGACCCCAAATGCGGTCACATCATCAGTGGATAGGGTCACTGAAACATGTTCATTTCTCCTTCTCTCTGGATTTTCACTGGGACTTATGCCAAGTAGTGGCAGACACCAGCTAGCATTTGAGCTGTGAGCAGGTGAACATTCATAGGCCCTTGCCCCCAGATGGATATTTATTTATTTATTTAAACGGACTTGGTATACCGCTTTCTCATGAAATCAAAGCGGTTGGCACAGCAAACAATCAATGAAGGAGGTGTTGTCAGTGGCATGCAGTGGGTGATTTGTCAGTGTGCTGTGTGAGTGAGTGTGGTTGATTTTGATGTGAAGCTATATACATTGTGCGCTTATGATACATATTTACAATTACGTATTTACAATGAAGGCTATGTTATCTTAAATGGTTGGTTAAGAGTCATTCTGTGAGGTCCTTGAAATGGTCTCTGAATAGTTCAGTTTTAAGCTGCTTTCTGAATTCTTTGATGTTTGTTGCTATGAGGTGGTCAGGGAGAGAGTTCCATATGGGTGAAAGCTCTTTTTGATGTGGCTTGGTTTGTCCTGGTGTAGTCCTTTGGGGTTCTGATGTTGTTTGATGTTCCCTTTCTTCTTGGTCTTTTGCTGTCGTCAGCTGTTATGAGCTGTTGTAGGCTGTCTGCAGATAGGTTGTTTATTATTTTGAATGTGGTTAAGAGAACTTTGTAACAGACTCGGGAGCTGATTGGAAGCCAATGGAGGTGGTATAGTATGGGTGTGATATGTTCGTGGCTTGTACTGTCTGTTATGAGTCTTGCAGCAGTGTTTTGTGCTATTTGAAGTGGTTGTGTAGATTTTTTTGGGAGTCCTAGGTAGATGTGGTTGCCGTAGTCCAGGGGTGGGGGTGATGATGGCCTGGCAGACTGTTCGAAAATGCTCAGGAGCAAGGATGGGTTTGAGTCGTCTGATTGTCCTCATCTTGACGTAGGCGCTCCTAGTGGTCTTCGCAATGTGGGATTGAAGGTTGAGCTCCCTGTCAAGAGTTATTCCCAGGTATTTTATTTCTTGTTTTATTGGGATGGTAGCATTGTTTAGGTCGATGGAGGGCGTGGGTGTGAATGTTTGGTCTCTTGTTATGATCAGCGCTTCGGTTTTGTTATAGTTTATTGCTAAATTGTTTTCTTGCAGCCAGGTTGTCATCTCTTCAAAGCAGTTGGCTATGTTGTTGTAGTCCGGTTTGTTTAGATTGATTGGTGTGAATATCATTATGTCATCTGCATATATGGTGTATTGTATATTGAAGTTCCTGATGATTGTGCAGATGGGTTGTATGTAAAGGTTGAAGAGCAGGGCTGAGAGTGATGAACCTTGTGGGACACCCTGTGTGACGCTGATGGGTTGAGAGGTCTTTGATCCACATCTGACCTGGAGCTGTCTGCCCTTTAGGTATGATGTAAACCATTTCAGGGTGGCTTCGTGTAGGCCCGCTTCTTCGAGTCTTGTTAGTAGAGTTGAGTGGCATACGGTGTCGAATGCTGCGGAGATGTCGAGGAATATCATGAGTACGCCCATTCTGGAGTTGTCGATCGTTCTTAACAGACTGTCGAATAGTTGTGTCAGTAGAGTTTCAACCCCGTGGTCGGGTCTGAATCCATGTTGGCATGGGTCAAGGGGGTGGTGTATGTCTAGATGTTGTTGTAGTTGCTGCTGGACTACTTTCTCTATGATTTTTGCCAGGAAAGGGATGCTTGAGATGGGCCTGTAGGCTGTGGGGTCTGTTTTTGGTAGGATGGTTTTCTTTGGGATTGGACGTACTGTAGCTAGTTTTAGTGCGTTTGGCATTATTCCTTCTGTGAGAGAGTTTTGTATGATCTTCCGTATTGTTTGGGTCAGTTCTGCCTTTGATGCTTTAATCCATGATACTGGGCAGGGGTCGGTGGGGGCGGTGCTGGTGTTGAGGTTGGTGATGATCTTCGATAGCTGTTCCTTTGACGGGATGTTGAAGGTACCCCAGCTCTGTTCTCTTGAGGGGGCCCCGTCTATAATGGTCTTGTTGCTGCTTTTGGGTGGTGCGGTGAATTTGTTGGTAAGGTGGTCTGCATAGGTCTGAGGATCTATTTGTTGTTCATTTCTGTTGAGGGGTTCTTTGAGTTTATTACCTCGTAGAGTTTGCGGGGTTTGTTGGTGGATTGTAGGATGAGGTTTGTGTGGTATTGTCTCTTTTGGTTGTTAATGAGGTTGTTGTAGTTGTTTTGTTTTGCCTGGTATTGCTTTTGAAGGGGGGTTGATTTGTTGTGTCTCCATCGTCGTTCCAGTCGTCTCAGTTCTCTTTTTGCTATGCGTATTGTGTTGGAGTACCATGGTGTGGAGCTGGGTCTTGTGGCACTGGCCTGATGTGTTTTGTTAGCTTTCTGTTAGATTGGAAACCCATGCTGAGTACTGGGATCTGTAAACACATACTGAGACATAGGACCCTGGGCCGACGGCTGCTGCCCCAGTTTTCTGCTTTAAATGGTTGGAGGGAGGATCAGGTTGGAGACCTGTTTTGATTTCTTCATAATCTGGGGCCACATGAATTTTCCATTACTAAAATGGGAGAAAAGTTTGGAAATCACTGATTTAAAGGAATCACATTCGTCATGGAGGAAACTATTTCAAGATCTGTAATTACAAACTGATGAAGGCTGGATGGACTTTCTCATTCACAATGGTAGACTTATTGAAGTGCAAACACCCAGCAAAAACGTGTGTGTAGTTAAAGGAACTTCTGTTCAGATAAGAAGTATCCATATAATGAAAACTTGGCAAATCCTTAGCTTTGGATGTTCTTACAACATAAGCTAACTTTTATTTATTTAAACTCCATATATCATCTTTCTACAATTCAAAATGGTTTACATGAAACAGAATGTGTAAGTGTAGAATACAGCTGTTATTATCTGTCTCTAGAAGATTAGAAGCTGTGGATGTAATGGTCAGAGAATTATAAAGCATAATTCCTCACCTGTAACAGGTGATCTCCGGGAACAGTGGGAATTTAATCTTCACATATGGGTGACATCAAGTACCGACGGAGCTCGTGCGGGAAGCTCTCCAGCTACCAACAGAACGCCTTTGGGAGCATTTCACTGCGCCTGAGCTACTGCCTTTCCGCTCTCCCAACTCTCTCTCCTCAATTGAGTTTGTAGCTGAACAAAAGGAGTGAAAAACAAAAAAAAAAAAACCCTATAACTCCAAGGGGAGGACGGGTTGTGAAGAATGAATTCCTGCTGCTCCCAGAGATCATCTGTTACAGGTGAGTAACTATGCTATCTCCAGGAACAAGCGGGAATGCAACCTTCACCCTAGATCCCAGATCTCTGAAGAGTTGAACCAGGTCAGAAAGTCAGACAAGGTCATCTGAACCTAGACTTCCCCGCCAAGGAGATCTGGCAAGAAAGTAGGGCGGGGTGATAGGAGTTGTTTCTATGTTCCAAAGAGATGTTGAAGGACCGCCGGGCCAAAGGCTGCATCTTGGCAGAAGTCCTTGTCCAAGCAGTAATGGGAAGCAAAGGTATGGATAGAGGACAATGCTGCAGCTTGGCAAATCTCATCGATGGCTACTGAACGTAGATTGGTTACCGATATTGCCACTGCTCGGACATTATGTGCAGTGGCATGACCCGTGAGAGTAAGCCCCACTTTGTCGTATGTGAGAGAAATACAATCCGCTATCCATCTGGAGAGTGTACATTTAATTACAGGAAGGCTCAGGTGATTAGAATCAAAGGAGACAAACAATTGAGAGGACTTCTGTCTTCAAAGGATATAAGACATTAGGAAGGCTAGAACCTTCTTACAGTCAAGTGTATGCAGGGTTGCCTCTGCACGAGGTGTGTGAGGTCTTGGGAAGAAGACTGGAAGGATCACTAACTGATTGGTATGGAAAGGAGACACCACTTTTGGCAGGAAGTGGGGTTGTGTACGAAGAACAACTTTGTCATCATGAAATCCTGTATACGGTGGATGCACCATTAAGACCTGCAGCTCACTGATGCGTCTAGTAGAGATCAGAGAGATGAGGAATAAAACTTTCCAAGTCAGGTAATGCAGGTGTGTGGTTGCTAAAGACTCAAACGGAGGCTTGAGAAGTTGGGCCAATACCACATTGAGGTCCCACGCTACTGGGGGTGGACAAAGGGGTGGCTTGTTGAGGAGAAGGCCCCTCATGAAACGTGCCATGAGAGGAACTGTGGTGATGGGTCGACCATCCACAGGTTTATGAAAAACTGAAATACCACTGAGATGTACCTGTACTGAATTTATTTCAAGTCCTAGGAAGGACAGATGCAAAAAATATTGAAGTGTGGATTTTGATGCTTCAAAGGGATTTTGATTATTTTGAGAGCACCATGAGGTGTATCTATGCCATTTGAAAGAGTATGTCTTCCTGGTGGAAGGCATTCTGGAAGAAAAGACATTCTTTACAGCTGTTGAAAGTGATAGATGTTGAAAGACCACACTCTCAGCATCCACGCTGTCAGGCAGAGACTGCAGATTGGGATGGAGGAGTATTCCGTTGTCCTGAGATAGAAGACTCAGTTTGGATCCCAATGGGATCGGAGGAGTCTGTGTCAGCCGAAGCAAGAGGGGAAACCAAGGCTGATTGGGCCAGCGAGGGGCTATGAAGATCATAGATCCCTTGTCTGCTTGGTGTTTGAGGAGGGTCTTCAGGATCAGGGGAATGGGGGAAATGCATAAAGTAGTCCCCGATCCCAGTGGATCATGAAGGCATCAGATGCCAGACTGAATTTGGATGGCATCCTAGAGCAGAACTGTGGAAGCTGAGAATTCCATGGAGTGGTAGAGAGATTATCATGGGAGTTCCCCAAATTTGGAAGAGGTTTGCCACTGTTTTCGGATCTAAGGACCACTCGTGAGGTTGTAAGATCCGACTCAGCTTGTCCGCCAAGTGACTGGACTCCCCTGGAACATAAAGTGCTTGTGGTGGAGAATGGCAAAGTTCCATAGGTGGCAGGCTTCCTGGCAGAGAAGGGGGAGCCTGTCCCCCTTTTTTGTTTATGTAAAACATTGCCACCTGATTGTCTGTCCTGACCAGTATCTGACTGTTGGAGAAGTGGTGCTAGAAAACTCGGAGGGCATTCATGACTTCTTGAAGCTCAAGGAGGTTTATCTGTTGGGTTGATTCCTGGGCTGTCCACAGATCTTGTGTGGAGATGGAATCTAGATGTGCTTCCCAACCGAGTTTGGACACGTCTATAGTCAGGGTATGCTGAGGTTGGGGCATCCGAAAAAGTGAACCTACTAGATCTGTTGGGAGAGATTCGGCCAGAGGGTGTGTTACTTGTATGATATCCCATAGATTCCCTGTGGCCTGCGTCCACTGGTTGAGAGTCGCATGTGGAGTCTCGTGTAAGGTACTACATGTACTGTAGAAGTCATGCGTCCTAAGAGACACAGGAAATCTCGAGCTGTAGCAGTCTGTTGCTGGTGCATGTGAGTGGCTAGGTCCACTAGTTTGCTCTTGCGGTCCACAGGAAGAAAAGCTCTAGACTGTTGTCCAGTACAGCTTCTATGAACTCCAACCTTTCGGTTGGAGCGAGGTGGGATTTTGGGAAGTTTATTACAAATCCCAGAAGCTGCAATAGTGCAAGAGTTCTTTGATGAAATGAGCAGAGTTCTCCAGGAGAGTATGCCTTTATTAGCCAGTCGTCTAAGTAAGGGAAGACAGACTTTGTTGTTTCGAAGATATGCTGCCACCACGACCATACACTTTATGAAGATCCTTGGTGCAGATGCAAGACCGAAGGGAAGGACCCTGTATTGGGAATGGGTGCCCTGACAGGTGAAGTGAAGGCACTGTCTGTAGTCTGGATGAATCAGAATGTGAGTGTAGGCCTTTTTGAGGTCTAGGGAACAGAGCCAGTCATGTTCCTGTAAGTAGGGAAAGAGGGTTCTCAGAGAGATCATCTTGAATTTTAATTTTACAAGGAACTTATTTAGCTCCATGAGGTTGAGGATAGGCCTGTAGCCTCCTGACTTCTTTGGAATGAGGAAGTAGAAGCCTTTTAGCAGTTGGTTTGGAAGAACTGCTTCTATGGCTCCTTGGGTAAGAAGATTGTTGACTTCCTGCTTGAGCAGAGTATCCAGGGGAGGTTGGGTGGGACAATCTCCCCTGAAGTGGTGAGGAGGAAGTTCTCGAAAATTTAGTTGGTACCCTTTTTGAACTACTGAAAGAGTCCAGTGCCCTGTGGTGATGGAATGCCACTGAAGTGCAAAATGACAGTCTCCCTGGGATAGTGATGGGCTCCTGAATGTGCAGAAGACTGGCTGTGCTGCCTATGTAGGGGTCAAAAACTTGGCATTGTCGGTGCTTGGGTGGTTGTCTATGGCTTGGTTAATCTGGGCTTTTTTGCCTGCTTAGGACCCTATTGTTTCTGTTGGGTCCGATAAGCCGAATGGGAATATGAGGGATAGAACCTTCTCTTTTTAGGAAGAAGGGTTTTTTTAGCTGCTGCCTTTTTCATGGTATGGTCAGCAGTTTTTCTAGATAGCCTATTGAGGTTTGTATCATCCGTTTCGACCTCTCCAGCCTTTTTCCTCCAGTTCTTTCCAAAAAGGTTTTCCCTAATGCAGGGTACAATGCCCAGTTCATCTTGGACCCATTGTTCCAGGTTCAAAGCCTAGAGCCAAGCTAACAGCCTTGCACCAATGGAAGAGGCCCTGCTGGATGACTCAAAGGCACTGAATGCTGCCCTGTTTACAAACTTTGAGACATTTTGGCTATGTGCAAAAACAGCCTGGAAGGTAGGCCTCTTCCTCTGGAAGGAATTCTTCCCAGTCTCTGTTAAGTTCCTTGAGGAAGAGGTCACGTGACACATGGGCAAGTGAGGACATTTTTCACTTGCTCCGGGACCACCGCGGCAAAATCGGCGTAAAAACGGCGTTTTGAGCTCCTGGTGATCGGTGCCGATTGTGGGGAAAGTAACTTTAATATAGCCCCTATACTCTGCTGCCTTTTGGTGTTCCTGGATGCCGCTCCCGGTGCGGAGAGAGAGGGAGAGGGAGAAGGAGAAGGCGCCCAAATCTCGGGCCACAACAGCGTCGGAGATGCACCCCTCTTCACCGGGCGTGGAGAGTGGAGACTCGGCGTCAGAAGATTTGGCAAAGGAAGTGGCCCGACATTTAAATCCTAAGTTCGACCAAATCCTCACCAAATTGGAGGCGATGGGGGAGACCATGGCAGCACAGGGCCAGCAAATTGAAGAATTGGAACACCGTGTGTCAGCGATCGAAGATGATGACGGCCGGCAAGAGAGAATGCACGCGGATACACATGCACAGCTCTTGGCGCTGCAAAACAAGGTGGATGACCTAGAAAATCGTTCCCGCCGGAACAATCTCCGGCTGGTGGGCATCCCCGAAGCAACAACTGACCTTCAGCTGCTGCCGCTCATCGAAAAATGGCTCCCGGAAGAGCTGGGCCTACCCACGTTGGTTGGAGATCTGAAAGTGGAGCGCGCCCATAGGATCGGGCCTTGGTCCGAGACCAGAGCCAGACCCCGAGTGGTCATTGCTAAAATTCTGAACTTTGCTCATAAGGAGCGCCTTCTCAGAGCCTATCGACAGCATGAGGGTCTGTTATGGCACAACTCCAAAATTCTGCTGTTTCAGGATTACTCCACTGCGGTGTCTGCGAAGCGTAAGGAGTTCTCCCAGGTATGCACGGCTCTATTTGAGAGGAAGATTCGCTTCTCCCTGACCTTCCCGGCGACGCTAAGAGTTCACCATCAGGGCCGTAATTTGACATTCGCGACCGCGGGAGAGGCCAAGACCTTCTTAACGCAATTGCAAAAGGAGCAGCCGGCTCAGGCGGCGGCGGGCACTGCGGACTCAGTGCAATGAGCTCGCATGACCCATGCTGCTAATACTGTTGGTATCAGCTATGTGGAAGCGGCACATCTCCGAGAGAGAGGGGATCTCTCCAGGGAAGGTAGCTACCGGGACCTGATGCCATACTCCAACAACCTCCTGGAAGTTTGTGCCTCATTGGACCATAGGAGCCTATTGCCATGTTGCCATATTGCTATATTTTTTGCCTTTACTGTAAAAAGTATGTTTTGTCATTGAATTTCCTAAGGATCGTGGGGTAAAGTGAGTATGTGAGACCTACTCCCGGGGAAGCGGTTCCAACTAATTCTCATAAGGGGCTATTCCCCATTCCCCTCACCACTGTGGTCCTTTTCCTATCCCCTTCTTGGATGGCCGGGGTGGGGCTGGGGGAGTTAAGAAGGATTTGTAGCAATTTGTATAAGCCAATATCCGTCCCCAGCAGCCAAGCCGAATATAGTGTGGGGGGGGGGGGGCGGTGGGGGGCTGCGGTGGGCGGGGTGACCCCGGGATTAATAGTAAGCACTGGGGCTAGATGTATCTCCGCGGTGGTCCCGCGGTGCTCAGAGGTGACCTTACTCAGTTTTAGACTGAGGTGGGATGTGTGTTACTCAGGGGGGAAGGTTGTATGGAGGGGGGGAGAGGAGGACGGGGTGGCTGAGAGAGTGGGAGGGAAGGGGAGTTGGGGAGAAGGGGGGTGGGCGGAGGGTGGGGGGAAGAGGGGGGGGAATGGGGGGGTTCTTACGGTCACACCCGGGCAAGACAGCCTCTTGTTAGGGGGGGAATCGGATACTGGAGATGGGGGGCGTCCCAGGCTGGGGGGACCCTCTCCCAACCATTGGCATTGATATGGGTGAAAATGTTCTTTAATATTGTATTACTCTGAAAATTATTTCTTGGAATGTCTGTGGGCTGGGGAGTCCCATTAAAAGATCCAAAATTTTGCAAGCTTTGGCCCGGCAGAGAGCAGATATTGCCTTGCTCCAAGAAACCCACCAGACAGAGGAAGAGCATCGCAAACTCCAACGAGGCTGGGTGGGGCAAGTCTGGGGGGCCCCTGCTGTGGGTAGGAAGGGGGGCGTGGTGGTACTTATTCACAAAAATATCCGCTTTGAGGTTCACCAACAGATCCTAGATCCTACAGGGCGTTTCATTGTGTTACATGGCCTATTGGGGGGGCAACCGGTCCTTCTCGGTAACCTCTACTGTCCTAATGTTTTGGATGCAGCTCTGTATTCTCGCCTGGCATCACGAATTGAACAACTTCCAGAGCTGCCTTTGATTTTGGGTGGCGATTTCAATGGAGTAATGGATGTCGTGCTGGATACCTCGCGGGAAGGGGGTCCCAGGGATCGCCTTTACTCGGCCCGTGCACTCCAGCGGCTGTGCATCCGCTTGGGGTTGGTTGATCCCTGGCGGCTTCTGCATTCGGAGGAAAGGGATTATACGCACCAGTCCCGTGCACATGGGACCAGCACCAGAATCGATTATCTACTGCTTTCTAAAAGTCTGTTTGCCAAGGTGACTGATGCGCGGATAGGCCCCACGGAGATTTCTGACCACGCTCCGATCTGGCTAACGTTACAGGGGGTGGGTGACAGTCCGGGGGCGCGCATCTGGCGTTTTCCGCTGGAATTATACAGGGATACCCAATTCCGTCAGTTTTTGGTCCGCCGTTGGCAGGAGTTTGAGTCCGATCACGCCGGACATCAGGCTGAACCCGAGCTTGTATGGGAGACGGCTAAGGTGGTCCTAAGGGGCGATATCATTGGCTACATGGCTCGAAAGCGGAGGCTCCGGGCCGAACAAATTATCCGACTTGAAAAACTAGTTACGAAGCTTCGCCGACGGCATGCCTGCACCCCAAGTCTGGCTCTTAAAACACAGCTGTGGGAAAAACAAACGGCCCTGAATGAACTCCTGCACCAGCGGGCTAAAACGTCGGCGCTGTATTATCGCTACCAACTATACTGCCAAGGGGACAAACCGGGCAAATTGTTGGCACGCTGCCTGCGGGGCCCCCGAGGGTCGCGCATGATAGCGGCCGTTAGGGATGACCAAGGGACCCTTCATAGGGACAATTTGCAGATTGCCCAGGTTTTCCGTTCCTTTTTTCGGACTCTTTATTCAGCGGATGAGGGCTCCCCGGAACGGATGGTGTCATATCTACAGGGCCTAGATTTGCCGCGGTTGAGTGAGCCGGAGAGGGCGCTCCTAGATCAACCGCTGACTCTCCAAGAGGTGCAGCAGGCTATTGCTAAGGCGAGCTGTTACAAGTCTCCGGGTCCAGATGGACTGGGGGCGGAGATGTATAAGATCCTCAATAACCATATTTCCCCTGCACTGGTGGCCCTTCACACTAAAAGGACAGAACAGGGCGGCTTCCGCTGGGGGGGGAACCAGGCCTATATTACGCTCTTCCCTAAGCCTGGGAAAGACCCCTTACAGGCCGCGTCTTATCGTCCCATTTCACTACTCAACTTTGATGTTAAGCTTTTGGCTAAGATCTTGGCGGATCGCCTGGCAGGCGTGTTAGGTCAATTGGTCCATGAATCGCAGGTGGGCTTTGTCAGGCAGCGTCACGCGGTCCGTAATCTCCGTAAAATCCTCTCCTCGCTGGAATGGGTGAGCCGACGACGGCTCCCCTCGTTGTTAGTAAGCTTTGACGCGGAGAAAGCCTTTGACAGGGTGGATTGGAAATATCTCAAGTTCTTGCTCCCGTATTATGGCTTGGGGCCTGTTTTTTGCAAGATGGTTCACAGCTTATATGCGGATCCGACGGCGGCCATTTATTGTAACGGGGTCCTATCTGATCCTTTTTCCTTACACCGGGGTACCCGACAAGGATGTCCCCTGTCTCCCTTACTGTTTGTGCTCTCCCTGGATCCCTTTGTACGGAGCGTGGAACAATCTCTGGAGATCAAGGGCATCCGTATGGGTTCTCACGTGTTCAAACTGTCGGCCTTCGCGGACGATTTGTTGGTACATTTATCCTCCCCCCAGGTCTCTCTTTCATCCTTGCTACAGGAATTTCACCGCTTTGGACGCTTTGCAGGTTTAGCTATTAATATGGAGAAATCCGAGGCACTCGATGTGTTGGGCCTTTTGAAGGCTGGATGGCAGGGGGTATTTCCTCTCAGATGGGCCGAGGAGTATTTCACGTACTTAGGTATTCGGCTAACGTGCCAACCGACTCGGTTGTATCGTTGTAACTTAGAATGGACGTTGAGTAAGCTGCGGGAGCAATTGTTGGCCTGGAAATCTCTCCCCCTATCCTTGTCAGGGAAGATCGCGGTGATTAAGATGGTCATTCTGCCACGGATCCTTTACTGGATGCAAACTCTACCGGTATGGCTACAGAGGGGTGACCTCCGGAGGATTGAGGGGGTGATCCGGGGGTTCCTATGGAACGGTAAGAAGGCGCGGATACCGTTTAGTCGGCTAGTGGGGAAATGGGAACAGGGTGGGATGGGTCTCCCGGACTTAGAGGCATATGCCCTGGCTTGTCAATCGCGCCACTTAAGCGACTGGCTGGGGGGCACGGAGGTTTATACGCCGGTGGCCTTGGAAGAGGCGCTGGCGGCTCCAAATGCTTTGCTGGCTCTGTTGCATTTTGACAATCGGTTGTGTTGGGGCAAAGTTGAAGACAGTGTGCTTTTGGGATCGGTTAGGCGGACTTGGCGGCGGTTGAATGGGTACTGGGGGGAGAATTGGCGAGTCTCCAGTTGGCTGCCGCTGAAGGGCAATGCGCAGTTTACTCCGGGGTCTGACACGGGTGCGTTCTCGGTATGGATTCGACAAGGTATAGGTAATGTAGGCCATGTGGTCGACCTTTCGGGGAAATGTAAACAATTCCGGACTCTGAGGGAGGAATATGGAATACCGTCCGGACACTATTTCGCCTATCTGCAGCTCTCCCACTACGTACATTCATTATCGGTTATGGATCTCCGGGCGGAGCGCTCCGCGAGAATTATTGAGTTCTTCGGGTTGGGGGGGGAGGAACCGCCTTCCATTCGTGGGTTGCGGAATAGGGTGGCTCCCTTTAGGCCGATTGCTGATTATAGTTCGGTGGAGCTTGCCTGGGCGGCGGAAATGGGCAGTGCGGTTCCTCCTGGCGCAGTGCGGGCGGCTTTACAACATCTTGCAGAGCTGGCTGTGGGGGCTCGCTGGAGGGAAATACAATTTAAGTGCATCACTAGGGCACATTTTTCTCCCCGACGGGCCCTCCGCAGTCACCTTACCACCGATGGGAGCTGTCCGCGCTGCTCCGAGTCTCTTGCTACGCTGTTCCATATGTGGTGGGGGTGCCGCATCATACGGCCATATTGGGCAAAAATCTGCACCTTTTTGGTACACGTGTTAGGGCAGCGGGTATGCTGGGATGGGTCTTTAGTGGTGTTAGATAGACTATGCCCCACCCAGCCCAAAGGGAAATGGGAGCGTTTGCTGGTGCGTAAAGCCTGTCTGGTGGGTAAGGGTCCTCTTCTGCGAAAGTGGAGGGAACCACATCCGCTCTCCTACTGGGAATGGCGCAACGCCTTCCATCAATTGATGCTTTGGGAATGCCGCCGCGCTCGGGGCAGTGTGCGACGGTGGCCGGCCTTTCAGAGGCTCTGGGACCCCTACATTCAAATGTTGAGCCCTGGCGTTCGCAACGAGATTTTGCAAATGGGGTGTTAACCCCCCCCGTAGATGGTTCTTTATGGGTCGGGTCAGTGACTGTAAGGTGGGTGGGGGGGGGGGAGTGGGGGACGGTTGGGGATGAATATCTAAAATTTACACCTGGCTGTTAATTCTGCTCTGAAGGGGGATCAGACTCCACCCCTCTCGGAGCTAGTTATTGTTGTGATTTGTTTGTCTCCTGGTGTTTCAAAATAAAGTTTATAAAAAAAAAAAAAGTTCCTTGAGGAACATCCCCATATAGAGGATGTAAGAATTAATCCCGCTGGCCAGCATGGATGACTGTAAGGAACGTCAGACAAAGGAATCAAGATTTCTTGATTCCTTTCCTAGAGGAACTGAAGCATAGTTCTTGCCACTTTTGATACAATGTATCGCCGATTCCACCACCATGGAATGGTGTAGAAGCTGTGGCTTCTAGAATTCAGGACACTCCGGTATCCTATACATCATGTCTAGTCAGCGACCGATTGGGGAAACTGTGAGGGGTTTCCCACATCTGCAGCATGAGATTATGGAGGATCCATGTACCGGAAGAATTGCGGCCTCCTTTAGGGCAGTGGAATACTAGAGTATTTCCAACTCCTCTGCTCTCTGTTCTGGATCTGATGCTGCCAGAATCGATAGGTCTGCCGTCATGACTCGAATGAACTCCTGAAATGAGATGTCTTCAGGAGGGGATTTATGCAGAGTACTGATGGACGGAGGCAAGGGTTCCAAGGTGATGTCCTGGAGGTCAGTGTAATCGAAAGAACGGTGGTCAGAATCAGTAGAGTCCGAATCCGAAACTGGTGAGTATCAACGATGCCGATGGTGGCATGAACAGTGTCTATGTTCGGTGATGTCTTCTGGGTCTACACCTGGAGTAGTTCATGGGTTATCTGTTACTGATACCAATGCTGGTATCCATTCCGAGGTTTCAGTTCTCGCTGCAGGGTGCATTGGTGCCGAAGGCAATACCGATGTCGAAGCCTGCACGGGAGTCGATGGAGTCATCAGAGTTGATGATCCCGGTTGCGATCCCACAGCTGTTGGTGCAAGAGGAGCCAAAGCTGCAAGGAGGGCTGCTAAAGTTCTCTCTAAGGACAGCATCCGCTGATCCAGGGAGATTGCCTGCATCTGGTACAATGAAAGAATGGGGCTGGGTGCCACTGTACCAGAGCAAGGCAGCGGGGGCTCTCCGGAGGTCAAGGCCTCAGTTGCCTCCTGATTCCCCTTTAAAGCTTTGGAGGACAAGTCCTCCCAACGGGGATGCCTAGACCGATATCCAGAGTCGGAAGAAGTCCTGGACAAGTCCCGGTGCTTAGGGCGGGATCTCTCTCTCAATTCACAAGGAATCTTTGGACCTTTCCTTGGGATCCTTCAACTTCTCCGAGGACTCTCATGGCTTTATATTGTCTTTTGAAGATTTTGAAGGAGACATGTTTTTTTGGTCGTCTTCTCAGAATGCTTGGAACAATGTGAGCATGAGGATGCTCTGGAGGAAGTGGAGGCCAGTGACATAGAGTCCGATGGAAAGAGCTCACCAAACATTTTGGCCTGGTTCCTTAGGCCCCTTTTCATCATTTGTTTGCAGAGGGAGAATTCTTGGGGTATATGGTCAGGACCAATGCATTTCAGACACCAGTCGTGTTTATCTGTCACCGAAATGGTGCTGAAGCACTTGGTGCATTTTTTTGAAACCACTAGGGTTTTTCCATGGTTGAGATAGTGGGCATGAGGCCCTGAGGTAAAGACTTTTTTTTTTTTAAAGAAAAGGAATTTGAAACAAAATAAATAAAAGAAACGGGAAAACAGTATCGAGAGAATGTGGCAGGCTAGGGCCTACAATAGCCTGTAAAGGTATGAGAGGCCTGTAAGCTAGGCCTGAGTTCCCCCACTTGAGACTAGTAGGCTACAATACCGGTATGATTAGGCAGAAGCAGTTTCAAAATAAAGTTTTGAAATTCTTTTCTCCAGTGAGAGGGTGATGACCCGTTGGCTCCGCGGAAAAAGAATTGAGGAGAGGGAGTTAGGAGAGCAAAAAGGCAGGAGCAGGTGCAGTGGAGTGCTACCAAAGGCTTTCCTATTGGTAGCTGGGGAGCTTCCTGTGCAGGCTCCATCGGTACCCAATATCACCCATAAGTGACGATTACATTCCTGGAGATACTACTGTAGAAAGATAAATTACTTATACTAGCACAAAATATTAGCTTGTTTTAGTTAAGTTTTAGCCTCTAGCGAGGATCTGCAGTTTGAGTGTGGGACCCACGCTAGGTATTCTGTTAGGGTCTAATTCCTATGTAGAGTTCTGTAACAGCACAGCTTGTTTTCCAGTCTGCACCTCCCAACAGGAAGAACATTAAAGATCAGAAACAAACAGCCATCTCTCCTCGGATCCGGCGGCAAGTTGCTTCACGTCACACAGCAGCCTGTGACGCTCCCGCAGTTACCGCCGCGCTCTTGAGGCGGGAAGCTTGGCGCACTCCAGCTAGCGCATAACCAACAACGAACGGCTAGCGCGAGCAGGGAAGACACGCATGCACACACTGAAAGCAAAAGAACAGCGCATGCGCCTATTAGCGCGGATTACGTAAGAGATTGGTGGTTGTCAACCCTCGCCGGTTTGTTCTTCAGACACGCCCCCAAGTGGAAGAGTCCTTTCCTCCCTAAGCCCCGCCTCTCACCCAGCTCCTCTATTCCCCGCCCCCTCTTGTCCCTGCGCAGACTCAGTGCGCGGTCCTCCTCAAGCAGTATCTCCAATCAGGGGAACTCGGCGACGGCGTTATTTTCGAACCGAATTCAACATTTGTCCACTTGCCTTCTCCGGCCGCTGGGACCCGCAGCAGGTAAGTGAAGAGCGAGGGGGAGGGTAAAAGGGGCGGAGCTCTTACATTGACAGCGCATGGACGCGAAGTTAAATCTCAGCATGCTAAAGCGTAGGGAGTTTAAAAGGCAGGGAAGGCTCCTAATGTTATTGCTAGGGGACGGGCACTTAAGGCCGGATGCTGCTGGGGAAATGTTGGCATTCTCTGATTTCAGGAAAAGTTACCCCCTGGAGAGCAAATAGCAACTTTTTGGTGCAGGTGTTAGCTGTATAGTCTCTCTCGTTACACCTGTAACCACTACTGGCTTTTTGCTAATGTACTGACACTGGTTACTTTCTGCCCTGTGTTGCTGCTGTATTGTGCCGGAGGAACTGAAACGTCTAAAGGACGCTGGGGTTTTGGCATTAACTTAAGGAGGTAAGAGTTCGGGGTGACACAGTATGAGGGTTGTTTTCTTATATAGTAAGATAATAGAGTTTAATGCTATTTATTTAATTTACATTGGACAGATGGAGAAAGTGATTTTGTGGCTGATATCCAAAAAGACTGATTACAAACGTCATGGTGGCCAACCATGGCACTTATATATTGGCAGGATGTTCAGCAGCAGCGTCTTACCTAGAGCCCTGTGCGAGTGGTGCAGCTGCATAGGGAACAAAGGCTTAGGGGCACATTTCAGACTGCTGGCTCCCAGCAGCAGCAAAACAGACCTTACTTCCAATTTAAAACAAAAAGCCCCCCAAGTGGGTCCTTCAACACCGCACTTGTATGCAGTTCTGGTCCCTCACTCCCTTCCCAGATATAGGTCGTGTCAGAGGCGGGAGGGATCAGGGCAGCCATTCAAGCGCAGAGTTGCAAAGACCTGCGTTTGAATGATTGGCCTGGTCCCCCCTCCCTCTTCTGACATGACCTATATCTGGGAAGGGAGGGAGGGACCTGTGCGTGTTTTTTTTTTTTCCCACTGGAAGTCAGGTCTGTTTTGCTGCTGCCGCCTCCGAGAAGACACAAAGTGGTGGTAGCAGAACAAGGGCAGGCAGCTGGCTGGACATGAAGGCGGTGAGATGATGGGGATGGGGGGAGGGAGTGTGCCAAATGTGCAAGTCACACAGTGCAATTATGGCTCAGAATGACCCTGTTCAGCAGCAGTATCTGGCTAGGAGCTGTTGCTGAATATCGAGGCTGAGCAGCACTAGCTGGATAAGAACGGATAACTATCTAGTTAATGGATTTTTGCTGACTGAAAAGCCGCAACTGAATAGGCATCAACACTTATTCGGTTAGTGCAGATACCTTCTACTCTGCTTTGGGCATGCACCTGCACTAATTGGATAGTACTGGGGTGGTTTGTGGTGATATTTAGCAGCACTGTCCTCATACTGCTGCTGAATATCGTGGTCAGTACCCTTAGCTGGCTGCTGTCCTGTTGGCCAACCAGCTAAGGGTTCTGAATATCATCCTCATTATTTTCAGTGGGGTGGGAGAATCTCAATCTCTGTGGATAACTCTCTACTCCTCCCTGGTTTCTCAGCTTGCAACCTTGGGGGTCATCTTTGACTCCTCTCTCTCCTCCACACACATCCAACTGATAGCTAAAACCTGCCGTTTCTTTCTCTATAACATCAACAAAATCTGCCCATTCCTTTCTGAACACACTACTAAGACACTTAACCACTCCTTAGTCACCTTCTGTCTATACTATTGTAATCTACTCCTTGCTGGTATCACTCTGAATCATCTCTCTCCCCTTCAATCTGTTCAATTCTCCGTGGACAAGCAGGATGAGTCAGCCACACTTGGTGACGTCATCCGACGGCGCCGAGACGGAAGTACTCTCCATAGCTCAGAAGGGCTTTTGCCCTTCTGAGCATGAGCCCACTGGCCCCACCCCCCGGCCCGCCCCTAGCTAGCCAGTTCTTGTTCTTCCGCCTTGCCTCCAAGACGGATTTTTTTACTCTCCAAACAAATTTACTTGCTTATGTTTTTCCATTTCTGTCTCTGTTTTTCTACAGATCTTGCATCGGAACGTCAATTCCTCCATCCACGTGCTCTTAGCAGATGCGAGGAGGTGAAGGTTGCTGCCGCAGCTCGGGATGTGCCTCTGAGGCCTCCATCTCCAGCTGTGGGCCTCTGTTGGACAGCCCTGCTCCACGTAGCATGAGCTCTCCCTCCTTGGATCCCCTACGATGCTGCTCTGTAGCGCTTCGGCTGGCGTGAGGGGGGGCCAGGGACTCTGTCGGGAGACTACCCTGGCCCGGCGGACTTCCATTCCTTGTGTCGGCCTGGCCCGGCGGACTTCCATTCCTTGTGTCGGCTGCGGCTCCGGATGTGCCTCTTAGGCCTCCATCCCCAGCCGCGGGCCTCCGGTGAACTTCCGTGCTCTTCAGCTCTCCTCCCAGTCGGCTCTCCGGCGCTCTGAAGTCTTCAGAATCCCCCTTTCAAATACTGCTCCAGTCCTTCTTGTCCCAGGGAGTTCGGCTATCCGGCGGACACGAGGTCCTCATGGCGGCGGCCATCTTGTCTGATGACATCACTGGCCAGGCTCCTCCCCCGATGGCGCCATTGGTCGGAGATCCAAGTCTTGAGGAGGAGCCGCTCTTACAGAGCATTCTCTGCCTGCCGACACCTCCGCGCCGAATGGGACCAGCACCAAGTGAGTTCTGCGCCGATACACATGTGTCTCCTTCGCGCCGAACCGGCCTTTGGTGCGCTTCCCTGCATTTGCATTTGTATGGCAATTGAGTTTTCTGCGCCGATACACAGAGCGCCTGCCTTCGCGCCAAACTGGCCCTGGGTGCGCTTCTCTGCATTGCATTTGTTTTCTTTTTAGCAGCGAATTTCCACCAGGCCATTAAATGAGCCGTATGCTGCTGCCTCCCGAGTCCTTGTGCAGAACTAGCACATCCATGGTTAAGACACTGACCAATGGTGCAGGCTAATTGTATCCAAAAGCCATGTAAAATGCCGGGGAACCCTCCGCGCTGAACAAAATCACCGGCGCAGATGGAGGGGTTAGAGGAGTGTCATCCGTGATCGGCCCCTCCTTGTTGGATGACAATGGCGCTGCCGATGCAAATCTCAACCTTTTCACAGCTAGTGCTGTAATCTGAACCTTCAGGCCTTGGATCCTTGAGGGCTAAAGGCATTCCTAAATGGCCCGATGATCACGGCTCTCCCCTGCAGCGCCATGGTCGGCACCAATACTAAAATCCAAGGGGTGAGGGAATTCCCAGGGCTCTCCCCGCTGGTGCTACATTGTGCCGCTGAGTCAAGCACACGGATGTTCGTGGCTCCAGTTCTCTACCTTGCATCAAGTTTTTCTTCCTCTTTTGCCTAGTTTTAGCTGATGGGTCCCCACTGCATGTGCGTCGGATCGGCATGGACGGACTGCTCCTTGAGCCGATTGCCTCGCCTTCCTACGCGGACCCGGGCCCCTCATGGACTCCACGGTGCTTCCTCTATACAGAACAGAGCTACAGCACAATGGTTCAGACACTGGCCAATGGTGCAGGGATCATGGGTTCAATCCCCCACAGTGCTACCTGTTATCAGCCGGCTTCGACGCCACCACCCCCACCCCCACCATCTGTGAAGGGCTCAGCGATCCCCCTGCACCATCCCTTCAGGCGGACCACTGTACACGCCTAAATTCCCTGCACTGATCCCGGGTAAAGAGCCCCTGATGCCTGTCTGCAACGAAGTTGGCCTCCGGACGAGGACCCTCGTCGACCTACCAGCATATCAAGGTCACCTAGCAGTGCTTGGTCTGTGAGATCACCTAGCCAAGAATGGAGCCTGCACCAAATCAGCTAGCCTGAAGGTGGCATCGGGCTGTGTATGGTCTCCATACCCAAGCCCACTGTACAGACCAGAAACCGTGGAGAATAGGGTATCGGCAAGTGCACGCACCCCCTGTACTTCTTCACGGGACCCTGCCTCCTTCCACAGTGGGTCATGAAACAGGTGTATTCCCCATTGTATCAAACAAGGGCAGTATGTTTAATTAAAATTTGATATACCGCCCACACCAAAATAGGTATCTGGGTGGTTTACAATTAAAATTACATAGCTGCAGAAACTGGGAAAGGAACGCCATCATTAAAAACAGTAAAGAGGAAAGAAGTATAAAACAAATAAAAACGAAGACATGACTACAAGGGTAGGTCAGAAGGAGAGCAAGAGAGAAAAGCAAACAAAAGGGCAGGCTATGGGGGGAGGTTGAATGCCGTGGTGAATAGGTGGGTTTTTAACTTTGTTTTGAAATGCTGGAGAGATGTTTCAGTGCGGAGGGAAAGAGGAAGTGAATTCCAAAGACGTGGACCCAGGAAATAAAAAGCGGAAGAACGGGTGGATTCCAGATGGGCATGCGCAGGGGGGGGAAGGAACATGCGATTAAGATGAATGGAGCGGAGGGAACGGTAAGGAGTATGAAAGTGAACCTGATCGGCAAGATAGAGAGGAAGACCTGTGAAGAGAGCCCTGTGAACAAAAACTAGGATCTTATAGTGGATACGAAAGGATACCGGTAACCAGTGTTGTTGTAGGAGGAGGGGGGTGACATGATCGTACCGGGAGGCGTGAGTTAAGAGGCGGACTGCGGTATTCTGAACACGTTGGATACGAGCAATTTGGGACTTTGGGAGACCTGCCAGGACGACATTGCAATAGTCGAGCCTGGATATGACTAAAGAGAGCAACAGTGTAGCTAAAGCAGGAGGAGAAAGGAAAGGACGAACAGCTCGTAGTTGTTTAAGAGAAAGAAAAGACCGCTGGAAGCAACACTTGGGCTTTTTCCTACCTATCAAAGCTCTCCGTGTGACTATAGTGGCAACAGTGTGGTCAGTACACACTGCCAGGGCATCCAGAGTCAAGCCGCTGGTTCCAGTCCAGCTGTGGATCCTACAGAGCATCTTCCCGCATTAAAACGCGATAACGCAGGCGACAACTCGGTCCGTCACCTTTGGATCCGGACACACACCTCTGATGACCTTGCATCCTCCAGTGGAAGGCTTGGCAAGCCACACTCATTCTCGCACTGGCTAGCGCTGGAACTCCAGGGTCCAGCAAACTAGCCACCCCTTCCCCTTGCCAATGAAGGCAGCCAGGGATATCCGCTGCACAGGGACACCCCTGCATAAGCGAGGGTCGGAGTTCACCCACAGGAAACCAATCTGAGGTTGTCCAGGTATGATTGGAATTCATCTAGGAATTCATCGACTGCCAGAAGGCCCATGCGGTACACTTGCTATTGATGGCAGCTAAGGTTGGGTCGTGGGAAGTTATCGGGTAACGGGACTCCCCGCACCTCGAAGATGAGCCAAACGTACCTTGCCCTCATTGCACACATGCAACAACCCAGCTAACAGGGCTCTCTGGTCAACAACCAGAGGCCTCTCGTCCCTACATGCTGCAGAAATGAACTCAACTCCACATCGCCGAGCCATCGCAGCCTCCAGGTCAATTCCACCTTATCAATGGAGGAGCACCATCGTCATCATCATGATAGGGACGCCTCCTCAACCCTGTGGCGGCCTCCGTGTCCTAGTGCACAAAGTCACAGACCTAGGTCCCCAACACAGGCCTTGGAAGCCATGGCCTTCCAGACCAAGCCTGACTCTGTCAAAGAGCTTCCAGCACAACCTTCACCTCCTCGTTAGTATAGTGGTGAGTATCCCTGCCTGTCACGCAGGAGACCGGGGTTCAATTCCCCGACGGGGAGGCTAGCTGTGGGCTTGTCCTTCTTTAGACAGTCCCGGACATCTGTGACAAGACAATCCCTGAGCTCCGCAACACTAATCCTAAGCGACCTGCCAACGAGCACAAAGGGCTAAGACCCTCCCTATGTTAATGGGAACTGAGGTCCAGATTCGGTCCGGTTGGGGTATGAGCTCGCAACCGGAGTACCACCATGACTCCCTTCACTAAAGCCCGCCCTTACAGGCGAAGTGCCACAACAGGATAACAGCAATGCCACTACAGCTCCACTCTCTTGAGCCTGCCCAGACAGCACAAGGCACCAAGGTGGCCATAGTCCTGTGCCGGCGCACTAGAAACTCTGGGAAAACCTCCAGGCAGACTCCGAAGGGCACCTGTCAAAGGGGGCCGAGCCCTGGCCATCTCCAATAGCAGTGCTCGGCCATCCGGCCTGAAAACCTTACAATTTGGACCTGACATCCAAACCCTGCAACACCGGGCAGCAGCCAGCAGGGTGATCGCGGCCTACATGATCTGCACTCAATAGCCTCTCATGATATTTATGACTCCTCTTCTGGGGCCCAATCTCTGACCCATCTCAGTTGGGTGCACACAGTTCCTCCAGGAGCATACACTATGTACTAGCGAGCAGACTTCTGCAGTTAGCATCTTGTGGCTGCAACACCTCACAGAGTACAGCGGGTGCACACTGACTGCCCTCGGCTGGTGAATGTCAGATTTTGTGGGGGGCAGCTGAGCTGACTCGGCACACTCGGGTTCCTCGCTTTCCTTCCTCTGCCGAAGGTGGCCAGAGCCACAAGTAAGGCCCCCAGCATCAGCTGAGCCCTCAGTGATGCAAGTGGTGTAGCACAAGGGTTAATACATTGACTGATGAAACAGGGGTCATGAGTTCGACTCCCCGGTGGGATTAACCTACAAGGCTGCCTGAGGCATTACTTTCAGGCACGGTCGAGTATGCCCAGTCAAGAGGTAGCCATCCAGGTCTCAGGACAGCTAGACATTGTCCATGTTACCCGCGGGCGCGTAGTTGGTGATGGACCTTGCTGCAGCTGCTGACGGTGGGTCTTCCTGCACAACTAGAGCCCTGTTTGCGCATGCCTATCCTTCCTGGTGATGGCTCTGGTAGCAGGCTCAACAGTGAGACGGCGGCTGTTCCTGCTCGCAGTGGCTGCTGCGGCACCACTACTCATGAGGCTCCACCTGCTGCCCGTGTGACCATACACTCTCTCGGTCACGGCGGCGGCAGAAATACACTCCCGCAATCACAACAGCAGCTCCTGCACATGGAGCGTCTATACACTCCCGCAATCACAGCAGCAGCTTCTGCACATGGACCATCTACAGGTTCACTATTGCCACCAAGGGCGGCTTCTCTTGGTAACATGATCATTGGGACAGCGCTTTCATTGGGACAGCGCTTTGTACCGACCCCACTGGTGCATTACGCTATAGTGTCGTGACTCCACGCCTAACGGTACGGCGTCACTGCGTCACCCTACCGATTGCTACGGTGTCGCCCTGCCTAACGGTGGAATTCCGGGATTCATGGGCATGCCAATGAAACTCCCAGCCCTAGCAGACTGTCCGCCATAGAGATACAGCCCCACTGCTACATGCAGTGCCCTCCAAGGCAGAGGTCAGGGGTTTGTCCCCTCCGCCTTTCTTCCATTTTCCAGCCTTGATAAAGTAGCAGCACTAGGGGTATTGCCCTCTGGTTACTGCTATGGCTCCAGGGGTGGCCACCGTGTGGTGCAGTGAACACAGCCAGTGTGTTCAGGCGCCGAAGATCACCGGTTCAAGTCCCAGCTGGGGCCCTGCCGACCCAGCCCCCATACTTTCCCACAACTAAACCTCTAATTTACAAGACTGGGCACACAATAAAACCAGCCTTGGTGAAACGGTAATACAACGGCCTCCAAGGCGAAGGTCATGGTTTGATCTGGTAAAGGGGCAGACATAGAGGTCAGCCCTCGGGCCACTTCAATGGCTTCCGAGCAAGCGGTAGCCATTAATATAATCCATCAATATCATTCTGGCTACTTGCCAGGAATACAGTCCCTCACAATGCCTCCAAGGCGTTAGCCATGAATATAGTTCATCGGTGGCCTCATTCTTATTCTGTCATTCTGGCACTACAATGGCTTCCCAGGCTTTAGTCCTGAGTATAGTCCCTCAATGGCCTCATTCTGATCTGGCCTCGGCCTCCCCCTTTTCACCGCAGCATGTGCTAGCTTGGGAGGCACCAAGTATGGCTGACTCATCCTGCTTGTCCATGGAGAAAACGGAGTTACTTACCTGTAACATGAGTTCTCCGTGGACAGCAGGATAAGTCAGCCACACATACCCGCCCACCTCCCCGAAAAGGAGTCAGCCTCTGGCCTGGGCCCGCCTCCTAGCGGCTAAGACTCAGCTAGGAACAAACTGGCTAGCTAGGGGCGGGCCGGGGGGTGGGGCCAGTGGGCTCATGCTCAGAAGGGCAAAAGCCCTTCTGAGCTATGGAGAGTACTTCCGTCTCGGCGCCGTCGGATGACGTCACCAAGTGTGGCTGACTTATCCTGCTGTCCACGGAGAACTCATGTTACAGGTAAGTAACTCCGTTCACTCTGCTGAGCTGCTAATCTTCCGCCGGACTAGTCATGCTCATATTACCCCTCTTCTCAAGTCACTTCACTGGTTCCCTACTGTTTCTGCATACAGTTCAAACTTCAGCTGACCTATAAGTGCATTCACTCTGCAGCTCCTCACTACCTTTCCTCTCTTATCTCTCTCTCTACACCCCTCCTTGGGAACTGTGCTCTTCTGGAAAATCACTTCTATCTGTGTCCTTTTCTTCTGTTGCTAATTCCAGACTGCTCCTTTCGCCTTGCTGCTCCTTTAGCTTGGAACAAACTACTTGAGTCTGTACATTATGTGCCTTCTCTGACCCTTTTCAAATCCAGGCTGAAAACTCACCTCTTCGCTGCTGCTTTTGGATCTTGACTCACCTGATCTCCTTTGTTTCCTTATCATTCCTCCTAGATGTTTTCCATGTCTACAGCTACTGTGTTGTCTGTCCTGACTAGATTGTAAATTCTGATGAGCAGTTTTTAACATGTCTGTGCAGTGCTGCATACGTCTTGTAGTACTAGACATATGTTCAGTAATAGTATTATGAGCATAAAAAATAGATGAATTTGAAAGGTGGATGAAATAATGGCAAAATTACCAAAAGAAATTAAGATATGTTGACTCAAGTAGGTTGAAGAATCTGAGGGAGTGTGTTTTTTTTTTTTTTAAGTTATTATTTAAATATTTAGCTTGCAGCTTGTCGTGCTGTGAGGGTTTGTGTGCGTCAGTGATGCTGAGAGTTAAGCTATCGGTAGCTTAACTACTGGCAGGATCTCCCAAGATGGGTGGTTTGTCTTAGTCTGGCACCCCAGCTGAGACATGTCCATCTGGACAGTAGCAGAATGGGATGGTGTTGGCAGCGGAGGATCACATTTCTGTGACAATGGCAACAACACTAGAATTAGCTATGCGAAAGAAAGGCCTGGCAATCTACTTCTGTATCTTTCCATGAAAACCCATTGGATAGTCGCAACAAAACAAATTGCACTATAGTGCAGGAAGATGAGACTCCCAGTTTGGCAGGTACTCAGTTGGCTACTGGGGAAGAGCTGAAGACTTTTCAGAGTAAAGCCAGCCTTTATGATGTGGTTGGATCAAAGCTCTCGGGACGTCTGACTGCTGATGGAATTACGCATGAAATGAGAGCCAGAAGCTGCAAAGATGTCTTATATACTGGGACATGGAACATACAGAGCATGAACCAAGGGAAGCTGGAGGTATTCAAGAATGAAATGGAATGTGTACAACTTGATCTGTTGGGTGTCAGTGAACTGAAATGGACTGGCTTCAGGCACTTTGCACCAGATGATCACATGGTCTACTATGCTGGAAATGTGTGTTGCATTTATAATAAAAAATAAACTTGCAAGAATTATAATGAAATACAAGGCAATCAGTGAAAGATTCAGCTCTATTCGTCTAAGAGGAATGCCTATCAACACAACTATAATTCAAGTATATGCCCCAACAACAGTTGCAGAAGAGGATGAAATTGATGAGTTCCATGAACAAGAACATAAGATATGCCATACTGGGTCAGACCAAGATCCATCAAGCCTAGTATCCTTTTTCCAACAGTAGCCAATCTAGGTCATACGTACCTAGCAGTTTCCCCAAAAGACACAGGTTCCACAATGCTTGTATTGGGTCAAGCATTGATATCCTGGGTCCCTTTTTAATAATGGTTTATGAACCTTTCCTTCAGGAACTTGTCCAAACCTTTTTTTAAACCCAGCTACACTAACAGCCTTTACTACATCCGGTAACAAATTCTAGAGTTTGATTACACTTTGAGTGAAAAAAATATTTTCTCTTATTTGTCTTAAATAGTTTACCCTGTAGCTTCATTGCATGTCCCCTAGTCTTTCTATATTCTGATAAGGTAACGTACAAGCTGAAATTGACAGAACATGCAAACAGGATATCCTGATAGTCATGGGTGACTGGAATGCAAAAGCTGACAACAAAAGAAGGCAAAGTGGTTGGAAAATATGGACTTGGCAACAGAAATGAAGCTGGAGAAAAAAAATTCTGCAAGACCAACAATCAGTCTATCTATTCATCTCAAACACCTTCTTCCAGCAACACAAGGGGAGACTGTACACAAGGACTTCACCCAATGGATTGTACAAAAATCAAATTGACTACATCTGTGGAAGTCAATGATGGAAAAGCTCTATAACATCAACAAAGACAAAACCCGGAGCTGACTGTGGTACAGATCACCAACTACTAGTATGTAAACTCAAGCTAAAGTTGAAAAAGAGAAAGCCACTCATGAATGCAGCAAAATATGACCTGTGATAAGAAAGCTTATCATAGCTCAGGTAGGAGCTATAGAAAAGATGATGTGACTCTGAACAAGCAACCTGTCAGTTCTGGTAGAAGTAAGAAAACAGAGTTTTCACATAAGACTACCAGTCCCAGAATGCACCAGGTTTCCAGCAGCCATGAGAGGGGCTGAAGTGAGAAAATGTGTGTGCAATCAAGAGAGCTATGAGGTAATCCCTAAGCACTCATCTCAAAGGGCAGGGCCTGATTCAAGACAGCTGCGCTGTGTTAGGGAGGAGCACACATTAGGAAAGAATAAGAATAGAGCTTATTCTTCAGATAACAGTTTCAAGAACAGCTACAGAAAGAGCTTCGGACACAGATACAGCAACGGCTACAAGCTCAAGCACCAGTATCACCTGGAGAAACAGAAGCCAAGCCAAGCGGATAGAGAGAGAAGGAAACTCTCTGGAAGGAAGAGAAGAAAGGCCATTGGAAGGTCTGGGAGAGTCCAAGGCAGTACCCATACTGGGAGGTATTCCAAGTGCCAGCAGAGTCCATTGGACTGGATTCAGCCAGAGGAATGGATTGGCAGAGATAGGAATCACCAGTGGCTACCTGGAAGAGAGAAGACTGCATGTGGAAGGGACTTTCAGACCAAGGCCAGAAGGTATGTGAGAGGAGATCCAGTGTCCAGGGATCAAGATTGGAAGGCTGGACATCAGAATTGGATTACATACTGGCCAGGCTATACAGAGAGGAATAATGATAGCAGGAGAGGCTCAGGTATGAACACTGATCCAGACCCTATCTATAATAGAGAATGGCAGCAAGGGAATAAGCATTCTCATGATAGTGCCTTAATGAAAGACTCGTCTGTGCCAATGTATGATAGTGACCCTATGCTGATTGATGAAGGGGGAGATACAGCAGATGAAAGTACAGTTTACATGGACTGTTCTCTATCTAATTGCTATTGCTAGCTTTCTGTGAGCAAACACATCAGCCATCACAAAGAAACCTAACTTTGTTCTTTATTTCCACTGCAAACAGCTCTTAAAGCAGGATTTGGGTTCACACAGTAGCAGCCAGCCAGCTAAAGGCTTACAGCTGGTCAATTGATAGTAATTAAAGCTGCACCTGATTGTGTGTGTGAGCAAGGGAAAATCACTGCTGAGATCTGCGTGGAAAATAAGCAGAAGTTAACCTAACCAGCAAAGTTTATTCTTTTCTTTGTGCCTTTGTATTTGGTAATTATTTGCTAAGAAAACATTAGCTAATTGCCTGACAAGCTGAAGGTTGTTTTCTGGTTTACTTTGACTTTTTGTTATCCATTTAAACACTGCAAGCAAGTAACCTCATTTATATTGCTATCAAGCATACATGTGCTGGGTGAATTAAACCCCATCAATAAAAGAAGTATTTTATTGACCTTACCACTTGGTTTCACAACTCAAATTATTGTCATCAGCTGTGTTTGGGAGTGAATGAACTACAATACCCACAATACCTTGCAAGAATCATATGAATGTATGCATCGTCAAGATTGTGTAAGTTCTCACCCTAGGCAGCCGTCTGACAGACCTTGAGAATATACTGCTGGAATTTAAAGACTGCCTGCTGCTTTAGATACAAATGACAGAGCTTCAGAAGAGTTATGGAATGACATCAAGAAGGTTGTGTTGGAAGAAAGCGAGAAGTTGCTACAAAAGGTGAAAAAGCAAAAATAGCCAAAACAGATGATGGAAGAAACTCTGAAAATTGCCCAGAAACGCAGAGAAGCTAAAGCCAGAGGAAAAAGACAATCGCAGAACTCAACAGATATCCAATGTGCAGCAAGAAAGGACAAGGAAAAGTACTACAAAGACACATGCAAGGAAATAGAAGCAGAAACTATTAGAGGAAGAAGAAGATCGGCTTTCCTAAAGCTACAAGAGTTAAAGAAAAAATTCCAGTCTCAAATTGGAATGTTACAAGATGCTCAAGGTTCTATGTTGAATGATGCTAAGAAGATCAAGAAAAGGTGGAAAGAGCAAACGGAGTTTTTATATGATAAAGATCAAGTGGACCAACAGCTGTTTCAACCTGTACCTTATAATCAGGAACCATTGGTAATGAAAGAAGTCAAAGCAGCATTGAAAGCCTTATCAAAGAACAAAGCACCAGTCATTGATGGCATTCCCATAGAAGTATTACAGCAATCTGATGCAGCTGTTACCATTCAAGGCTCTGCCAAGAAATTTGGAAGACATCATCATGGCCAACTGACTGGAAAAGATCTGTGTTTATACCAATACTAAAGAAAGGTGATCCAATGAATTGTGGAAATTATCACACAATTGCTCTGATCCCATATTCCAGCAAGATTCTACTGAAGATTATTCAACAGACTTCAACCATACCTGGAACAAGAACTACCTGAAGTGCAAGCAGGGTTCAGGAAAGGATGAAGAACAAGAGACGACATCGCAGATGTGAGATTGATTCTTGAAAAAGACTAAAGAATATCAAAAGGATATCTATTTGTGCTTTATCGACTACAGCAAGGTTTTTGACTGTGTAAACCATGAGAAACTCTGTGCCACATTAAGAAGTATGGTATACCAGAGCACCTGATCGTTCTCTTGCACAATCTGTACATTGATCAAGAAGCAACAGTTCGGGAGGTGCTCAGTTTGTTTCCTGCTTCTGAACTGCCTGATTGCTTCCCAGTACCTGTGGGGGCTGCACTGATTGGGGAAGCTCTGCTGGAGGGCTATATCTAGCTGCTCTCACCACAGGACGCGGTAGCGGGTGTGTGCCCGAAGGGGCGTGACCAAAGGGGCAGGTTCCGCCCCTTTGGCGCCCCTTCAGCGCACTTTGGCGCAAAAGGAGGCTCCCTGTAATGGGGAAGAAGAGGAAACGATTTCCACAAAAAGTCCAACCTAAGGCGGTTTAAGGTGGTTGGGCCAATGGATGCCCATGTTTGTGTGGGTGAGTCATCGTCTTCTGCTCAGCGGTCTGGTGTTGGAGAGGAGGATATGTCAACTGTGAGTACTGCTTCCTCCTTTTCCTCTCTGCGTGTTTTGGGTTCTGCTCTGCCCAGTCAAGAGATTGGTCAGTTATCCGCTTCACATTCCCTCCCGGAGGAGGTGGGGCAATGTGATAACGGAGCGCCTTTGCTTCCTTCTGCTTTTTTATGAGTTGATTTTCCCTCAGAGAGTTTACCACCACCCCTCCCATCTGTGATAACGTTCGGGTCTGTTGGGGAAACCCAAGCTCCACCTGTAGACGTTTCTTTAAAAGATATTTGGGCATTGATTTCCCGAATGTAGTTGGCGCTTGGGGCTTCCCTCCAGAAAGTTTCAGATTTCTCCAAGGAAACAGTCAAAAACTGTCTGATCATGAAAGTAGGTTATCTTCTTTGGAGAGGAGGGTTGAGTTGCAGGAGACAGTTAATCTTTCTCAAAAAGGAGTGATGGCTACTTTTGCTCAGGATTCCTGCTTACTCCATCGTCAGGATGAGATTTTGGAGAACTCTCTAAGATCTAAAAATCTGTGCTTATTGAACTTTCCTAGGTAATGTATCCGATCTCCATTATTATTGTTTCAAAAATATCTTAAAGAAGTGTTATTTACTGATTTGAATTCCATTGTTGTCTCAAAGATATATTATGTTCCTTTGGGGAAATTAGTTAAGGGATCGGGTGGAGAGAGTGAGGCGGTGGATCAATATGATCATTTAGCTGCTTCTACCCTGGATATATCTGCTTTCTTGGAGTCCACTTGCGATGATATTTCCTCTAGGGCTACATTAGTAGTCTCTCTAGCATTAGAGGTAGATAAAAATAGAATTTTGCGTGCTTATTTTCAAAAGAAATCTGAAAAGTTTTGTGGACAAGTTATTCAGATGTTTCCGGATGTCTCCAAGGCTACACGGGGGCGATGTAAGGCCTTTTTAGAGGTGCGGCCGTGTGTTTTGGCTCTTGGAGCTGTTTTTCATTTGAAATTTCCCTGTACATGCCTAATAATTTTTCAGGGTAAAAGATATGTTTTCTTTGAGGTTGATCATTTGATGGAATTTTTAAAGGGCAAGACATAGTGAGATAGTGTATGTTCTGCTTATTCTAGTTTCTTGACTTAGTTAATGGAGCTAAATTGTATTCATCGGCAACCCATCTATTTTTTTTTGTTTTTTTAATACTGGCATCTCCTTGATGTGGCCTAAAGTTAAGTTTGGTTGTTATATTTTTTATGCTATATATTGTATGGTATATTTGTTTTTTCCCTCTTATGTATATCAAATACTTTATAAATAATAATAATAATAAAAAACAAAGCAACAGTTCGAACGGAACAAGGAGAAACAAAGGTTTAAAATTAAGCAAAGGTGTACGACAAGGCTGCATACTTTCCCCCTATCTGTTTAATTTTATATGCAGAACAAATAATCAGAAAAGTAGGATTGTGTGAAGATTGGTGGAAGACTGATCAACAGTCTTCGCTATGCTGATGATACCACATTACTGGCTGAAAGTGAAGATGATCTGAAACATTTGCTTCTCACGATCAAGGAACATAGTCTTAAAATGGGCCTGCACCTTAATGTAAAGAAGACAAAGATGACAACTGGCAAAATCAATAAGTTCATCGTTTGAAGGAGAAGAAATTGAAACCGTGGACAACTTTAACCTACTTGGATCAACTATCAATAACGAAGCAACAATCAGTCAAGAAATCCGACATCACATTGCTCTTGGCAAAATGACTATGAAAGACCTAGAAAAAGATTCTCAAAAGCAGAGATCTCTCTCCGTACCAAGATTCGACTTATTCAAGCCATGGTATTTTCAATAACATCATATGCATGTGAAAGCTGGACAGTGAAAAAGATAGACATAAAGAAAACGGATGTTTTTGAATTATGGTGCTGGCGGCGAATACTGCGTATACCATGGATTGCCCGAAGAACAAACCAGTCAGTACTAGAGGAGATCAAACCTAAGCTTTCTTTAGAAGCTCAGATGACAAGACTTCGACTTTCATACTTAGGACACATCATGCAAAGAGAGAGATCATTAGAGAGACATTATGCTTGGCAAGATAGAAGTTCACCGTAAAAGAGGAAGGCCAGCAATGAGATGGATCGATACAATAACAGCAGCTACGGGTACCAGTATGACAACAGTGAGCCACCTGACTGAAGACCGAACACAATTTAGGACAACTATCCAGAGGGTCGCCATGAGTTGACACCAACTCAACCGCACTTAACAACAACAACATCATAGAGGTCAACAATGGAAAAGCTCTATAACATCAACAAAGGCACAACATGGCGCTGACTGTGGTACGGATCACAGACTACTAGTATGCAAACTTAAGCTAAAGTTGAAAAAGAGCAAGCCACTCATGAATGTAGCAAAGTATGACCTTGAGAATATACCACCGGAATTTAAATACTACCTGCAAAATTGATTTGTTGCCTTAGATACAAATGACAGAGCTCCAGAATAGTTATGGTATGATATCAAGAAGGTTGGTTTGGAAGAAAGTAAGAAGTCTCTACAAAAGGTCAAAATGCAAAAATTGCCAAAATGGATGACTGAAGAAACTCTGAAAATTGCCAAGAAAAGCAGAGAAGCTAAATCCAGAGGAGAAAGAGAGGCAATCACAGAACTCAACGGAGATTTCCAATGTGCAGCAGGACAAGACAAGGAGAAGTTCTACAATGAGACATGCAAGGAAATAGAATCATAAACTATTAGAGGAAAAACAAGATTTGGCTTTCCTGAAGCTATGAGAGTTAAGGAAAAAATACCAGCATCCTATTGGAATGCTTCAAGATGCTTTAGGATCCGTACTGAATGATGCTAAGAACAAGAAAAGGGTATAAAGAATATACAGTCATACCATAAAGATCAAGTGGACTAACAGTCATTTCAACCTGTACCTTATGATCAGGAACCATTGTTAATGAAAGAAGTCAAAGCAGCATTGAAAGACTTATCAAAGAACAAAGCACCAGGCAATGATGGCATTCCCACTGAAATATTACAGCAATCGGATGCAGCTGTTACCTTACTTACAAAGCTCTGCCAGGAAATTGGGAACACAACACCATGGTCAACTGATTGGAAAAGATCTGTTAAACCAATACTGAAGAAAGGCGATCAGCTTGACTGACTGGAAAATATTGCACAATCGCTTTGATTCCCACATGCCAGCAAGATCGTATTCAAGATCATTCAGCAGAGACTACAGCCATACCTGGAACGAGAACTGCCTGAAGTGCAGGCAGGGTTCAGGAAAGGGTGAGGAACGAGAGGCATCATTGCAGATTTGAGATGGATCGTTGAAAAGACAAAAGATTACCAAAAGGATGTCAATAAAACACACACATAGATAACAGCAAGGCTTTTGACTGTGTAAACCATAAAGTCTGGGCCACATTTAAACAAACAAAAAAAAAAGCATGGGTATGCCAGAACCACCTGATGCTTCTTGATCAATGTAAAGGCTGTGCAAGAGAACTAACAGTTTGGATGGAACAAAGAGAAACAGAATGGTTATAAATCAGCAAAGGTGTATGACAAGGCTGCATACCTTCCCCCTACCTGTTTAATTTTATATGCAGAACAAATCATTGGAGAAGCAGGACTATATGAAGACAACCAAGATGAGAAGATTGGTGGAAGACTGACAATCTTAGCTTTGCTGATAATACCACATTACTGGCTGAAGATGAAGACAGTCTGAAAGATTTGCTTCCCAGGATCAAGGAATTTCCAAGTTGGAGCCACTTGGTAATAATGATCATAGCATGATTGCGTTTGATTTAATAAATGGAGGAAGGATGGCAAGGAAATCCACAGTACTACCTTTAACTTTCAAAAGGGAGACTATGATCAAATGAGGAATATAATAAAAAAAAAACAAAAAAAAAAAACTAAAAGGAGCAGTTGGAAAGGTTAAAGATTTACATCAAACTTGGGGGGGTGTTCAAAAATACTATCTTGGAAGCCCAGACTAGCTGTATTCCACGCTTTAAGAAAAGTGAAAGGAAGTCCAAAAAACTGCCAGCATGGTTTAAAGGTGAGGTCAGAGAAGCTGTTGCCAAAAGAAGCATCTTTCAGGAAATGGAAAAAGGAGCCAAATGACAAACTGGAATCAACATAACATAAGCACTGGCAAGTTAGATGCAAGGCTTTGATAAGGCAGGCAAAGAGAATTTGAGAAGAAGCTTGCTGTGGAAGCAGAAACACATAGGTTTTTTCCTATGAATGTACTTGAAAAAGTCTTATGAGTCAATTGGACTATTAGATAATAGAGGGGTAAAGTGGGGCACTAAGAGGGGACAAGGCCATAGCGGAGAGACTCTGAATGAATTCTTTGCTTCGGTCTTTACTGAGGAAGATGTAGGGATGTTACCCATGACTTAAACAGTATTTAAAGGTAATGCCGCAGAAGACTTGAAAGAAATATCGATACACTGGGAAGGTGTATTACAACTATTTGATAAACTGAAGAGTAGCAAATCACCTGGACCGGATGTTATACATCCATGGTTGTTGAAAGAAATGAAATGTGAGATTGCAGACCTACTATTAGCTCACAGATTACTATCATTAAAATTATCTGTAATGCCTGAAGATTGGAGGATGGCCAACGTAACGCCAATTTTTAAAAAGAGTTCCAGGGGTGATCTGGGAAACTACTGATGTCCGTACCAGGAAAATGGCAGAAACCATTATTAAGAACAAAATTACTTAACATAGATAGTCGGTCATAGTTTAATGTGACAAAGCCAACATGGACTTAATCAAGAAAAGTCTTGTCTCACTAATTTGCTATATTTTTTGAAGGTGTGAATAAAGAGGCGAGCCAGTTGATATGGAGTATCTGAATTTACCGAAAACCTTTGATAAGGTGCCTCATGAGAGACTCTTAAGGAAATTAAAAAGTCATGGGATAGGAGGAAGTGTACTATTGTGGATCGGGAACGGGTTAAAAGCTTGAAAGCAGAAGGTAGAGCTAAATGGCCAATTTTCCCAATGGAGAAAGGTGAATAGTGAATAGTGGAGTACCCGCACTGATGTAAACTGCACTGATGCAGAATAGCGCAGTATATAAGAGAATGTAAATAAATAAATACCCCAGGGATCAGTGCTGGGTCAGCAGTTTGCAGGATGAGGAGGGAAGAGGGGGAGGGAGGAGGGGAAGGGCAAGGATCTATGGAAGGGGTGTAATCTCAATGGTAGAACCCACAGGTAGGGGGGAGTGGAGGTAAAGGCCTGGTGGAAGAGGTGAGTCTTAAGAAGGGCTTTGAACCAGGGGAAGGATAGTTGTGCGAAGAGAGTGTGGGAGTGAGTTCCAGAGGGCAGGACTTAGGAAAAAGAAGGCTGAGCGGCGAGTGAGTTCATGATGAGTCTGAGACGGAGACGTAATGAAGATAGTTGTAAAATGTGCCTGCACTTTTAATGTAAAGACAAAAATCCTGACAACTGGCAAAATCAATAAGTTCATCATTGATGGAGAAGAAATTGAAATAGTTGACAACTTTTAACCTACTTGAATCGAGAATTAATAAAGTTGATGGAGGTTTTTACTTACTGAGGTGAAACAAAAAGCAGCAGTGTATGGTGATAAACAGTTTCTGTATCCTTTTGCTAGACCAGTCCAGACAAGTGGGTTGTGTTCCCCTACCAGCAGATTGGTGGAGATAAAGAACCAATGAAAAGCCTAGGTTTCAATGATATCACTTCTATGCCTTTGTTCACCTCAGCCGCCAGAGGCCTCTTCAGTGTATTTTTGTCTCCATCAGATGACTGATAGATTTTTCTCCTTTCTGCAGAAGCTTGAGAAGAGATTGATTAAATGCTCATGAATGACCTCCTTGAGAGTGACTCTCTCACTTGAGCGTGACATGGGAGGCTCCACTAGACTGCGGCCTTTATGGTAGTCATAGGAGGAGGGAAAATTTTGGTTCAGCTTCATACACTTTTCACAATAAGAGCCTGTTAAGCAGCCAGAAATTGGAAGGATCTGGTAGAGTGCAGCAGCCTCACAAAGCCTCAGCACCCCCTCCCTCTTCTGTTTCCTCCCCCCCCCCCCCCTGCTCTTTCCCAAAGATTGCAAAAGGCTCTCAAAGGCATTTGCCTGCCAGCCACCTTTTAAATGCCATGCTGCTAAAGCAGTTTCAAGGGAGTAGAGCTGAGCCTGGCACAGATTCTCTGCCTGGGGCTCTCAGGGGGTAAGTACCAAGACTTGACTTTGTCCTTGTTGGGGGCTCCCAATTCTGTCTTCTTGTGGTGCAATTTGGGGTGGACCACTGGTGACAGTTGGCACAGTGTAGGAGTTTCCTGTTTTTTAGCATGTGTTAATAGCGTTTTTTCCTATGGTGCACCTGGCCGTTGCGTGGATTGTACATGCATTTCACCTAAGCAGCTCAAATGCACATTCCTACCCATCTCCTATAACATGTGCTACAGTAAAAGCGTAGTTGATGCACACCTTTGGGTCACCACGACCTTAGCGCATGCTGTTATGATACTTATCTTAACTTTCTATGTCTTCTTTCAGGAAATATTGTTTGACCTGTGGCAAGCGAGGTGCCTCATCTCCAGATTCTGGACTCTGCTCTTCTTGCAGAGTTGTCCCTGGAGAGCCTGCTTCCCTTCTCTCTGTAGGAGGTGATGGATGGCACTATGGGTAAGGATATCTAGTTGACTGAAGGGTCTGGCGACCATGCTGTGACCCGCTCCTTATTCACTCAGGGGGTCTGCGGCGGCGTTGCTTCCATGTAGGGGAGTCATTTCTGAGAGTAGAGCTTCTGAATTCCACATTGTCCTCCCTGGAATACTTTTTTTTTTTTTTCTTTTTTTTTTTTTTGCACCAGGTCTGGTCCTTCTGGCATGGAAATTCAGACTCTGCGACTTCTAGTTGTCCCTGGTTGCAGTCTCATGTAGGACAGGCTGAGAGTGGAAGCCCTGTTCATTTACCTTTGGCTAAGCATCCCTGCAAGGGGTGCCATCTGGAGATAGGGAACAGCTGGGAGTTGTTCAAGGTTTTGACTGACTTGGATTCAGATGGCTCAGTTCTGGGCTCTGATGTGGATAAAGTACTCTCACCTTCAGAAGATTCTGGAAGGAGGAACTGGTGGTGTTTGCTGGAGTCTCATCCGCCTGGAACTTGATGGATGCTTCGGGCATGGAACAGGAGATGAAGGTGGACTCGCTCCTTCAAGGAGTTTGGAAATGCACTACTGTCTTCCCATTCCCAGATGTTATCAAAGATATGATCTAGCCAAAGTGGGACTCTCCTGACTCCCCGCCTAATTAAGGGTGTGTAAGAAGATCTGCACTCTCCTGGAGGAGGAGTGTCGAGTGGTTTGGTGTTCCCAAGGTGGATGCACAGGTCACGACGGTTACCAGATGGACCACCATTCCTGTGAAAGGCAAAATGCAATGTGATGGTCCTTAAAGGATTTTCTGGACCGTACAGTGGCTTTGTAGTTGAAGAGCCAGTTCGCTGTGGCGGGCTGCTATTCTGCAGCTGGCAGTATGTGCTAGCCTGATGTCTTGAGCCCTACTCCAATGGATCCAGTCTTCTGCTGGATAATACTACCCTTCTTTTGGAGTCAGTTGTGGCCTTTCTTTCTGATGCCTTGTATGTTTGGTGGCCAGAGATGGTGCCCTGACAATGGTGTCATGACATTGTTTGGCTCCGGCATTGGGCAGCAGAATCATCTTCCAAAGCCTGGTTGGCCCAACTGGCTTATAAGGGGAATCTTCTTTTTGAAGTCACTTTGGAGAAGACAGTGAAGGATCTGGTCGAGATGAAATCTTACCACCTTCTGGAAGACAGATCCAGGGGGCCTGTGAAGTGGGCTGGTGCCCCTTTCTCGTCAGCCTCTGCCCATACACGGAGGGCGCGCTGCCCACATCCCCAGGGGTCTCTGGACTTTCGTGGTTACTGACCTGGAAGACCTTCCTCCCCCCCCCCCCAACCCCCTCTGCTTCGAAGCTTCAGACCCGTTTTTCATTCCTTTTGTGGAGCACATGAGCTTAGGGACTCTTTCCCCTCCAGAGGAGGACCCTCCCAGACTTGCATAATGAAGGTTTGGGGACCCATTCCCTGGTTCCTCTAGTTGGAAGCAGGCTTTGCCATTTCATCCAGGAATGAACCTGGGTTACCAAGGATCTCTGGGTGCTAGACACCATTCAGTTCGGCGATGTCCTGGAATGTAAGGAGCTGATTCCGAATGCCTTCATAATCTCCCCTTGTGGGTCTGCAATCAAAAGTGCTGCTGTGCAGGAACACCTTCGACAAGTTGCTGCACCTAAGGGCAATGGTGCCCATCCTTTACCCCCCCCCCCCCCCGAAGAGTGGGGCAAGGGCAGATACACAATCTCTTTCGTAGTTTCCAAAATAGATGGTTCTTTCCATCCCAAACTGGACCTCAAAACGGTCAATGAGCACTTGTTCTTCCGGATGGAAACCTTGTGCACTGAGATTCAAGCAGTGCACTGAGGAGAGTTCTTGGCTTCTCTGGATCTGACCGAGACACATTTTCATATCTTGATCTGAGCAGATCAGCAAAAGTATCTGTTTTGCTGTGCTTGGCTCACAATATCAGATTGCTGCCCTCCCTTTTGGATTATACACTGCTTGAGGATATTCTAAAAGATCATGGTGGTGGTGCTATGGCGTCGAGTGCTCTGTGTCCATCCATATCTGGATGACTGGCTGATCTGGGTCCATTCCCTTTCAGAAGCATCTTGGGGTGGCGTCCTGAATGGTGTCCTTTTTTGGAAAGCCTCGGCTGAGTGGTCATTTGGGGAAAGGCCAGCTGTTGCCTTCCCAGTCCCTGGAGATTCTGGGAGCATGTTCGATACTCGAATGGGCAGTTTTTTCCTGCCAGAGAAGGTGAAGACTGTTGGCTTGCCTAGTGCTGTTCTGTGTGCAGCAGGCTCCCAGAGTCTGGGATTATCTTCAGCTCCTCAGATTGATGGTGGTGACCATAGAGATGGTGCCGTGGGCACGTTGTTACATGCATCCACTCCAGTGGTCCTTGCTGACTTGGTGGTCTCAGAGTTCTCAGGAGTTCGAGCACAGGCTCCTGCTTCCCTTGATGGTGGGGTCCAGCCTGCATTGGTGGCAGAAGCCCTGTCATCTGAGGAAGGGTGTGCTGCTGGATAATTTCTCATGAATCCTCCTGACAACAGATGCCAGTCTCTTGGGCTGAGGAGCCCATGACCGTAGAGCTTGGGGCCATTTGAAACCACAAGGAAGTGGTGTATTCCGTCAACCACCTCAAGGCGAGGGCCATCAGGTTTGCTCTAATTCATTTCTGGCCCCTGGATGAGGTTTGGGCGGTTTGAATGTTTTCAGGCAGCACCACAGCAGTGACTTATATCAATCAGCAAGGCAGCACGAGGAGTATCGGGGTAACTCTGGAGATGGCTCTCCTGTTTGCCTGGGCGGCAAAGAACCTCCTAGCCTAGTCGGCTCAGCACATTACCAGGATGGACAATATGGAAGCGGACATCTGGAGGGTGGGAGTTGAGTCAGGAGGCGTTTCAGTTGATTCTGCGCTGCTAAGGTTGCCCAAAAATGGATCTGATAGCAACCTGCTCCAATGTCAGTTTGCTGCTTCTCCAGTCACTGCACGAAGATGGGGTCCGAGGCCATTGCTGTCCTGGCCCAGCCTTAGCTAAGTCAGTACCTGCTGTTCGTGTTATCCTCTGTGGCTCCTGGTGGGGGGTGTGATTTGGCATATAGAATCCCCACCTGGGCAGGATTGTCCTGGTGATGCTGGATTAGCTGATGTGGCTCCTGCAGGCACTGCCTCTTTGGTTGTTTCTGTCTCGAGGCCTATTGTCCCGGAGGACCTAGTTCCCTTCTCACTTACGGCTTGGCTCTTGAAAGGAGATGGCTAGCACATAAGGGCTGCTCTGCTGTGGTGGTCTCCACTCTGCTCAGAGCCCAGAGGAGGTCTACCGAGCTAGCATACGTGCAGGTCTGGTGCCTCTTTGAGTGATGATGCAGCACTTGGCAGTTAGCACCTTTGCCACCTCAAGAGCCATCTCCATTGACTGTTCTACATAATGGCCTGGAGAAGGGCTTTTACCTTAGATCCCTAAAAGTTCACCTGGCAACTTTGACCTGTTTGCAAGGTTCGGTGGTTGGCAAGTCTCTCTAGCCTTGCACTTGGATGTCTTGCACTTTCTTCAGTGGTTTGGTGTCTGTGTCCTTCCCTCCATTCTGTGGTCCCTTCGTGGGATCTGTGTCTGTCTGATGCTCTGGGCCCTGATGTTGGTGCCCTTTGAGCCGTTGATGTGCGCTGTTTTGAAGGATTTGATGCTCAAGATGGTCTTCTTGGTTGTGATTTTGTTCCACAAGACAGATTTCCAAGCTATAGGCTCTGTCATGCCAAGATCCTTATCTGTGGTGGGTTTTTTTTTTCCAGAAGAGGCCATTTCCGTTCGGCCTGTGTCTTTCTTCTGGACGAAGGTGATTTCTCCTTTTCATGTGAACCAGATAGTCTGCCTTCCTTCCTTGGATTTGTTGTTTGCTGGCCTGCCCAAAGGTGACGGGGTGGCTGAGTTGACTTTGGTGTGCTGGATTAAGGAGGCCATTGCCTCTTTATATCTGTTAGGGAAATGGCCAGTTCTGGAGGGTTTGTGCACCCATTCTACCTAAGCTCAAGCATCCTTGTGGGCGGCGCGGAGCTCTGTAGTCCCTGCAGACATCTGTCCGGTGGCAATGTGGGCATAACTTTATATTTTGTCAGGCATTACCACGTGAATGTTAAAATGCAGGCAGATGCAACCTTTGGCTCATGGATTTCACAACCTTCTGTTTCTTCCCGCTCGGTGGAGTCCTAGCTTTGGTACGTCCCACTTGTCTGGACAGGTCTAGCAGGACTCAAGGAAAGGACATTATCTGGTAAGTAAAACATCACCTTCCATATTGTCCTGTTAGACCAATCCAGGGCCTGCCCCTGAAACTGTATTTGCTCTGTTCTTCTGCTTCGGTACCCTTGGGTCCGTTTATGATTTTTATACTTGGCTTTGCAGGTTCATCTTCTACTGATAGCTTTCTGTTCCTGCTTCCCTGTACATAGTTCGCTGCTGTTGATTACTCATTGTTGCCTTCAGTTGAGGTTGTGAGAGGCTTGCCATGTTTCTCCCATATGCTTTGGAATGAATACTGAAAAGACCTCTGGGTGGCTGAGGCGAACAGAGGCATGGGGTGATGTCATTGAAACCTGAGCTTTTCATTGTTCTTTGTCTCTACCAATATGCTAGTAGGCGAACACAAAGCACTTGTCTGGACTGGTCTAGCAGGACCCAAGGAAAGGACATTAACTGGTAAGTAAAATGTCACCTTATGCCAAATTTAAAATTGTGTTTGGGGGAGGGGGGAGGGGGTTACAGGTGAGTACCTCGGGATCAACTACAAGTATTTAGTATTGAAGGTTTGTATTGGGTGGTAAGATCTGCAACAGATTTGGACACCCATAAGGGAATAAACCAGTATCTGTCAACCCTGTGCTGGGGTGAGCACCGGTCAGGTTTTTGGGATATCTGCAATGAACATCCATGAGAGAATTTTGCATAACGGTCTCAAGTTCATGCAAATTTATCTTACTTTATTCATTGTAGATATCCTGAAAACCTGACTAGCTGGTCAGATATGAGAGCCAATGAAACAGATAAAACAAAAAGTAGTTAAGAGCTTGGTAGCTAACTAGTGGGGAAAGCATGAGGGGGGCATGGCTCATGGAATCCTTTCCAACCCTTCTGTGCATGTGTAGCTGTGATCTCAGCACCCTCTGTACTTGGAGCAGGCACGCCACTTGCGGCATGGCACAGCGAGGTGCACCCTCCCTCACTCGGCATCCATTGCTCCACCTTTGGTGCACCACTGCTGCTCTATATGTCTTTGACCTGAAAGAGAGAGAGGGTAGATAGTAGCTGAAATGGTGCAGTACCCATACCTTCTGTTTTGGAAATAATATATATGAAACCACTGGATGTCAGATCCTAGACAAACTCTAGTTGTGGACTCCTACTAGGGACCTCCATTTAATTCCATTATTACTACTGCTACTACTCAGCATTTGTATAGCACTACAAGATGTACGCAGCGCTGCACAGTCTCATGTAAAAGACTGTCCCTGCTCATCAGAGTTTACAATCTAGTCAAGACAGACTACACCGTAGCTGAGGTATGGGATATATCTAGGGGGAATGGTAAGAAAACACAAAGGAGTCCAGGTGAGTCAAGATCCAAAAGCGGCAGCGAAGAGGTAAGGGGTGTGTGGTTTTTTTTTTTTCCAGCTTGGATTTGAAAAGGGCCAAAGAAGGCACCTGACGTACCGACTCTGGTAATTTGTTTCAGGTGAAAGGAGCGAAGTTTGGAGTTAGCAATAGAAGCAATTTTCCAGAACAGCGGAGTTCCCGATGGGGGGTGTAAGGGAGAGATAAGAGAGGAAAGGAAGTGAGGAGCTGCAGAGTGAATGCGCTTATAGATCAGCAGGAGAAGTTTGAACTGGATGCGGAAATGGATAAAGAGCCAATCAAGTGATTTGAGAAGAGGGGTAATATGAACATGATGAGGCTGGCGGCAGATTAGCCGCGCAGCAGAGTGTTGAACAGATTAAAGGGGACAGAGATGATTCAGAGGGAAACCATCATGGAGTAGGTTACAATAGTCTAGATGGGAGGTTACTAAGGAGTGGATAAGCGTCTTAGTAATGTGTTCAGAAAGGAATGGGTGGATTTTGTTGTGTTAGAGAAAGAAACGGCAGGTTGCGAGCTAGGAAACAGGGAGGAGTAGAGGGTTATCCTCAGAGATAGAGGAAGGGGAGTGGAAGGTTTAGGGGGAAAAATAAGAAGCTCAGTTTTGGCCATGTTCAAGTTCAAGCAGCGGTGAGACATCCAAGCTGCAATGCCAGAAAGGCAGGCAGAGTTCTGGGCCTGGATTGCCAGAGAGATTTCAAGTATAGAGAGGTAGATCTGGGAGTTGTCAGAGTAAAGATGGTACTGAAAGCCATGGGAAGAGATAAGTGAATCAAGGGACTGGGTATAGAAAGAGAAAAGGAGTGGACTCAAGACAGATCCTTGGGATACAGCTACTGAGGGTGGGATAGCAGCAAAGGAGGATCCACTAGAACAAACGCCAAAGAAGTGATGGGAGAGAAGAGGAGAACCAGGATAACACAGAGCCCTTTAAAACCAAGCGAGGACAATGTATCAAAGAGAAGTCAACTGTGTCAAAAGCAGCAAAAAGGTCAAGAAGGGTAAGGATTGAGCCCTTGTCTCTTGCCAAAGTCTCCAGTGACTTGTTCCTGGCAAAATCCATTTCAGTAGAATGTAAAGGACGAAAGCCAGATTGTAAAGGATCCAGAAGGGCTTGAGAGGAGAGAAAGTCGAGGCAATGGTAGTGAACCGCATGTTCAAGTAGTTTACAAATGAAGGGGAGGAGGGAGTTGGGTCGATAGTTAGGACAGGTAGCGTCTAATGAGGGTTTCTTGAGGGAGAGGTGTAACCACAGCATGCTTGAAGGCTGCAGGGATAGTTGCAGTGGAGAGCGATAGGTTGAGAATATGAGATGAAAGGGACAACAGTGGAGGAGATGGGGTTTAGGAGATGGGTTGGATTAGGGTCTGAGGAGCAGGTAGTAAGTTTTTTGGAGGAGGAAAGAAGGTGTGTGGTTTCCTCCTCCGAAGATCATAATTCTCTTTTCAGTCCCTAATAATCTCTTATTCAGCCGTTCCATGTTCTTTGTCGGTCCCTCCCCTACCGGGATATTTGTTCTTGGCTTTTCCCTTACACTTCACCTCTTCAGAAGCAGCATGGGGAAAACTGCAGGGCGGTTAGTTCTGTGTGATGGTAACAACTGCAGGTTGCAAGTGAGCATGGGGACTATGCAAGCATATGCTTTGAATGACATGGCCTAGTGGTTAGAGCAGTGGGCTGATTAGCCAGGGAAGTTGGGCAAGTCATTTTTACCCTCCATTGGGAGATGCTAATCGTGGATTGCTCCAAAGAGTGATTTAAGTATCCAAAAAGCTTCACAAATGAAAAAAACAAAACAGAAAATATTCAGGGGGGCATTTTCAAAATGTTTAACAGGTTAGCAGACCCGCTAACCAGTTTACAATGTGGTTATTGTGATATTCAATAGCATTAATTGGTTAGTGCTACTGAATATTCCATAAATTGCCAAACAAATGTTGTCTGGTTAAAACTGGGGCAGTTGTGGGTGAAGCAGGGGTGGTGAGAACTTGCTATTTGGTAGCAGCAATATTCTTCTGCTAATTGAACTTTGACGTTTAAAGTTAGGACAGGTGAATGCCTGTCCTAACGAACTGCTTAGCAGTATCCATAAGAACATAAGAGATGCTATACTGGGTCAGACCCAAGGTTCATCAAGTCCAGTATCCTCTTTCCAACAGTAGCCAATTAGAGGACTATAAAGTTTCACAGAACGGGCTTTCAGTACAGAGGCAGGGGGAGGGGCAGGATGACAACTCCACATTTTAATTGTGATAGAGATGAGGATATCAATTTATCTAATACTACACTTAGTGATACCGAAATTTGGGTTCGTAACATAGTTTTTCCCTTGCTCCCTCACACAAATATGATATCTTTGAAACTCGTATAGATCTCTTTACATTTTTCAGAAAATTAAGGATAAAGGACTTTTGCGCATGCAAAGAAGCGGAACACACAGACGCTCTGTCCTTTGCAAAATTTCCTCCTGGATTCCACCACATACTGTCAGCCCAATAATAGATAACTTCGAAAGGGTAGTTTTAAAGAGGATTGATTTGTACACAAGAAAAGAGGATGTATTATAACCACTAAATCAGAGAAATAGGTGTTACAATCATTGAAAGACAACTCTAATATCATAAACTTGCGGACAAGGGGGTGCTCTAGTTAAGAACATAACATAAGAACAATGACATATGCCATACTGGGTCATACCAAGGTCCATCAAGCCCAGTATCCTGTTTCCAGCAGTGGTCAATCTAGGTCACAAGTAGCTAGTGGTTTCCCCAGGAGATACAGGTTCCACAATGCTTGTATTGGGACAAGCAGTGCATTTCCTGGGTCCCCTTTTAATTATTTATGGACTTTTCCTCCAGGAACTTGTCCAAACCTTTTTTAAACCCATCTAAATCTACACTGTGCTTTATCGACTATAGCAAGGCTTGTGACTGTGTAAACCATGAGAAACTCTGGGCCACATTAAGAAGCATGGGTATATCAGAACACCTGGTCGTACTCTTGCACAATCTGTACATTGATCAAGAAGCAACAGTTCGAACGGAACAAGGAGAAACAGAATGGTTTAAAATAAGCAAAGGTGTAAGACAAGGCTGCATACTTTCCCCCTACCTGTTTAATTTATATGCAGAACAAATCATCAGAGAAGCAGGATTGCCCAAGACCACAAGGAGCACCTCTCGGACTAGAAAGCCCAGTCCTTCCGGCCCAAGGTTGCTGTCCTCTAGTGGGATTTGAACTTCCGGTCTGAAGTACCTTGCCCCAACCACTAGGCCACTCCTCCACTCCAAGATACCTTATTTAGATAGATTAATTAAGAAAAGGCCCACTAGTTTTGGAACAGGCCTTTACAGAAAACCAACAGACCGTAATCAATTACTGCACTATGATAGTTTTCATAATAGCTCCTTGAAAAATAATCTTCCCATTGGTAAGTTTCTCAGAGTAAAGAGAATATGTTCCTCTCAGTGTGATTTTGAGAGACATACAAGTGACGTATATAAACGGTTTTCTGAGAGGGGGTATCCAGAGAAATGTATCTCATATGCATATAATAGAGCTAAGAAATCAGATCGTATAGCCCTCTTGAAGTCTGAGTGCAAGGCACAAGACAGGCTTTTGTGCCCCCTCCATTTTTCGAATCTGTTAAAAGATATTTTGAAAATTTATTAAGGAGGAATGGCATATTCTGACTAACATCTCCATGTTTTACTGCTAGCACAGTCACAATAGTTCATAAGAGGAACAGAAATTTTGGCCAATCTTCTAGTGCCGTCACCCTTATCGGTGAAATTGTGTTCCTCCAAAGATGGCAGGCTACTAGAAATGTAGACACTGTTCCATTTGTGAACATGTTCAAATACAAAGGTATTTTTTTTATATATCCCCAAGTTCATAAGAGATAGTTTTTGACGAACTTTTCTAGCTGCGAGATAGATCACATCATCTACATAATCAGATGTCCCTTCGATTTACTGTATATTTTGGTTTTCCTAACATACTATTCGGACCAGGATTATTGAACATAGGAGATGCCTTAAAAGGAGAGCGGACAACAAGCCACTAGTTGCTCATTGGATGGAGAAACAACATAAAATATGAGACTTAACAATTTTTTGTAATCAAGATAGTGCTGCGCCATTGGAGATGTGGAGACCCTGACAAAACACTTTTATGCCTAGAACAAAAATACATTTTTCAGTTGGGCACTCTAGCACCTTCAGACCTTATTGCATCTTATGTTTTTATGCTTCATTTGGTTCCCTTATCTTTAAATTTCTAATTTTTATTTTTAATTTTTTTAGGTTGGGTGTGTTTTTCTTTTTGACTTATCCTTTTATCTATACACACTCCTCCCCCCCCCCTTTTTTACCCTAAGATACTCTTTTTAAATCCCATGTTAATTTTTATCCTTTTATCTTACAAGGCTGCATACTTTCCCCCTACCTGTTTAATTTATATGTAGAACAAATCAGCACAAAAGCAGGACTGTATGAAGACAGCCAAAGTGTGAAGATTGGTGGAGGACTCAACAACCTTCGCTATGCTGTTGATACCACATTACTGGCTGAAAGTGAAGATGATTTGAAATATTTGCTTCTCAAGATCAAGGAACATAGTCTTAAAATGGGTCTGCACCTTAATGTAAAGAAGACAAAGATCCTGACAACTGGCAAAATCAATAAGTTCATTGTTGATGGAGAAGAAATTGAAATAGTGGAGAACTTTAACCTCCTTGGATCAACTATATCAATAAAGAGACAACAAGCAGTCAAATCTGATGACGCATTGCTCTTGGCAGAATGGCTATGAAGGACCTAGACAAGATTCTCAAGAGCAGAGATGTCTGTCTTCATACAAAGATTCAACTTGTTCAAGCCATTGCATTTTTAGGAACGTCATGTACATGCAAAAGTTGGACAGTGAAAAAGACTTGAAGAAAATCGATGCCTTTGAATTATGGTTCTGGCAACGAATACTGTGTATACCATGGACTGCCCGAAGAACAAACCAGTCAGTACTAGAGGAGATCAAACCTAAGCTTTCTTTAGAAGCTCAGATGACAAGACTTCGACTTTCATACTTTGGACACATAATGCAAAGAGAGAGATGATTAGAGAAAGACATCATGCTTGGCAAGGTAGAAGGTCAACACAAAAGAGAGGCCAGCGAAGAAATGGATTGATACAGTAACAGCAGCTATGGGTGCTACTCTGTCAACAATGAGCCGCCTGACTGAAGACCGAACACAGTTTAGAACAACTGTCCAGAGAGTTGCTATGAGTTGATAGACTTGACAGCAAACAATAACAACTTCTTATCTGTTTCTAATTTATAATATTACAGCCCCCCCCCCCATTTTTTCCCCTGTAAATAGTTTGTTTCCCCTTGACTTTGAAGTTGATATAGGGGCCCTCTATATCATCTTTCCACTTAATTCACTTTTGTTTAGAACCTACCCCTCCCCCCCTTTTATTCACATAATCCTCATTTTTTTCTTTTTGATCAATTTTTTTCCATTGTTTATCCTTCATAATTATCATATTGTTCTGCTTTGCCCATTTATGGGTTTTATTTTTGTTTTGCTTGATTTTTTACACGGATTCATCCCTTGTGCGATACCGGTGGCCCATGGGGTTATATTTGTTGGGTTTGTCCGGTCTTACCATATTTCTGTTTATCATAGGCTATTTAATTACATAACATATTTCTGACCCACACTGTTTGTGATCCTCCATAACATTGGATCTTTGATATTGTGGTTCTTATAGTCCCCCTTTTTTATTTGCTGCAATTTGTCCTTCTATATATTTTATAACCCCCCCCTTTATCTTATTTTCTTTCCAACTCCCTCCCCTTTGTATTTTTCCTTTTAACCATTTTTATCATAATGTCTGCATCTAACATCATGAGTTTTAACTCCATTTAATTAAATATATTTCTTTTAAAACTGCTCTATTTGTCAGGCAACACCTCTGGCTAATATCCAATCTGTTTCTGCGGTCTAATCATAGGTTTTTGTTCTCACATAGAACCATTTGATATGTAGTCCACTCCTCTGGTAACAATTGGTGCCTGGTTATAAAAAACGTTTTTGCTCCTCTCGGACCTTACCGTTACTATAGTAACCCTTTTCTCTTGAATTTGGTGGAGACTAGCATTTAAAAATGGTGATTATCTGCCTACGGTTTCATTCACGTTGAGGTCACTAGGTGTCTGTTTCATTGGTCTCCTTGGCGAGAGGTAACTCCACATATTTCCTTACTATTTCATTTTTAAAATTCAATTATACTTTGAGGTTAATGGCATTAGGCTTATGTGAGCAGCCCACAATGGTTAGTACATACAATTTCCCTCTACCCATCTATGTCACTCTTCTTTCACACTTTACCATACCACTCCCTTGCAATATGAGTGCTTTATTCCCTTGATTCGTTAGCTGTATACTATACAATAGAGTATCGTCTTCCTTGCACAAATCATTTTATACTGTCAGTGGGGTTTGATTTTTCTGATGTTGCCGGTCTCATCCATATTTCTGGCCATATAATTGACACATGAAAATTCACACATCTCTATCTGCTATATGCAGTCATTGGAAATATGTGCCTACATATAATATTTGTGCTGACTTAAGCAAATTTTGTTTTTTCGCTTGCTATATAGCCACCGGGTGGCATGACGCATGTGGTGAGCTACTTTTAAGATTTCTGTGACCCCCTACTCCACACTCAAATCATAAATTTTTTTTTAATTATTTTTTGCCAAGCTATCCCATCATTTTTATTTTACCTATGGTTTTATAATTTTTATATTTGTCAGCTCACTCTTACCATTTTCTGTTCTGTGCTGATGGTGTTTCCCCCCTCCCCCCCCCCCCCCCCCAATATTACTCATTGTTTGTCGGCACTGGATTATTTTACTTCATATCATTTAATGCTGCTATTCATTTTTTAAAATATGTTTATCCATATTTAATTTAGTTTCATACTGTTCTATACAATACCTTTTATTTAAATGTCTTATTGCTTTTTACTTTTTAACTCCTGGGTTCAACTTAATACAGTCTCTTATAGTCCCTCTGTTTGCTATGATTTTTTATGAGCTTATACTCGCTAGTCCCTGTGCTTTGTTTGTTTGGTTCCCTCTCTTTGGGTTACTTATTCTATGCACAAGATTTCATTTCATGTTCTTTAATTTTTAAAATTGTCTCTCTTGTTTATTTTTATACTCCATTATTTTATTCTCAGTTTAATGTAATAAACATGTTATCCAATTTATGTTCTGTTCTGTTTCCAGTCTTACAATTCTCTAATTTACTTCGTCTGTGATTCCTCTCATAGTCCTTTACAATGAATGATATGTTTGATTTTTGTCTTCTACAGGCTTTATATCTTGGTAACTCTCTTTGTTTACATACACTTATTTTCTAATTGCATGTTTTTGTTTTTTAGCATTGGTCTTCTTTGTTTTAATGAATGTTTAATGTTTACTGTTTGTTGGTTCTAATTTTCATCCCTAGTTTATTTGTATTTAATGATTGTATAAGGTTTATGGTTTATTGCTATTTTATAACTGTATTGTGTTTTTATTTTGGAGGTCATACCCCTGACGAAAGCACAAGCAATATGGCCGTGTAGGATAGGCCAAATAAAGCATCTTTTAACCCACTTTGCTCCTGGTTTTGTTTGAGTCTATTGCGAGTTTGTGTGCTCTTCTTTGGACTTCTTCTTCAGTAGGGTTTTTGGGCAGAACCTGTGATTCATTGCAGATTACTTTGCCCATATCATTTGGGTTTCAACCATCCTCAAGCACGTTTCGCTTGATTAAAAACCTAGCTTGCCGTGAGACCAGCGATAGTGTCATTCTTTTTGCAGTCAGCCCAGGCCTCCCTGCCATAAAGCCAGGGAACACATTTACAGGCATATCTATCCCAGCTGTGCCACATAGCTTGTTTTTTTATTTGGGGACTACCTGCCGCACAGTGCAGGTTACTTCCCCCTTCATTTCTTTAAATAATGATTTCACATCTGTTTTCAGCTGAGGTGCTGCTTGGTTACCATCCTCTAGAGATTGACTATGTTCATCCCATTCCTTCTTGAATTCCAGAAAACTCTTAGGGGCATGTTTAGCTGCAAAAGCCTAGCGTAGTTTAATGTGCCAAAAAAGTGCAGATAGTACCGTGTTAGCCGCAAAAGCCATGCGGTATCTGTTGGCGGCAGTAAAAACATTTCCTCAGCACATAAAACACCAAAAGTGCAGAGAACGTGGTTGGGCAGCATTGTTGATGCAGCTAATGCCATCCATTGAGGTGGTGGTAGCTGCACGCACGCAGTCTGCAAATCCGACAGTTACCGTGCACTGCAGACACATGCAGATAGCTGCTACTGCGGCCAGACAGCATGCACTATCTGCCATGTAAGCTGCTTACATGGCTTAGTAAAGATGCCCCTTAGTTTCTTTACTTGATTGTGGCTCAGACGTTCCTCACTTAGGTAAGAAAACTGCCAGGGAATACACCTTAATTGCTCCCCAGAAGTTTTACTCATCGTGCTTCTAGGGCAGCTTTGTGATAGTCCAGGTATTTGATTAGTGCAGTTGCAAGAGCAAGGTGCAGTGGAATAGAGCATGGCTTGATCTGAAAACCCAGACTGGATTTCCTGAGTGGTTTTAAATGTGCCCAGCTAAAGGCAACTTACTGTAAAGAAAAATGTAATCTCGGTATACTTAAAGGGAAATAGTGCTGCAGCACTAGGTAGGAATTGGTGCCATTCAGAAGTCTGTCTATTCAAAAAAACAGAAAAAGGAGGTGGGGGGAGTGTGTATTGTGTGCTCAGCAGACTGTGTTGCTGCTGTGAACCTGGCCTTAGATCTAGCAGGTCGCATGTGCTGTTATGTATCCAACTAGCTGTTGACATGGCATTGGCGTCAGCATTTGGTGTGAGTGGCTCTTGGATTGGCAGCTATTTGCCCTGTTGAGACAATGACATTCTGTGTACTTAACATGGCCTTTTTTTCTCAGGCATTTGGGTAAACGTATTATAATTTTGATAAAGTTTCTCTGTTTTGCACATATGTTCTCGGATATTATTGTTCTACATACACTCTCTCCTACTCGGTCATCGTCTTTTGAATTTATTGTATTTTTTTAATTGAATTTTTTTGGAACCTTTTAATTCTATTAGTTTATTTTAAGCTCTGTTTTTAACTTATGTTTATGGTACCGTTTTCTTCAGTTATTTGTCCCTCAATTGTAGACTGCAATGATGTTTAACTTGAATGGCAGTATATTAAACTACATTAATTAATGCATGCCTGTGGCTGTACTATGAATTGCTGTGACATAGGTACACTGTGTGTGTGTGTATGTTGGTGGAGCTTGCTCCTGAGTATTGCAGTTGCCGCATGAATTCACTGCCCTGTGTGCTAGGGGGGTATACCAACTCTTTTTCACTATTGTTTCCAGAATAGGAATAAAATTGAGCATTACTATGCCAACACTTGCTGTCTGGACATTGCTAATTGGAGCAAGCCTTTTCTTTAAGATTGCCTGCGCTAGATAAGGTTAGCCACTCATTGTAGTGATCGGCTTTAAGGAATGGACCCAGTACGTTCCATGACTGGTGATGTTTCAGACTAGTACTCGCCCTTTTTGTCTGCTAGGGTTGAGGCCAGTTCTTGTTCTTTGTAGTAAAGTATGGCCAGTATTTGTTTCTGGTGGCACCAACTTGAGGCTAGAATATCATTTTTTTCTTCTTTTGGTTTCATTGCTAGTTTATTTCATTGATGATAAATAGGGTTAGTGTCCTTCCCTTCTGGTGATTTTATAAAAAGACAGCAATTGACACAATGTGGCAAATAGCCTAGTACTTGTCCCAAATGAACTTGTCAATGTTGGGAAAACACTGGGGAAGATCAGTATGCAGATTCTCAGAGGCAGACAAATGTCTTATCGATGTTCAGGACACTAATTAGTAGGTCAACAGACTGATGGTGGCATTAGGCATCAATGGGGATGGCTCCGGGGCTGTCCTGGAATGGCATTTGACAGAAGGCCAAGTTTCTTGTGTAACCTAGCAATGTGGGCCACTGGATGATGTTATTGCTCAGAGGAGGACCAACTGGTAAGACTAGCTTCGCATAGTGATGCTGACAGATGTGGAAGCAACTGGAGAATGGACTCATGAAAGTGTGTGCCATTGCTGGTTAAGTGCACAACAGAGCCTTATACCCAATGGTGGTGATTCCTTTTCTGGGAAAACACATTGCAGTCAGACTAGCCTCATAGTCAAAAATACTGCCAGTGATAAAGTTGCCAAATTGCATGGATGAGAACTAGCCTCATAGTGTAGTCTGCACAGAGTGCATATGGCCCTGCATAAGGCCAACTTGAAGGAAACCCAGTACTTTTCAATGTCTGCAGAGTTTATCTGAAACATAATGTCTTGTCTGATGCTCAGCGATATACTTTTTGGATCTCAGGAATACTGGTATTGTACGGGCAACCTGGAGGCCCTGAGGCCTCGGGTGGGCCTGAGAACTGCCCTTCTAGTATTTCCATTAGGGGGCAGCTGGGGGCTGGTCTGCTTGAAGCCCAACCTTTGTACCCTTCACCAGAGGAGGCACAAAAGTTTGTATGTTGCGTCAGGAGCCCAGAGTCTTGAAGGACTACCAAAAAGGACTGCTACTGCTGGAAAGAAATCTGCACTTGTAAGTATTTACTTCTGGAAAATTCTCTAAATCTTTGGGAAAAGAGAATTCTTTGGGTTAAAGCTGAATTATGTGTAATTTAGAATCCATTGTGTTTGTTAACTCAGTCAGGGCCTAGTATCAGCTGAAAGCTTTTAATTTAAATCAAATTAGAGTATAGCTTAGTATAGAAGGAAGAATAGGGTAAATATCCTTTGAGTAGAAAGAGAGAAATTGTTTCTAGAGACCTTTTACAAAGAATCCTTTCAGATAGGCGGCAAGATCTGTGAATTTGTTTTAAATAGATGTTAAAGCCAAGTGACAGATCAAAGGGGCAATTTGAAAGGTCCCCTCTATGAAACCAAGGGCTGTGTGAATCACCCAGGAAAATTGCTAACAGATTATCTTAGAAGCACAGGTCTGGGATCTGTGTAGCAAGCCAGTCTTTAATAAGTGTTAATTTCCTCCCACCCACACCAGGCATAATGTTAGCTTTATAGACTCATAGACCTATTAAAGGGGGAGAGGTGGTCAAATTTTGCTTTCAGGTTCAGCTGGTTATCCTCACCAGGAATAGATTGATTTAGGCCCTGAAATTAATTAATCTGGAGGTGAACAAAGTCCCTTAAACGTAAGCTGCCCAGAGCTTAGAGAATACTGATAAAGGAAGGGAATTTACCCTAATTAAGGGACCTGTTTTGGCAGGTCACAGGAGTAAAACTGCATATTTACCTAAAAGACAGGTTGTTCCAGGCTGCAGTGGCCTGCAGAGATCCTCTAGTGGAGATGAGTTGCAGGAGTATAAGCCCAGATGGAGAAACCCTTACGTCACTCCTAATTACTCAGCTGCCAGGAGAGACTTTGACCACCAACACCTGAGGACTGCAAGGGAGGGGTTGGAAACTGGGAACTTTAAAACTAGAACAGAATATGCATAGGGTGGAAGACAAGGGAAGCTTAAGCCTGGAAGACGAGGAGAGCGAGGAGGCAATCCTGAGAGGAAGCTTGAAGGCAAGCGTGAGAGCAAGGAAAGAGGAGCTCTGAGAGGTTCAGGTTCTTGGAGAGATTCCTGGGAGAAGCCAGCTTCAAGGGATTGGGGAAATCCAAAGGCTTGGAGAACGTCAGCTGGGAACCCTAAGAAGAGGTATGGAGCAGATGCCCTGAGGGACAGGATATAAAAGCTCCAATGCATACTGGCCAGAATATTTGAGAGGACAGCCTAATGCCAGCTTTAACCCAGGTATGAACTATGAACGTTTGTCTAACCTAAAGCAAGGCAAAGTGTTTAGACACAGTTCCTGTCCTAGTGAAGGTCGGTTAGTAAAGCCCTCTGATCCAGCTCCTGATATAGAACCAATGCAAATAGAAGAACAGGCTATAATTACAGAGGAGGACAATAATCTCATGGACTGTTCTTTATGCAAGGTTGTTAGCACAGAGAAATCCTGAAAGTGGGATCAAACATAAAAAGGAAACGTTCTAGTAACTGGCACTAGACGTTTGTGTAAATACTTGTGCAGAGAAGGAAAAGAGCTGTTGATTGGAGCTTGTTAGCCAGCTGGTATCAGAGCAGCACACAACTCAGGCTATGCACACGTTGAATACAAAAGTGCTTTAAAATATGAAAAGAGAAACTGTTTTTGGTGAAGAAGCTTTTACTTTTTGGTTTCCTTTTACTCCAGCCCTGCTGAGCAGGTTTGTCAGGAGTGACTGAGAGAGACTTTCTGTTAATGGATTTTACAAGCTACTTGCTTTACCCTTCAGTTGTATTATTTTGAATATAAAATCCTGGAAAATACATCCTAAGGTGTTACCAAGTAGAATCTGTGTGCATCTGGATTTACCTCATAAATAAATATTCTGTTACTGCCTTACACTCGAGCCAACTACATTGTCTTTATTTACCTCCAAAAGCAAGCGCCGAATGACTGGACTACCAGTACCATAATCCTTTGCAAGATGGCCAGTCTGGAACATTGTTTAATTGGGGAACTCTATCTAACAAGCACGCCCCTCCATACACATGTAAGGGGCTATGGGCATGACAAGTTGTATCAGTACAGGTATTCCTAGTAACTTTAAACAACTTAAATAGCTAAACAAAATCTTAAAACTAAGATGCAGACAGCAGTCCAGCAGTGAGATAAGGGCTATCCAGTCTTTTGTATTGTGGCACATGTATGATTTTCTCTCAGTTGGTGAGGGGTCTTGCATGTGCACTAAGTGCAAGGAGTTCTTTGCCCTCAGGGAACAAGTCCGATCTCTGGAGGATAGAGTAGCAGACAGAGGATATAAGGAAGACCTACAGGTACATAGACGAGACCTACAGGGATGTAGTACTGAAGTCCCACCTCCAGTTTGGCAACCTCTGTTGCCATGGAGGGGAGGAGAGAGGTCACGTGAAAGGAGAGCATCACTTTGGTGTGGCAGGAAGTGATCCTGTAGCTAGGACATGTCCACCAGGAGATACAAAACCCTCTCACAGCAAGGAGGTGTCTCCAGGGCCATGTGCCCATGAGAATAGGGTTAGGATGGCCATTATAGTTGCCGATTCAATCAGTTTGCTGTCTTGGTACATGTTGGTACCAGTGACATAGGAAAGTGTGGGAGGGATGTTCTGGAGGCCAAATTTTAGGTTTTTAGGTAGGAAGTTGAAATCTAGAACTTCCAAAGTAGCATTCTCTGAAATGTTTCCCATTCCACGTGCAAAAGCCAAAAGGCAGGCAGAGCTCTGAAGTCTCAATGCGTGGATGAGACGATGGTGCAGATAAGAGGGTTTTGGATTTGTTAGGATCTGGGCAACATTAAGGGGAAGGGAGGGGATTTTCCAAAAGGATGGGCGCCATCTTAGATGAGACTCTATTGCAAGGAAACTAATTCTGTGTGACTTCTAATCTCTCTGCCTAAGAGCTCTTAAGGGGTTTTGGTCTTCATTTTTAAAAAGCTAATTCCTTTTTCTCTATTGCAAAAGGGGAATTTTTTGTGGTGTTGGGAAAATTACTGTCTGCTAGAGTTCTGTTTCTTGTTCCTGATTTCCATTCAAAGCAAGCTCTCTGAAGCCACTGACCTCATCAGGTGTTGGGTCCTTCCCTACCTACTTCAGCTCCCACCCACCCCTTGTGAGGATTCTTGATTTATAAGGCAACTCCCCCACCTGGCTACACAGAGGGACATAGAACAGTGCTTTTAGAACGCTTAAGAGGATAATTGCTTTTTCTCTTAAAGGAGAGCTGAGGGAAAGGTAGGGACTCTGGTAGGTCTCATTTTACTTCAATAGGTACCAAAGCTCCACCAACTGAACAATGCCAGGGAAAAATATCGCCAAAACTGTTGCCCCCTTTACAGCTTCTGCCTCTGTTCAGCCGAAGGACTGGTTCCATTTACAAGATGCCTGCAAGCTGAAGCTCTCCGGAAACAAATGGAGGAGCTCGGAGAAGATGTGGCGAGGTAGAGACAATGAGAAGTACATTGATGAAATGCTGCTTGAAACATCCAAGCTCTCTGACAGAAGTGAAGATGGGAGGCTGCAGAATGAGAGGTGGACAAGAATCACCAGAGCCTGCAGAGTCATCAATCCAACTCCTCCAATCCTTGAACTGAAGAACCAGTATGCAGCCCCAGAAGTGTTGGAGGTTGAAAGCATCCCAGGAAAAGGAAGAATCAGAGCTCAAGAACCCCAAAGTTGCGGAATAGGTGATCACAAGGAGGTTAAGGGTAATGGTGATTGGTGACTCTCTTCTGAGGGGTACTGAGGTGTTCATCTGCCGACAGATGATGACTGCCAGGTGCCAGAATCAAAGATGTTACGGAGAGATTGCCGAGACTCATCAAGCCTACTGACTATTGTCCATTGTTGCTCATCCATGTTGTCACAAATGATACTGCTAGGTATTCCTCTGAATGTGTACCATAAGTGACTTCATGGCTCTGGGGTAGAGGGTGAAGCAGATAGGTTTGCAGATGGTGTCCTTTTCAGTCCTCCCTGGTAAGGGAAAAGGCTGAGGCAGAGAAGCATGCATCCTGGAGATAAATGCCTGGCTGTGTGGATGGTGTCATTGAGAGCGTTTTAGTTTCCTAGACCATGGGTGATGTTTCAAGGGCTGCAGAGCAGAGATGGCATCCATCTGTTCCAGAAAGGTCAAAGTGTCTTCTGCAGCAGACTGCCTAACCTACTGAAGAGGGCTTTAAACTAGATTCGTTGGAGATGGGTAAAGAAAGCCCCCAGATAAGTGAAAGATTAAATATCTCTGTAGAAATGGGTAAAAGGGGCAACATCTGTAAAGCAGTGTGTATAAATGTCTGTAGCATGGGAAATGAGATCCCAGATGTTGAGGCTTTAATGGAAGAGGATGACTTGGATTTAGTGGCAGTTACGGAGACATGGTTCACGGACAACCATGACTTCCTAGGATATAATTATACCAGGCTATACTTTATTCAGGAAGGACAGGGTAGGAGGAAGGGGAGAAGGAGTAGCACTGTATGTTAAAAAATATTAAAGCTTAAAAGAGAGTGAGGAGGCATTGTGGGTTAAACTGGAAAGAGGGGAAGGGAAATCCATTTGCATTGGAGTGATATATAGATCCCCCCTCACAGGGAGAAAGTGAACAGAGATTTAATAGAAGACATATACAATATTGCCAGGAAAGAAGTGCTATTGGTAGGTGATTTCAGTATGCCAGATGTTTGGCACATCCCTGTTGCCGTGTCATCTACCTAGTTTCTCTACAGGGAGAAATATTCAGGCAACTGGTAACAGCGCCCACATGTGAAGGGGCCATAATGGACTTTGGGCTTACCAATGGGGAAAGGTGTTTAAATTTTATATTTATAAAGTTTATACAATACATCAAGAATACAATCTTAAAACAGAAATTGAGCAATGGTAAGGAAATAAAGCAATATTACAGAAACAAAACCAGGAAATAAACCAAATTCAAATTTTACTCAGCTCACTCTAGCCCACAAAAAGGAAGCCAGGGAGGAGATAGAGAGAAAATAACATCAATTCAAAATATGAAAAAGTGTAGGCATGCAAAACAGTCAGATTTCTAACATGCTCAGGTAGAGGCAGAACGAGGGACACCCCCACTCTCCAAATGCTGAGCATTTATGAAGGCCAGCAATTGAGAAGGCTCATAAAAAAATATACGACACAAACTGATACTTGATCAGACACTTACAAGGAAATTTAAGGAAAAAAAGCCCTCCCAAACTGCTGGACCCTGGGATGTAGAAGAAGAAGAAATTCCCGTCTCCTCTTCTGAGTTTCCTTGGAAAGGTCTGGAAACATATGAACCTTAAATAACATATGTCTCTCCCTAAAGAAAAGTTTCATAAGCCATTCTTTGTCAGACAACAAAGCTAATGTAATCACTAACATGGAAGGAACAACATTCTCGTGAGGACTCCAGCAAGGCAGTCACATTTAAAGCATCAACACTTGATAATCCCATAACAACTCCAAACACCTCATCTTTTTTTCCACGATGGTAAATAATATAGCTTAGCTATAGGGGAATGAGATTCAGGAGAAATACCCAAGTTCTCAGTCAAATAAATATGAAACATATCCCTTGCTGATACAGATGTAACTCTTGGAAAGCTCACTAAGTGCAAATTCACTGCATGAGTTGCGTTCTCCAAAATTTCCAATTTAGCATGTATAGCAAGAATAATCTTCTTAAAAGAATCGAAATCACCTTCAACACTTATAACCTTAGCTTGTAAATAGGGCAGCATCAGTCTGAAGAGATGATATTTTATTTACGTTCTCCTGAATAGCGGATAAATTAGTTGAAACCTGAGTCGTCAGGCTGGACTTCCGTGGAACCAAATCCTCCTGAAGTTGCATAATGGCCGCCCATATCTAATCAAGAGTTATAACCTCTGGGGAAGCAGAACACACCGAAGGGAGGACCTCCACACTTCCAGGCATAACCTCAAACTGCTCCGCAATGGGTCACATGTCCTCTGAACAGAAACTGCTGTTTCACTTCCCTCTGCCATAGTCACCGAGACCTCTGCCCTCTGATGCTGTTCCAGGGAAGCACCAGCAACCAATCAGATTCCCAAGCCCCTGCTCACAGATGGAATCCGCCAATGCAGATCCCTCAGCCTGACTTTCTGATTCAGGAACCTCTTGCTGGAGGACTTTTGAGGCCTGAACTGAGCCAGGGGAGGTAGACTCATTTGCCCGATGCAGACACCGAGGTCTCCACCTCCGATGATCGCAACACTGAGCTGACCTCGCCATCTTCAACTGACTGCCACAGCACAGGGGAAAAAAGAGAATCCAAAGACCCAGAAGCCACTAAAGGTAAAGGCGTTGAAGCCGGGGGGGGGGGGGCATAGGAGGCTGTTTAGCCCCTCTAGCTTTCTGCTTCCTCCCCATACACAAACCATGCTTCATAGCACGCCTACAGAAACACCATCTTGTCTCCCCCCAGATTTGGGGGGGGGGAGTGTTTCTGATGTCATAGTGGGAGATCATCTCGCATACCTCTGTGGCATAAATGCACAGAAGGCAAGCCTCTTTAAATTGAAGGAAATCTCTGCAATGAGGGGGCAAACGATGAAGGTGAAAGGGGATAGACTCGGGATTAATATGTGGAAATATTTATTTGTGGAAATATTTCTTTACGGAAAGAGTGGTAGATGCATGGATTAGTCTCCCAGCAGAGGTAGTAGAGATGAGGACAGTATCTGAATTCAAAAAAAGCATGCTTTAAAGGAAAAAATGGGGCTACTGTAGTTGATATGGAGGGCAAACTATATAGGCCATGTGGTCTTTTTCTGCTGTCATAGTCTGATGGGCTGGGCATTGGACAATCTTCCACTAGTGGCTAAGGGCATTTTATGTGCCCTTTTCTAGTGGAGGTTCTGGGAGCCTTAGCTGCCCTCAAGAGCAGCTGGATCTGACTGGACTTTTGGAGGGTTCTATGCAGGGCCGGATTTACCTTGAGTGAGGCCCTACGCCAACAAAAATTGTGGGCCCCCAGCAGGGGCGGCCCAAGGGGGGTGCGGGGCTTCATTTGCATAAGGGGCCTCGTTTGCATAAATATTTGCATGATGTTACCATATACTAACTTTTAGTAAACATGCCTCTTAATGAGTGCATGGATAAAGAAAGACTAAAAGATTTCTACATTACTATAATCCAGTGCCAACTGCCAGACACATTAGGAACTACTACAAACACTGCCCATTTAGAACCCATAGCAAACCCGCCGTATCCTAACAGCACTACCAGGACTCACAAAGCACCATACTCTACCAATCAAAAGGCAACACTGCAAATATTAAACCAATACATTTCAGAGAACAACAATACATGACCTACTAGGGAAAGAGAACAAGTGGCAATGTCAAATAGGAATTATATAAACAGAACACCTCAGCTCAGTTACACATGCAGAACATAGACCATCACCAAACAAGTAATCACAATTTAGAAACAGGAAGACAATAATTAAACTGGGAATCCCAAAAGCCAAACTTGGAATGTACAACACTGTAGAAATAAAACTACACATTAATTTGCTCTTGTACTAAACAAAGCGCAGACGTTAATGATGCACATTTACCAGAGCTGACATATTCCAATTAATAAATTCAAAATAAAGAGATATTTTTCTACCTTTTGTGCATTTTTTTCAGCTGCAATTGCTCCAGCCACTTTCTTCTGGTTTCTTCATGTCTTCTGCTAACTCTCCATCGTCTGCTGTCCATTTGTCCTTTCTTCTCTCTTCTAGTTTTTTTCCATTCTCTCTCTACATCTGCTTTAACATACTAATCTTTCTCCTTTTGCTCTTTCCTCATTCCTATTTCATCCACTCAAATTTTACCCCTCCATCCTCAATCCCCACTTACTCTCCCAATACCCGGCCAATTGTAGATTTTTTATCCCTCCCACACAAAATATTTTTCCCTTCTCCATTTTACTCTTCCAGCCCCATCCCATTCTAATCCTCCCCCAACATCAGCTCCCTTCTAGTTCCAGCCTCACCCAGCATCCATTCCCTTCTAGTCCCTGCATCAGCCCATTTCCAGTCCTAGCCACCCATCAGCCCATTTCCAGTCCTAGCAACCCCCCAACCCAATACCAGTCCTAGCCCCCCATCAACCCACTTACAGTCCTAACCCCCCATCACCCCATTTTCAGTTTAAGCCCCCCCTATAACCCATTACCAGTCCTAACCCCCCATCAGCCCACTTCCAGTCCTAACCCCATCAACCCATTTCCAGTCAGCCCCCCATAGCCCATTGCCAGTCCTAACCCCCCCATCAGCCCACAGCCCATTACCAGTCCTAACCCCATCAGCCCACCTCCAGTCTTAACCCCCCAGCCCATTTCCAGTCCTAGCCCCCCCCCATAGCCCATTACCAGACAGCCCCCATCAGCCCACAGCCCATTACCAGTCTTAACCCCCCCCAAAGCCCGTTACCAGTTCTAACCTCATCAGCCCACCTCCAGCCTTAACCCCCCCATCCCATTTCCCGCCCCAGCCCCCCCAATAGCCCATTACCAGTCCTACCCCCCCCCCCCCGCCTAAAGTAAAATTTAATTAAAAAAAAAACCTGCCGACGCGGGGCCCCCTCTGCTGCCGCGGCAGCATGGACTGACCCACGGGGGCCCCCTCTGCAAGCTTGATCCGTCGATCGATCGGTCCCTCCCTCCCTCCCTCCCTGCAGGCTGTGAGAGACGCGAAGGCAGACTGTCTCCCTCGCGTCTCTGTTAAGCCCGCAGGGGCTGATGGGAAATTCGCGTCTCTCACAGCCTGCAGGCAGGGAGGGAGGGAGGGACCGATCGAGCGAGCTTGCAGAGGGGGCCCCCGCGGGTCAGTCCATGCTGCCGCGGCAGCAGAGGGGCCCCGCGGCGGCAGCTGGCAGGTTTTTTTTTATTTTATTTTAAAAATAAGCTAACTTGTTACATTTTTGTGGGCCCTTGCCAGCTGTGGGCCCTACGCCATGGCGTACATGGCGTATAGGTAAATCCGGCCCTGGTTCTGTGGACATGGTAATATCTTGTAGTACTCTGCTGGTCACTTTTATCTTTGATCAGGATAAAGTTTGTTTTACGTCTGTATTTTCAACGTATGCAAGAGCAGTTTATGGGTTCGGTTGTTTGTGTATTTCTTGATGTATCTAAACAGACTCTGGCCTTACAGTCTAGAATCCTTTTGCTTCAGGGGACCTGGCTTTTGAAATTTCCTTCTTTTATGTTATGTAAGTTTTTTTGGGGGGGCAGAACTATATTACTTTACCGAACCAAAGCAGCTTTTAGAGCTTATTTCCAAGGAGGGAAGTCCGAGGCCTAATGGAAAGGGGGGTGGGGCGCCATAGTGTGTGTTCTGTTGGTACACTAACACAGAGCTGTGGAGAAGTGTTATTTCCTTTTTTTTCTTTTTTTGCTTCTTGCCTCCCTTATTGTGGGCGAATGTTAAGGCATGAATTTCCTTTCTTCATTGTTATATTTTTTTTTTTATTGTGTATTGATTTGTTTATTGCCTATATTGTTGTGAAAGATATTTAGAAATGCAAAATTAAAAAAAAAGATTGTTAGAGAGAGACGACATGTTTGACAAGGTAGAAGGTCAACGCAAAAGAGGAAGGCCAGCAATGAGATGGTTCGATTCAAGAACAGCAGCTATGGGTGCCACTCTATCAAGAATGAGCCTCCTGACAGAAGACCGAACACAGTTTAGGTCAGCTATTCAGGGTCACCATGAGTCTACACAGACTCAACGGCACTTAACAACAACGGAGAAGAGCAACAAAAATGATAAAGGAGATTGAAGGATACCCTTATGAGGATAGGCTTAAACCGTTAGGGCTCTTGAACTTGGAAAAGACATGGCTGAGGGGGATATGATTAGAGGTCTGTAAATTAATGAATGACATGGAATGAGTAAATGTAGATCAGTTTTTTTTTATGCCATCAAAAAGTAGAAAGGACTAGAGGACATGCAATGAAGCTAAGGTGTAACCCATTTAAGACTAATAAGAGAGAATATTTTTTACTTAATGTATAATCAAACTCTGGAATTCGTTACCAGAGGATGTAGTAAAAGCTGTTAGTGTAGCTGGGTTTAAAAAAAGGTTTGGACAAGTTCCTTGAGGAAAGGTCCATAAATCATTATTAAAGAGGACCCTAGAAATCCACTGCTTACCCTGGGACAAGCATTGTTGAATCTTTGTACTTTTTGTGGAACCTGCCAGGTACTTGTGACCTGGATTAGCCACTGTTGGAAACAGAATACTGGGCTTGATGGACCTTGATGTGACCCAGTGTGGCATTTATGTTATGTGGCATTCTAGGTGACCTGTTGCTATCCCAGGCCAGATTTTAAAGCAAGACTAGGCATTGATAACGCACATGAAGGATGCTGAGCAACTTTCCTGGAGGATTTTCTGATCTTGTTGAAGACATCTATGGTTTGGTTTTCCTTCAGTGACAAGGGTGCGTAAAGATGAAGGCTGTGGACTAACGGATGCAGCACAGTCCCTTGTCAGGAAGTGTTCTTTATCATGGCTGGAGAGCTGGTCATGGTTTGATGGGCCTGGAATGTAGTGGCCTCCTGGACACTTAAAGAATTCTGATGGCCCTCAATTTTTCTGTCAGTAGGTGCTACATCATTCTGAGTGGTTCATGCCAGGGGCAAACCATATAATTGTGGAAAAGATCTTCTTGGATCAAGAAAAATTATTTATGCATAGGTAAAGAGTTGCAAGGAATTAATACTACTACCCTCAGTGAACTAGTAAAATGTTCCTTGCCAGCTTGGCTACTGTGAAGAGACAAATGTCTGGTATCCCCATCTCCAGAGCAACCAGGATAATTGTTTGATCCACATTATCAAGGGCATCCTGTCAGTATCTGCTCATGCAGTATGTGGTGTTTTGTGTGGTGGGTTGTGGTTTTATTTTCTTCTCTCATATATCTTGGTGGCCTGGGTTTATAAGCAGACAAAAGATGGCACTTGGTGCGTCGCTTGGAGAAAAAGCTGTAACAGTCTTCTCCTACCCCATTTAGGGGGTTGTTTTGGAATATCCCACTGGTGTGGACTGGTCTGGCAAGGACTAAGAGGAAAGAACAATCATCTTACTAGATAACTGTTCCTTCAGTCCTGTCAGACCAGTCCATGCTCCCTCTCATGGCCTACAGATGGACAGTATGAACTTGATCTGCTAATTGAGAGGATGACAATCTTGTATATCAAACCTAATAATAAAATGTATATATAAAAGCGGGGCTTAATTTCTGGGGGGACAGCTGGAACACAGTTCTGGCATTTCTTTTCAGACTCCAGAGCAGTGGGGTGTTCTGCTTCAGCCTCTTCCTTCCAGGAATTCTGCAGGGAAAAGGGGATGAGGTAAACCTGGAGCAGTAAGGAGACTGGTCACCCTATGCCCTAATCCAGTCGTCTTCCTTGTCTGCTACTCCTAACTAATCTGCCCCTTTGTCTAGCTCCACAGTTCCACTTCCATTTCCTTTTTGTCTACAAATTAAGCCTTATATAAAAGGGAGACATGGATCAATTAACGAGAGTGAGTGATTTGCGGTACTAACTTTGGCTTGTTTAGAGTCCTATGGAAAAGAAGCTGTAGCAGTGGCATACTGACTGGCTTTTTGACTACACCAGTATGTGGGGGCTAAACTAGGGCTCAGACCCAACAGGTTTTGCTCTCTGTGCTTGCTCGCAGGAGGGAAAATCCCACGGATGTGGACTGGTCTTGCAGGACTTGAGGGATAACAATTCAGTAAGACACAATTGATCTATATAATGACTTGAGTAATGTGCTGTGTAGCTTGTTACTGCTTATACAACAGCTCGCCACTAGAGAGCCTGAGAGCACATGAGAGCTCCGAATAGAAGTGAGCGCATGGTGATGCTGAGAGATGTAATTTGTGAGGCTGCTGGACTAGCAGGAAATGAGCTTATATCTGAGATGGGCAGCCCAGGTGTCGTGCAGAAACAGCTAGGTTTCAAAACCACAGGCAAAAGTATTTCAGTACCTGAACCAATTTGGAAAGCTGCAGAGGAAGCGAGGAGGGGTAGGGAACAAAACAAAATTCACACACTGTAGGAGGATGGACGTGAGAAACAGAAGTGAATGCAAATAGACTTCTTTATCCTGCTAGATGAGTCCAGGTGAGTAGGTATGCTCCCCAGCCAGCAGTTGAAGGCAGACTAGAGCAACTTTCAGTGATATCACTAGCATATCTATTAGTGCAGCACTGAAAGAAGCCAGTATTGTCTGCCTCTAGCAAATAGAAAACTCATAAATTCACTCTAGGCAATTTTCCAATTTCAACTCATTATCTTACTTGCCATCGGTCTCAGATAAACGATATTTATACACTTTTTTTGGGGTAATTTAACTCTCCCAATGCAGTGTCCGTTCACATCAATGACCATAGGCAATTTTCTCTAACATTGTATTGCTATTTTTTTCTTTTATAACTTTTCTTTAAAAACTTTAAACGATGATCACCACTCTACTTATCTTGTGTAGAATGGTACAAAAAACGCCCCTTCTAATCGATGGAAAAGAACCCCCACAATGATCTAGGCACCCTCGCGTTTCTCCTGTTGGGTTTATCAAGGGGATAAATACATTGCTTCTCTTCGGGACTATTTCAATTTTTGTTGTCTTCAATGTCTTTTTAATTTTATCTGTGACAACGCAAACAAGAGCAGCAATATTATTAAGTTGAATGTTACTTCTTAACCTAAACTTTTCTCTATATACATCACTTATCATTTATCCTAAAGGAATACCTTTAATAGTGCCCCGGTTTTCATAATTTATCACCGGCCATGAACGTTGTTTGTCGTGATTCTGTTCTGAACAAAAGACGCCACGCATGCGTTCAGTTGTCGAGTTAAATACTTATTCTACGGAACCAATTATTCGAGCCTGTCAGGCACACGCTAACCAATCAACGCTGATGTTTAACCCCTCTGGTTGAACTGATCTTAACCGGTGAATCCACCATTGCTCCCGATATGTTTGTTCCTGTGATCTTCCATATGATCCTTGTGATATTAGTTCTATACACCAACATTGTAACATGGCAAAACTATGACCTAAATCTAAACAGTGCTGTACAATCGGGGCTTCTATCCGTCGGCACTTTATTCTACTCTCATGTTCTTTCAGACGAATTTTAAAAGCTCAAATCGTTTTTCCTATATACAAAAGAGAGCAGGGGCAGCGAATAGCATAAACTACTGATTTTGATTCACAATTAGTGGAGTGCCTCAAATGATAGATTACCCCGCGATGTGTAAACTCCGAAATTTCCAACGTCATTGGACAAATATTGCATTGGCCGCATTTTTTATGTCCTCCAATTTTTTCACGCCCGAGAATCCAATCCAATGGTCGTAATACTGTAGGGGAAAGATATTCTTTTAAACTTCTACTTTTCTTCCAAACACACCGCACAGTTTTATCTTGTAGACTCGGTACCACTTCCAAAACTGCTTTATGTTTTGTTAAGATCTTTTAAGAGCCTCGTTATTAGAATATATCAGTAGAGAACAAATTCCCTGGGGTCTGTGGATATATAAAGAACCGAGAGTACCAGCTATGGATTCCGTGTTTTTGGATAAATGGAACTAGCTTCTCAACAAATGTTCCTTGGACCTTATGGTCCTGATAGTCAGTACAGCTAAAGAACATCTTGAAATGTTGTCAAAAGAAGCTAAAGGTTTAACTACTCTGAAGGAGACAGAACCGGAAGAACAGTTTTTGAGTCATCAAGAATCTATGCGTATGGGTAACACCGGGAAAAAGAGCTTTCGTGGGGGATATACTTTTACTTTTATAAAACCAAAGTACTTTGTAGGGGGACCAAATTTGTCATAAATGATTTTTGGATGGCCTATTGGATATTCCTTTGTTTTATTGACAAAAGGGTATAGGCTGGTAAAATCATAGTAGTGTATTTTTTCCCCAGGTCTTGTTTTGTGGTACAGACAAATGGCATTTGTTCTACCCCCAAAAAGGGCATCTCGTGGAATCGGAGGTTGCGGTAATGCGGAGTCAGCCAGGAAATCTGCGCAGCCCCCGTCATTTTCTTTTACCATCCGCTTCCACTCGTGCTCCCATAGACTTATGACCTTGAACCCCCGGCTTTCCAGGAATGCAGCTTTTAGCTGTGTCTTGTAATAAAGAAAACCATAGGTCGTGGCTGTTACAGGATTCTGGTCTTTACTCGGACAGCCATGATGAAAACAATCATTAAATTCAAAAGCTGTTTCTACCCCATCGATCACGGCATAGCTATCAAGAAAATAAGACCCCCACCTTTTTTCGCCACCTTTCAGAGCATGTGTGATCTGTTTGTTTTCTTTGGCCTCTACATACATCAGCCATTGAATAGAGGGGGATGAATATCTCTTTGTCTGTCTGTCGGTGATAGTTATCTGGTGGAATGAGTGCCACAGTCTTGGGTTCTAAAAACATTAATCTGAACATAGCCATACATACAGATGCACGGGTTATATATTGGCAAGGGTCTAAATATCTTGTTAGAATTTCTGAGATGTCACCATGCTCTACAAACACTTATTTCTCTGTCATTTTCATGATTTCAGCTCGGTAGAGAACACAGGCCTGTCGCAAAATATATACATCCTGCTGGCAGTAATAAGCCAGCTCTTTTTGCAAATTAAGTTTTATGCTGATTGTCCTTGTACCATTGTAAAAATTCATCTTTTTCTTCAGGCAACATGTTACTCACACCGTAATGTTCAACACCCGGCATGGGGCCCACATAATTTTGATTTTCCAGCGTATTAAAAAAGTGTGGAAGTACCCCTTGCTGCCTGTAAAACCCATGGCTTGTGGAAGTTTGCTATGTTTCATAGGCAGGAAATTTAGAGAGTCTATAAAACGGATAGTCAGAGGTTCAACGGTAATTTGTAAAAGTTTAGCACCTTGAACCAACTGCCCCGTGTCCATCTTTTCCTTAAGCAGTTGTTTAAGAACAAAATATCCGTCATAACCTTTGGAATTATGGGCTATGAAGGTGTAGCCTTTAAATTTTTTGTCACAAAAATCTGTATATAGGCAGAAATACATTTGAGACCCTTGAATTCCCAGTTTCTTTCATCATTTAAGTCTGACACATATATGTAATTAGGGACATGCCAGCCTGTTTCTTGCATACATTCACAATCATAAAAAAATATACTTTTCAGATGTTTCAGTTTTACCAATAGGGGTCATAAAACATAAGTGGACGCCATCCCCGGTTAGGGGTTCGCGACATAGTTTACAATGCCGGCCCTTGCACTTATGTTTCTTGTCCACATAAGACTCACATTTCTGGCACAGTATCTTAGATAAACATGCCACTTCTTTTTTCAGAGCCAGATCCGCGTGTCTATCTAAACACTCTTTAGAACGACAAGAGTTTGCAATTAGGGCATCTCTGTTGTACACCAACATTATTCGCACACGTTAGTGTCAAACAAAGACGGCACCATAATGTGCAATTATGATCGTGACTGTACGGTTTCTGACAGTAACTACAGAAGTTGCGCTCCCCATAGAATTTTTTGACATTGGTTATACCATAGAAATGGTCATCATGTAGCAACAAGAACACAGTCTTAGGGAACACAGGTCTGTCTGATGTCTTAAAACAAACCCATGAATTTGTGTAAAGCACAACGCGTATGTTTATCTTTAAATGCTGTTCAAATATTGCTACATCATCGAGCATGACTTTTCTATGTACCGGCCATCCCAATTCATTATGTAGTATTTTAGCACCTTCTAACAATTCGACATCTGTCATTTTTACCTGTGACATAAGGGCTGTAAGGCTACCTGCAAAGCACAGGCTATTATCAGTGTTGTTCAAGTCTATCAAATACATCCTTTTCTTATGAATAATATGGCTAAACGGTATAGTCTTTAAGACCCTACGAGCTCCCCCACACCGATTTCTTATGACAAGTACAACACGGAATATATCACAAACCTGGATTTCTCTGTGACTCTGAAGGCGTTTAGCGATCTGATTTAAGAAATCGTCAACGTCTAATGCTTCTGGGTTTAACTTTCCAGAATACAAGGAATTGTGAAAAAGAGATGAGTGTAGATGCACCTCTAATCACCGGGTGAAACCCTGTTGCTAACCTCATCCAGAATATGCTGGATACCTTGCCGAATGGCGAATTGAGCCTCAGATAATGATGTTACCCTGTCTAAATTAATAAACCGAAATTCCTCTGAATAAATTACACCGTTAAACTTGTCCAATTTACGATCCCACCTTTTCACAAACTGAACATAGCTAACTGGTTCTGATTCTGCAGCGGGGCCTAATGCATGATTATTTGCGCTGTCCTCTGAAACACCGTGATCAAAGACACGGCTTTCACCACGCCCTCCGTATTCTGTACCGGTGTGTGTAGATTCACCGGCAGAAAAACTATCGCTGTGTGATCTTTTCCTGTTAGACTTCTCTCCCATAGCCATTGGATTAAAAAACACCGGTCATACCTTTTTTTAACTTTCTCTTTTTGTAAGAGAGTTTATTTACACCCCGCGGCTTCTGCTCCTATTTTTTTTAAAGACAATCATAAGAGACAAACATTACATAGCCAACAATATTTTTAAAAAAAGTAAGACTCATATCTACTCACCATGTCTGAAGAAAAAGTTGCAAACTGTAGAGAGACTATGATCTTTTCTGACTGCTAAAATGTACTGGATCTCATAATCTTATCATACGACCTGGCTAATTCACAATGCCTTCTTTTTCGCAGACAGTACATTGTAATAGATGCTATATATTGTGTATGTGGCTAATACACATACCCCCCATCCCCAGACGTCTTAAGTGGATTTTAGTTATACAACAGAGTTCTGCACATTCTTATCTTATGGCCTATTGTTTAGGACACACTAGAGGCCCCATTTTTTTTCCAGACAAACCATTGTAGGTTTAATTAACTAAGCATTCCTAAAACACACCACACATAGGTTCAAAATATTTTATTTCAAATAAAATGTTTTCATCTTGTGAAATTCATTTGAGCATTACAAGTTTAAAATATATAAAGGCATACATATAATTTTTGTTCATCTGTATGTTCAACTAATAGATTCTGAAAATACATACATTTTCATAAAAAGTTAATTTTTACAGAACTTGGTGTTTTTTAAAGAACGATCTATAATCTCTGTCACAGATTAAACCTTCATATCACAGTTTGCAGATCTAAGCAAAATATTGAACAGTTGTCCTGGATTTCTAGTGGTATTAAAAAGACACAATTGATGCTATCACCGTAGACTCTTTTCCAGATCTGCAGAGAATTTATGTGTGTGTGTGTGTCTCACATCTACCGACCTCGTCTTTATTGTTCTGTGAAAACTATGATTTATAACTGTGCACAAAAGCCTGCAATATGTCTTGGTACCTAAAGGTGTTGTGTGTAGTAAAATAACACCACATTTTGGATTTCAAAGTCCTGTTAAACCTTTCTACCACCCCTGTTTTAACATCGTTATTGGTTACAAAATGATGAACCCCTCTTTGTTTTAATAAATTCTTCAGGGACCTATTTAAAAATTCTTTACCCTTGTCTGTCTGTATTTTTTCAGGTATACGACCTTGATTAAATATTTTTTCAAAGGCTTTAGCAACTTCATGACCGGTTTTCGATTTTAAACTTGCAGCCCATGCATATTTTGACAGGATGTCTACCACTGTTAATACTTCTCTTAACTCTGCTGATCCTAGTTCTTCCAATAAACAGTTTGTTTCTGCATCTACAGTGGTGTGATATATTTCTATATCCTCCGGATCCATTGTGTTGTCAGATGTTAAGTTTGGTGCCAAAATCGCAGGGTTCTTGAGAGTTGAAAAATATTTGGACATCTTGCTAATCCACAAAAGCTGCTATTTCTTGCTCAGGCTCTGCCAGACTCTCCTGTAGTTCAAATGGATTTTCAATCGGTGGATACCCCTCTGCAACGGCATCATGGTCCTTAAGGAAGTAATTAATGTTGTGTGCCCTGCTGGAAATTCTGCTTGGTGTTCCAAAAAGAGCCATTTTTAATCTCTGTGTTAAAATGTTCCCCTTACACACAGGACACAAACAGCCTTACACCAGGAGCATGCTCAGAACACCTGGAGCATGCTTAGAACAGACCTCTTGTTTCAACCAATCACGTGTTACCACACCCTAGAGCAGGGGTGGGCAAACCTGGTCCTGGAGGGCCGCAGACCAGTCAGGTTTTCGGGATATCCCGTATGAACATGCATGAGATATATATGCATTAGAGATATCCTGCCAACCTGACTGGTTTGTGGCCCTCCAGGGCTGGATTTGGAGACCCCTGCCTTACACCTCTGTCATTTTAAGATCGTGAATGGGCAAGGTACAGATGTCCTAGACATCGAAAGGGTATATAGAATGTGTCACATTCCTCCTCGATTCTCCCCACCACCAAAAAGTTGTCTAATAGACAATTTTTTGGTGGTGGTGAGAAGTGAGGAGGACTGTGACAAATTCTATCTAACCTTTTTGATGTCTTGGACATCTGCACCTTGTCCACTCACAATCTTAAATGACAGAGGTGTAAGGCAGGGGTCTCCAGATCCAGCCCTGGAGGGCCACAAACCAGTCAGGTTGGCAGGATATCTCTAATGCATATATATCTCATGCATATTCATTAGAGATATCCCGAAAACCTGACTGGTCTGCGGCCCTCCAGGACCGGAGGTGCCCACCCCTGCCCTAGAGAGACATGTCCAGGCTTGTCTCTCAGTATTGGTTTTCTCAAAGCCATTAAAAAATAGCTGTATTAGTATTTGGATTTGAACTCAGCTCTCTCAAAAAAAAAATAGCTGTATTAGGGGGATTTGAACTCGGGTCTCTCTGTATTTCAGTCTAAACTCTACAGGCCTGTCAGAATACTTCTCTCTAACAGTGATGTCTTAAAAGTAAAATTCTATCACATGGACAGCACTGGTTTCTCTAACAATTGCATTTGTAATTGCATTTGTAAAGAAAAAGCTTTCTATCCTGTCTGTGTCTCAGTGAAAAGCCTGTGTCTCTCTGTGCTATGAATCTTTTGTGAGAAATAAGAACTGGGGCAGTGGGAGAGATAAAAACATTTTTTGTTTTCCAGGGTTCCTGCTTTTTTGCAGATGTAAACATTAACCAGAAGCAAAAACACATTTCCGGAGTCAGTCACACTGCTCCCTGCTGATGTCAGCAAAAAGGGACAGTCCATTTCCGATGATGTAGGCAGGGGCGTGGTTGAGGGTGAGAGGCTGCACTGATCCCTCTAACAAAGATGTGCTAATTGCATTTGGAAAGAAAAAGATTCTAGCCTGCCTGTCTGTGCTAAGAATCAGTTTTTGTGTGAGAAAAAAACAACTGAGTCTGTGTGGGAGAGAGAGAGAGAGAGAAAAGCATTTTTGTTTTTCAGTATTAAGCAGAAGCAAAAACACATTTCCGGAGTCAGCCATACTGTTTCCGCTGATGTCAGCAAAAAAGGGACAGTCCCTCTTCTGATGACGCCCTGTTTCCGGTGATGTCATTTCCGATGATGTAGGCAGGGGGCGTGGAGGAGGGTGGGAGGCTGTGGATGTAGCACAAACCCGGAAGGGGGTGCTGATTGGCTAATGCCATATTGTGGGGCGTGGCGTGGGTGTGACACCCCCTCGGAAGTGTACGCTGATTGGATGATGTCATCCTTGGGGCGGGGGCAGGGGTGTGTCAAGTGGGGGGCGGGGGCCACGCCTGGGGGCCACGCCTGGGGGCGGGACTGGGTGGGGTTAACTTACCATTCACTTCTATGGGAGGGGCGTGGCCTAAGGCGGGACATACACCAGAAGTGGGCGCTGATTGGTACCTGTCAACATTTTGGGGCGGGAGTGGGCGGAGCTAACTCACCATTCACTTCTATGGGAGGGGGCGTGGCCTAAGGCAGGACATACACCGGAAGTGAACGCTGATTGGCTCCTGCCATCCTTATCTCACCTGTCAATCAGTTTGACAAGTAGTGTACCCATTATACTACTCCATACTATCCTTTCTCCCAAAGGAGTTGTCTTCCTTTCACTTTAACCTTACTGTAATCCTGCTCTCCTTAGAGGAAACCTTTGTTAGACCTCTCACTGCGTCTGTCAGATGGGAGGAAGATGTTGGTAACCTCCAGATATGTCACTAATTCCTTTTGTTGGCTGGACCATCTTTGTCCATTTTAAGTGGCTCGAGGAAAGGACAGGCCATGGTCAAGTCCTTGATAGGCTGAACAATAGTCTCCTTAATCCAGCAGGCAAGCTGTGTGGGAAGTGCATACCAGAGGGAATCTGAGCTCACTCCACCAGGGTGCAAACCACCTCCTGGGCAGAATCTGCCTTGGTGTTTGATTATCTCAGAGTACCTTTGTGAAGCACTACAGGTTTCTTGTGGAAGCTGGAGCAGATGGTGCTTTTGGCAGGGTACTTCTGTCCAGAGCATATTCTGTCTCCCACCCTGGTTCTTGACTGCTTGGGTAAATACCACTTGCCAGAACTGTATAAGGCAATAATATGGATGGCAAAATCTGCATACCTGCTATCTTTCTTTACTTGCATCTTGCTAGACTAGTCCAAAGCCTGTCCTGGAAGAAGCAGGTTTGGGAGCCTTGCTGCCACGTTGAGTTGTCAGTATCATTGTCTGACACAGAGTCAGTTTACAGTAAGAAAACAAACATAATATTCAAGGCTATTGTTTAATACTGTTCTGAGGGGTGGGGTGTTTTTTCAGTCTTTCTGCTTGGAACTTGTCATACTGGCTTCTGTGTTGCATCAGTGGATATACCAAATGATGACCACAGCCGGCACAAGGCAATGGGGTGCCCTAGGTGAACCTCATCCCTTGTGCCCCCCCCTTTCCCCTCTAGTGGCCATTGCTGCCACTGCCACCCCTTTCTGGTATGTACAGCAGTAGCAATAGCTACAAACAGCTCTGTGGCGCTTACCTTTAAACTTCGGCGCCATGGGGCTCTTTGCTTCCACCACCTCTCCTACGCTTGTGGTTGAGGAGTGGAAGCAAATGACCTCATGGTGCCGAAGTTTAAAGGTAAGCGCTGCAGGGCTGTATGAGCCATTGCTCCCACTGCCTGTCCCAAGAGGGGTGACAGCAGTAGCAATGGAAGACCCCGGATGGCTGGCGCTCTAGGTGACCGCCTAGTTCGCCTAATGGTAGCTCCGGCCCTGTTAATAACCTCAATGAAATTTGCTGCAGTATGCCTCCACTTGCTGGCTGGGGAGCATAACCCTCTTCTCTGGACTGGTCTAGAAGGATTCAAGGAAAGAATATGATCAGGTATGTAAATTTTTGCCATTCAACAATGCAATCTCTTCTGTTCCTCTTCCCCCACCCCTATTTTTTCATGTCATTCACTTGGAAGATGCAGGTAGTTCGTGCTGCTACAAGAAAAGAAATTGGCACAAAGTCTTCACTAGCCACAGTAATGTAAGCTAATTTATTACTCCTTATTTCGTTTACAAGATAGCAGAAATAAGACGATATCTAGAATTGACGTTAGAATTGTGTTACTTAACTTCCTATAGGCAGTTTCGTCGTGCTCTAAATGCAAGGCTATTTCAAAATTATTTGCTTAGTTTTTCTAATTATTTTAGCAAGTTGGTCTGTTTCATTATGCTGTAATATAATTCAAGTTTTTACTTTATATCTTTTATGGACTTCATCTGGAACTGTGAGGTAAAGAGGAATCTGCCAAAATTAAATATCCAACATTAAAAAAACCAGGTTAAGCCTTCTGGTCTTATGTGCATTTTTTTTGCATCTGGGTTTAATAGCTAATGCTTTCATTACCATTGGATTTAAATTAGTAGTGCTCTGGCTTCTGTGCAATTCTTTGCGCATAGTTTTATGTGCACTGAACATTTCTGTGCCTAGGGACTAGGGTTGGCATAAGAGTGCAGAAAATGGTATGCAGACCTGTGCTAAACTGTATACTAAACTTGCAATGCCGATATTACATCTGCCTCCTTATGTCCAATTTTAATCGACATAAGGTTCCTGAGGTAACACTCTTTCCTGCTGTATTTCTGCATTTGTTACTTTGTGTTCTTGTTGGCTGATCTGATTCTTTAAAGTTGTTTTTTTATTTTGTTTTTAATCTCGTTTTACAAGTTCTTTTGCTTCTATGTGCTGGTGGATTCTCTCTTCTATTAATTTTTCAGAATGTTTATCCTAGTTTAAGGGGGGAGACAAACTGTAAATGTTTACTTTTACTTTCACACTTCAGCACTTTCTGTGTATTTGGATCAATTGATGATCTTAAATATACCTGGAGGCCTAGGATTGTAGCTCTGTATGTGTAATGTATTTCTATAAGACTTGTTCCTCCTTCAACTCTTCGAATGGACACTGATTTTTTTGCTTCATGGACATGGAGGATCTTTCCTGTTCTTATATCCAGTTTCTGAAGGTGTTTTGAGGCCTGTCTAATTCCACTGCTGTATGAAGTCATAAAGATTACAAGCTGATTAATAGCTTGCATCTTACTGTTGAGGTAATTTTTCAATATCGGCTTCAGCCTCCTATAATGTTCTTTAATTTTTTCTCAGTAATTCCTGCTGGATATTGCCCACGCCTAGATATTTATATATGCATTCCTACTGAAGTTCCTTTTTTTTACAATCTAAATTGAAGGTCACCTGAACATCTGTCCTCCTTTGTCCCCCTCCGCTCTGACTATATCTTGCTGCTTTTTCTTGTGATTTCCCGTCTGGACTACTGCAACGTTGTCTAAGCAGGGCTTCCTAAACATCAACTTCAGCATCTCCAACTCATTCAGAATACTGCTGTCCATCTTCTCACACATGCTTCTTGCTACAACCACGTTACTCCCTTCTCTTACATTTTCATTGGTTCCTCATCTAGTATCACATCAGTTTTAAGATTCTCACATTGGTCCATAAAGTTCTTCATACAGATGTACTTTCTTATCTCTCTTCCTATATTCTTCATACCCTACATCGTCCCCTCCATTCTAATCTCTTATACCTCCCTTCTTCTTACGCCAGGTATGAACAGACACGACATTCTGCCTTCTGCTTTCTTGGTCCCTATCTCTGGAACAACCTCCAGCCTGCTCTTTGACTGGAGCTCTCCTTCACCAGCTTCAGGACTGTACTTAAAACTCTCCTCTTTCATGAGGCCTTTGAAATTCCCATCTTTCACAGATCCACCGGATCCTGTGGATGCCATTTCTCCTCTCTATCTTCTCTCCTGCCCTTTCTTAGTAGGTTTGTGACTTCCTTGTTCATGAGACAGAGTTCCTTTCCTCCTACTTCTTTTACCTGTTTTTATTGTAAACCACCTGGCTAAGTTTACTTGAAGAGTGGTATATCAAATTTTAATAAATATAGGGATGCACTGGAAGTGAAATTATCTAGACAAGATGTAATAAATTGAACTAAACCAATAAATATGATAGAGGTCTCTAAAATCCTGAGTGAAGGTTTACCCTTTCAAAAAGGGCAAAGATTGGGAACACACCAATAAGTTAGTAAGTGCCACATTTTAAAAGAAATCAGAAAATATTTTTTCACTCAATGCACAATTTATTTATTTCACATTCATATATACCGCCTTATCTGGTAATAAAGGTAGTTTACAATAAATAGAACTTGAACATTACATCGAACAGAGTTAACTTTGTACAATAACAGTATGAGCTATTTACAGTTAAACTGGTCTGAAACTGGTCTGAAAGGCATGGGGGATGCAAAGACAGTTTCCTTATCGTTCCTCCAGTTCAGTCCTCTACCTCTGGGTTGTCAACGTCCTCCTGCAGCTTGGAGACTGGGCATGTCAAAATCGTGACATCACTGGATATAGTCTGCTGACCTCTCCCATCAGCCCCAGTGTTTCCAGTCTCCATGTAGCAGGACGACGTGTGAGCCTAGGTTGGGCTCACTCGAGGGCTGATAAGGAACTTTTAGAGAAGCTTTATTTGTTTTGTTTTTTTTGTGTTGGTTGTGAGCTGATTGCAGTTCTGTTGGATAGTAAGCCTGAGCCTGTCTCTTTAAAAAAAAAAAAAAAAAAAGGCATTTCTACTTGCACTGGCCCCTCTCTGCCTTCTGTGTTGCTTTGCCTTATTTTACCTTTTGTTTTGAATGTGCACCGGGCAGATCTCTCTTCCCTGACTGTCTGGAGGAGAGCCCGCCGGCAAGCAGTCCCTTCCCGGCGATCTCCCTCAGAGGCAGTAGGTTTGTGGGAGCGAAGGACAGACGCAACTGACATCGCTGGCAGCGGCCAGTTCAATTTGCTGGAGAACAGGGTCATGCAGGTGAGAGGCTCTTTTCTGTGGCGACAGCCTGAGCAACACGCCGGTAACTGCGAGTCACGGCGGGCGCTGTGAGAGAGGGCCGGTTTCGGTGGTAGGCCTCGCGGCTTCATTGGGAGTGGGGTTTGGCGCCATTTCACAGGCACGATAATCGATGGCCATTTTGAATCCGCTTGTGCACGGTGTGGCCGGCGCTCGCGGCGGCAGTCTCGGGGCAGATAGTTGAGGGCCTGAGGTCAGTGGTAGGCCTGGGGGGGTATACAGGATCGCTACCCAGTTTTTATTTGACTTCGTTATTTTTAGAATCCTTGTGTTTTTTTTCGCGTTTCAGACCTGGGGGTATTGCCTTCAGGTGAATAGGGTCAGGTCATCGTTGTCTTATTGTGGAAGAGAGCTTAGCTGATTCGGAACATTTTTATTTCTCTCTCAGGTGTATTAAAAAAAAAAAAAAAAAGAGAGGATAGATCTATCTACATATATATTCAGCCGGTGCATAGCTCCATGGCTGCGCGCCCACAATGTCATCTGCAGGACTCGCAGGGGTACGGCCGCAGACTCTGGCATCTGTCGGGGTTGTGCGCTTGTGTCTACTAGTGTAGAGCATCAGATGGAAATCAAAGTTGCACAGGAGTCCCAAGAGCCCATCCCAGGGGGCCGAGCTCGAGTCCCTGCTAGCCACGGTGCCGGGAGCTGCCCAGGAGGCGGTCGCTGGTACGTCCGGCGTGCCCTCGGCCTTGGGGGCAGGGTCCCAGTTAGTGGACTTTTGTTCAGACTTCGTTTTGCTTATGCATCAGGCTTTTTGCCTGAGGCAGCAGGGAAAGCTTCCTGAGGGGGCAATGATAAGCCAGGGGCAGCTGCCCGCGGTAGATGGCGCGGGTGGTGGCAGCCAGAGAGCCCTTAAGAGGTCCAGGGCGAGTGGCCAGAGGCAGAGGACGCTGAGGGGGAGCACGAAGACGGTGTGGAGGAGTTGGAAGAAGGCGAGATACAAGAGCCGGAGGATCAGGCAAAGATTATTCCAGTCTTCCGGAGAGAGGAGCTATCTGCACTTTTCGGAATCTCTTCAAACACTCAATTTGGCTACGGCGCAATAAGGCGAGGAAGAAGGTGTGGAAGGTCCTATCATTCAGGCTGTGCGGCAAGCACAGGTGGTGTTCCCGGTTCATCAGGTGTTGAACCGGATGATCCAGGAGGCGTGGGATCAGCTGGAGGCTGGTCTCAGAGGTATTAGGACCATGAACAGACTTTATCCCTTGGCAGATGTGGACAGGGAGAGGTTCAAGTTCCCTCGGGTCGATGCAGCCATAGCAGCGGTCACAAAAAAGACCACTATCCCAGTGGAAGGCTCTGAAGGATGCACAGGACTGGAAGGTAGAGGCCTTATTGAACAATCCTTCGAAGCAGACGTGTTGTCCCTTCAGGCGGCTCTTTGTGGGGCCTGGGTGGCAAGGGCGTGTCTGAGGTGGACCCAGCATTTACGGCAGTCCGTGCACCTGGAGCAGGAAGAGGTGCGTGAGCTGGATCGGCTTGAGTCAGGTACAGCATATTTGGCGGATGTGCATTATGACTTAATTCGGGCTTTGGCTAATAGTACAGCATCTGTGATAGCTGCACGGCGGTCAGTCTGGTTGAGGAATTGGGCAGCCGATGGTTCTTCCAAGTCCAGGCTTAGTAAGCTGCCGTTTAAAGGAAAGTTGCTGTTTGGCAAGGATTTGGACAAGCTGGTGAAGGACCTCGGAGTCCAAGGGGGGGGGAGACTGCCAGAGGATAAGCCTAAGCAAGGGAAGGTCTTCCAAGGCTCTAGAGGCTCCTTTCAGGACTTCCGAAGATTCCGTGCTTCCCGGCTGGGTGTTTTCCAAAGAGGGAGATTTGCTTCCAGAGCCCAGGGGTTTTGTGGCTTTCGCGGGGCAAATAGGGGCTTCGCAGCCGCTTCCTCAGCAGCAGGTCGTAAGCCACAATGAAAGGTGGCGGGTCCCGGTGGGGAGTCAACCGATAGGCGGGCACCTACGGGAATTCTTCCCTGCTTGGACCCAAATAACCTCCGACCAATGGGTGCTGGAGATCATCCGCGAAGGTTACGCTATGGAATTGGCACAGCCCGTTCAAGATTCCTTCGTGATGTGGCCCTGCAGAGGTCAACAGCGTACTCTGGCGGTGCGGGAGACTTTGGGTCGTCTGTTGCTGTTGAGGGCCGTTGTACCAGTGCCATTAGAAGATTACGGCATGGGTCGATACTCATTCTATTTTGTGATGCCAAAAAAGGATGGGACCCCCCGACCTATCTGGGATCTGAAGGGGTGAATCGGTGTCTTCGGGTACCCCACTTCCGGATGGAAACGTTGCGTTCCGTCTTTGTGGCGGTGCGGCGAGGGGAGTACTTGACTTCACTCGATCTTACAGAAGCGTACCTGCACATTCCGATCAGGGCGGCCCATGAACGGTTTCTCCGGTTCGCGCTGCTCTGGGGTCATTATCAATTCCAGGCCTTGCTGTTCGAGCTGGCGATAGCTCTGCGGATGTTCACCAAGGTAATGGTGGTGGTAGCGGCGGCGCTACGAAGAGAGGGTATTTTGGTTCATCCTTATCTCGACGATTGGTTGATTCAAGCCAAATGCCAGGCTGAGAGTTTCCGGGCGACAGACAAGGTGATAAAGTTGTTGCAAAGTCTTGGATGGGTGGTCAATCTGGCCAAGAGCCGCTTAATTCCTTCCCAGAATCTGGAGTATCTGGGAGTCTGTTTCAATACGCAGGAAGGAGCGGTGTTTCTTCCGGACCGGCGAGTTCGGGCCCTGCGTCAGCTGGTTCACCAGTTCCGGGCTGTTCCGGCCCCCACAGCGTGGAGTTATCTACGAGTGCTGGGAACCATGGCGGCAACTGGAGGCGGTGCCTTGGGCCAGATTTCATATGCGACCGCTTCAGAGAGCATTGCTCCGCCAGTGGTCGCACCAGACGGATTCTTTGCACAAGCGTCTTCCCTGCCCGTTCAAGGTCAGGCGGGCTCTTCGTTGATGGCTGCTTCTGAAATCCTTGTCTGCGGGAATGCCTCTGGAGCAGCCGGAGTGGCTTCTGCTGCTGACAGACGCGAGTCTCGCAGGATGGGGAGAGCATTGCAGAGACCGGTTTGCACAAGGCACATGGTCGGTGCAAGAGAGTGCGTGGTTGATAAACTGGCTGGAGCTCAGAGCGGTATCGCTAGCGTTGCAACGCTTTGAGGGTGTGGTGACGGGTCGAGTAGTCTGTATATTATCGGACAATTCAGCAACAGTGGCATACATCAATCGGCAGGGCGGCACAGGAAGTGCAGCCATGGAAGAGGAAGCAGACGCGCTGTTCGCTTGGGTGGAGCGTCGTCTGACATCGATCTCGGCAGCGCACATCGCAGGGAAGGACAATGTAACAGTGGACTTTCTCAGCTGGGTCCGAGTAGATGCTGGGGAATGGGAACTACATCCGGACGTGTTTTGGGCAACTAGTCCGCAAATAGGGACAAGCCAGTAATGGGCTTAATGGCAACCTTTCATTCGGCAAAGGCCAGTCGTCTCTTCAGCAGGAGACGCGAAAGGATGTCGGAAGAGATCAATCTAAAACTAGCTTGTAGCGCCCAGAAGTCACTCGAAGGAATAGACGTCCTCAAGGTGGGAAATAAAACCTTTGCTATTTCCCTCATTTACAGACCACCTTCTGGAAAACATGAAGCACTAGCATCAGCGCTCGAAACAATATGCGAAACCTCAAAGTATCAGATGATACTAGGCGATATAAACCTTACTTCACTTAACACCTCACACACTAATGCATTCACTGAGGCCATGGAGCAAATGGGATACCAGCAAATAATCCATACACCCACACATGACAAGGGTAATACCTTAGACATGGTATTCCTTCCCAAAAAATACTCAAACATAGTAACAAGTACAACACCAAAAATAACAGAGGTGCCATGGTCAGACCACCACCACCTTATACAGTTCATGTTTGCAATGCCAATACAATCACCCAAGGTAGAAGCTATTAGCAACACACAAAAAAGCATGTTTAAAAAACTAGATAAAGACACACTAATAAAATCAATTTTCTCTCATGTAAAAACGGAAACTTCTAACTTGGAAGAATTAATAAAACAATGGAATAGAAACTGTTTCTAAACAATCACCCAAAATCCTCTCTAATGAAAACAATAAGCCAAGGAAAAGGTCTGAACCCTGGTATACAGCAGACCTAGCTAAAGCAATGAAAGATCTCAGAAGAATGGAAGAAAAATGGAGAACTAGGAAATCAATTGAGATCAAAGAACAATACTTATCACTACTTAAATCCTACAAAGAAATAGTAAATACGGCAAAAAAGAATTATCACACCAAAAAATTAACTAACGCATTAAATAAACCAAGAGAATTATTTGAGCTTGTAAAATCACTTACCAAACCCCCAAAAGACGTCAGTACAAATTTCCCAATAAATGCTCAAGCACTTGCAGATCACTACTCTAAAAAAACTAAACCCTAACGAAGAGAGAATCTCCCTTAAAATCGAAAATAACGCATCTCAAAGGGTAACACAACATACTAAACCCACAGTGGTGTGGGAAAACCTTTACTCTATAGATAACAGACAATTACTAAGCACAATCTCAAACATAAACACCACCACATCCCCCCCTCGATCCTTGCCCGGTAGACTGGATCAAGACCACTAAAGCAGAAATTGCACCCATAATACTAAACATAGTAAACCAATCTCTACTACAAGGAAACATGCCATCAGAACTAAAAAGATCTCTTATAAGACTGATACTAAAAAAACAAATCACTAAACAAATCGGATCCATCTTCTTACAGACCCATATCAAGTATACCTTTTATAGCCAAAATCATTGAAAAATCCGTACAATACCAATTGCAAGATCATATAGATAACACAAATGCACTCGATGCTCAACAATATGGTTTTCGACAATCACATGGAGTAGAAACACTTCTACTAGTACTATTTGATAAACTTTATAGAGGCATTGAAAACTGCAAAAAAATGTTTGTCTTAATCTTCATTGACATAACAGCAGCCTTTGATTCAGTGAACCATAAGACCCTCATAGAAAGATTAGAATCAATAGGTATAAATGGAACCCCCTTAAAATGGTCCTCTCCTTATATATCTAATAGGATACAACAAGTATACTTTGATAAAAATCTATCTAATACCTTCCCACAGACACAAGGTATCCCGCAGGGCTCAGCATTATCTGCCATATTACTTAACCTATACCTAAGACCCATCTGCACAATATTCCAAAAACACAAAATTGACTATCATCTATATGCAGATGACATAATGCTTTATACACAACTGGATATATGTAACCCAGATTTTAGCCACTTAGAAACTTGCCTTAAAGAAGCACAACTATGGCTCCAACAAAACAATATGTTTATCAATCATAAAAAAACAGAAGTAATGTTTATCTCTAAAAACCCGGAATTTAAACACCCTCCCACAATCATACTAAATAATACAACCTACAACACTAAACAAGAACTAAAATACCTAGGTGTCACCCTTGATATGACACTTAACATGGAAACCCACCTAAGACTATTAAATAGAACTATTTTCTACAAACTAAGAACCCTACAACCCTTACGCAATATCGAGCTATCTGACTTTAGATCAATAATACAAGCAATCATAACACCACATCTGGACTATTGTAATGGCATATTACAAGGCCTTCCCAAAAAAACAACAAACATACTACAGATGACACAGAATGTCACAGCCCGAATCCTGATGAACGTACCTTTCTCAGATCACATCACACCCATTTTAAGAGAACTTCACTGGCTACCTATACATGCACGCATAAGATACAAAATAATTACAACATTCAAGTTAATTCACAATATTGCCCCATCTTACCTTGCCTCACTCATAAAACCTCAACCCACTAATAGGAATAGACCTACACACAACCTAAATACACTACAAACTCCATCCTCCATTTGCAAAGTAAAGGTAAACACTAGTAATAGAGCATTCACATACATTGCTCCAACACAATGGAACAGACTCCCAGACACCTTAAGAACTAACAAAGATCTCACATCATTCCGTAAAAGCCTTAAAACACATTTATTTCAAGAATACTTCAACCAGACTGAAATAACTTAGAGTAATCTGGGCTTGAAACAATTTTGATGGAGGTCAACTATGTTAGCATATGAATACCCCAAATCCACAAAGAATTAATTAATTTGTAAATCTACTTGCATGTACTATTCAAATACTGTATATAGTTAAACGTATAACATGTAAGCTAACATGTTTCCCTTCTATTATGTAAATAGTTTTGAATTATTGAGTTATCTTAAATCAATGTTACCTTCCAATGTTCTAAGTTATCTTCTCATTGTTTTATGTAACTGCTAAACTGCAGAGTTAATTGTTAAATGTAAACCGCTGCTGACCACTGGAAGGAACAGTATAAAAATGTGCTCAAATAAATAAATAAATGCCCTGATGCAGCCCTGGCTGTCGACGGGCCTTCTCTGTCTTTATGCCGTGGGCGCTCATAGGCCGGGTGCTTCAGCGTATCGAAGCTCACCGGGACAGGGTATTGCTGGTGGCTCCAGACTGGCTGAGACGTCCGTGGTTCGCCGATCTCATTAGGTTGCTCGATGGGACTCCCTGCCGGTGTCGGTGGATCTGCTGATTCAAGGGCCGTTGTTCATGCCTCAGGTTGATCGGTTCTCGCTTACGGCTTGGCCATTGAAAGGGCAAGGCTAGCGAAGAGAGGTTATTCAGCGGCAGTGGTGGCAACCCTGTTCAGAGCACGGAAGCAGTCCATGTCTTTGGCTTATGTTCGGGTCTGATGTATTTTTGAGGATTGGTGTTCGCGGCGGCAAGTGAAGGCGGCTGCGGTTTCCGTTCCCAGCGTCTTGAGTTTCCTGCAAGAGGGGTTTGAAAAGGGGCTTGCTGTCAGCTCCTTGAGGGTGCAGCTGGCAGCACTTTCTTGTTATAGGGGCAAAGTGCAGGGGGTCGCACTTGGAGCTCATCCAGACGTGTTGCGTTTTCTTGAAGGCGGTAGCCAGGCTGCGGCCTGCGTGCAGAATTTTGGTGCCATCCTGGGATCTCAATTTTGGTTTTAGGGGCGCTGACCAAAGCTCCCTTTGAGCCATTACACCGAGCATCGGTTAAGGATTTGACGTTGAAGACAGTGTTTCTGGTGGCTATTTGTTCGGCGTGACGCATTTCGGAACTTCAGGCCTTGTCCTGTAGAGAGCCATTTTTGTCCTTTTCAAAAGAGAAGGTGGTGCTGCGTCCGGTGCCTTCATTTCTGCCAAAGGTGGTTTCACCGTTTCACCTAAATCAAGTCGTGTCTCTTCCAGTGCTGGGATCGGAGGGCAGCGAGGCAGATAGTACGTTATGGCGTCTCAACGTTAAACGGGCTCTGCGGCAATATTTGAAGGTGTCCGAGAACTTCCGTAAGTCAGACCGGCTGTTTGTTTTTGGTGTTCGGTGGGGTCCATAAAGGTGAGGCAGCGGCGAAGGCGTCTATTGCCAGATGGATCAGAGAGGCGATTGCGTCAGCTTATCTGCTACAGGGCGCATGGTTCCAGCTGGGATTGGAGCGCATTCTACCAGGGCACAGGCCACTTCCTGGGCTGAACATGGTCTGGTTCCACCTGGAGAGATCTGTAGGGCAGTGACTTGGTCGTCCCTTCATACTTTCAGTAAGCACTACCGTCTGGACGTGTTGGCGGCAAAGGACGCCTGTTTCGGTTCGGCCGTTTTAAGGGCCGGCTGGAGAGGTCCCTCTCAATGAATACTGCTCTGGTACTTCCCAGAGGTAGAGGACTGAACTGTCGTCACTCAAGGAACTACAATTACCAGGTAAGTGTAATTATCATTTCCTTATCGTTCCTCCAGTTCAGTCCTCATTCCCGCCCGGGGAGGTGCGTTGGCAAGGGATAGTCCAACGGAGGCATAGTGGCATAACTGTTAGGTATGAGTATTTCAGGTTATTACTGTTTCTCATGCTTTACTGTACTGTTTCTTTCCCTGTCATCCTTTCTGCTGGTGTTTTAAGGCAAAAGGGTTAGGTGTAAGAAGAAGAGCCTTGTTAATTTCAAGGTCTATATAACCCCCCCCCCCCCCAAAAAAAACCAACATATATAATGTAAAGTTAGTGTTTATAGTTAGCTACTTATTTGTTGTTCCTTTGAGTGTGCTTTGTCAATAGTTCATTGGGGCTGATGGGAGAGGTCAGCAGACTATATCCAGTGATGTCACGATTTTGACATGCCCAGTCTCCAAGCTGCAGGAGGACGTTGACAACCCAGAGGTAGAGGACTGAATTGTTTTCACTCAAGGAACTACAATTACCAGGTAAGTGTAATTATCATTTGTTCCATATAATGGTTAACTGACAGGGTTCTAGCTGTGTATTTGATTGGATTAAACAGGTAGAACAAAGATCAGGGAAGGGTTACAGAGTTGTATTAAGATACCTTTTTGTTAGGTAGAAATAGATTCTGAGTGGGACTGGCTATAGTGTTCATTGAAAAGGAATGTCTTTAATCTTTTTCTTTGTCTCTTATTGTTAGAGGCAAGGAATTCCAAAGAGTTGGGGCATAGTGAGAGAATAATGCTCTTTTGTTGTTTGTTTTGCTTGCCTTGCAAAAGTCAGGCGGTATGCATAAAGAATTCATTGCTAGTAGATGTGGTAAAAGCAGTATAGCTATGTTAAAAAAAAAGTTTGGATAAGTTCCTGGAGGAAAAATCAATAAATAGTTATTGAGATAGACTTGAGGAAAGCCCACTGGCTTATCCCTGGGGGTAAGCAGTATTGAATCTAGCTGCTTTTTAAGATCCTTCCAGACACTTGTGATTTGAATTGGCCACTGTTGGAATCAGGATATTGGGCTTGATGGACCTTTTGATTTGACCTAGTGTGATAGTTCTTATGTAACCTGGTGTCATGTGCACTGTGACACAAAGGTTGGAGACTGGGAATCACTGTCTAAGTCAGATATTTTCAGTTGTGACCTCTTTGTATAGCTCAGTATTTTGCAAGGTAGCAAAAAAAAAAAAAGCATAAGTCACCAGAACTGCCACAGAGAAGAATTTATTAAGCTTGGCATGGCTGTGTTTTTGCACAACCTGCCTGTCGGGTGCAACTAAAAGCAAAAATATCAGAGATCAAAATTATTTCAATGCAGTTCATAAACATATAAAAAGATAAAAACACATATGACAGACGATAAAGGCGAAAAAGCATAAATACAAACCATATCATGTCGTATAATCATGGTGGAGGAATAAAAACTAATCTTCATGTGTATGTTAACAAATTTTCTTGTTTATCATACATTCAAAAACTATTTTCACATGCAATTGTCTCGAATTAGAAGTGATCAGTACATGTTTGGTTGTCACCATGGACTTTCATGCTACCCAAGGTGGCATTGTGTCTAAAAATTAAATGTTGTATAATGAGCAACAAGTTACTTACATAATTCAAGCTTTTAAAACCAGAAAGACAATTTTGCTAGCAAAAGTTTTATATATGGTTTTAAAAATCTCATTAGCATGTTATGACATCCTACAAAGCAAAATATAAATATATACAAGTCACATATCGATGTACAAAGTCATTTTGTTTTCATCTTTTGCAAGGTATAAGCCATACTGCTTTTGTGTGAAGCAATCTATTCTCATAATTCTTTTCAATGTTTTTTAGGTCATAATCCACGCTTTTATGAAATAAAAGTATTTGGTTTCTACAGTAGAAGTTGGACTTAAACATTGGGAAATATCCATCTAAAGTTCAGCTAGGTGAACCCTTCAAGAAGATGACATCTGTATTTCCAAACAGTTCTTCTCATGAAATCAAACGGTATGCTTGAAGAGTCAGGAATGGGATAGTGTATTTAAATAACATGGCCAAGCTTATTCACGTTCATGTAAGATCTTTTTATAAATGAAATCTATGTGATGCTATATAGCATTGACCGCAGAACTGTTCTTTTATAATTGGCTGTTTACCCATCACAATAAAACTTGAGATTACCAAATAATCTTTGGTCCACTTTGTCAGACACAGCACTAAGATCCAAGAGAACCAGTGTCACGTCTGTCCTCTATCCAGAATCCCCTCAAATCATCCATCAAAGTCATTTAGTACAGATTCTGTGTTGTGGAACATATGCAGGCCAGGTTGTCTGGGACCTAATAAAGCAATATCTGCTTTTTAAAAATTTTTTATTTACAAGGCTCAGAAACTGTCTTAACTCACTTTTTGGACAAATGTGCTAGATGCAAACCATTAATAATCTTAAGTCTGTGTAAGAGGTTTAAACATCACCCTAGCCTGAACTTGTGGCTAGTGCAGGCAAATTTAAAAAAAAAAAAAAAAAAAAAGGTTTTGTCCTCTTTACCTTGCTTCCACCACTTTTCAGAGACGTATTGTGCATTAACTGTAGTTGGCCCAGTGTTCTGTTAGGGAGGCACAAGAATACATAATTACGATAGTCAAAATGAGAGAGAGCAACGTCTTGCATTACTTGTCAGAGATCTCCTTTTCTAATAAATAACCTCCAGATGGTTCCATAAGTCTGTTAACAGATGTTTTCCTTACAGTAGATGTCACCTGTTATTGAGTTGATTATTACAGACTTCATATAAGAATGTAACTGAATTCTGAGCTTTCCATAAAAGACCCTGCGCATGATTTTCCCTTCCCTTCCTACTCAAAGCAATGCAGTTTTTTTTTCTGGGATTTTGAAAATTCTCACGTGTTTAGCCTTGATCTGCAGAAGACCTGTTATCCAAAAATGATATCTTCTGCAGAAATGAAATAAATGCCATCTATTTCATGAAGAAAGGAAAACAGTAAACAATATGAGTGAGAGAACTGAGTGCTGTGGCACTCCACATTTCATCCCCCATGAATGTGACAAGCAGTTAGCTATTTTTGACCCTAAATGATTTTTCAGGCAAATATAGGGAACCAACAAAAAAACATTGCATCGATAACCATCTTATTAGGTTTAAATGACATTGTCAACTAGACTGAATGCTGTGGTGAGATCCAGAAGTGTTACTCGGAAATCCCCTCCCCTGTCCACGATAGGTCTAAGCTCACACAGTATAGCTACCCTAACTGAAACCCGATTGTAAAATTTACGGTCTGATAAATCAAAATGATTTAGATGGTTTTGAAGCTGTTATTGCTGCCAATACCTCTTGTATTTTTGCCAAAAATGGAATATTGGCTATATATGAGTGTAGTTATAATTAGCTACATTTATGCAAAGGCCATTAATAATGGGGTAAGTACTATAGACCACCTGGCTTACAACCAATGTAAGAAATTAACTAGCAGATCATATTTTTGGGGAAATGTTTAAGCCATTATGATGGCCATGGGTCCAATATTCATGAACTGTTATCAAATTTAGATAACCCATAAGGAACTATTCTTAGCTACAGTCATTTAAAATATAATTTCTTCCTCGGATGAAGGACCCAAATTTAGTACCTTAGGCAAATAAGACTGACAAACTTGCCTGGCCTCTGCCTGGGTTTAATCTCAATTGGCATTGCAATAGCGATAACTTAGTCAAACAGTACTAGGCTATTTTCGTATGGTCTCAATTCTGATAATTCCTGTTTAGATTTCTGATTCTTTAGGTAACTTATTGACCTCTAAGAATAATTGTTTAGTCTTATGACCTGAGGCAGTTAATCCCCAATTTATTCATTCACAGTCCTGTTAGAACCATTTCTTAATAAATGAATTTCCAGTATCTCTTGTCCTGTATGTTTGTCTTGGTTAGACTGTTAACTCCACTGAGAAGGGAGGCTCTTAATGTGTAACTGTAAGGTGCCGTTTATAGAAGTGATGAGTACTAGTAGCAGTCTGTAAATGAATTTCTTAAAGTATTATTTCCATATCCTGTTAGGTTAGCCCAGATGAGTGTTTTATGCTCCCCAGTCATCAGGTAAAGGCAGACCAGAGTAACTTTCAGTGATGTCATCACTAATATACACTGTGGTGATAAGTAGTAATAGTAGTAGTGTAGCACTGAGAGAAGCTAGTATTATCTGCTTACAGTAGGTGGCAAGGTGTGTGGACTGGTTCAGCAGCGCAGATAGGCCTGCATGACTAAGACCTTTTTGCCCAATGTTTGCTCAGAGCTTGGATACTGACAGAAGATGTCAAAGCTCACTCCATTAGGGCACTAGCCACCACCAGACCTGAAATCACCTTGGTGTCCCAAGAAGACATCTGTAAAGCAGCTAGTTGCTCATCCTAGAGCATATTTGTGAAGCACTACAGATTAAATGTGGGAGCTGGAACTGGAGATGGTGTGGATGATGCCTTTGGCAGATAAGTTCTGTCTGGAGCGTCATCTTCCTCCCATCCAGGTCTGGACTGGTCTTGCAGGATAAGGAGAGAGACATTATCTCCAGGAACAAGCAGGACTGAGTCTTCACATATGGGTATCGTCGGTACCGACGGAGTCTGCGCGGGAACGCTCCCCAGCGTCCAGTAAGAAAGCTTTTGGGAGCATCCCACAGCGCCTGCGCGCTGCCTTCCCGCCTTTCCTAACTGCCTCTCTCCAGTTCTTCTTATCCGCGGAGCCAGCAGGTCGTGTTCCTGTCACCGCTGAAGAATTTCTTATTTTCTTTTATTTCTTTGGTCGCGTGTCTGCCTTCTCGACGCTGGACCAGTACTGCTGGTCTTTTCTTTCTTCTAAAAAAAAAAAAAAAAAAATATTACTACTGTTTTCACTTCAGTGCATTTTTTTTTTCTTTCTGTTGCCTTAGGCCTACGAAAATTTTTCCTCATGGAAAAGCCCGCCTCCGGGTTTAAAAAGTGCACGAAGTGCAGCGGCACTATTTCATTCACCGACACCCTAAAATGTTTAGGTCCTGACCATTCCATTACGGATTGTGAGTCCTGTTCCATGATGTCTAAAAGAGGTCTACAGAATTGAGCAGCCAAGCTCAGCACTCTGTTTCCCTCTGATGCAGCTTGGGTGGCATCGACGTCTTCCAGGGCTGCTGCTTCTTCCTCCCATGGATCTCAGGTAACCAAACATAAGTCCAGCCGGTCCTCGAAGAGTAGATCTCCCACTAAGTATCGAGATGCCTCTGGACTTGCTCTCGAGGAATCCGCACCGGCAAAATTACCCCGGCGGGAGGCTCCGGCTTCCAAAGCTTTATCTATGGGGTCACAGGTTGACATCGATGGCTCGGCCTCGACCGATCACCTGTTGCCATGTTCTGGGGTACCGGTGGTTCCCACTGGTACCGACATCCAGACATTGGTGGCGTCGATGGATCAGAATATTCTGACCATGCAGCGTGCCATCACAGCATTCATACAAACTGCGACGCCTTCGGTACCGCAACAAACTCCGTTGTTGGTACCGAATCCGGCACCGGCACCGATTGCATCGGCTTCGGTGTCGACTGCAGCGGTACACTGTTCTGTGATGCCCATAGGTACCGAATCGGTACCGATCACTCCCGATGTCGATACCACCCGGTACGCGTATCGGGCTCTGCAGGAGCATCCAGACAGACGATACTTCGATTCCTCTGAAGCCTCTGATGAATCAGAGGCCTCTATCGAAGCATCGGTAATCCTTCCTCAGGAGCCCTCTTCTCCAAAAAGGAGAATGTCTCCTCCAGAAGACTTGTCTTTTCAAGACTTCATTAGGGAAGTGGCCAGGGGCCTTTCCATCTCAGTGGCCCCTGAGACAGAGCCTAGAGCCAAAAAATTTGATATTTTACAATATACTAAGGCTCCTAAAGAGGCAGCCACTTTACCAATACATGAGATTCTTTATGATCACATGTTGGGCATATGGGAGACTCCTCTCACCACCTCCCCTCATTCTTGTAGGTTGGACACCATGTATCGTGTTCCTCCTTGTCCTGGCTTTCATAAGAGTCAGCTTCCTCACCACTCCATTGTGGTGGAGTCTGCTATGAAAAAGATCCACAGTACAAAAAGGCACTCTTCTACTCATCCAGGAAGAGAATGCAGAACCTTAGATGCCTTTGGCAGGAGAATTTTCCAGGCCAATATGCTTGTTGCCAGAATCAACTCCTATAGTCTCTATATGGGGATGTTTCTAAAAGAAGTTACAGATCATCTGCAAACTTTGTCTCCTTTTATTTCAGAAGATAAAAGGGAAGAGTTTCTCACCTGGCTTAAACATGCCCAGGATATTTCCAAGTTTTCCAAGCGTGCAGCCTTTGACTCTTTTGAAGGTGCCAGCAGAGCCTCGGCTATTGCCATAGGTGCATGCAGAGTTGCTTGGTTACAAGCTTCTGATTTGGAACCCTGGGTTCAGGATGGACTAGGAAACCTTCCTTGTACAGGTGAAAACCTTTTTGGCAAAGATTGGCAAGCAAAGGCCACCCAGATGGATGCTGAAAATTCAGCTTTAGATAGACTTTCAAAGTCTACTTCTGCTCCTTTTAAGAAAAGGTTGTTCAAAAAGGGATTTTTCCCAAAAAAAGGGAAATATTATTCTGCTTATGGTCAGCAGGCATCTTCTGCAGGTCGTTTTGCTACAAAGACAGCAACAACCGAAACAGGCCAAGCCTAAGGCTGCTAGGACTGCTACGGCCCAACAGCCTCAGCCTCCTCAGGGCCTTTGACTTACAGCTAGAGAACTTAGCCTTTCTGGCTCTGGAACATCCAGAGCCTCTCACCATTCCAGGAAGGTTAGCTCACTTTGCTCCCAGATGGGAACAAATCACAGCAGAGCAATGGACCCTCTCCATCATAAGGGAAGGGTACAAGCTTCATGTCTTAAACCTTCCCCCTCACGCCATGGTGAGACAGTTCAATTCTCCAACATCTCTCCTCAACCTTCTGGGTCAGGAGATTGCTACCCTTCTTGCCCAAGGGGCAATAGAAGAAGTACCCCTTCTTCAACAGGGCTCAGGGTTCTACTCCCCCTACTTTCTCATCCCAAAGAAAACGGGGGGCTACAGACCCATTTTAGATCTCGGAGAGAATTGAACAAGTTGCTATGCAAGGAGAAATTCAAGATGACTTCTCTCAGTACTCTCCTTCCATACCTCCAGAGTCAGGACTGGCTTTGTTCTCTAGATCTCAAGGATGCGTACACCCATGTCCTCATCCATCCAACACACAGAAGGTTCCTTCGGTTTCTTTTTCAAGGAAAGCACTATCAATACAGAGTGCTTCCCTTCGGTCTGGCATCTGCCCCAAGGGTGTTCACAAAATGCATGGCAGTAGTAGCTGCATTTCTACGCACTCTAGGAATATTTGTATTCCCATATCTGGACGACTGGCTCATCCGAGCTCCATCCCAGTCAGAGGCCCAGGCTTCCCTGGCCTGCACAAGCCGTAGCCTTCAATATCTGGGACTTGTAATAAACATCCCAAAATCCCATCTCACCCCTACTCAATCTCTGGAGTTCATAGGGGCCTTACTGGATACCACCACTGCAAGGGCCTATCTTCCCCAGGCCCGTTGCCTATGCTTGGTGCAGTTGGCCTCCCAGATTCAGTTAAAGTCCCATTTAACTGCTCGAGAGATGTTACAACTGTTAGGCCACATGGCATCCACTGTGCATGTGGTCCCTTATGCTCGCCTTCACATGAGGGCAGCTCAATGGACTTTGTCCACCCAATGGACCCAGGCATCAGGGTGCCTGTCAGACAAAATAGCAACTTCCAGTCGACTTTTTTGCTCTCTCCAGTGGTGGAAGTCCACCCAAGATCTGTTGCTGGGGTCCCCCTTTCAACAGGTGTTACCCCAAGCAACCCTCACAACAGATGCCTCCCCAAAGGGTTGGGGGGCTCATCTACAAGATCTCTCCACCCAAGGCATCTGGTCTCCACAGGAGACATCTCTACATATCAACCTCTTAGAGCTCGGAGCAATTTTTCTAGCTCAGAGTCTTCCACACCCTGCTCAGCTACAAGACGGTCCTCATCCACACGGACAACCAAGTAGCCATGTTCTACGTGAACAAGCAGGGGGGGACTGGCTCTCTGTCGCTTTGCAACGAAGCTCTGAGATTGTGGGCCTTCGCCAGAGAGCATCAAATTCATCTCATGGCAGTGTATCTTCCAGGGGTTCAAAACTCTTGGGCAGACAGACTCAGTCGAGTTCTGCTTCCACACGAATGGTCCCTCCATGGGGACCACATAACCAGGATCTTTCAAATTTGGGGAACCCCAGACATAGACCTGTTTGCAAGTCCATGGAAAGCCAAACTTCCCCGGTTCTGTTCCAGGATTCCATGTCAGGGAGTTCAGGCCAGGGATGCCTTCCTCCTTCATTGGGGGCAAGAATTCCTCTATGCCTTTCCACCCATTCCCCTAATTCCCAAGACACTGTTCAAGCTTCAGAGAGACAGGGGGTCTATGATCCTCATAGCACTACGTTGGCCACGCCAAGTGTGGTACCCTCTACTTCTGCATCTCTCTCAAGCTCTCTCCCTGGACTTGGGATCTGCTCCAGACCTCCTATCCCAGAAGGAGGGAACGTTGTGGCACCCAAATCCCCAGTCTCCATCTCAGGGCCTGGTTGCTGAAGGCCTAGACCTTCAAGATTTGCATCTTTCTCAGCAAGTGAAGGATATTCTTCATGCTTCCAGAAAGCCTTCCACCAGACGTTCCTATGCTTTTCAATGGAAGAGGTTTACCATTTGGTGTGCAGAGAAGGGCTTAACCCTCTTGCAATACCTCTGAATTCTTTACTAGAGTATTTGCTGCATTTATCCCATGCAGGCCTTAAAACGAATTCAGTAAGAGTCCATTTGAGTGCTATTGCAGCATCCCTTAAGCCTCTCAATGGACAGCCTATTTCCTCTCATCTTCTTATAGCAAGATTCATGAGAGGCCTTCTTTTGACTAAACCTCCCATTAGACCACCTCCAGTGGCATGGGACTTGAATCTGGTTCTTGGCCAGCTTATGAAGCCACCCTTTGAACCCTTAGCCACTACCTCCTTGAAATTTCTTTCCTGGAAGGTTATTTTTCTCATTGCAGTCACTTCAGATCGCCGCATCAGTGAGCTGCAAGCCTTGGTGGCTAATCCTCCTTATACAAGGTTCCATCATGACAAGGTAGTCCTCAGGACCAATCCACACTTTATGCCTAAAGTAGTTTCACCTTTTCATCTAAATCAGGAGGTATATTTACCTGTCTTTTTTCCAGGACCTCATGCATCAAGTGCAGAGAGGAATCTCCATACCCTGGATTGTAAACGAGCGCTCGCTTTTTACTTACAAAGGACACAGCAACATAGAAAGTCCTCTTAACTCTTTGTTGCTTTTGATCCCTCTCATTTAGGACTTCCAGTCTCTTGAGAGAACTCTGTTCAATTGGATTGCTCAGTGTATTTCCTTCGCCTACCAGAGTAAGAACCTTTCTCTGGAGGGCCATGTCACAGCTCACAATGTGAGGGCCATGGCAGCCTCTATGGCTCATCTAAACTCTGTGTCCATCGACCAAATCTGTCGAGCGGCCACCTGGGCTTCGGTTCATACCTTTACAGCCCATTACTGCTTGGACAAGGACTCCCGCTGGGATGCCTTGTTTGGTCAGGCTGTTCTCAAACACCTGTTCCATACCTAATCAACTCCTACCCCCCATCCCTGGTTGGATGCCCGAGATCCAAGGGGTGAGAGAGAGCTCTTCTCAGGGACTCACAACTTTGGCGATCTCCCTGGCATCTCTAGCTGGGGAGTTCCCATATGTGAAGACTCATTCCTGCTTGTTCCTGGAGATAGCACAGTTACTTACCTGTAACAGGTGATCTCTGGGAACAGCAGGAATAAGTCTTCACAACCCACCCACCTCCCCTAGAAGTTGTATCTCTCTATCTATCTTTCCTTTCCTCTCTCTCTTTGTCTCAGCTTTAAAACTCGAACTGGAGAGAGGCGGTTAGGAAAAGCGGGAAGGCAGCGCGCAGGCGCTGTGGGATGCTCCCAAAAGCTTTCTTACTGGACGCTGGGGAGGGTTCCCGCGCAGGCTCCGTCGGTACCGACGATACCCATATGTGAAGACTTATTCCTGCTGTTTCCAGAGATCACCTGTTACAGGTAAGTAACTGTGCTTTCCATACCTTTGGAAGACTTCTACAGACTGGGGAGCCCTGCTACCTTGTAACTCATTGTCGTTATCCCTGCTGGTTGTAAAGTTGAGTATAGTAAGAGCGTTTAAATATTTTTGTACAAACATAAGAAATGCCTTTTTTGGTCAGACCAAGGTCCATGAAGCCCAGTATCCTGTATCCAACAGTGGCCAATACAGGCCACAAGTACCTGGCATGTACAAAGTTGTAGTAGTTTTTATTACTACCTTCTCTGAGTTTTTCAGTCTTGCTTTCTATTTGGGAAATGTCATACCAGCTGCTTTCAGTGCTGCACCAATGTGTATACTAGTGGTGATATTACTAAAAGTTCCTCTGGTCTGCCTTCACCTGCTGCCTGAGGAGCATAACCTGCTCATCTGGAGTGGTGTAGAAGGATTCAAGGAAAGAAAATTAACAGGTATGGGGAATTTCTCCTTACTCTTCAAACACATTTTTAAGTAGAAAAATTCTTATTGCAATGTATGTAGTAATAGGAGTATTAGTAGGGAACTATAATACTTTGTCAGTTGTCTTTTAAAATATATAAAAGGAGGGAGTAAATTATGGAGGTTTGTATTTGGTTTTCAGATTACAGAAGATCATTCAGGACCTCCAGAATGAGTTAAAAAATTTGCAGAATAGCTATCGGAATGAAGAGAATAACACTGCAGAATTACGAAAGAAGATTAACCATTTTGAAAAAGAAAAATTGGATATAATAGCCAAGCATAATGATGAGGTGCGTGCTGATGTTTTTCACCTGTAATATAGTACTTTTTTTTTTTTTCCAGTTTTCTTTTGACACTTGGGGATATGCTTACTAAAGGGTGTTAATGTAGCAGGCACATTATCAAGAGTTAAGGGCAGTGATAAGGGATTTTCCATGCAAAAAGGGCTCTGGGCGTGTAGGAGGCGTTCTGGCGGTAAGGGTGCTATGGGCCATTTAACATGCTTTAACAGGACATCGGGCCTTAAGGTGTCAAGCGTTCACCTTAATGTCCAAAAATGGCTGTCATCCTGTCACTGGATAAGGGAGCACCAAGGAAAGTCAATGTAAAGGTGATGGTGGAAGGACTGGTGGGAGCTGATAGATCTCCCAGATCCGTGGGCACCCTATGTAGCAGCCAGTAATTTGGGCAAACATGAGGGAGACAGCTGTGTCGAAGCACTGGGGATGCCAATGTAAAACGACACAATGTCGGTGTTTGGCATAGGATGAGGAAAATGTGTCCCCCCAGCAGTCAAAGGTTGGCAGGATGTGTGCACTGAAAGATCTGAGCAAGAGTGATGACATGCAGATCAGCCACAGGAGAGGCATGCCTGAAGAGCCAAAATGTGCGAAAGAATATCTGTGTAAGCCATGGTGTAGCAGCTTGCATGAGAAGACATGACTGCACACAGCCGATAGGCGGATGGATAAGCTGAAGGAAGGATGGCGGCAAAGGAGAGGTTGATATGGGCTGGCAGCACCGATGTACCATAGGTGCCATCCACAATGTATTTGTATAGTATGGGAAAATGTGTCAATGCCACATGGAAGGCCTGATACCAGACATGTGGGTCTCACACCTGCCCCAGCCACACAACCACCATACAACACCCCAGACAAATGTGCAGATAACTGGACAGGTGTCAGCCAAACTGGGCAAATGGGGCACATAAGGACATGAGGTGATACCTGCAGGTGGCTATCAGAGGGGTATTATGTCCATATGTATACAGAGATGTGATGGAGCCAAAGCTGTAGAGTCAGTCATGATGTCATACATGACTCATGTCTTATATGTAGGTTACAGCTGTATGCATGTGACAGACTGTTAATGTACCGCTGTATCTCCAGGAACAAGCAGGAATGTAGTTTTCACATATGGGTGACATCGGTACCGACGGAGCCCGCATGGGAACGCTCCCCAGCGTCCAATAGGAAAGCCTTTGGGAGCATCCCATTGCGCCTTCCCACCTTTCCAGCTCTACCTCATCAGTTCTTCATTTTCTGCGGAGCCGACAAGAAGCAATTCCTGTCACCACAGAAAATTTGGGTTTTTTTTCTTATTTTTTGTGGTCGCGTCTACCTTCCTGTTGATGCTGGTACTGACCCCATTGGTGCTTTCTTTCTTTCTTCTAAAAAAACAAACAAATTCTTTTCTGAGGGGAGAAAGTTCTTCCCTCAGGGCGCATCGATGACATCTTAGGCTTAGGCCTTTTTTTTTTCCCAAAATGGACAAACCAGCCAGTGGTTTTAAGAAGTGTTCCAAATGTGACAGTGCAATTTCAGCCATTGACACCCATGACTGGTGTCTAAAATGTTTAGGACTGGATCATCAGCCATCAGAATTTCCTCTGTAGCAAGATGACGACAAAGGCCTGCAGAACAGCACTGTGAAACTCTGCACCCTCTTTGCCACTGATGACATGTTGGTAGCATCACTGTTATTGAGAGCTTCATCTTCCTCCCAGGGATCTCAGGTATCGAAACCCAGGTCTTCATCAAAGAGACTAGCTGGCCCTCCAAGGGTAGATCTCCTTCTAAGCATTGTTGCCCTGGAGGGGGATACACCAGCCAAACAACCCCTGCGGGAGGTCCTTGCCTCCAAAGCCTTAGTGGGGTCCGAAGATGCTTCCGAGGCTTCTACCTCCAGAGAGCTCTTGGTGCTATGCTCAGGGATCGTGGCCTGCAACTCTGGTACCGATACCAAAGCATCCGGTACCTGGCTATTGAGTGGAGTTTAGTGGCCTTGCTGGCGACTTCTGTACCGGTAAAGCCTCTACAGTCTATTCGTCAGCCATAGATACTGACGATGGTACTGAAAGTGCCTGCATTGACTTTTTTGCCACTTGCCATGCTACCACCCATGCTGGCCCTCGAGCGCTATCGGCCTCTGGCCAGCCCTCGGCATCGAACGAGTTTTCAGTCCCGATCTTCAGGAATCTAATCCCCCCTGGCTAGTTTCTGAGAGTCTGACCCAAGACCAGTCGGGGGGGGGGGGGGGGGGAGGGGGTCTTGATTCTCCGACGCAGGCCTTGAGGCGCAGGAGCTCTGAGCCTCAGACTCTTCGATGCCCTCAGTCAGACTGGGAGACCGATGTTGAGGCCTTCCCAGAGACCTCTCGATACCAAGACGTCCCTTCGGAGCCGTCTCCCCTGGAACTCTGATGCCATTCCCTACCCTAGGACGTGGCTTTCCACGACTTTGTCTAGGACATGGCTCGAGCCCTCTCGGTCTCCGAGTCCGAGGAGGACCTGTGCACTGAAGAGCTGGAGATCGTCCAGTATGAGTCTCCCCTAAAGGAGGCTCTATCAGGCTGGTGCAGCCCATCCTCGAACGGCTGCTCCTATGGATGTGGGAGACCCCGGCCTCTGGTCAGCTGACGCCTTGACGCCATCTACTGCATTGAGGTGTCCAGGCTTCTAGAAGGCCCAACTTCCCCCATAATTCAATGGTGGTGGAGTCCTCAATGCAAAAGCACAAGAGCCAGAAGACTTATTCTTCTGTACCCCCGGGTAGAGAGGCCAGGGCCTTCAATGCCTAGGGCATAAGTGCTTCCAAGGGTCCATGCTGGGTTGCCGGATACAAACCTATGAGCTCTACATAGGGATGTATCAACAGCTTCATCCAGGAGCTCGCTGGCTTCTCAGCAGGGTTCGCTGGGGAACCCCTGCAATAGTTCCTGCAATAGTTCCAGACCTTGGTAGCCACCATCCGGAACTGCTCCAAGTTCCTGTCCCGGGCAGCCTACGATGCATTCGAGGCTGTTGCCCGGGCAACAGCTGCAGACATTGGTGCTCAGTGCCAGGTCTGGCTACAGACCTCTGACCTCGAGCAGTGGGTCCAGAAAAAACTGCTGGATGTCCTCTGCACCGGGGAGAATCTATTTGGCAAAACCTGTGGCTGAGATTGAGGCAGAGGTGGTGACCAGGCAGAGGCTCTCAAAGAAGACCTCTACCCTTCCCCTTAAGAAAGCCTCAGGGAAAAGGCCAACTTTGTAAAGGAAGAAGGGCCCTTTCCATCAGAGTCACCACTACCAGGTCTTTCCAAGCCAGCAGTGCCAGGAACACGGACCCAGGAAGCCAAAGGCTCCCAAGCCGCAGACACCAGCTCTGGCTCAACCTGGCGGGAGCTTTTGATTCCCAGGGCGGGGCCTCCCTCCCCCTGGGAGACTTTCACCAGCCCACAGGGGGCTGCTTGGCACTCTTCGCCCACAGGTGGCCCGAGGTCACCTTGTACCAGTATGCGCTCCAGATGGTGAAGGAGGGGTTACCACCTCCACTTCCAACTACCACCTCTGGGGAATTTTTCCAGGAGAGCCAGTGTGACCTCTCTTTCACCAGGCCCTCTTGCTGTCAGAGCTAGCAGGACTACTAAGGGATAGGGCGGTAGAGCTTGTTCCCTAGCACCTCTGGGGCAAGGGCTTCTACTCAAGGTACTGTCTTGTCCCCAAGAGAACCGGGGGTCTCGGGCCCATCCTGGACCTCTGAGACCTGAACAAGTCCCTGGTGAGGGAGAAAGTCAAAATTCTCTCCCTTGGGACACTGTTGCCCTACCTCCACCAAGGAGACTGGTTTTGCTCCTTTGACCTAAAGGATGCTTACACATCCTCATCCACCCATCTCACCGGCAATACCTGAGATTCATGGTCGAGGGAGGCCATTATCAATACAGGGTACTTACCTTCGGCCTGGCCTCCTCGCCAAGAGTGTTCACAAAGTGTCTAGCAGTGGTAGCCACCCATCTGCATCTACAAGGGGTGTTAGTCTTCCTCTACATGGATGACTGGCAGAGGCCAGTCAGGGCATAGAACGTACCAGCCTCTTCCTGCAGCACCTGGGGTTTGTCATCAACCACCTAAAAACACATCTCTCTCTGGTGCAAGACCTAGAGTTCATCAGTGCTCAGCTGGACACAGTGTAGGCCAGAGCCCTCCTCCCTCGGGACAGGGCAGAATGCCTCAAACAACTAGCAGGGGAGGTCCAGCACCGCACAACAGTGTTGGCTTGCCTTCTCCTCCGCCTGCTTGGGACACATGGCCTCCATGGTCCAAGTCAATCACTAGCCTGCTTGCATATGCAGACAGTCCAGTGGTGCCTGCGTTCTCTGTGGACCCAGGCCACGGGCCAACTCTGGGACAGGGTCAGAGTCTCCTGCCAGCTGGCAAGATCCCTCAACTGGTGGCAGAACCAGGACCTCCGCAATGTACCCTGACCACAGATGCTTCTCTAGGGCTAGGGAGCTCACTGCAGAATTCACTGCACTCAAGGTTGCTGGTGCAGGGAGGAGTCTGTTACAGATCAACCTCTTGGAATTCTGGGTGGTAGCCCTCGCACTATGTGCGTTCCGCTCCCTCTTGCGGAACAGACCTGTGCTGGTCCAGACAGACAACCAGGTCACAAAGTTCTAAATAAACAAGCAGGGGGGCACGGGTTTGTACTTCCTCTGCCAAGAGGCTGTAGCCCCCGTTTGCTTTGCAGTGCACAACGGCATGCTTCTGTGAGCAGTCTACCTCCCGGGCCAGGCCAACTACCTGGCAGACTCAGCAGAGTCCTGCGCCCTCACGAGTGGTGTCTCGACTCTGCAGTGGTGAAGAAGCTCTTCCACCTTTGGGGTTGTCCTGAGATAGACCTCTTTGCCTCTCCCAACAACATGCAGCTGGCTTCTTTTCCAGGCAGCTGTACCCACAGAGGGTAGCGGCAGACAATTTCCTGTTCTCATGGTCTGAGGGACTGCTGTATGCATTCCCACCAACTTCCCTAGTTGCCAAGACTGTTCAAAATTCAGAAAGAGAGGGCATCGGTTATATTGATCGCCCCCAGGTGGCCCAGGCAACCCTGGTTCCCACTATTGCTCTTGCTGGCGGCGACATTCCCAGTACCCCTGGGTTGAGTCCCGGACCTCCTGTCACAGGAGGAGGGGGCTCCCTTCTGCACCCCAATGTGGGGTCATTGACTCTAATGGCCTGGCTGCTGAGAGGGTAGCCTTGGCCCTGCTCAACCTACTACAAGAGATTGAGGAAATCCTTCTAGCCTCCAGGAAGCCTTCCACGAGGAGGGCGTATGCCTTTAAATGGCGCGGGTTTGCTCTCTGGTGCGCAAATAGGAAGGAAAACCCATTCTCCTGCCATGTCCAGCTGGTACTCCAGTACCTAGTGCATCTGTCACGCACTGGGTTGAAATCTAACTCAGTCCAGGACCATCTGTGCACCATAGCCGCTCACCATCATCCAGTGGGGGGAAAGCCCTTATCTAGCCAGCCCCTGGTTTCCCGTTTCCTATGGGGCCTTCTGCTTGCCATGCCCCCTGTCTGCCCTCTGGCAGCAGAATGGGACCTCAACGTGGTGCTCCCCCAGCTCACTAGGCTGCTGTTCGAGCCACTGGTCACCTGCCACCTCAGATACATATCCTGAAGGTGGCCTTCCTGGTGGCCCTGACTTCAGCTCACAGAGTAGGCGAGCTTCAAGCACTAGTGGCAGAACCCACCGTCCACCAAGTTCTTCAAGAACAGGGTAGTGCTCCGCACTCACCCTAAGTGCCTCCTGAAGGTGGTATCCCTCTTTCACCTCAACCAGGAGGTGGTTCTCCCCACCTTCTACCCACGGCCTCATGCCAGCAGGGAGGAGCTCATACTCCACACATTGGACTGTAACAGGCCCTGTCCTTCTATCTGCAGTGGACCCAGGGCCACCACAAAGCACTTCAGCTTTTTGTGTCCTATCACCCCAGCAGATTGAGGCTCCCTGTAACCAAGCATACCCCATCCTCTTGGGTGGCAGAGTGCATTGCCCTCGCTTATGAGCGGGCAGGCTTCTCCCTGGAGCACCGAATCACAGCGCATCGCGTGAGGGTAATGGCCACATCAGTGGCCCACTTTATGTTCTGTGTCAGTGCCAGAAATTTGCAGAGCCGCCACTTGGTCATTCATTCACACGTTCACAGTACACTACCGCCTGAAAAGTGAATCCCGCAGGGACAGTGCCTTTTTGGTCAGGCAGTGCTGCATAATATTTTTGGCGTGTAGGCAACTCCTGCCCTCTAACCCTCTATGTTCAGGCTACCGGAGTGATAATGTTGCTGGATGCTAGGGTCTTGCAGAGTCTCTCAGTGGGGATTCGCCTTCAGCAACTCACGGCCACCCATTCGGTCGCCATTGGTACTGTCGTGGTTCGGTCCTCGAGAGCCTGGAGCTAGGGAGTCCCATATGTGGCGACTTACTGCCTGCTTGTTCCTGGAGAATGCGTAGTTACTCATCTGTGCCAGGCATTCTCCGGGAACATCAGGAATCAGTCCTCACAATCCTCCCTCCTTCCTTTGGAGTTGCCATCCTTTTGTTTTTGCCTGTCTGCCATCTTAGCTATGTCATCTGTGGTAGCATTCCCAACGGCTTTCTTTGAAAGCTGGGGAAATGCTTCGCGTGGGCTCTGTTGGCGCCGATGTTACCCATATGCGAGGACTGATTCCTGCTGTTCCCGGAGAATACCTGTTACAGGTGAGTAACTACGCTTTCTCTGGGAAAGAAGAAAATACCCTCTGAAAATAAGCGACGCATTAAAAAGATTTAGAAGAGAAAGGTATAATAGTCCAGTTCTTCCACAATTCGCAGGCGACTTTTAGAAGTTAGTTGAAAAGCATGACGACCTCTGGAAAAACAACTGCTGACAAAGGTTATGAAAGAGAAGTGCTATAAAGAGTGGACTAAAGAAGATGGGAGAAAAGTAATATTCAGTAATGAAAGTCAGTTCTTCATCCAGGGCCAAAGAAGCCAACATGTTCGGTGTTCACCTGGAGAAAAGATTTGTGATTCCCACATCAAACAGAACGTGAAACACCCCTAAAAGATGATGTTCTGGGGGTGTTTCAGTTATTATGGAGTCGGCAGCTTGCATCCAGTCGAGGGAATGATACGTTCACAACAATACGTCTATGTTCTCCAAAGAAGAATTGTTCCAGAGCCTGAGAAGATATTTCCTGATGGATCTGGCATCTTTCAGTAGGATCTTGCCCCATGCCATACATCGAAATTGGTGAGAAGGGTTCTTTTTTTCAAAAGAAGCAAATATACTAGATTGGCCAGGAAACTCTCCAGAATTTAATCCAATAGAGAATCTGTGGTCCATTTGCAAACTTCGTCTTCGTGGAATGGAGTGTACAACAAAGGAGACGCTTATTCAAGCCTGGTACAGGGACCCAAAAATTGTTGCAGGCTACCCAAAATTAGTGGACTCCATGCCAAATCGTGTCTAGATGCTGGTAAAAAAACAAAAAAACAAAACAAAACAAAAACAGAGGGCGTCATATTTATTTATCCATATTTATATACCACCTTATCCTTCAATCAAAGTGGTTTACAATAAAAATAGTAATTAAAACTTTGGTAAAAAGGGCAAAGTTGGAAAATTAAAAGGGAAAGACATTAACAAATAAAAATTAGAAAAAATATAACAATTGAATAATTTGCAAAGAAAAACCATAGTAATCCATAAACAAAAATGTTTTTAACATTAAATGGAAGTCTTTTATATCCCTTGTAGATCTCATTTGATCAGAAAGCATAGTTACTTACCTGTAACAGGTGATCTCAGGGAACAGCAGGAATTAGTCTTCACATGTGGGTATGTCGGCGCCGACGTAGCCCGCACGGGAATGCTCCCCAGCATCCAATCAGAAAGCCTTTGGGAGCATCCCTCGTGCCTGCGCGGTGACTTCCCGCCTTTCCCACTGCCTCTCCCCAGTTGAGTTTCATAGCTGAGACAGAAGGAGAGGAAGAGGAAAGGAAATAGATACAACTCCTAGGGGAGGTGGGAGGGTTGTGAAGACTAATTCCTGCTGTTCCCTGAGATCACCTGTTACAGGTAAGTAACTGTGCTATCTCCAGGAACAAGCAGGAATGAGTCTTCACATGTGGGGACTCCCTAGCTGAGGGTGCCAGGGGAGATCCCATAAAATGCGTATCCCTGGACAGGACGGCATTTTCCCAACCTGGATCCCCGGCGTCCCCTGAGGGATGGGGGGTAGGAGTTGAGAAGAGAAGAGTTGCAGAGGAACAGCAAAAACTAAAGACTACAGGGGAGATGAGTCTTTAGAATGCATGTCAAGTATCATTAAAGTATTTAATGAACTAGTACAATATAGAGCTTACCTACTGGATTGTAGGAAGTAGAACTGTGATGGAGGGTACTGTAGACGCAGTAGCGGAATCTTCAAGGGAACTTCACAGCAGTGCGGATGAAGCTCCAAATCTGGAATGGGCAGGTGACCCAGGTGTCAACTGGTGCAGGAGAAGAACAGCAGGTCTTCAATGGAAAGCTTTATGTGAAAAAGCTGAGAACTCTTTTAGGTACAGAGTTATTAACACTGAGGACTAAAAGAAGAAGACTGACAGATCTGGAATTAGCTCAGTCCGGAAGGGAAGAGAGGGTATGGAAAAAAACCCTTTTCCCAGGGAGAACAGAAGTGTACTCCGGAATACTGAAGGATGTACACTGTCTTTCCTAGCTGGTAAGAGATAGGAAGACATTAAAGTTTGATACCTCATAGATAGGGAGGTGTATAACAAAAATAGAAGCTGTTGACGTCACAGCAGTAATTGTGAGTATAACCGGTCCCAGTTACCGAGCCGTATGATAATAGGCAAGCGGACTGTCTGGACCCCTTAAAGTAAAAACTTTAGTACCGACAGTTAGGGAGATAGTAGGTAATACACAGGGTGCTATGAACATCTCCCAACATGCGCATACCTATATAGATATGTATGTTGTTCCGTATAGATATGTTTATATATATATCAATACAGATGTGAATGTATATGTCTAGACAAGTTTGACATATATATCTATATATAGAATGTAGATATATATAGATATAGATATAGATGGGCATGGCTTATGCCCACCCAGGGTACAAAAACATGTATGCATAGGACACATACATACATGAAAATAATACTGAGAATCCATGCCTGCAACCGGGCCACAGAAGAAACACCCACATGGGGAATGTGATGTTGTGATAGGCGATGGCCTAGTATGTAGCAGAGCTAGGTCTGAAGCCTTTTCTCTTGCTTTAAAATGTTATTGCTGAAGCCCTTTTTCTCCTGCTTTAAAATGTTATTGCTGATTTTGGAAAATTGCAGAATGCTGTTAGCTGTTAGAAAGAAATACTGTTCTATTCTGGTTTGATAACATGTTCTGCTCTCTTGGAGATAAGAGAATTAAACCTTGGTACTGTTTATTGTTTAGGTAAGTCAGATGTCTCTTTCAGTAGAATGCCGCGCCACTGTATCTTTGCTGATTGTGCACTGACCTTGTAATTAGGATGAAAATATAGCAGAGAAACTGAACAGTGTAAGAATATTTTGTCTAGCATTATGAAGATTGTTTAGTGTTTTGAGCCAGGGCTAGAGATACATCTTAGCCTTGCTATGTTTGGCCTCGCTTTGTTTTGCTTTTGTTAAGAATGCTTCTGATATGCCTTCCACTATCTTTGTGGCTAACTGACCTTGCAAGAATAGCGAAATATACTGTATACTTTAGTAAAAGTATTATGTTTAGTGTTATGTCTAGTTGCTGACCCGTGGCTAGTAAGACCCAAGCAGGGGGAGCGAGTCCTGGGCCCGGTCAGAGATGTCTATTGGATGAGAGTAAGTGGGCCACTGTGGCCAATGAGGAGTTTTGCCTGTATTAGACTGCAGAAGAAAAGTATATAAACTGTCATTTTTCTGAGCTCTGTGCTCAGACCATTTTGAATGCTACTGCAATCTGAGTCTGTGCACATTAAACCGGCTTGAATCTTTGCCTGACTCCGGGTATTATTTATTGCATGCTTATCAGCTACTACAATGTGAAAAGATTCATCTAATAATAGGGGGTAAAAACCACCTGAAGACGTATAGAGAATCTCTTTCCGTGGTGCAGGGATGCAGGAATTATCAGTATGGTTGCGTGAAGAACAGAGGATAATATCAGTCTGGTAAGAGCACGTCAGGAGTACTTTAGGCTTCTGATGTGTCCCAAGGGCAAGAAAACGCATAGACCAAGATAACAGGATGACCCAGCCAAGGGACTCAGGGGTATCATGTACAGTAAAAGAGTATGCGTTGTCCAAGTGGAGCAGAAAACATAATGCCAAGCTGTAAGGAAAAAAGGGTAGATTCCTGCCAGATTGGGAGCTCCTTGGACATTCACGCAGAAAAAAACTTGTCTTCTGTATCACAATGGGAGACAAGAGGGTAGAATTATCTATATAGCCATGGAATGACTATATAAGCTTCTTCTATTATATGGAAGACCCTCAGACAAAGTCCAATGCTCTATGGCAAGGGCCCCTAGTGGGAAGCTTCTCTGACGATTGCAGAGAGCATTGTGCAGGAGAATTATGAGATAAAACTGACAGAAGTCAGACATGATGCCACATCCTAGATAAGGATATGGCTAGGAGAAGATGACCTGCAGTGAGTGTCAGTACGCAAGATGGTTGAAAGCAGCTTGCAGAGCATTAAAGTACTCACTGGAACTCCTGCACGCACAGCAACTGAACAAAATAGCAGAGGGGATTCTCCTGTATGAAAACAGGGAGAAAAACAGACAAAGGGAGCGGAGATATTCCGGCCCTGTCTGATGAGTTGTCCAGAACATGCGTTGAAGGATAACAGGAAGTCTACACTGGAAAGAGAGAGAGATGTTTCAGTATGGTACCAACTCAAGCAGGGGAAACCCTGGAAGAGAGGGGGTTGGAGGTGACGTACCATATGGTAAGTCAGCTGAAGTTAAGAATGTCCAGGTGGGGACAGAAACTATCATGGGATAGTGGTGATCTCCCTTTATAGTAATAAGAAGGGAGGATTCTGTAACCCACGGACAAAAGTATCCTAACTACTTGGCATACTGAAAAGAAAACCCAGTGTAGAGTTGGAAGAATAAACTTCTGGTGAGAAGTTAATTGTAGATTGCAGCATACAGGAGCCTACGGCTGCTGGCTATGATTAGCCCGGTGAGAGTCTGGAAACTTCAGACCAGGATGAGATGTCCCTTGCTTGGGTACATCTGGAGGATGGGCAGAAGGAGGATGAAACTTTCTTTTCTTAGGGAAAGAAGGTTTGGTAGGACATTTCCTACATCCTGGGGAAAAAGAAGGCTTAGGATGGTTTCCAGAACTAGGAAAGTCAGTGGAGCACTGAGCCACCTGACGTAAAGCCTCTCTATTGAAAAGATTTTCTCCAGTACACGGAGAATTACCCAGTGTATGTTGTGCCCATCTGCTCAAGTCTGAAGCCTGCAGCCAGGCTGTACGACGTGCTCCAATGGCAATAGCAGAGGACCTGCTAACAGACTCAAGAGTCTAGAGAAGCACGAGCAAGAAACCAAGAGATATTCCTGCTATGATTAAGAAGCAAGGAATAGTCAGAGGCCTTAGGTTCTGACAAAAAAGGAGACAAAAGAGAATTTCTCTGTGACCTCCTGAAGTGTTAGACTCATATAAAAAATATATGAAATAATTCTAGAAGCCAACATGGAAGTTTGGAAGGTTTGACGCCCAAAGGCATCAAGTGCTTTAGATGCACGACCTGGAGGATGGTAAGCATGCTTCTTCTTGCTTCTGACCTTCCTCATTGCTGATTCCTCTACAATGGAATGATGCGGAAGTTGGTTTTTCTGAAACCCTGGAGAGGGGGGCACCTGATACAGAACATGCATGGCTGTAGAAGGCGCAGGAACCTCTAAAGGTGACTGCCAAATCCCCAGAAGAAGGTCCTGCAAAGAAGGATGTAAAGGAAGCATTATGTTTGCTTTTTCTGCAGGACCTTGGTTAAGAGTAGGACCAGGAATAGGAATGGCAACAAAAGTTGCCATGTCAAGGAGAAATTTCTGAAAAGAAGGATCTCCCAGAGGAACTATTCCTGGGTAGGCTGAGGTTGAATGAGCAGCTTGAACACCAGACGACCTACTGGACTGGTGCACAAAAGGAATCCTGCTAGATGGAGAATGATACCGACAGTTCCGATTCGAGGCAGTTAGTACTGCATCGTCGGTTCCCGGTATCGATTCCAAGCTAGGCATAGAAAGGATCGACGGCACCGATGAAACTGCAGGAACCGACATCGATACCGACACCGGCATCGGGGACGGTAATGCCCTCGGAGCAGGCAGCGGAGGTTGCCAAAGCGGTACCGAGGCCACCAGGGAGCTTTGGTGATTATCCTTGGTACTGCGTAGCCAGAAGGGACATGGATCGGTTCCGAAACGTGTCGGAACCAAGTCATCTAGACTGGATATCGATTCAAGACTGGGCATCGAACCGAGCGAGGTTATCGATGCCCGTCTAGAGGGCACCGACGTCAGTGGTGGCGTCGGCGATGCCGATCCCTGAAAGTCAATCGGAATCGCATCGATCGGTGCCAAAGGCACCGAGGACGTCCGAAGACGACGCTCGGTGAAGAGGAACACTCGACACCGGCGCCGATGTCAGGGTAACGGTACCGCTCGAAGCCGGTACCCCCTCCGAGCATGGCGTAGAAAGAGGAAAGGCCATCTGGGGCGTATCGATCGGCCCTGAGGCCCAGGATACCCGACGACGAGCCCCGGTGGAGAGTGGAACACTCGACACCGACGCCGATGCCGGGGCATCGGCACCGCTCATAGCCGGAACCAACCCCGCGGCTGGCTGGGACAGAGGAAAGCCGGTCTGGGTCGTATCGATCGAAGGCACCGAGGACCCCAGATGACGATCCCTAGTGACGAGCGGAGCACTCGACACCGGTGCCGATGCCGGGGAATCGGCACCGCTCGAAGCCGGTACCAACCCCGCGCATGGCTGAGATGCAGGAAAGCCAGTCTGGGTCGAATCGATCGGCCCCAAAGGCACCGAGGACACCAGTTGACGATCCTTGGCGAAGAGTGGAGCACTCGACGCCGGCACCGATGCCGGGGGATCGGTACCGCTCGAAGCGGATACCACCCCCGAGCATGGCTCAGGTATGTTCTGTGAGGAGTGAACCCCAGGAACAACCTGAAACCCTGTGAATGCTTTGGAGCCCGAAGACTCCTGCCGGGGTTTTATTGCCAAAGGGGTCTTGAGGGGAAGGCCGGAGCCGTCATCATGCTGGGCATGAGACTTACCCTCCAAGAATTGGCTAGTCTTAACAGACTGTTTGTGGGTTACCTGATCCCGGAGAGAAGAATAAATTGATGCCCTCACCTCAGGAGGAAAAACGGCATCGAGGGATACCCGAAAAAGAGAAGGTCTTCTCCCAATACTAAAGCCCGATGGACCGGGGGAAAAAGGGTCAGGACCCAAACAGGTTAGACACCAGGCGTTGGAGTCTAAAAAGAAAACTAAGTTTCCACAGTGAAGGCACCACTTAGGGGAAGAAGGCTCCATGCTGGAAAGGCTTGGTAGGCCTCAGAAGGGACTTGAGGAGAAAAAATACCTCAAAGTGGTTAAAGGAAAAGGATAAGGCACCGGCGGTGCCGGTATCGGCGGGAAAAACGGCCGCGACCACAAGAAAACAAGAAATAAGGATTTTAGAGAAAAAAGTTTCTGCGGTGACAGGAGGTACGTCCTGCCGGCTCCGCAGAAAAACGAAAACTGGGGAGAGGCAGTGGGAAAGGCGGGAAGTCGCCGCGCAGGTGCGAGGGATGCTCCCAAAGGCTTTCTGATTGGATGCTGGGGAGCATTCCCGTGCGGGCTCCGTCGGCGCCGACATACCCACATGTAAAGACTCATTCCTGCTTGTTCCTGGAGATAGAGAGTTCCAAATAGAAGTAGCAGCAAGTGATGGGGCTCTTCTGACAGTAGACTGATTAGATCGTTGAAATTCAGTAGGTGTAATGAGCCTGTTTAACATTTTGGAACGCCTGGGCCTTATACTCGGATCCTTGATTAATAAGCTTTGAAGGACTGTAGCGGAGGTATTGTAATAGATTTGGTGGATAATAGGTGCTGCTTTATATTGTACACATGTGATGATGGGAAGCCAGTGTAGTTGTTGAAGCATAGGAGTTATGTGCTCTTTCCTAGATGTACTCATAATAATCCTGGCTGCTGTATTTTTGACCAGTTGAAGAGGGTAGAGGGACTGTATTGGAAGACCCTGATAAACTGAATTAGCATAGTCTATGATAGGAGTAATGTACTAATGTGGCTATTAAGATTTTCAATGGAAATTCCAGTTTTCTCTTAATTTATTGCTATACCTTCACTTAAATAATTATTACATTGAACCAGAGTAATATAATTCTTAACAGCAATCAACAAGAACACCAATCAATATAAAACAACTTAAAACTTATATACAGAAAGAGGGGTAGGCAGTAGAGTGAATATTCAGTTTGTAAATGGTCTGGTACAATGTGGGATGCATTCGTGAGGTTTTGAAGGATGTTATTGTCATACGTGATCTGCCATAATGCTCAGTGTACAGGTGCGTTTTGAGCTGCTTACAGAAGCCCTTGCTGTCTGTTGTGGTTCTAATATTTTCCGGAAAGGAGTTCCATAATGCTGGGGCAGAGAGGGGAAGTGGGTGCTTATGTCCAACTCTTCTCCATCTCCCTGTTCCTGATCGTCCCTCCAGTCTAGTCCCGGGCTATTGGAGTTGTGTATGTCCTTCCGCAGCTTGGAGACTGAGCATGTCACTCTTTTGGTGACCCTAGTATAAGTAGTCCAGGGACTGCCTCCTTGAATCAGTTTTCTCAGTCTCCACGCAGCGGAAGGAGGTGTGAGTCCAGGGGTCCAGGACTCACTGGAGCAACAATTAAGGCAGCAGCTAGGGTTATCTAGTTGATAGGCATAAAAGAAATTTATTTATTAAAAAAAAAAAAAGGAAGGGGTCTGTACCCCTTTAAATTGGCGTTGGAAAGTTATACTTGCCTGTTGGTAAGGTGTGCAGTTGAGCTGACCCCTTCTCCCCCCTCTCTGTAGCGAGAAGCGCAAGCAGAGCAGAGTGAGGGAGTTGTGCAGGTGCCTCCGGCGTTTGTTCCCCCGCGGTGGGTAAGAGGTTGTGGAGGAGCTGCACTGCTGCCATGCGCCTCAGGAAGCCACGAGGTGCGGCGGCGGGAGCGGAAGTGACAGGCCTGACGGACGCTGCAGGCAAGGAATGAGGCCAGAGTCTTCCCGCTCAGGAGATAGCGGGTCCCGCTTAGATTTCACACCGGCGACTTCGAGGTAAGCGCCGGGGGCAGTGCGGGACGGCGGATTTGAGCCTGCCGCGGGGTTTGCAGCGGGCAGGTGATTTTCTTTAAGGAAGGCGCGGACCGCGGGGGATTTGCGTGGGAAATGAGGGCTTTGGGGTTGCTGCGCTGAGGGCTTCTCGGGGGAGTAGGCCTAGATTAGACCGCGTCTAGTGCAATCGGTGGTTTTATGGATAAATAGAAAAAAAATGAAAGTAGGAAAGGGGCTTGAGGCATTGCACAGGAATTCTGGGCTCTGGCAGGGCACTGCGCTGTAGAGTGGTCTTATGCCTCATCGGCTTAGGTGTCTCTTATGTGGAGTGCGGAGAGGGACAGTCTCTGAATTGTGAGTGTGTAGAGGCTGTTCCCTCGAGGCTTCCATGGCGGACATGGCACAAAAGGGAGAGTCTGAGGATACAGAGGAGGTTACATTGGGAAAGGACTCTCCGGTGTCCCCAGAGGTAGGTCAGGAGCCCTTACCTGGACTGTCGGCTCCAGATGGTCCTTTGCCGCAAGCTCGTCTGCAGAGGGGGTTGGGGGCAATCTTTTCACAGCAGTTCTTGGCGATGCTGCAGCAGGCTCTTGGGGGGTCTGGTAGCGCAAGGGCTGAGCCCGTGGAGGCGGAGAGCCGAGGGACAAAGAGGCCGGGGGCTACGTTAGATGAAACTGCAGGTAGTAGCGCCGGTAAGAGGGCTAAGCTGCGGGGGGACAGAGCGGAACAGGACTTAGAGGAGCAGTCCGACCTTTTTGAAGAGTCAGATGCAGAACAGGACTTGGAGGAAGGTGAGATAGCGGAGCCGGAGGACCAGGCGAGAATAATGTGAGTATTCCGGAGAGAGGAGCTATCGGCCCTAATTGCGGAAACCCTAAAAGCTTTGAATGTGCCAGCCTCGGGTCTAGCAGAGGATAGTTCTCTGGAGGATCCATTGTTGCAGGCAATTAGAAAGTCACAGAGGGCGTTCCCGATTCATAGATTCAAGAGGAGTGGGATACGCCGGAAGCTAGCCTTAAGGGAGCTAGGATAATGGCACGGCTGTATCCTCTAGCCGAACTGGACAAGGATATTTTTAAGCCCCCCAAGGTGGATGCAGCGGTTCCGGCGGAAACGAAGAAGACGACTGAAGGGAAGTGCAGCGCTTAAGGATACGCAGGATAGGAGATTGGATACTTTGCTTAGACAGGTGTTTGAGGTGAATGCCCTATCATTACAGGCCTCGATTTGTGGGGCATGGGTGGCAAGGGCATGTCTTCGATGGTCCCAGAGATTGAAGGGGATGCATGGGGATGAAGAGGCTGAGGAGGCTGCCCTCATTGAGTCGGGGGCGGCGTATTTGGCGGATAGCCAGTATGATCTGATTCGGGGCCTATCAAAGAGTATGGCATCGGTAGTGGCAGCGCGGAGGTACCTATGGCTGTGTAATTGGGCGGCAGATGCGGCCTCTAAAGCGAGGTTAGGTAAGCTCCCCTTTAAAGGTAAGCTCCTCTTTGGGGAGGAGTTGGAGAAGTTAGTTAAGGACCTAGGTGAGTCTAAAGGGGGCAGGTTGCCGGAGGATAAGCAGAAGAATCCAAAAGAAGAAAAACCTACTGGAATCAACCTAAGTAACCCAAAAACCAAAGAATTCCAAAATCAAATTCCCCCAAAAAACAAATATTTTTGTTGAAGTACGCCAACACAGTACCGGGAAACAATCCAGGCACCACTGTGGCAACTCCTTTTTATTAAATTTTATATATGAATTAAAATTCAAAATCCATAACTTAGCTTTTAACTTTTATGCAGTACCATCCAACGTAGCTAGATTATGCCAGTAATCCAAAAATGACAATGTGGCTCACGTTTCGGGTTGGACACAAAGTATAATGCAACCCTGCTTCAGGTCCATCCACGACTGGCAAGAAGGAGAGCTTAAGTGAACTAACCACGGGGGTGTATCTACACCATATAAACATCGGCGTCTGATTTGCAACAGCTGCTGACGTCAGACGCCGATGTTTATATGGTGCAGATACACCCCCGTGGTTTGTTCACTTAAGCTCTCCTTCTTGCCAGTCGTGGATGGACCTGAAGCAGGGTTGCATTATACTTTGTGTCCAACCCGAAACGTGAGCTACATTGTCATTTTTGGATTACTGGCATAATCTAGCTACGTTGGATGGTACTGCATAAAAGTTAAAAGCTAAGTTATGGATTTTGAATTTTAATTCATATATAAAATTTAATAAAAAGGAGTTGCCACAGTGGTGCCTGGATTGTTTTTTGGGGGAGGATAAGCAGAATCGTTCGGGGGAGTCAGCAGAGAGAGCTTAGGTGTTTTTGCCCTTCTAGGTTTGGCCCGGTACAGAGGGGTCGGTTCCCCTATAGATCTCAGGGGTTTCGTGGCTTCAGAGGAACAGGCAGAGGTTTTGCACCCCCCTCTTCCCCAGGCGTCAAGAAGCCGCAATGAAGTGAGGGGGGTCCAGGCATGGATTGTACCGGTGGGAGGTCGGTTAAGAGAATTCGTTCCTGCCTGGGCCCACATTACTTCGGATCAGTGGGTGTTGGAGATCATGCAGAAGGGTTATGCGCTCGAGCTCCAACGCCCCGTGAGAGATGCGTTTGTGCGGTCTCCATGGAGAACAAGATCCAAGATAGATGCAGTAAAGCAAACTGTGGAGAAGTTGTTGGCTCTCAAGGCGGTGGTGCCTGTGCCGGCAGATCAGCGAGGAAGCAGTCAATACGTGATATAGTTTGTGGTGCCAAAAAAGGAGGTCACCTTATGGCCCATTCTGGATCTAAAAAGCATGAACAGGTGTCTCAGAGTGTCTCTTTCGCATGGAGATGTTGAGGTCAGTCATTGTAGCAATGAGGCAGGGAGAGTATTTGATGTCATTGGATCTGTCTGAGGCTTATCTGCACATTCCGATCAAGTTGGAGCACCAGCGTTTTCTGCGGTTTGCGGTGCCTATGGGGCATTTCCAGTTGCTACCATTTGGGTTGGCGACAGCGCCAGGGACGTTCACCAAGATTATGGTGGTCGTGGCGGCGGCATTGAGGAAGGAAGGAAGGAGTGTTAGTTCACCTGTATCTGGACGATTGGTTGATTTGAGCGAAGTCGCGAATGGAGAGTCAGCAGGCGACCAGTTGGGTGGTAAGTGTCTTGCAGGAGTTAGGATGGGTGGTCAACGTATCAAAGAGCAAGTTGGTGCCATCACAGAAGTTAGAGTACTTGGGAGCTTACTTCGACATGCGCAAGGGCAGAGTCTACCTACCTCGGGCGCGGATTCAGAAACTGAGGCAGTTAATCCGGGGGTTCCTGGCGAACAGGGCTCCTTCGGCATGGCAGTATTTACAGCTCTTAGGAACAATGGTGGCCACGCTGGAGATGGTGTCGTTGGCCAGAGCTCATATGAGACCTCTACAGAGGGCGCTGCTCAGAAGGTGGTCTCATCAGTCTGACCCATTGTCCAGAACTTTAGCGTATCTGCTGGAGGCGTGCAGATCGCTACAGTGGTGGCTTCATCCGGGGAGGCTGGAGAAAGGGATGCTTCTAGAGTCGCTGGATTGGAAGCCGTTGACAACGGACACGAGTCTGTTTGGCTGGGGGGCGCACTTCGAGGGACAGTATGCTCAGGGCCATTGGTCGGACCAGGAGAGGACATGGTCCATCAACAGGTTGGAGTTACGGGCAGTATTGTTAGCTCTACAGGCCTTGCAGGGTCTGCTACAGGGGCAGGCGATCAGAGTGCTCTTGGACAACTCCACAGCTGTGGCATATATCATTCAGCAAGGAGGAACCAGCAATGTGCAGCTGGAAGAGGAAGCGGACGGCTTGTTAGCCTGGGCCGAGTTGCACCTGGAAGCGTTGGCGGCGGGGCATGTAGCAGGGGTGGACAATCTGACGGCCGACTTTTTGAGTCGAGTCAAGGTGGACCCGGGAGAATGGGGCCTTCATCAGGAAGTCTTCAATTCCCTGATACAGCGATGGGGTCAACCAGTGATGGCTCTAATGGCAACGTTCCAATCAGCAAAGGTGGAAAGATTCTACAGCAGAAGAAGAGAATGTCCAAGGGATTAGATGCCCTGATGCAAAGGTGGCCGGAGGAAAATCTTCTGTACGTTTTCCCGCCATGGGTGCTCATCGGCAGAGTTCTCCAACGCATAGAAAGGCACAAAGGTCCAGTGCTTCTGGTAGCAACGAATTGGCCAAGGCGGCCTTGGTATGCCGACGTAAGGCGGCTTCTGGTGGAACCGCCTTGGAGGCTACCGGACCGGAGAGACCTGCTGGTCCAGGGCCCTCTAAGCATGCCTTAGATGAGTCTGTTTTCGCTTACGGCTTGGCTCTTGAGAGGGCAAGGCTGACGATCAAGGGATACTTGGCAGCGGTGATTTCTACGTTACTGAGGTCTAGGCGTCGTTCCACTTCCTTGGCTTGCGTGAAGGTTTGGCGACTGAGGCCTGGTGCGAGGAAAGGCAGCTACAGGCGTTGAGGGCCACGATAGCACAGATTTTTGCTTTTTTGCAGGATGAATTTGATAAAGGCTTGGCGGCGTCTTCTCTTAGGGTGCAGTTGGCAGCACTGGCCTGTTATCGAGGGAAGGTGCAGGGGAGGACGCTGGGAGCCCATCCGGATGTGAAAAGATTTTCGAGAGCGGCCTCCTTGTTGAGACCTCCCTGCAGGATTGTGGTTCCAGGGTGGGACCTTAATGTGGTGCTGGAGGCCCTGGTTAGGCAGTCGTTTGAGCCTTTGGCAAAGGCGACATTGAAGGATCTCACGCTAAAGGTGGTGTGTTTGGTTGCTATCGCTTCGGCAAGAAGAATCTCGGAGTTACAGGCCTTGTCGTGTAGGGAACTGTTTTTGTCCTTTTCAGGCAAGAAAGTGGTGCTGAGGACTGTCCCGTCCTTTTTGCCTAAAGTGGTATCGGCCTTTCATGTCAATCAGGTGGTATCCTTGCCGGTCTTTGAAAGGGCAGTTGCAGATAGGACTAAAGGGCGACTGCATAGGTTGGATATAGGCAGGGCGTTGAAAAGATATTTGCAGAGGATGGAGGCGTTCCGTAAGTCGGACAAGTTGTTTGTCCTGTTTGGTGGTTCTCGGCAAGGAGAGCCGGTTTCTAAGGCATCAATAGCTCGGTGGATGGAGGCGATTGCGGCAGCATATCTCTTAAAGGGTAGAGTAGTGCCGAAGGGTTTAAAGGCCCATTCGACTAGGGCTCAGGCGGTGTCCTGGGCGGAGTTTAGCTTAGTTCTGGTGTCGGAAATTTGTAGGGCGGCAACTTGGTCGTCGCTGCATACCTTTGTCAAGCATTATAGGATTGATGTGCAGGCAGAAGGGGATGCTAGGTTTGGATCAGCGGTGCTTCAGGCTGGTCTGGCAGGCCCCTCCTGGTAAAATGTTCACTGCTCTGTTACATCTCCAATGGTCCGGGACTAGACTGGAGGGACGATCAGGAAGGTGAAATTAGACTTACCTGCTAATTGTAGTTCCTGGAGTAACTCCAGTCCAGTCTAATCCCGCATCCCTCCCTATTTTGGACTGCCAGGATGTAGCCTGAAGACCGGGGAGGGGGAGGTTGCAGAGTGGTTTTTTTTAAGGAGAGAGTCACGAGATGCGTCAGGCTTGCATATGTATAGGGACATAGTTCTTTCTCGCTAAGGGTGAAGGGCCTCTTCAAGGTGCACGGGAGAAGGAGCAGCTCCTGCATTCAGTATTACAATCTTAATGTTCAGATAGTATAGGACTTGATGGTTCATTGGTTAAAGTTATTGTTAAAATTGGCTTACTTTTTGCTCTGGTGAGTCTGCTTTGTCAATAGGAAAACTGATTCAAGGAGGTGGTCCCTGGACTACTTATACCAGGGTCACCAAAAGAGTGATATGCTCAGTCTCCAAGCTGTGGGAGGACGTACACAACTCCAATGGTCCGGGACTAGACTGGAGTTACTCCAGGAACTACAATTAGCAGGTAAGTCTAATTTCACCTTCCCCTCCCTCTCCTTATGACCTCCCCTGTGTCCAATATCTTCCCCCCCCCTCCATATTCCCACTCTCCTGTGTCCTAAAGCTCCAGTGTAGTTTCCCATCCCTAGCGATATGGCCCTGCATATCCCCTATAACCCAAATCCACCCACCCTTGTGCAGCATTCCACCTACATCATGTCGCTCAGTTCGGGGAGACATCCTACCAGGACTTGGCTGCTGCAGGCTCTTCTGTGCCACCGTCGGCCCGCTCAGCCATCCCCCTTCGGTTGCCGGCTTCTCTGGGGCTAGCGGGCCTTGGCCGTGGAGTTTTAGGCCTCTGCAGCGCTGCCCTTCTCCCTCAAGCACCACTGCCTCTTTCTCTCTGGTGGCGTCTGGCAGGACAATGCTGCACGGAGCCTGTCGAGAGACAGGGAGGCTCTGCAACGATTTTACAGGCACAGCAGCGGTTCCCTAAGAGGCATGGAGCCGCGGCTGCATTAGAAGGGAGACAGACATGGGGAGAGGGGATGAGGGGGCAGGGAACCTGCAATGGGGCTGACATGGACATGAACGGGGGGAAAGGGGGGCTGAGATGGATGGATGGAGGGAGGGGGGCTGACATGGACAGAGGGGGACTGATATGGATGGATGGATGTGTGGCAGGTGAAGGCCTGTGATCCACAGTGTCTGACATAAGCAGGCAGGCCTAACTAGCTTGACCTGTAAATGAAGCCTGTGAAGAGGCCCATAGGAATTACACATCCCCCAACATGCTGCTATTGTAGAATTAGAACTCAGTAAAAGTATTGGATTAGCTTAGACAAGCAGAACTGAAAGTTGGAAAAATACAGAAAAATATGTTTAAAAGCCACTGATAAGAGAATACAGCTGTAAGGGATTTAATTAAAACTGCTGACAGAAAGGTTACAGAGCCCTGCTTCCCCGCACGTACTAACTAGCCCAATGGCCTTGGAAATAGGAAAGTAACAAGTTGGTGAACTGGCCATTGTAATTGGGACTAGAAGGGGGGTGAGCAGGTGCTGAGCCCACTCAGAGAACATAATTGGATAATCATATCAGTACCGGGACCAATAGAAGGGGTACGGGAGGTTACCGGGACCAATGAAATGTTTTCCTATACCTAGAATGGAGCAAAAGTCTATAAAAGTTGTTGTATTGCCAGAGAACATTGCTCAGCCATTTTGAATTTGATTCTGCTTGAGACTTGTGCACAAATAAATGATTTGGACCTTCTGAACAGACTCCTGGTATCATTGGTTTGTCTGCGCTCTGCTGCTACATATTCTTGGTGCGTTGGCTGGGAAGGTGTGGTATTAGAGGGTATATAGGGCAATATACCACGACTTTCCGCCTCTATAGGTTTGGTCCTGCCGGGATCGCGCCCTTCCGACGGGGGCTCGCTCCCTGGCGCCACCGGTCCCTTGCATCGGAGGGAGCTGGCCGAACCTCGGCTGGTGCCGGGCCCGGCTGGAGCCAACACCTCGAACCCGAGTGAGGGGAGTCCGAGGTCCAACTCATGCGCTTGCTTGGGAACTTTGAGGACCGGATCCGGTGAGTAAAGTTTTGATTTGTTATGTCTAGACAGATAAGAAAGAGCAGTGCTGCCATTTGAATATTGAACTTGGAACTTAGAAATTGGTAAGAGAGCTCTCAAAGACGGGCCGATTAACCCCGCATGGGTATTCGCAGGGCGAAACCCCCGTCTTCTTGTATTTTGGAATTTGAACAAGACTAGTCAGAATAGACAGAAATGAATGCATTCTGGGATACGTTGCTAGCATGATTGTGTGAATGAATGAGAGGTCTGGCAGCACGGACCAAGCGAAGGCGGACCCCTGAGTAACGCAGTTCCTGACCGGGCGACCGCGTTCAGGTCGTAAAAAGGGGGAAGCGATTGTCGTCTTGTCTTGTTGTTTGTTTTCCCTATATGTTTCTAGGGCCGTGAGGACCCCTTACCCACGGTCCGCCCTCCTTTTCCCTTTTGTCTGTTGTTGCGCGCACACATCGAAATGGGAGGGGCGGGGTCTACTAGGAACACTCCATTAGAATGTATGATCGCACATTTTAAAGAAGGATATTCCGGAGACTATGGTATTAAAATGACTGCAGCCCGTTTACAGATTTTGTGTACTAGGGAGTGGCCCGATCTAGACCCTACCTGGCCCCGAGAGGGAACCTTTAATGTAGGAATTATTCAGTTAGTGCACCGTAGAGTGCGAATAGCGCACCCCGATCAGTACCCCTATATAGATTCCTGGTTAAGTATTTGTGAAGATCTGCCCCCTTGGGCGAAGCGCTGTTATGAAGAACAGTGCAGAATAATGTTAGCAAAGACAGATTATAGTCAGAAAATAGAACAGCCTAGAAAGAAAGGGAAAGGTGAAAAGTCCAGAAAGAAACCCATCCTGATAGATCCTGATTCCCCAGAAGTGATCACCCGACAGCCCCAAACCCAGCGCCCAGTGAGAGTAGCCCCACGTCCTGCCCCAGAGCCCCGGAGACAGCAGGAAAGGGACCCAACCCCTGAGCCATTACCCAAAGAACAGGTAGATGAGCTCCCTTTAATTGAAGAAGATGATTCTACCGAGACAGAAAAAGGAGAATCAGATACAGAAACAGAGAAGGAAGAAGCTGAAAATTCCCCGAGTGATACTGACAGTGTAAAAGTGGCTGCCAGTGTTAGCTCGCCAGTAAAAAGTAAATCTAAAGTAAAGCACGAAGAAAAGAAGAAAATAACCCCTGACAGGAAAGTTACGAGAATATCTCTCGGATCCCAAAAGACATCTACTGCCAAGATGATGCCTTTACGGCAAGTCCCGGGAATACCCATAAGAAATGAAGATAATGAGGTGGTGGCGGGACCCCTAAATTATGTGTATGTCCCCTTCTCTACCACTGATTTGTTAAATTGGAGGACACATTATGCCTCCTATACCAATAAACCCCAAGAGCTTACAGAATTAGTGAATACTATTATGGAAACCCACCAACCAACATGGCCAGATTGCCGCCAGCTCCTGTCCACCTTATTTACTACAGAGGAGCGGACACGAATTAGAAAAGCAGCTATAGACTGGCTGGCAGATAACCCGGTAGCTCCAGGAGAAAGGGGGGAGGAAAGAATAGATAATCGGGAAGCGGCCCAAAGAGAATTCCCGAATGAAGACCCCCGATGGGATCCAAATACAGAAAGAGGAGCCAGAGCCCTAGCCCGTTTTCGCCAAGGCTTTATACAAGACCTGAAAAGGGGGGGCCAGAAAGCTATGAATCTTTCCAAAGTTACTGAAGTTACCCAAGACATAGATGAGAGCCCAGCAGTGTTTTATGAAAGATTAACTGAAGCATATAGAATGTATACTCCCTATGATCCCGATGCACCAGGAAGTTTATGCATGGTGAATTCTGCTTTTGTAAATCAGTCTCAACCAGACATTAGACGTAAATTACAGAAATTAGAAGGTTTTGCGGGCATGAATGCAACTCAGTTATTGGAAGTCGCTCATAAAGTGTATGTGAATCGTGATAATGAAAGGCAGAGAGAATGTGATCGAAAGATGAAGAAGAAAGCAGATTTTTTGGCTGCGGCCATAGTTGAACAGAAAAGGGGAGGTATCCCTAGTCGACGGAGCAGAGGAAGGGGGCGGGGCCGAGGCGGAAACAGGCCCCAGCTAGGCATAAACCAATGTGCCTACTGCAGGGAGGAAGGACATTGGAGAGATGCATGCCCGCAACTCGAAGACGCCCATCAAGATGACGAAAACAATCATCAATGGAGAGAAGAAAGACGAGGCCGTCCCCGAAACCGCGGAGGAGCCAATCGAGAGCAATACCAGCGAGAAAGAGGAGAAGCCGTACAAGCATTGGCTACGACAGCCCATGATGAAGATGACGTGGATTAGGACAGACCGGACTCCGAATTTGCTTTAGGTCTCCAGGAGCCTATGGTCGGAATACAAATAGGAGACCAAGTTATGAACTTTATGGTTGATACTGGAGCAGAACATTCAGTAGTAGACAAGAAGATGGCCCCATTTTCTACAAAAGCAGTCACTATTGTAGGAGCAACTGGTGCCAAAGCTACAAGATCTTTTCTTCAGAATCGCATATGCAGTCTAGGAGGACAACAAATAACTCATCAATTCCTTTATATGCCTGAATGTCCAGTGCCACTACTGGGACGAGATATGTTAGCCAAGCTACAAGCCCAAATATCCTTTACTGAAAGAGGAGAAATGCAAATGACAGTAAATTCTCAAGCCAAACCAGCAGGAATAATGCTGCTTACAGTTCCCCGAGAAGAAGAATGGAGATATTACAGTGATGAATCTGCCCAAGACACCTATTTTGAACAAACTTTGAAAAGCATTGATGCACCACCTGGAGTATGGGCAGAAGGCAGTCCTCCAGGCCTAGCCAAACATATAGCTCCAATAATTGTAACTCTCAAGCCTAGTGCTACACCAGTACATGTCAAGCAGTACCCTCTCCCAAGAGCTGCAATTGAAGGCATCCACCGCCACTTGCAAAGATTACTAGAACATGGCCTACTAAAAGTATGTCAATCCCCATGGAACACTCCACTTCTGCCAGTGAAAAAGCCCGGAACAGATGACTACCGCCCAGTGCAAGATCTAAGAAGAGTGAATGAAGCAGTTGAGACCATACATCCAGTTGTACCCAATCCTTACACTCTTCTAGGACTGATACCTGCTGAAGCTACCCACTTCACTGTACTAGATTTAAAAGATGCATTCTTTTGCATAAGATTAGCCCCCATAAGTCAGATATTATTTGCATTTGAATGGCAGGACCCTATCTCTGGAAGAGGGGGCCAACTTACTTGGACACGATTACCCCAAGGATTCAAGAATTCGCCTACCATCTTTAGTGCTGCACTGAATCAAGACCTTTCAAGCTATCCAGTGGCCCTGGGGAAGAGAGTGCTTCTCCAATACGTGGACGATCTGCTGATAGCTGCTGTATCAGAAAGTGAATGTATACAAGCCACCAAAGACCTCTTGCAGTTACTAGATGAAGCTGGATACAAAGTTTCCAGAGCAAAAGCACAACTATGCCAAAAAGAAGTGAAATACTTGGGCTTTCGTATAACCAAAGGAAGCCGAAAATTAGGCAGAGAGAGAAAAGAAGCAGTATGCAGAATTCCAACCCCAACTACCAGAAAGCAAGTCAGAGCTTTTCTGGGAGTGGCAGGATATTGCCGAATCTGGATTCCCAACTTTGCCCAAATCGCCAAACCACTGTATGAAGCCACAAAAGGAGAAGAAAAGTCGCCACTGGAGTGGGGACCTGAGCAGGATACAGCCTTCAAGACGTTAAAGGAAGAATTGATGTCATCACCAGCCCTTGGACTACCAGATGTTCACAAGCCTTTCCACTTGTTTGTACATGAAGCACAAGGAAATGCCTTAGGCATGTTGACTCGGAAATTGGGAGCGACCTGTAGCATACCTATCGAAACAATTGGACACTGTGGCCAAAGGATGGCCACCTTGCCTGAGAGCAGTTGCAGCTACAGCATTGTTAGTGAGTGAAGCAGATAAGCTCACACTAGGACAGAATCTACGAGTCACTGTGCCACATGCAGTCCTTGCCCTTATGGAACAGAAAGCAAATCATTGGCTCACCAATTCCCGAATGTTGAAATATCAGAGCATGTTATGTGAAAACCCACAGATACAACTGGAAGTGAGCCATGCCTTGAATCCAGCCACATTGATACCTATTAGTGAAGAACTCCCAGAACATGACTGTATAGAAGTCATGGACACTGTATTCTCAAGCCGACCTGACCTGACAGATGTGCCCATAGACAATCCTGACCAAGTCTATTACGTAGATGGAAGCAGTCTCATCATCAATGGACGACGCTGTGCCGGATATGCAGTAGTCACTCAACATGAAGTCGTTGAGTCATCAGCTCTAGCCTCAGGAACATCAGCCCAGAAAGCAGAATTGATAGCACTTACTCGAGCACTACTGTTAAGTGCAAAACTTGTGCTAAATGTATATACAGACTCTAAATATGCTTTCAGTACCCTACATGCCCATGGAGCTCTCTATAAAGAACGAGGGCTCATTACGTCCGGAGGAAAATCAGTCAAGTATGGCCCCGAGATACTGATGTTACTTCATGCAGTATGGGCCCCAACTTGTGTAGCTGTCATGCATTGCAGAGGACACCAAGCGGGAAAAGGAGAAATTGCTCGAGGAAATAGGTTTGCAGATGCCTCAGCACGACAAGCAGCTATGACAGGACAAATTACACCACAAGCCATGCCAATGCAGGCAGCATTGTTTCCAGTACCCTTGAACTTATGGACACCACGATATACCACCAAAGAATTAGATTACTACTGTAACAAGGAAGATGGAGTACTGAAAGATGGGTGGATTGAGCTGCCACCAGCAGAGGGCAGTCAACCCCCAGGACGAATAGTAATTCCCGAATTGTTAGGTCCAGCCTTTGTCAAAGCCTTCCACGAAGCCACCCACTATGGAAAAAGTGCTATGGAAAGAGCACTCAGACCATATTTTTGCATTATCATGTTAGCAGCCCTATCAGCTTCAGTGGCACGCCAGTGTCTAATTTGTGCCAAAAATAATGCCAAGCAAGGTCCCACACCACCACCCTGAGTTCAGTCAGGAGGTGTAACCCCCATGCACCACCTACAAACTGATTTTACTGAAATGCCAAAAGCCAATGGATATCACTACCTATTAGTATTAGTTTGTACTTTCTCTGGGTGGGTAGAAGCCTTCCCAACCAGAACTGAAAAAGCTCGAAGTCACCAAAGTTTTACTGAGAGAGAGTGTCCCTAGATTTGGAATTCCAGCAGTAATAGGGTCAGACAATGGGCCTTCATTTGTTTCTCAGATTACTCAACAGTTAGCAAAAGCTTTGCAGATACAATGGAAGCTTCACACTGCATACAGACCCCAGAGTTCAGGGAAAGTTGAGCGAATGAAATTGTACCTTAAGTCCAAATGTCTAAGCTTTGTCAGGAGACAGGAGACACGCCTGAAGTGGCCCCAAGTGCTCCCAATAGCTTTACTCAGAATATGCTCAGCTCCTGTGAAGTCAACAGGATTTTCCCCTTTTGAAGTTCTGTATGGTAAACCCCCACCAATAGTGCAGGGAATTAAAGGAAGTCTAGCCCAAATTGGTTCAGAAATAACCAGGCAAGAACTCCTAGCTCTTAGTTTTGTTCTGCAGACTCTCCATGCGTGGATCCAAGACCAGTTGCCTATCAACTTGACAGAACCCTTGCATCCCTACCAGCCTGGTACCTCGGTGTGGATCAAAGATTGGAAGAAGACACCGCTGGAACCCCATTGGAAGGGACCATACACCGTCATCCTATCTACCCCAACTGCAGTAAAGGTGGCAGAGATCGAATCCTGGATCCATCACAGCAGAGTCAAGCCCGCAGCTGATCCAGAACCTGAGCAGTGGACAGCAGAGCAGCATCCTGATGCACCTTTGCGAGTTACTCTGAGACGGCAACCAGCAGCTTAGACACTTTGTCACAGTGCCCTGCAGTAGCCAAGTCTTTCGAAGAGGATTGCTGTTTTCCATACAGCAAGAGTTTGTTTCAACGAACCTCATGTGTGTGATTTTACACACTACTTTGATGCTACATTGATTGACCATATTTCAGAAGCCAACTGAAATTGATAAGTTGGTTAATGTGCGATGGACAACTTGTGGATCTTCAATCAACACTCAGCACCCGTTGAATTGCTTCATTAGCAAATGGGACGAAGAAAAGAACGTCGTGATCAAGATTTTCAAGCTGAGGCTTCAGAAGAACTCCAATCAACATGTATCTTTATCTTTGCTTTGCCCTGGTTGCCTATTTTGGAGGCTTTGAACTGACTTATGCTTTGCCTCCATGCACTGCTTGCATTACTTCTACTCGAACTGGACTGAAAGTAACTCAGACTTTGATTTATCACTCTTACTATTCCTGCACTGGTAAAGTGACTTGGTGTATTTATAACACCACTGAACTGAATGTTTGTACCAAGGGTAAATCTAAAGTATGCTTCAATCCGCATCACAATCCATCCTATTACACCTTGGAAATGCGATGGAAAGATGCAGATGGACCTTTGATCAATGCCACACGCCCACTCACAGATCCTAGTCAACCTGCTGTTTTATCTTTTGATGCTTGTGAAGTAATCAACAGAGATAGCCGTTCTAAGTGTGGTAGTTGGGAAAAATCATACACATGGAATGACAAATATATGTGTCCAGAAGGGACCATTGGATGGGGAGCATGCACAGGAAAGAAAGTCTCAGCTGATGTATATAGTACAGCCCCAGAGTCAGATTACTTCTGCCCAAGATGGGAATGTGTCTTCTATGCCACCTGGGTTGGTACGAGAGAGAATGTTAACAAAGATAATCGCATAGCTGCATTGCGGAGGCCATATGTCAAAGGTATAGACAAATGCAAGAAAAACGCTTGCAATCCCTTAGAGTTGGTTATTCGGAGACCCGAATATTGGAAACGAGGATCCCGATTTGGTATACGAATTGCAGGGACTGGATCAGATCCAGGAACCATAGTATATATAAGATTAAATACCCAGGCCCATAAATCATCCAAGTACCAAATCCATGACACATTCTATGAAGCCATGCATGTAAATAAGTTTGAAATTCCCCATCCCTCCCAGAACTTATTTTTAGAATTAGCTGGAGCAGTAGTGTCCAGTCTAAATATCTCAGATTGTTACTTTTGTGGGGGGACACAAATGGGCGACCAATGGCCATGGGAAGCCCAAGAATTAAATTACTCAATGACTTACAATCAAACTGAACTACATAAGACTACCAGCGAATGGGTGTTAGCGCACTCAATAGTTGGACGTCTTTGCTATGCACGAACTGGACCCCAGTTCAAACAACAGGTAGGACAGCTGGTCTGTCTTAGCCAGAAGTTCTATAATGACACTACCAAAAAGACGTCTTGGTGGTCAGGAATTAAAGAACCTGAACCACCTAACCCATTAGCTAGATTTCCTGAGCTTTCTCATTTATGGACAAATCTTGCCAAGCCTCATGCCTGGCAATCCCCACCTGGCCTATATTGGATCTGTGGAAACCGAGCATATGCCCGACTCCCTACACACTGGGGAGGGGCGTGTGTCTTAGGGACCATCAGACCTTCTTTCTTTCTTTTAAACACGGAACATGGAGAACAATTAGGATACCCAGTGTACACAACTAATCACAGACATAAAAGAGCACTGAGACAGAAGAGAGCACCCCTCCAGGTAGGCAAGTGGGAGAAGTGGCAGGGTGATGATTGGCCACCAGAAAGAATCATTGAATATTATGGGCCTGCCACTTGGAATGATGATGGTATGTGGGGTTATCGAACCCCTGTATATATGATTAACCGTATTATTCGCTTACAGGCAGTAGTTGAAATAATAACCAATGAAACTAGCCAAGCTCTTACACTTTTAGCTAGACAAAGTACTCAGATGCGCACTGCTATATATCAGAACCGCTTAGCACTTGATTATTTGTTAGCAGCTGAAGGAGGAGTATGTGGTAAGCTGAATTTAACTAATTGTTGTTTAAAAATAGATGATAAAGGTCAAGTAGTTGAAGAAATTGCTGAAACTATGCAAAAGCAAGCTTATGTGCCAGTACAAACTTGGCACTCACTAAAGTTTCCTAACTGGTTTGCTAATCTTTTCTCATGGCTAGGAGGACTTAAAACTTTCCTTATACTACTACTAATAATCATTGCTGTCATTTTACTGTTACCATGTATAATCCCATGTTTTATGCGTTCTATTCATAGTGCTATTGAAAGTACAGTAGAGCGGAAGACCGCAACTAAGATTATGGCCTTATACCAACCTAAACCACCTGCATATAGTCGGAAACCTCTGACCATGATATAACCATTTTAAGTGATTTAATTCTCACACCTTATTAAGTAATAGGGTGAGATTAATCAAAGGGGGGAATGTGGCAGGTGAAGGCCTGTGATCCACAGTGTCTGACATAAGCAGGCAGGCCTAACTAGCTTGACCTGTAAATGAAGCCTGTGAAGAGGCCCATAGGAATTACACATCCCCCAACATGCTGCTATTGTAGAATTAGAACTCAGTAAAAGTATTGGATTAGCTTAGACAAGCAGAACTGAAAGTTGGAAAAATACAGAAAAATATGTTTAAAAGCCACTGATAAGAGAATACAGCTGTAAGGGATTTAATTAAAACTGCTGACAGAAAGGTTACAGAGCCCTGCTTCCCCGCACGTACTAACTAGCCCAATGGCCTTGGAAATAGGAAAGTAACAAGTTGGTGAACTGGCCATTGTAATTGGGACTAGAAGGGGGTGAGCAGGTGCTGAGCCCACTCAAAGAACATAATTGGATAATCATATCAGTACCGGGACCAATAGAAGGGGTACGGGAGGTACGGGAGGTTACCGGGACCAATGAAATGTTTTCCTATACCTAGAATGGAGCAAAAGTCTATAAAAGTTGTTGTATTGCCAGAGAACATTGCTCAGCCATTTTGAATTTGATTCTGCTTGAGACTTGTGCACAAATAAATGATTTGGACCTTCTGAACAGACTCCTGGTATCATTGGTTTGTCTGCGCTCTGCTGCTACAGATGGAGGGAGGGGGCTGACATGGAGGGAGGGATGGAGTGAGGGGGGCTGACATGGAGGAAGGGGGCTAAGACGGATGGATTGAGGGAGGGGGCTGGGATGGAGGGAGGGGGGTTGGCATGGACAAAGGGGAGAGACGGGGGGGGGGACATACTGGACAGATGGGATAAATGCTGGACAGAGGCGAGAGACAGTGCGGGTTAGGATTATAATGGGCTGATGAGGGGAGCTAGCACTGGTAATGGGCAGATGGGGGGGGCTAGGACTGGTAATGGGTTGATTAGGGAAGGTTAGGAATGGGAATGGACTGATCAAGGGGGGGGGGGGTTAGACTGGTAATGGGCTGATAGGGGGGTTAGGACTGGTAATGGACTGATGGGGGGCTAGCATTGGAAATGAGCTGATTGGTGAGGTTAGGACTGGAAATGGGCTGATGGGGAGGGGGTAGGACTGGTAATGGGCTGATTAGGGGAGCCTAGCACTGGTAATGGGGTTGAGGGGGGGGGACTAGCACTGGAAATGAGCTGATTAGGGGAGGCTAGGACTGGTAATGGGCTGATGGGGTGGGGTAGGACTGGTAATGGACTGATGGGAGGCTAGCATTGGAAATGAGCTGATCGGGGTGGGGCTATGACTGGAAATGGGCTGATTAGTGGAGGCTAGGACTGGTAATGAGCTGATGGGGGTAGGACTGGTATTGGGCTGAGTAGGGGAGGCTAGCACTGGTAATGGGGTTGAAAGGGGATTAGCACAAGAAGTGAGCTGATTGGGGGGCTTTGACTGGGAATGGGCTGATTGTGGGGAGGGGAGGATAGAGCTGCTGGCCCTGGAAGAAAACTGGGGGCTAAGGCTACAAATGGGCTGATACGAGGGGATGGGAGAATGGAACTGGAAGGGAGTGGATCTGAGAGGGGCTGCCATGGTATTTGTACTAGAAGGGACAGGTCAGTGGGGAAGGAGGGGGACTGGAAGGGAATGGACACCAGTGGCAGTCATGGGAATGCAAGTTGACATTGGAAGGTACTGGGAGTGAGGACTAGAAAGGGGCTGATACTGGGGAGGATTGCTGGGACTGGAAATAGGCTGATGGAAAGAAGTGAAGAAAATGAAAGAAAAGATAAGAAATGGCAGATGGACCATAGACCACAGAAAGAGAACTAAGAGAAGACAGGAAAGCAGGAGCCTCAGATCAGGACCAGCATGATCAGAGAATAAATTGGTCAGACAACAAAGGTAGAAAAAATAATTTTATTTCATATTAGTGATTTGACTACAAAATCATAATTTTGAAATCAAATATTACTTGTTGGGATTAATTATTGTGGTTTAAATAAGTAAATTTTATAAATAAAAACATAATGCAAAGGCCTATAATATATTAATAATTCAACAAATGATTACAGCGACAATGCGTTAATGGTAAAGGAAGAGAGACGCATTTGACCTTATCATTGGGGGTCATCACAAGTTGACCAATGGTAAAAGTGGTCACGGTGCAAAAAAGGTTGAGAACCACTGCTCTAAGGGGAAAAAGGGACTGTAAAGCTTAGTAGTTGGTATGTTTGTTTCCATGCAAAACTCATTGTGCCAAAATATGTTCATATTCTTGTATCTTCTAAGGAAAAGCTACTCTAGTTCTCTCCACTACCGGGCAGACTGTAAACTAATGAAATCATGCACAAAAGACATTCAGTACCTACAGTAAATAGCAAGCCATACCGTAACAGCACAAACTCAGAAGATTCAAAACAGCAATAACTATTTTTATGAAAAATATTACAACTGGTGCTAGAACAATAATGCACATCCTCAGCCACTAAAATGAAAATAGAAAAAAGCTTTTTTAACTACCTGGATAATTTATTTCTCCAATCACATTGTTTCTCTTCTTGGCCAATCCCTTCTACTCAAGAGTCTAGTCCCTGCTCCCCTTAAGCTGAGTCCTGGCTCTCCTGTCCCCAACCACCAATGCTTCCTGCTTTCCCACCTCTCCTTCAACTTCACAGCCCCTGCTCTCTCCACTAAGTTCTTATTCTCCAATTCAATCTCCCAGTCCATGCTTACCTTCCCTTCCTTTCCCAAAGCCATTTCAAATCCTTGCTCTCTCCTCCCATCCTCTTCTCACTGTTCTCAGTCTCCATTTCCTGCTATCTCATGCAGTCTCTCAGAGCTCATTCACCAACACAATCCGAGTCCTCACTATTTCATCCCAGACCACCGTCTTTCCCACAATTTTCCCTGTTCTGGAGCCACTCACTTTCCCTCCTGCTTTCAAAATCCTCCATTCCCAGCACCCCCCCACCCAATTTGTGTCCCTGTTCATTCCACACACTGTCCCATGATCTTCCCCAGAATCCCCATGCTCTCTTCTCTCCCTGTGCCATACAGTCCCTTAGTCTTATGCTCTATCTTCTCCAGCCATCATAGATCAATGAAACTTCTGGGCTATTTTTCCCCAAGAGGACATTATAAAGAGAATCACCCCAGAATGAGACAGGTTCAAAAATATGTAAACAGCCAACTGAACTGGGACTGGCCCCAAAGATTTAAGAAACCAAATGTTCATTCTTGGATTTCCCTCTGCCTTTTCCTTCAAAGGGGAATGGGAATTTATAATGTACATAGTATAAAGTTAGCTTGTACATAGTTTTCCCGGTTTATTCCATGTTTAATATCCTGTTTCACTGTAAACTCAATGTTGCCTGTATGCATTGTAGTATGTTCCTGTTCGATGTACATCGCGCTGATTATAATAGCGCGGTATAGAAGAAATGTTAAATAAATAAAATAAAATAAAGAATGAACACTAAATAAAGAATAATGCTAGGAAATGGCATTACTAATATACAGATGAAGCATTAGAACTTGTGCCCTGGTTCAATAAAAGCAAAAGGAAATCATAAAGTCAAAAGCAAATTGCACAGTGCTTGTGCTCAAATCGGATTAATACCTGCATAGTTGGTCTTTATACCCCAGAACCAGAGATTAATGTAAAATATGAACCTTACAGCTTGTCTGCAAAGAATCTTTCACCTGCTATTGTGAATATTGAAGAAAATAAAGTCTGCAGTATTCAAGTACTGAGATCAGGGTCTTACCATGGAGAATTTTCACTGCTGACTCATTTCCAAATTTCGATCTCATCCGACTCATGCAGTAGCAGTGGCAGTGGCAGCAGCTGTGGCAGGTCCTCTGAGACATACGGTGTCCTAAGGCCCTACTGGTCACACTCGCTCTGACACAAAAAGTATGCGTCAGAAGGGACATGACCTACAGGACCTTGTTTGTGAGCATGTGTCTCAAAGGCTCCGCACCATGTTTAGAGCTTTTTTATTGCTGCTGCAGCAAAATCAACTGGATAGAGAGGCAGATATTTTTCAGCAGGGTGTGAGGCCTGTGTGTGGACAACATGCCTGAACATGTCTAGGTCCTGACTAGACTTGGTACCCTTTCTTATCTTACGACTCTCAGGCCAGGCAGTAAGTAAGAGGGGAACAAGATCCTCCATGATCAGATGACCATGCCTCAGAGGACCCTCCCCTGAGGCAGCAAAAGCAGGGACCCCACCAACATGTTCAAGAGATCTACATACCACAGCCTGCGTGGCCAAATAGAATCCAGTCTCGTCTCTTATGTGAGTCCGAATCCATTGCACGAAGGGCCATGGGAGGAGGACATACAGGGGCCCCTCCTGGGGCCTTCCCTGAAGAAGGACATTCAAGTCTATTCTGCATGGATTCTTCCTGCAGCTGAAGAAAATTCCTCACCTAGGCATTCCCCCTCCCTCCCTCCCCCAGGTGGCCGTCAGGTGGAATATAGGCAGGCCTCATAAATGCATGTGTTTTTAGGTCCTTCTCTCCAGGATCCACAGTGTTGCAACTCAGTAAGTCAGCCTACATATTGTCAACTTTCACTATATGGGCAGCTGACACAGCTATCAGATGACGCTCTGCCCAGTTCTAGAGTTCCGCCAGCTTGGAGACCACCATGGTGCTGTGAGTACCACCTTCCTTGTTGACATGAGCCAGTTTAGTGGAATTGACTGAACACTTGTTGACCACCTTGCCCTCCAGGAATTCATTGCTGGAGAATGTAGTAAAAGCTGTTACTGTAGCTGGGTTTAAGAGATTTGGATGAATTCCTGAAAGACAAGTCCCATAAACCATTATTAAAGTGGACTGAGGAAATCCACTGCTACCCCAAGATAATCAGCATGGAATCTGTCAAGTAATTGTGACCTGGATTAGCCACTGTTGGAAATGGGATACTCTGCTTGATGGATCTTTGGTCTTGTAAGAAAACATAACTTTTTATACAATAACAGATTCCTCAGTGAAGCAGAGAGTTAATTTAATTTCATTACATTTCTTGCAAGAAAAGGGTGAATGCTTGAATGAGCTTTCACAATCATCCTCTTTTTCACGGTTCTTTTATTGTACACTGTCCTCGTCTCCTTCCAGCATGTCCATAATTCATTGGTTAATACCTATACACCTGTATCAGGCTACGTGTTATTAGCCACGTAGCCTCTTCCCAGAATGCAGACATATAGTAAAGGAAGTCAGAAAATCATTACATACTACACTATGTTCTCGCCCTCCTCCAGCATGTCTATCACTCATTGGTTAATACTTGTCTCACTCCACTTCTTTGTACCTCTGCACCTGTGACAGGCTACGTATTACTAACCACGTATTCTCCAGGACCAAGCAGGAAGTCAGTCCTCACTTATGGGTGACGTCGGCGCCGACGGAGCCCTCGCGGAGCAATTTTCCCCAGCTTTCAAAGAAAGCCTTTGGGAATTGCAGCGCGCATGCGCGGTAGTCTTCCCGCCCGAAGGTGCCATCTTAGCCAGTCTTCTTTTTTCCGCGGAGCCCTACAGACGTCCCCATCTTGTCCCCGCGAAAAAGTTGATTTTCCTCTGTATTTATCCTTTTTTCTTTCGGTTCGACGCCGGTCGTTTTCCCGCCCGGACTCGCGACGCCGGTCTCGAGTCCTCTAACGGTTTTTCGGTTTTTCTGACTTAGTCAGTTTTCGTTTTCGTTTTTTCCCTGGCAGCCCGGTCCTTTGACCTCGCAGGGGCCCTTTTTCCCCCGATGGCTGCCAGTGGCTTTAAGCGGTGTGGTCGGTGTGACCGAAATATGTCACTCACCGACTCACACGACCTTTGCCTCCGCTGCCTGGGCCCAGATCACGAGGAACTGATCTGTGGGCCCTGCAGCAAACTGTCCTCGAAGGCGTTGAGAAGTCGGCGGCATCAGCGCGAAAGAATCTTCGCTGACCCCAGCCGTACCCGGACCTCGTCGGAGGCCTCACTGTCGAAAGGCTCCAGTTCGGACCGTCGACGGAGCTCCTCCGACCGGGGTTCTCCCTCCGGGGACCATCGACGGAAGGAAAAACCCGCGAGGGCGGCGTCGGTGGACGCTCCTGGCTCCGCGAGGGCCAGGTCGCATAGCCCCGACAGCCGCCCCGGGTCCTTGGAGAAGGATCACCTCCCGAAGCGACCTCGCCTGGAGTCGGAGATGCCTGCCCGGGTAAGTCCTGTTGTCCTTCTGGACTCGCCTCCGCGTCAGCCGACGTCGGGCCCGACGCCGTCGGGGCCCGAGTCGGGGGCTGCTGGGTCGCCTGAGCTCGGACTCAGGTTGACGGCCTTGGAGAGCAGATTGTCTGCCTTCATGGACCAGCAGCGGGCACTGCTCGCTGGCTTCGCTGGCGTCGCTGCCCCGACCGCCGGGACGTCGACGTCCAAGTCGACCCCGGAGACCGAGCCGATCCTCGAGTCGATGAGAACTCGAGTCGATCCTCGGTCGAGGTCGCCCTCGGCCTCCCGTTCGGGACCGAGGTCGCCGACGCCGACTCCCTCGGCGTCGGGGCGGCTGGCGCCGCACCCTGCCCGAGCCGACCCCACCGAGTCCTCGTCGGAGTCGGTCTGGGAGTCGGAGGAGGAAGAGTCACCTGATTCTTTCCGGACTCGGTGTGTCCCATCGGACTCTCCGGAGTCCGAGCCTCGGAAGCAGTCCCCCCCGGAGGATGCCCGGTTCTCGGATTTCGTTAGGGATATGGCCAAGGCTTTGGCCTTCCCTGCGGACCCCGAGGAGGAGCCTCGAGCCGAAGAGCTCGACGCCCTCCAGTATGACTCTCCCGCGAGGGAGCACTTTACTGTGCCGGTTCCTCCTATGCTGGAACGACTACTCTTCCGCATGTGGGAGAGTCCGGCCTCCTCGCCGGTCCTGAGCAAGCGGGTCGATTCTATCTATCGAGTCCGCAAGAGCCCTGGCTTTCAAAAGGCGCAGTTGCCACACCATTCCATGGTAGTGGAATCGGCCATGCATCGTCTTAAGAGCCAGAAGATGCACTCCTCGGTGCCTCCTGGAAGGGAGGCCCGTAACCTGGATGGCCTTGGCAAAAAGTGCTTCCAGGGCTCTATGCTCGCCTGTCGTGTCCAGACTTACCAGCTCTACATGGGCATGTATCTCAGGGATCTGGCTAAAGAGCTAGCCGGCTTCTCCGCTGGTTTGTCCGAGGAACCCTTGCGGAGGTTCCTAGCCTTGTCCACAGGTATTCGGGAATGCTCAAAGTTCATGTCCCGAGCAGCCTATGATGGCTTTGAAGCCTCGGCTCGGGTAGCCGCAGCCGGCATCGGTGCCCGCCGACAGGCTTGGCTTCAGTCGTCCGACCTTGAGCCCTGGGTACAGGACAAGTTGGTCGATGTCCCCTGCCGAGGCGAAAACCTCTTTGGCAAGCCCATGGCGGAAAAGGCTGCACAAATTGAGACTGAGACTCTCACCAGGACCAGGCTTTCTAGGAAGACCTCCGCCCCTTCCCAGAAAAAGAAGGGCTCGGGAAAAAAGACCTTTTACCCGAGGAAGGCGGCTGCCTACAAACAATACCCCCATTATCAGGCCCCTGCAGCTCCCCAACAGGGCCAGCAGGCCAAGGGACGGGGTAACGGGTCCCGTAGGCAGCAAGCCCCCAAGCCTGCGCCACCAGCCCCTGCTCAGCAGGGTGGGGGTTTTTGACTCGCTCGGCATAGCCTCTCCCCCCCCGCTGGTTCCCCCCAGCACCGGAGGCCGGCTGGTTCACTTCGCCGACAGGTGGTCCAGCATCACCGCAGATGCCTGGGTGCTTCAGGTCGTGCGAGAGGGCTACCTTCTCCACTTCCATCAGGTCCCTCCCTCCTATTTTCCGGGAGAGCCTCCGCGCCCCCCTCTGCACAGGGAGTTGCTCCTTCAGGAGTTAGCAGGTCTTCTGCAGGATCAGGCGGTGGAACCGGTGCCACACCACCTGAGAGGTCAGGGCTTCTATTCAAGGTATTTTCTGATACCAAAGAGAACAGGAGGCCTCCGACCCATCCTGGACTTGCGCAACCTCAACAAGTTCCTTGTGCGGGAGAAGTTCAAAATGCTTACCCTTGGAATCCTTCTGCCCTACCTCCAGCAGGGAGATTGGCTATGCTCCTTGGATCTAAAGGATGCTTACACGCACATCCTCATCCACCCAAGCCACCGCCAATACCTAAGGTTTGTGGTGGCAGGAAATCATTACCAGTACAGAGTACTGCCCTTCGGCCTGTCCTCCGCACCGCGAGTCTTCACAAAATGTCTCGCGGTCGTGGCGGCCCATCTCCGGCTTCACGGCCTCTATGTTTTTCCGTACCTCGACGACTGGCTCATCAGAGCAGCGTCCGCTCAGGAGGTCACCACCGCCACGTGCCGCACGGTGACTCTGCTGCAGCACTTGGGCTTTGTCATCAACTTCGCAAAGTCCACTTTGCTCCCCTCACAGGATCTCGAGTTCATCGGCGCAAGGCTGCACACCCCTCAGGCGCGAGCGTACCTACCGCTCGACAGGGCTCAGCGGCTCATGGACCTAGCCGACCGCTTTCGCAGCCAGCCCCTGGTCTCCGCCAGGCGCTTCCTGAGACTGCTCGGCCATATGGCTTCCACCATCCATGTGACCCCCAATGCCCGCCTGAATATGCGGCCTGCTCAGTGGTGTCTCCGCCAGCAGTGGCGACAGGCCACGGGCGGCCTAGCAGACCTGGTGCGCGTCTCCGAGCCGCTGGTCTCGTCTATCCGGTGGTGGCTCCGGCAGCCGCACCTGGTATTGGGAATGCCTTTCCAGTCACCTCAGCCGACCCGGGTGCTGACCACCGATGCATCCCTCCTGGGCTGGGGAGCCCATTGCCAAGAGGCACGTACTCAGGGCCTCTGGACCAAGTGGGAGTCTGCTCAGCAGATCAACTTCCTGGAGCTCAGGGCGATCCGCCTAGCTCTCAAGGCCTTCTCCCACCTGACCTCCCAACAGTCCGTCCTTGTCCAGACAGACAATCAAGTTGCCATGTTCTACGTGAACAAGCAGGGGGGCACGGGCTCCTTCCTCCTCTGCCGGGAGGCACAGAAGCTCTGCTCTTGGGCCGTCAGTCACGGCATTCTCCTCAAGGCAGTTTATCTCCCGGGCCAAGAAAATTGCCTGGCGGACAAACTCAGCAGGGTCCTCCAGCCGCACGAGTGGCGTCTGGACCCCTTGATTGTTCAGAAGCTCTTCCTCAGGTGGGGCCTCCCCACAGTGGATCTCTTTGCCAGTCCTCACAACCGGCAGCTTCCTCGCTTCTGCTCTCGTCAGCCTCACCCCCTTCGGGTGGCGGCGGACGCCTTTCTGATCTCATGGTCGGGGAGCCTTCTGTACGCTTTCCCTCCCATCCCGTTAGTCTCTCGGACCCTTTTCAAGGTTCTCCGAGACAAAGCTTTCATGATCCTGGTGGCCCCTCGCTGGCCCAGGCAGCCGTGGTTTCCGCTCTTGCTGCAACTGGCGGTGGAGGATCCAATCCCTCTGGGGGTGCAACCGGATCTCCTCACCCAGGATCAGGGGTCCCTACTGCACCCCAACCTCAGGTCTCTCAACCTCATGGCCTGGCTGCTGAGAGGGTAGTCCTTGCTCCTCTCCTCTTGCCGGCAGAGGTGGAGGAGGTCGTCTTGGCTTCGCGACGGCCTTCTACCCGCAAATGCTACGCCCTTAAATGGCGTCGCTTTGCAGTCTGGTGTACCCAACAGTCTCAGGATCCCTTCTCCTGCCCGGTGTCGGTGATCTTACAGTACTTGCTACACCTCTCTAATCTGGGACTTAAGTCCAACTCCGTCAAAGTTCACCTCAGTGCTCTTTCCGCACATCATGTGCCGGTGGACGGCAGACCTCTCTCCAACGACCCTCTCGTAGCGAGGTTTCTCCGAGGTCTCCTACTACTTAAACCACCTCTGCGCCCGCCAGCGCCTGACTGGGACCTGAATGTGGTTTTACAGCGGATCACCTGTCCGCCTTTTGAACCTATGGCTACCTGCTCTCTCCGTTTTCTGTCTTGGAAAACGCTGTTCTTGATAGCCCTCACTTCCGCTAGGCGCGTAAGTGAATTACAGGCCCTCGTGTCTGATCCCCCCTACACTCGGTTCTACAAGAATAGGGTAGTCCTACGGACTCACCCAAAGTTTCTGCCTAAAGTGGTCTCCCCTTTTCACTTGAATCAGGAGGTGGTACTTCCAACCTTCTTTCCCAGACCACACTCCAGCCGAGCTGAGACGGTCCTCCATACCCTGGACTGTAGAAGGGCGTTGAACTTCTACCTTGACCGTACGCGGGAGCACCGTAAAGCTGCGCAGCTTTTTGTGTCCTTTGACCCCAATAAATTGGGGCTCCCGGTCTCCAAGCGTACTCTGTCCATCTGGGTTGCGGACTGTATCTCTTGGGCTTATGGGGCAGCCGGACTCGCCTTAGAAAGTCGAGTCACGGCTCATTGCGTTCGGGCAAAGGCCACGTCAGTGGCTTACCTCCGCTCTGTTCCGCTGGCAGACATCTGCCGGGCCGCTACTTGGTCTTCGAGCCAGACTTTTGCGGTCCATTACTGTCTCGAGAGGGAGTCCCGTAGGGACAGTGCTTTCGGACAGGCAGTCCTCCGTAATCTCTTTGAGGTCTGAGCAACTCCTACCCTCCATCCCGGATGTGGGCTACCGGTGGGTGATAATTCAGCGAAGATTCTTTCCTTCTGTGCTGCTGAGCTAGAGGGAGCTCATTTTTGTGCTTAGGGTCTCCGGTAGCCTTGAGCTTGGGAGTCCCATAAGTGAGGACTGACTTCCTGCTTGGTCCTGGAGAAAGCGTAGTTACTCACCTGTAACAGGTGTTCTCCAGGAGCAGCAGGAATCAGTCCTCACTACCCTCCCTCCTCCCCTTGGAGTTGCAATCGTCTGCTTATGTTCTTTTTGCAAATTTTTATGCTGTCTTTTTTAGCTATGTCATCTGACTGGCTAAGATGGCACCTTCGGGCGGGAAGACTACCGCGCATGCGCGCTGCAATTCCCAAAGGCTTTCTTTGAAAGCTGGGGAAAATTGCTCCGCGAGGGCTCCGTCGGCGCCGATGTCACCCATAAGTGAGGACTGATTCCTGCTGCTCCTGGAGAACACCTGTTACAGGTGAGTAACTACGCTGTCTCTTCATCTCCAGGAACAAGCAGGAATGTAGTCCTCACATATGGGTACCGTCGGTACTGACGGAGCCTGCGCGGGAACGCTCCCCAGCGTCCAATAGGAACGCTTTTGGGAGCATCCCTCAGCACATGCGTGCTGCCTTCCTGCCTTTCCAACTGTCCCTCTTCAGTTCTTCGTTTTCCGCGGACCGACTGGATCTATTCCCTGTCACCGTAGAAAATTCCATCTTTAAATTTCTTTTCTTGTGGTCGCACTTGCCTACCGCACGACCAATGTTCCCTCTAATTTTCTGTAGGCTGTGTGCGCATAAAATATCAGCTGTGTGCAGCTTTTGAAGGAAGGTTACATTTTTGTGCACCACATAACGACAGAGTTATATACTTTAAAATTTGACTACACGTCAGAATACAGTATGTACACCACACTGATTTTAATCAAATTAAATGAAAATAGACAATTACTAAATGAAGCAGGAAATTTCTAGTAATTACAATCATAACTTTTAAATTTTGAGACGTCTGTGTTTTCTATCAGAATCAGAGCCGTAATTTTTGTGCGCTCTGTTGTAAAGTATGTGCGCTCGCTCGGCGAGGTGTGTGCGCGCGCACATGCGCACAGCTTAGAGGGAACAGTGCGCACGACGCCTACCGGTACCGCCGGTTCTTTTCTTTTCATAAAAAAAACAAAACAAAAAAAACCCTTAGGCTTTAAACTGTTTCTTTTCAGAAACTTTTCTCTTTGGTGCTAGGCGCCATTTTGGGCACTAGGCCCATCTTCTTCAAACATGGAAAAGCCAACTAGTGGTTTTAAAATATGTACTAATTGTGGCGGTACCATTTCCGTCACTGACATCCATGATTGGTGTCTGAAATGTTTAGGACCTGAACATTCACCAACTGAATGTGTCTCCTGTATGGGGATGACTAAAAGAGGAAGACAGAACCGGGCTGCAAAGCTCGGTACCCTCTTTTCTTCAGATGCCAGATCCATTGCATCGACATCGTCAAGGGCCTCTTCTTCCTCCTATGGATCTCAGATAACTGAACATAAAAGCCAGTCCTCAAAGGGTAGCTCTCCTGCTAAGCATCGAGAGGCCATTGGCATTGCCCTTGAGGGAACCACACTGGCAAAACAGCCCCGGTGGGAGGCTTCGGCTTCCAAAGCATCGATGGGGCTTCAGGATGTTCTCAAGGCCTCAACCTTGCAAGAACTACCTGTGCCATGCTCAGGGGTTCCGGCCATCCTTACCGGTACCGACACCCAGGCATCGACATCGTCGATTTAAACCAGAGGTTTCTCGCCATTGAGCGCAACATTGCAGCTCTTCTTTCAGCTGCGGTACCGGTGGGCCCACGGGCACCGGTACCGACATCGATGCTGGTACCGGTACCGATACCGACAATGATGATACCAGTACCAGCCCCGGTGGGAACTCTTCCCATGCCATCTCTGGCGGGAATTGACAAAGCGGAACCAGGTCAGCTCGGTACCGACTTTGGTACTGTGGTGAAGAGCGCCCTCCTGAGGCTGTGGAGACAGATGAAAATCCTGAAGGGCAACAGGATTTACGTCAGATTGTCAATCCTGGAAAGAAAGAGAGACTTCATTCTGCTGAGCTGAGCATGGATACCAGCCCAGGGGAGGAGTCGTGCAGTCCTGATTGGGCACACCCAGTGCTTGGAAGGGGCGTGTCTAGAAGAGAACCTGGTTTTAAACCGGAGTATGGCTTTGCTATGGGGGAGAGGAGCAGCAGTCAGAGAGAGAAGGCTAGCAGCCAAGGACTGAGCCGAAGCAGTAGAAGAAGACCTGCAAGAATCTGTTCAGAGGCAATAAATGGAAGTCCTGAGGAAAGTGGACCTAGCCCTGGAATAGACACCTGGAGGAAGGCAGAGCCCTGGGAGAGGAAGCCTTCACGGCAGGCAAGAGAGAAAAAGAACTCATTCTTGGAATTACAGTTTGGCCCAGAAAGGCACGGGAACTCTCATAGCTGGAGGACGTCTGAGCCACCTAGGATAAGAGGGGCTTGGCAACAAGTAAGCGATTTGCCAAAGAGTTTCCAGAGTGAAGGTAAACCCAACTCTCCTATATTTGAAACCTTAACAAAAGAGCCTAACAGTTACTCTGATTCACTTAACCTGAGAGAGGAAAAGGGAAACAGCCTTAATCAAGAGGGAAGTTTAATAACTGATAACAATTCCTTATCTAGCAGACAACAGGTTGAATTGCTTCTCCAGGATTTTAAAGAGTTTTTAAAGCTACAAGCAAACAGACAGCCAGTATTGCAGGAAGCTAATAATTCTATACAGTCTGAGGAATTAGTACAAGATAATTCTGACTTACCTGACTGTGAGAGCATGGACTGTACTATTTGTTGTGTGGAAATACCAAACTGAAGAAACTGGTTATGCTGTGTATGAGTTGAATACTACGGAGCTGTTTTGCTGCCATGCTAGGAAAGCTTTAATTACCTGCACCTGAAGTGCCCCAGCACTGTGAACGTAACAGTGTGTGAAAAGAGGCTGCATTTAAAGTGAATGACCTCTTGGGGCAGAGCTGAGTAAACTGCTTAGAAGTAAAGCTGAATTTCTACTTTAAGTTGACTTTATACCTGAGTTATTTCTGTTCGTGTTAAAGCACCTGTTTTGTTCATATTTCTGAATTTGTCATGCGATGGAAAAATAAGCCTTACCGTCTCTGGCGCACAACTACACTTTATTTCGGAGTGAAAGGGGCAGAAAAACTACAGTACCCAGCATTCCAGGGGAATAGGTTTTAAACTCCTTCCTCACGAGGCAATAGGCCCCGCTCCTGTCTTTAGCCCTAAGGCAGGGCAGGAGCGCCGCAGTACCAAGATCGTGCTTTGCAGGAGCATCAGGGTCAGGAATACTTTGATTCCTCCGATTCCGAAGACTCTGACAATTTTGCTGGCACTAGAGGGTTTCTCCTAGAAGATCCCTCTTCTCCCCAACGCAGAATGTCACCTCCAGAGGACATGTCATTTCAGGATTTCATCCGTGATATGGCCAAAGGTCTTTCGATCACAGTAGCTCCTGAGGAGGAACCCAGAGCAAAGGAATTGGAAATTCTCCAATATCCTAAAGCTCCTAAGGAGGCAGCCACTCTGCCTATCCATGAAATTCTGCATAATTTGATGCTCAGAATGTGGGAGACCCCCATTACTACTTCTCCTCACTCTAGGAGACTGGATACTATGTATCGAGTTCCACCATGTCCTGGATTTCAGAAAACTCAGCTGCCAAACCATTCAGTGGTAGTGGAATCAGCCATGCGTAGGATGAAAAGTGCAAAGAGGCATGCATCCAATCCTCCAGGTCGTGAATGCAAGACTCTTAATGCTTTTGGGCGCAGAACTTTTCAAGCTTCCATGCTTTCAGCTAGGATCAGTTCATATATCCTATATATGGGAATGTTACTCAAGGAAGTCACAGGAGACTTGGAACTTATGAGCCCATTCTCCCAGATTACAAGAGATAAGATTTTCTTGCTCTAGTTAAGCATGCTCAGGATGTCTCCAAGTTTGTTAATCATGCAGCCTTTGACCTGCTTCGAATGCATCAGCAGAACCTCTGCTATTGCCATTGGCGTATGACGGATTGCCTGGCTACAGGCATCAGACTTGGAGACTTGGGTACAGGACAAGTTAGGCAACATTCCTTGCACGGGAGAGAATCTCTTCAGCAAGAACTGGCAGGAAAAGGCTAACAAGTTAGATGCTGACAATTCTACCTTAGATAGATTGTCAAAGTCTACAGCCACTCCAGCCAAAAGGAAGCCTTCTAAAAAACCCTCTTTTAGCAAAAAGAAGTTTTATCCTTCCTATACCCAGCAGAGTCAAACTCCACGTCAGGTTGCCCAAAAGGGACCAACTAGACAGCAAAATAAGCCAAAAGGCCCGAGAGCACAACCAGCTCTCCAGGTTCAGCCCCCTCAAGGGCTTTGACGCCTTCCTAGAGAGCTTTGCCATCCTGCCTCTGAGGGGTCCCAAACCCCCCAATATTCCGGGCAGGTTATGCCACTTTGTCAACAGATGGCATCAGATAACAGCAGAAGATTGGACTTTGTCCATTGTAGGAGAGGGGTACAAGCTTCATTGTCACAGCATGCCCCCTCCTACAATTCTAAAGCAATTCAATTCACAAACCTCTGCAGACAATCTGCTAGATCACTAGGTCTCCACACTTCTTGCCCAAGGGGCAATAGAGAAAGTACCCATTCTTCAACAGGATGCAGGGTTCTACACCCCCTATTTTCTTATTCCAAAGAAAACAGGAGGACACAGACCCATTCTAGACCTCAGAGAATTGAACAAATATCTGTTTCGAGAGAAGTTCAGAATGATTTCTCTAGGAACTCTTCTGCCATACCTTCAAAGCCAGGATTGGCTTTGCTCTCTAGACTTAAAGGATGCATACACTCACATTCTCATCCATCCGGATCACAGGAAATTCTTACGTTTCCTTTTCAGGGGAAGACATTTCCAGTACAGGGTTCTTCCCTTTGGTCTGGCTTCAGCACCAGGAGTATTCACGAAATTCATGGCAGTAGTAGCTGTATTTTTACGAACCCTGGGGATTTTCGTCTGCCCTTACTTAGACGACTGGCTCATTCGAGCCCCTACAGTTGCAGAGGCCAGCACTGCACTGTCCCATACAATGCGAATCCTCCAATACTTGGGATTGGTAATAAACTTCCCAAAATCTCAACTAGTTCCTTCACAATGCCTAGAATTCATAGGAGCCTCTCTAGATACCAGACAGGCAAGGGCTTTCCTTCCACAAGCCCGGTGTCTTCGCATAATGTAACTAGCTTCTCAAGCAGCAGGCAAATCCTCCCTCACTGCTCGAGAGCTACTGCAGTTACTGGGACATATGGCATCCACAGTTCATGTAGTCCCATATGCTCGCCTCCACATGCGAGCAGCTCAGTGGACCCTCTCCACACAGTGGACACAGGCCACGGGTCATTTGTCGGACAAAATAATAATCTCTCAATAGCTAATTTTGTCCCTCCAATGGTGGCAATCACTAGAAAATCTGACAGTGGGGTCTCCTTTCCATCAACCCCTTTTTCAGGCCACCCTAACAGATGCATCACAGGTGGGTTAGGGAGCACACCTGAATCATCTGTCTACCCAGGGCACCTGGACTCCACAGGAGGTTGGTTTGCACATAAACCTCCTGGAATTAAGAGCAATCTATTTAGCTCTTCGAGTATTCCACGCCCAGCTCAGGTACAAGACAGTCCTAGTCCAGACGGACAATCAGGTAGCCATGTTCTATGTGAAAAAGCAGGGCGGAACAGGCTCTCTGTCGTTATGCAATGAAGCTTTACGACTGTGGGCCCTCACCAGAGAGCATCAAATTCACCTTCTGGTGGTATATCTTCCAGGCATTCAAAACTTTTGGGCAGACAAACTCAATCGAGTACTGCTGCCTCACAAGTGGTCCCTCCACCTAGACCAGGTGGCGAAGATATTTCATCTCTGGTGCACTCCAGACATAGACCTCTTTGCAAGTCCACTGAATGCCAAACTTCTCCAGTTCTGTTCCAGGATTCCGGCTCACAATTGTCAGGCAAGGGATGCTTTCCTCCTTCACTGGGGTCAGGACTTCCTTTATGCCTTCCCACCCATTCCCCTCATCCCGAAAACACTCAAGCTTCAGAGAGACAGGGGTCGCATGATTCTCATAGCACCACGATAACCACGCCAAATGTGGTATTACCTGTTTATACATTTCTCTCAAGCGGCACCTCTGGAGTGAGGGCATGCTCCAGATCTCCTTTCCCAGGAGAATGGGACGCTATGGCACCCGAATCACCAGTCCCTGCACCTCACGGCCTGTGTCACAGGGTAGATCCAACAGACCCTATACAGATGGAGATCAGCATGGAAGATCAGGGAGAATCTGACAGCATAAACAAAAACCTGTCAGGCAGTTGCTATAAGCAACTAGGACACACGTGGTCAAGGGCTAAGAAGACACACCCAGGTAGCAGGGGAATGGAGATTTCATTACCTGATGTGGATCAGCTGGGAGGAGGTGGAGCCTAGAGACACGTACATAAGGCATGCTCACAAACAGTTAGGGAGAGAAAGGGAAAGAAGGAGAAAGGGAGAGAGACGGGTAATCAGTCTCATACCCGGAACCAAGACCGGTGGCAGAGAGAGAATGAACAATTGTGTCAGCGTGAAAACCAACAGGAGAGTCTGAGTGAGTCCCAGGACCTGTTTGATACGAATGGAAGTCAGCAGCTGGACGCTGAATGTGTGAATGAAAGTCACGAGAGACGTGGGAAGACTCTTACAGAAGGTAACAGAGCAGTAAATACAGAGAGAGGCTGTTTCCTACCTGAATGGGTAAAACCCAGAGTTATTAGGAAAAGCCAACCAGGAACAAGTTTGAAGGAAGCAGAGAGTAACTTCTTTCCTTGTGCTAGCAGCAACAGGAGAAAAGAAGGTTTCTTACCTACAGGAGCTTGTAACTCTGCTAGCAATCTTAAATGCCAAGCTTTTAACAAAGTGCCGTCTTGAGCAGTACAATCACACACAGCAGTGCAGAGGGAGCTAAGCCCTTTCAAGCTCAAAGGCTATCATGAACATTCTAATAGCAGAGCCAGTGAATGCTTTCAGTTTCCCTTTAACCACCAGCAGGGAAGGAGCTTCTATAAACCATACACAGAGGCATACGGTAATCCCCAGCAGGGCATTTGCTCAGAGAAGGGAAGTGATTTCCTGTTAGACGGAGCAAGCCAACTTGACTCTAGTGAACCAGCTGACCAAGCTAACATATGTACAAGTGGTTATGAACAGATGCAGTGTGATACCTCTGATATACAAGTGAGTCCAGAAGATATGGATTGTTCTTTATCAATTGCTGACCATATGTTCTCTCTAAGATAAAGTAATGAGTTTAACCAGAAGTTAAAGCAACAATATATTTGTTGACAAAGGTTTCTCAGTTAAGCAGTAAAACTAGGCTGTAGTAAAGCAGCAAAAGGAAAGTCTGTTTGCTAACAGAAGGACTATTTAAATACTTTTCTTTTGCTAGATTTAAAGGCTGAAGTAAAGCTATTTCTGTTCTACTCTATTCTTTTGTTATATGCCCGGAGAGGCTTTGTTGTTTGTTTTGCCAAGTTAAGAAAAACCTCGTGGACGGGGAAATAAAGCCCTTGTTTGAAACCTTACCTGTGTGCACAACTAACTCTTACCAGAGAAGGCATAAACTACAACTCCCAGAGGGCCAGGTAGGGCTGTCTGCATCTTCATACAGAGCTAGGAGGGGAATCATCGTGCGATACCTGACCCCACCAGTAGGGCCCGCTGGGGCTGTGACACCTGGTTGCTGAAGGCTTAGACCTCCAAGATTTCAAACTGTCCCAACAGGTAAAAGATATCTTTCAGCCTTCTAGGAAACTTTCCACAAGAAGATCTTATGCCTTCAAGTGGAAACGTTTTACTATATGGTGCTCCAAGAAGGGATTAAACCCCCTGGTTATACCCTTAGAATCGATACTAGAGTATCTCCTTCACTTATCGAATTCTGGTCTAAAGACCAATTCGGTAAGAGTCCATCTTAGTGCAATTGCAGCTTATAAGCCTCTGAATGGACAACCAATTTCCTCTCATCCACTCCTATCAAGATTTATGAGAGGCCTTTTATTAACTAAACCTCCCATCAAGCCATCACCGGTGGCATGGGATCTAAATCTAGTTCTCGGGCAGCTCATGAAGCCGCCTTTTGAGCCTTCAGCCACTACAACCCTTAGGTTTTTGACCTGGAAGGTCATCTTCCTAATTGCAATCACCTCTGCCCGTCGCATTAGTGAATTGCAAGCTTTGATGGCTGATCCTCCTTATACTAGGTTTCATCATGATAAGGTTGTTCTTTGAACTCACCCACACTTTATGCCAAAGGTGGTTTTGCCTTTTCATTTAAATCAATCAATTTCTCTTCCTGTATTTTTCCGAGGCCTCACGCCTCTAATGCAGAAAGAAACCTTCATACTTTGGATTGTAAAAGGGCCTTAGCCTTTTACATATAAAGAACACAGCAACATAGAAAGTCCTCACAACTTTTTATAGCTTTTGACCCTAGTCATTTGGGGCTTCCAGTCTCCAAAAGAACTTTATCTAAATGGATTGCCCAATGCATATCCTTTGCTTATGAGAGTAAGGGTCTTCCTCTTCAGGACCATGTCACAGCTCATAATGTGAGAGCCATGGCAGCTTCTATGGCTAATCTCCACTCTGTGTCTATTGACATTTGTCGAGCAGCCACATGGGCTTCAGTACACACCTTCACAGCCCACTACTGCCTGGATAAAGCCTCCCGTCGGGATGCCGCCTTTGGCCAAACTGTTCTTCAAAATCTCTTTCAAACCTAAATCAACTCCTACCCACCAACTCTGGTGGGAATTCCAGAGATCCATGAGAGGAAGGACTCACACCTTTTAGGGTGGCACTTTCCTGAGGCTATCTCCCTGGCATCTTCAGCTAGGGAGTCGCCATATGTGAGGACTACATTCCTGCTTGTTGCTGGAGATAGCGTACTTACTCACCTGTAACAGGTGATGTCTGGTAACAGCAGGAATTTAGTCCTCACAACCCACCCACCTCCCCTAGGAGTTGTCTCTATATCTCTTTGTCTCTTTCCTCTTTCCTTTCTCCCTCTATCCTTTCACTCAGCTACAAACTTAACTGAAGAGGGACAGTTGGAAAGGCGGGAAGGCAGCGTGCATGTGCTGAGGGATGCTCCCAAAAGTGTTCCTATTGGACGCTGGGGAGCGTTCCCGTGCAGGCTCCGTCGGTACCGACGATACCCATATGTGAGGACTAAATTCCTGCTGTTCCCGGATATCATTTGTTACAGGTGAGTAACTACGCTTTCCAGGATGCAGGTATACCACAAAGGGAGTCAGAAAGTCATTACATACAAAATTATATTACAGAATGGTGAATGAATGGAATACAAGATTATATTACATTGTAAAAATAACATATTACATTTGTTTATATCAGTCTGACCTAATATGACAGTGGTTCTGAAACTGTGGGTCTGGGACCTCAAATGAGGTCACATCATCAGTAGTTGGGGTTACAGAAATAGAGCTCCTCCACTGTGATCTATGTCCAGTAATGGCAGCCAATATGGGGGTCTGTGGGTCAGTGAATGTTCACAGGCCTGCTCCCTCCTCCTGTGTGAGCTTTCTGTTAAACTGGAAACTCGTTCACAATACTGGGATCTGTGAATTCACATTGATATAGAGGGTCTTGTACTGACTGCTGCTACTGTTGCTATCTTCATGCTTTGGATAATTGGAGGAGGTAGTGGATGAAAAAGGGGAGGGGAGTAGGGGTCTGCTATTCTGTTTTCCTTCTTATCTGAGTCACGTGAACTTTTAAGAGTTAAAATGGAGTTATATTGGATAAAGGTTTGGGAAGTACTGGAGTATGACATATTTTAGGCTCTTTGTGTTTCTAGAGCTAGACAAAATGCCCTGGCCTCCAACCTGTTGATCAACTAGGAGGCTTCCTGAGGAGGCCAGCGTCCTTGCATGAACTGACCTAGCCCAGCCTAGAAGGCTTACAAATGAAAAATAAACTCACTCAACATTCACCAAATGAAACTTTGAACTTTCAGCATAGTTATATTCAGACTCTGCTATATCTTCAAGAAGGTCTCAGACAAAAAGTAGCACCTCATCTTGGACTAAATTTTAGTCCTAATATAGTGCTTTTTTTTTTTTTAGCATCAATGACCTTCAAAAATCGGATTGGTTCAATTATATTACAAAGGTTTTTTTTATATATATTAATTTTCTGCCAGTGAGAGAAGACCACACGATCTTAGCTTTTGCTTTAAAAAATACTTATCTTCATTATTCATATGTTTCGCGGGATCATACTCTCAGCTTCAGAAAGATCCCAACGCCATATTTTAGGTGCCCATGCGTTTCACCGAAAATTGTTTGTTCAGGGGATCACCAATAACCACCTCATACTAAAAATAAAATAAAAACAGCCACGATACAGGTGCATGGAAGTGTGTTGCCTGCAGTTCCCACCAAGTGAGCTCTGTAACTAGCTCTTTTTGTTCCGAATATGATGAAGAAGCCTTGGGGAACATCTTGTTGGCAAAGTCAGAAATCCCTAAGAAGGGGGGGAGGAGGGGGCCTTGGGCCAGAAACTGATTTTGTACTATTGTGGATCAGGACCTGGCTAAAAGATAGAAAACAGAAAATAGGGCTAAATGGCAATTTTCTCAATGAAGAAAGGTGAATAGTAGAGAACCCCAGGGATCTGTGCTGGGCCCGCTGCTTTTTAACCCCAAGCTTTGCTCTGACTGCTTCTTTTTTCCTTTTTAATATGTTTGATTAAAAAGGAAAAAAGCCTGATGGATAAGAATCAACTATAGCCAAAAAAAAAAAAAGGAATTCTGATCGGTAAGGAAATATCTTCATCTGACAGGCTGGCCAGAGAGACCCAAGAAGGGTCTCCTCAGCCACCTGCTTTTGAAACTGCTTAAATCAAGCAGCACAGAGAGCCATTTTAAAGAAACGGGATGAAAAAGGGAAAATAAAGATAAGATAATGAGAGGGAACGTGAGCTGGGGTCCCGACTTACCAACCCTCCTCAGGGTTTCCTTGGGGTGGTCCTGCTCGCTCTCTGGCCTACCAGTGCTGGAACTTGTGAGTAATGATGCTGGACATAGGGTAACTATCAGTTTGAGGAGGCAATGAGCATACCCAAGTTTCAAAAAAAAAAAGCTGAGCCAAAGGTCTCCAATACACAGTCCACAAGACTGTGATTTGGGTTAGGGGAGCTTGGCCTATCTGCACTGGTGCACCAGTCCACACTCTTTGCCATCTGCTTGAAACGGATAATACTGGCTTCTCTCAGTGCTGCACCAGTGGATATACTAGTATTGACCTCGCTGAAAATTTCTATGGTCTGTCTCCACTTGTGGCTAGGAAGCAAAACTCCACTTATTTGGACTGGTCTAGCAGAATAAGGAAGTAGTATATTTTTCCAGAAATAACATAAGTATGGATACAACTGGGAAATTACAAATGCCCCCAACTCAGACAACCCACGCTCCTCAAATTGGTTGCTAGGAGACTTCAACCTGCCTTCCTTACAAAACGCACAAGCAACAGCCCTCCTTGAAGCTCTGGATGAGCTGGGCTACAAACAACTTATCGACTCTCCCACACACATGAAGGGGAATAAACTAGACCTGATCTTCGCCCCTCAGTCCGAGGTTGACACTACCCGGCACCTGACGATATCCATAACCCCCCAGTACCTTGGTCTGACCATAACCTGCTCAGATTCCACATACCTACCAGCCACTGCATCAAGAACAGCATCAGAGCTGATGCCCCCTCTTCTAGAACTCCAACAACACGCTTTTGACCCTTCATCAAAGAGGAAGTCCTGGAGAAGATCCTCCCTCTCCTTACCAACACAACCCTCGATCCAGATGAGATGGTAACTAACTGGAATAACAGCCTCAGAGCTGCAGTCTGCCTCCCCCCCCCCCCTGCTAGCAAGGAGCCAAGAAAACGTGAACATGCTCCATGGTACTCTAAAGACCTACGAGCATCACTCCTACACCTACGAAAGCTCGAGAGGCAGTGGCGCAGAACCCAATCTGTTGAGGCACATTGCGCATACAACTCATACCTGCTAATACACAGAGAGAAAACAATGGAGAAAAGGAAGCAGCACCACACGGATATACTAAAACGTTCATTAAATAAACCGCATGACCTGTTCATCATTGTAAATTCCTTAACAAGCGACCCAGCACTAGCTCAACCACCTATGCCCCAACCCCAGGACTACTCCGACTACCTGCAATCGAAGATGATCCAGACCAGTATGATCTCAACCACATTAAACTACACCACCATACACAATACGCCACAGCCAACACCACTGCTCAAATTTTGTGAAATATCCAGCAAAGAAATCGAAGACACTATTGTCTCTATCAACCTCACCACAGCACCCAACGATCCTTGTCCCGCCAGTTGGATAAAAGAGCTACGCCGCGACTTAAGCCATACCCTGAGCAAAATACTGAACCAATCCTTATCAATGGGATCTTTCCCGCAGAGCCTTAAACACACATCAATCAGGCCACTGCTAAAAAATAGTAGACTTGACCCGTCCAAAGTCGAATCCTACAGACCAATTTCGAGCATCCCCCTGCTTGCCAAAATCATTGAGAAGATAGTCCAGCGTCAGATCCAACAGCATGTCGACGCCAAAGCACCACTAGACTCATCCCAACATGGCTTCAGGGAAGCACATGGTGTGGATACCATCCTAACAACCCTCTTCAACAACTTAATCACAGGTCTTGACAACATCCACCAAGGATTCGTTCTCATCTTCATGGATATTGCAGCCGTTTTTGACTCGGTGAACCATGAGATACTACTACGGCGCCTCCAAGAAAAAGGGATACAAGGCACTGCTCTAGAATGGTGCAAATCATACCTGATTAACAGATGGCAACAAGTTAAGACAGGTACCATGACGTCTGAACCATTCCTACAGAAGCAGGGGGTACCTCAGGGATCATCCCTGTCTGCATTGATGTTTAACATTTACATGCAGCCCATCTGCACCTTGATCTGTTCTCTAAACGTCCAATGTCTTGCCTATGCAGATGACATCCTGTTATACATCCTATTCACGACTGACCAGCCGAATTTTTCCCCTATCATAAGATGCTTCGATGCAGTGGCAGACTGGCTTCTCACACAAAACCTGCGGATTAATCACAGCAAAACTGACGTTCTCTTTGTCACGAGACACCAGAGGTTTACGCCACCTCCATCACTACAAGTCAACAATTTTTATTATTTATTATTTTATTACATTTGCTTATATACCGCACTATTCGGCATCAGTGCGGTTTACAATATAACAAAACGACCAAGACAACATTCTGTTTGGTTTTACAAGGAACAGGAGTAACAACTTGGCTAACAGGGTTGAACTACATACAGAGATAATAATTACAACAACAGGGTTGAACTATATACATGAGATAATAAATTGCAACAACAGGGTTGAGGTGAATACATGAAATGATAATTACAAGAATCTAAATGAAGTCCAGTAATCACTTTAAGACAGTATGCGCCTGATCTGCAGGAAGGAGGCTGGGAATATTACTTAGACTCGGTTGCTGGCTGGGTAGTATTGGAGGAAAAGGTGAAATTTGATTGCCTTCCTGAATTGAGATAGGTCTACAATAACAATGCCGAGCTGAAAACCAAAGCCACAATTCGTTATCTTGGCATCACGCTGGACCAGCGGCTTGATATAACACATGTGATGAACATCACAAAAGCAGTATATCACAAGATACAAACATTACGCCATCTTCGGCCATTGCTTGACCCCTCTGACTACCGGATGATTTTCCAAGCCCTAGTGATCCCTCACCTGGACTTCGCTAATATCATCCTCCATGGTCTCCCACAGTCTACTCTAAGTCTGCTCCGGCTTGCCATGAACTCGGCTGCCAGAGTACTTGTAGGTATATCAAGGTTAGACCACATAACGCCAGTAATGAAGAATCTCCATTGGCTACCCTTACAGGCCCGAAGCCATTACAAGGCCCTAGTCCTGACATTCAAAGCACTGAAGAACCAGCCACCCACACCCATCAGTAAGTTGATCCACAACTTGCCTGACAACAGAAACAAAAGATCTGCAATGTTGAACACATTAGAGATCCCTAGGATAATGACAAAATGCACAAAGGCAACAGCCAGTAGGGCCTTTTCGATTTATGCACCCATAGCCTGGAATGCCCTCCCTACTGAAATCTGAGCCATCATGAGCCTTGCCCCATTCAGAAAAGCGCTAAAATACCATCTGTCCCTAAAATACTACCCAGAAACTAACTCAGGAAAACTCATGACGGGCCCTCTGACTCCCCTCCCTAATAGCTCCATCACTCAAACCCAAAAAGAGAATGGATAATCAGCTCACCCTCCCCTGGTACAAATTTCCCTGTGCCACCAACCTTTGTTAAACTGTAAGTATTCTGTAGTTCCTGTAAATTGACCTGTAAATAGTTTCCCCGGTTCTCCCCCATGTTCACTCCCTGTTCACTGTAAACTCAATGTGATTTTAAGCATTGTAGTGGTGTTTCTGTTCATTGTGCACCGCACTGATTTTAATAGCGCGGTATATAAGAAATGTAAATAAATAAATAAATAACGTACTACTACTACTACTGAACATTTGTATAGTGCTAAACCCAGGAGCTTCTGGGTCGCCAGGAGTCAGGACTGACTCAAAAGGCACACATTGCATTTGCAAAGGCATACGCAGCACTGCATAGGCACATGTAAAAGATGGACCCTGCTCTTCAGAGCTTAAAATCTAGTCGAGACAATATTATAATACAAACGCCTAATTTAGAAATTAGGATAGTTAACGTGAATCACTTTTAGTAAATATAGATCACGGACTACACAGTATGACTGCCTGTTCAGACAGAGCTTTATTTGAATAGACCACATTTGTTAGTTTTTATAACATTATTGAATGTGTATTTTCTGGAATTAAATATTTTCTGTATTTAGAGTGCTGCTCTTTTACTAAAATTTGTCTTGAGTTGAAGTGTATTTGGAGTGCACGAACTTCAGTCTTCAATGCCTTTTTTTTTCTGTACCGTTGAACTTCTCAATGTTAGTTTTTGCTGACAGTATGCAATTTAACATTAACTAAAATTTTTTGTAATCAAAATGGCAAGAATTTTACCTCTTCTAAAATTTAAAAAAAAATTATTGCAGAATTTTGGCATAGATGAGGTGTTAGTTTGAATTCTCATATTTATTGAACGAATGGACAAATTACCCAAAAATCATGAAATTATTTGTTTGTTTTATGTTTAACGTTTTGCTTTTAATTAACTAACTTAGAATTTCTGCATTATTTTCTTGTACCTGCTGAGGTGACGAGTGGAAAAACTTTTATACTAGTGAATATTTTTAAAATATATAACAATTATATATCTTGGGTTGATTGTTTTCTTAAATAGGTGTTCAGATGGGAAAGCCAGATTACCAAATTCCGATCCCAGGTTGAGAAAGGAGAAGCTATCCGGCAACGTCTTGAGTATGAGTTGGCTGTTAACAGAAGGGACTCTAATGCTGAAAAATGTGCCATTGAGGAGAGACTGTCTAATGCATCTTTATTACATGAACAACTTAAAGGTAAATTTAAATTCTCTCTTTAAAAAGAATTGAGTTCTCACTGATATCATGTACTTGAATTCATCTTTAGTGCTTTAACATAAAATAGACAAACAGTGACTTGAGTAATGAATGAGGCCATGACCATGTTTTTTGATCTAGGAACCCAATGAAAAAATCTAAAATGCTGTTTCAGCATAGCTAATTCAAAATTGTTGGATTAGGATGTAAATAAAGTAAGTTAAAATGGAAAAGGAAATTTGCTGGTTACAGGACATATGACTGAAAATATTTGATTTCAATATGCCCAAGAATCCATCACATTTACCCAACTTACATTTGTCAGTCATCATATGGGGGGATAATTTTATAAAAAAGACGTCCATATGTATGGCTTCTGATTCTAGGGGTTTAACGTTTTGGAATTTGAGATGTTTATTTTGGAGGCATTAGGTTCTTGCCCAGGATCAGAAAAATAGAGGCTTATTGATTGCTTGTATACGTATTATGTAGATTATTTTTGTGGCTTTTTAGGTAGATTCCATTCAATAACTCAGTTTTTCAGCACCAGATCTTTCTCCCAGCCTCAGTATCAGCAGCTCCTTTTCCCATCTCCTGCATCGGCCCCCAGCCCCTTCTGGCACCTGCAAAAATGTGGGTGGATGTTCCTTTGCTCTGACTGCTCAAGCTTCTTCTCAATCTCCTGCTGCTGGCATCATCATTCTTAAATGTGAGATACTTTTATATATTGCAAGTATTACCTCTTGTTATGTGCCTGCAGCCAGAGGCTGATTGGTAGGAGCAAAGCAGAAAGAATTACAATGCTGGGCAGATGAATCCACAAGCCCACCTCCCCTTGGCAGTTGTATGCTATGATGTCGTCCAGCAGTGACGACATTGGACCAGGCCAGAAAGGACCATTTTATTTATTTATTTATTTATTTAACAAGTTTTTTATGGGGAGTAGGGCTTCATTTTAATAAAGGATCCTCCTATCTATGGTCTCCTTCTGCTCCTTTGTTATGTGATTGATTTCCTATTGCGGAAGTGCACCTTTGATCCTTTTCTCCATTTTTGGTTATAACTATAAATTCCAAATTTCCCATCAGGGTGTTTTCTTATCGGAGATTTCTAGTTATAACTGAAAATCAGATGCTCTACCTATATGGAATGTCCAAAATAGCACCTATTTTATGCCTGTTTTATAAAGGCAAAAATGAAAAGCACTCCTGTATACAAGGGATTTTATAAAAACATAAATGAATCCAATTACTCTCTGTCTAGATGTATTTCACATATAAAATATTCATTCATTATTTGTGTGTTTTATGGGCCTCAAGAGAGCAGGCCAAAAGAAGGTCATTCCAAGGCAGTAATATTTTCATCATTTAAATTTAGAGTTTTTTTAACTTTACAGATAAAAACAGTTCATATATATAAATATATATATTATATAAAATAAGAATAGAAGAACATAAGATATGCTGTACTAGAACTTCTCCAAACCTCTTCTTTTTTTTTTTTTTAATTTAACATTTTTTATTAATCCACAGCGTAAGGATAAGTACATCATAAGGATACATACAGCACTATAACACGTTACACTACACACTACAAAACTCAACTAGACCTCTAAACAGTACAATCCCCTAAAGAACCCGCACAGTAAAGATACACAATATCCCTTTATCCCTTCCCTTCCCCACACTGCCGTACCCTAGCCTACCAACAGACCAACCCAGCGCATCCTATTCCGTACCTTAAATTACTCCAGAATTAATACTCCTCTTAATACCACTCCCCCCCCAATTAGCCCCCCCAGAACACCCCCATCATATACTATACCTTCAGTTCACCCCCCCCGTATCCCACTCCGCTCCCCAACCCAACCCTCCCAACCCCCCTCCTCCATTCTTCATACGCTTGCCATACCTCCCTATGCCTCTCCCGCTGATTCCTGCTATAGGCTCCCACTAAACTCATATGCCAAAAATATTCCACTCTCCCCAATACCTCCCCCATCCCCGGCCCCTCCGTCCCCTCCGTCCCCTGCCAGCGTTGCAAGACTGCCAACCTGCCCGCCACCACACAGTAATGCCAAAAACGATGACCCCCCATATCCTCCCCCTCCTGATCCTCCAACAGCCCCACCATCCCCCAACCCAGCCTTATCCCCACTCCCGTCACTTCCCGATAAAACCCCTCCACCTCTTTCCATAGCCTCTGCACCTTTGGGCATCCCCACATCATATGCTCCAAGTCCCCCCAGTGCCCACACTCCCTCCAACATGCACCTCCCTCCTTCCTCCCCACTACCCACAGCCGCGCTGGCATCCACATCATTCTCAACCGAACCTTAATACAGTTCTCCACCAACACAGTCCCCCACCCTAACCTCCTCTCCCTATCATAAATCGCTCTCCACCTCTTCTCTCCCCAGGACCCCTCCAGTTCCATTTCCCATTTCTCCTGCCACCGCATTGCCCTCCCCTCCTGCCTACCTAAAACTTGATACAGCCGAGACACCAGTCCTTTGAGATCCCCCTTCTTTTCCATTAACTCCTCAAAAACCGTCCTCTTCAGACCCAAATCTCCTCTCACCCCCCCCACGCTGGAGATAATACCACAACTGCACATATAGGAAAAACCCTCGACCAGACACTCCAAACCTCCTCTGCACCTCTGAAAAAGGGACTAGCTTTCCCGCCCCATCCACCACCTGCCCCACCCACCCCCCCTCAAATCCTGGCAGGCACTCCAAATACATCTCCCACGACCAACGCTTCCCCTCCAACAAAACCCCCTTCCGCCTGTCCCACACCTCCCATGTCAACTGCGCCATGGGATTATCTCTTCTCTGCCTCCCCCCCAAACTCCCCCATACCTGCGCCTCCAAATTTTCCCCCCTTGCTTTTTCCATACACACCCACTGCGGGGTCTCCCCCCCATCTCACCATGCAAACAAAGCCCGCAACTGCGCAGCTTCATAATAGCCCACCACATTAGGTACCCCAACCCTCCCTCCTCCCGCCCTCTAAACATCATCTCCCGACTTACTCTGGGTGCCTTTCCTGCCCATATAAAGCGCATAATCATAGCCTGAAGCTCCTTAAGTATCCTCTTCGGGACATGACACGGCAAAGCCAGGAAAACAAACAAAATCCTGCGGAGGACATTCATCTTTATCGTGGCTATCCGCCCCAACCACAAGTGTGTATCCCCTGCCATCTAGCCAAATCTCTTCTAAGGTTCTGTATGAGAGGCCTATAATTCCACTCATTTACCCTAGACCAACACCTCCCTATCTGTATACCCAAATACCTAAAATTCCCTCGCACCCACTTAAAGGAAAAAGCCCCCTTCAACTGGTCCTCTAACCCTTCTTCCAGATTAAACCCCAAAAGTTCGGTTTTAGTAGCATTCATTTTGTACCCCGCCACCTCACTATATCTCCCAATCGCCTTTACCAAATTAGGCAAACTCCAGAACAGCCTACCCAGGGTAAAAATCACATCGTCAGCGAACAGCGCCACCTTACTAAACTGCTCCCCTACCCGCACCCCCTCAATATCCACCTGGCTCCTAATAAACGCCGCGAAGGGTTCAATAACTAACGCAAACAGTAGGGGCGATAGCGGGCACCCCTGCCTCGTACCTCTACCCAGGTCGAACCCCTCTGAATATCCCCCATTTACCCGTATTCGAGCCTTTGGATTCCGATAGAAGGCCTGCACCCAAGTCATGAATCTCCCCCCCCCATCCCATTTTCTCCATTACCTGCCACATAAAACCCACTCCACCCTATCAAACGCCTTTTCAGCATCTACCGTAAGAAACACCGCCTCCTGCAGTCGACACTGTAATTCCCAAATGACATTCAACAACTTCTGAATATTGTCCCCCCCCCCCCCCCGCCTCCCTTTAATAAACCCTGTCTGGTCCTTGTGCACCAACTTCTGCATATACTTTTGCAACCGCGTGGCCAATATCTTAACCAACAGTTTCGCATCGACATTAATGAGAGAGATTGGTCTATAGGCTCCACATGTCGTGGCATCCTTCCCTGGCTTAGGGATTACCGTGATCCCCGCCTCAGCCATAGACCGGGGCAGCTCCTCCCCCCTCATCACCCCATTAAACACCTGCTGCAAAAAGTCTTGAAGCTCCCCATGCATCAGTTTATAAAATTGCGCCGTGAGGCCATCTAATCCAGGCGACTTCCCTTCCCGAAGAGTCTTAATCGCCTTACCTACCTCAGCTAACCCCACCGGCCGCCCCAACTCCTCTGCCTCCGCCTCCGCATCCTTCAACCGTGGCAAGTGACACTCCGCTAGAAACTCTTCCCCCCGCACCCCCTTCCCCTTCACCTCGCTACTATACAGCCTCTCATAATAATCCACAAAGACCTGACGAATCTCCCTTGACTGATATACCATTACCCCCTGCTTCGACCGGATTCCTACTATATGGGATTGCACCTGCCTGACCTTCAACCGCCTAGCCAATCTTCTCCATATTTTATTCCCCCCTTCAAACCATCCACATTTTAGTTTTGCCAAATTATGAGCTACTTCCGATGCCCCTAACTGGCACAAGTCCCCCTTCAATTTCTGCAACTGCGCCAGTATCCTAGGATCAGCGCTACCCTGGTGCTGCCAATCCAGTTCTCCAATTTGCCGCTCTAGCTCCGCTTCGGCCCGCTCCAGCTCCGCTTTGGCCCGCTCCCTCTCTCTCTTAGCCTGTGCTTCTATTCCTATAAAATGGCCCTTCACCACCGCCTTCAAACCATCCCATGCTACTCCCAACGGCACCTCCCCCCCCCCCTAAATTAAACCGCATATATTCTTGAATAACCCCCCTCAGGCTCGCCACATGCTTTTTCTCAGCCAATAACCCCTCATTCAATCTCCAAAATTTGACACCAGTATCCTGCTTTCCCAAAACCAACACTATATGCACTGGAGCATGATCAGACCAAGTGCTGGTCCCAATCTCCACCCGCCGCACCCTTCCCTGCCAGCCCTTAGTTACCCACACCATATCCAAACGACTATACTTCCCATGCGGCGGGGAGTAAAAAGTATACCTCCTCTCCCCTTGGTGCCTACTCCTCCACATATCCACCAAGCCCAATTCCTCCCTCAGGCGCAGCAAACTCCGCCGATCCGACCCTCCTCCTTCCCCTCCCCCCCCCCCAAATTATCCAATCTGGGGTTCACCGTGATATTAAAATCCCCCCCCCCATAATCACAGGCATACCGCCCCACCCCCCATCTCAACCCGAAGCCTGTCAAAAAACATCCCCCTTTGTACATTAGGCGCATATACACTCATCACCCAAAACTGCTCCTTCTGCACATTAAGCCTGATCGCCACCCACCGCCCCTGCTTATCTCTCTTCTCCTCCACCACTGCATCCACATACTCCCGCCCAATCATAATCCCCACCCCTCCTTTCCGGGGCTGAGCCCTCTGCCCTCCCAACAACACCCTAGGATACTGCACCGAGCTTAACAGCCCCTCCTGGCCCATCTTCAGGTGCGTCTCCTGAACACATAGGAAGTCCGCCTTCATCCTTCTCCCTTCACGCTCCAGCAACCTTCTCTTGCGCCACGTTTGCAATCCCTTAACATTCAGCGTTCCCACCACCAGCTCCTCCCTAACCCCCCTCCCCTCTCCCCCCGTACTCCTACTCGAGGCCATTATGGAGTAGTGCCACACCCGCCTCCCCCAGACCCTCCCCCACTAATCTCCCCCTCTTCTCTCATTGTGCTACTAATGCTCCCCCAACCCCCTCTCCCTCCCACACCCCCAAGAATAACCCACCCTTCCCCAATCCATTCCTCATCCCTCTCCCCACTCCTCTTGTTTCCCCCCTCACCCTTCCCCTCCCTGCCCCCCACCTCCCCGTAACCATAAATGACATATCACAAATGCCCCCTCTCTCCCCCTCCCCAACCTCCCCACACCCAGCATCTTAAAGGCAGCCCCCTCTGTCCATCAATTGTCCACAAAGTCCCACAGCTCTTCCTGATGTCCAGCGCTTGTTCCCTTTATGCTGCAACCTCCGCTGATCTCGCTCTTCCTCCTCCGGTCACTCCCTCTGCTCCGTTCCACGCCGAGCCCCCTGTTCCTCTTCCAGGTCCTGCTGATCGTCTGCCGTTGACTCCACCTCTCCTGGAATCACCACCCCCGCCGCTTTCAGCGCCACATACGCCGCTGCCAACGAATTCACTTTCCAAGTCTTCTCCCCCTTAGTAAACGCCAACCCAAAGGGATACAGCCAGCGATATCTTAACGCCATCTTCCGCAGCTGACTTGTAATTGGGGCCAAAGCTCGCTGCTGTTGCAGGGTCCCTAGAGACAAATCAGCATAAATAGCCACAGAGTAGCCTTGCCAAATGAAAGTCCGCAACCCTCTCATCTTAGCTGCAATCCTCTCCTTTATCGTAGTCTTTCAAGCAAAGTACAATATCTCTGGGCTTGTTACTTCTCATAGGCCCCAATGCCCGATGAGCTCTATCCACTTGAATGTCAACCTCCTCCCCCTCCTGCTTCAAGGCCTCTCAGCAGATAGACACTGCCACCTTTTCACAGTCTCGGAATTCATAGTCCTCAGGCACCCCCTTTTATCCGCAAATTGTGCCTCCTGGAGCGTTTTTTTAAGTCCTCAAGTTTCAGCTGCATTTGCTCCTTCCAGTCCACCTCCTGCGATCGGTGCTCCTCCCTCTCCTCCTGCTCAAGCTCCAACTTCTGCAATCGATTCTCATGATCTCTGATGCGGGCGTTCACCTCCCCCACCTCCTCTCTCAGGCCACTCATCAGCTCTCCCAAAGCTTGCTTCACAGATAATACCTCAGCCTTCACCTCAGCGAACCACTCCTTCAACTCCTCCCGAGTCACCGCCGGGCCCGCCGTCACTCCACCTCCTCCCGGCCCACGTTCCAGGTCGATTCCACACTTCACTGCCGGCTCGGCCCGCGCTCGATCCTCTCCCGCCATTTTGCTCTCCGCAGGCCCTCCACTTGCTGCAACGAAGGCATATTCGCACAGATCCGCTGCCTTTTTTCGAGTTGCCATAGCCCCACTCCTTTCTCAGGGCTCCCCCAGTACTTCCACCTCTCTTTACTACCAAAAAAGGGCAATTAAGCACACTTTTCTCGGGGTAGGGTCCGGAGCTCCTCGTTCACACAACCATTCAGGCGGTTGACGTCACTTCCTCCCTCCCAAACCTCTTTTAAACTCTGCTACACTCACAGCTTCTACAACATCATCTGACAACAAATTCCAGAGTTTGATTATATTGTTGAGTGAAAAAAATATATTTTCTTTGCTGGTCCATCTGGCCTCAACAGTTCACATAACACACTTGGCACATCACCATATGAGACAGGCTCAATGGACCTTGAACACCCAGTAGACTCAGACCATGGGAAGACTCGGAAATGTTCTGTCTGTCACTTGCCCAGTCATTCAATCTCTGGCATGATGGACAATCAACAAAAATCTTGTAGAAGGTCTACCCTTCCAAATTTCTCCTCATCAAAAACTTTTGGCAACAGATGGGTCTAAATTGGGTTGGGGAGCTCATCTTGGGTTTCACACTCTGGGAAATTGGTCCCTCCCAAGAGAATCTGCATCAGATCAATTTCTTAGAACTATGAACAATAGCAAACACTCTTAAGTGCTTTCAAAGATCGGTTAACCAACCAAATTGTTCTAATTCAAATCGATAATCAGGTTTCCATGTTTTATATCAACAAGCAGGGAAGAACCAGATCGTACCTCCTATGTTGAGCAATAGTCAGGTTGTAGAATTTTTCCATCTCTCATGGGATGGAACTGAGGGCCACTTACCAACCTGGTGCACAAAACACTCTGGCAGACAGGCTGAACAGTCCTTCAACGTCACAAATGTGCCTTGGACAAGGAGGTGGCACTCCACATCTTTCAGGAGTGGAGCACTCCCTCGATAGATGTCTTCAGCACTCCTCAAAATGCCCAAGTGTTTCAGTTCTGCTCCAGAGTGGGAACACACAGCAAACTAGCCTCAGATGCTGTCGTCCTCAATTGCAGCGAGGGTCTTCTGTATGCGTATCCTCCAATATCTCTCATTCCCAAGATCCTCTTGAAATTCAAAACAGACAACGGTATAGTGATTCTCATTGCTCCTTATTGACTGAACAACCATGGTTCCCTCTACTTCTGGAACTCTCCAGCTGGGATCCAGTGCATCTAGGGCATGCTCCAGACGATATCACAGGAGGAACTGTACAATGTTACATCTCAACATCAGGCCCCTAGCCATCATGGCTTGAATGTTGAGTGACTAATGCTCTCTGCTCTTAATCTGCCAGCTGGTGTCACTAAAAAAGAGCCTGAAGTAGAGTACCAGATGTTTGGACTTGAAACGTGCCACGTTGCATTTGGGGCTTCCTGTTGCTCTTCGTGCTCTGAGATAAGTACATGAAAACTACATCTTTTTAATATTAAGCAAGTAAATTAAAAAAAAAATTGAATTTAATAAAAATGATTAAAATGGAGCATGGTGATTAGTGAGCGGATATATTCCTTTTCTCTATTCCAATGCTCTGACATTCTGCTTCACCTTTTTACTGAGGCCTTACAGTAGTGTGATTATTATAATGGCTTTTCTGGTTCAACTGGGGTTTTCTTCTATTTGACCAATGTCCTTTTGGCATCCAGGAGGAGTCTCAATGAGGAGATATCTTTTGAATGGAAGAAGTCTGCTGTCTGGTATGAAACACACTCCATAGATCCCTTCACCATCCACATAAACACTGCTTGAATACCTTCTCCACCTTTCAGAGTTTGGACTCAAATTCAACTCAGTAGGGGTTCACCTCAGTGTGACTGGAGCATATCATCATGGTGCAGAGTGTAAACCCATCTCTGTACAGCCCTTAGTTGTTCACTTCGTGAGGGGCTTGCTTATTCTCAAACCTCGCTATAAGCCACACACAATGTCTTGGGATCTCAGTGTGGTTCTAAAGCAGCTGATGAAAATTGCTTTTAAGGCGCTTAATTGTCTGTCCCCTGACATTTTCAAAATCTATGCTCTAAAGGACACCAAAGACACTGGCATGGAAGATGAAAGTAGAAACATATGAAAAGATGGAATGTTCATGAATTTTTGCTGTACTCTGGTTTTCAGCAATTATCCTCGATGCAGATAAGTTTGAAATGCAATATTGTGTTGGATTTGTGACTGTATTTTGAATATAATCTGCTAATGAATTTTTTCAGTATTATTGTAACATATGAATTAAAAACATGAAACGAGAGTATGTGTAGACTATTGTTATCAATGTTTGTTGAGCTTATATAGCCAATCAAACTATTTATTTTTGAACATTTTAAGAGTAGAAATTTTGTTTGGGCTATCTAAGCTGTTTTATATGTGGACCAGAGATGAAATGAAAGCAGCCCTTGCTTTATAGCCTGGGTGATATCCTTGGCTTGGCTTGCTTGAAAGTGTTTAGCTTACTGGATTTGAGGTCCATAAAAAAACATTTTATAATTAAAAAAAAATTATTCTGATATAAAAACTATTTTGATGGAAAATTGAACAATTGAGGTTCTTTTGGTATGCATGGGTGTATGTAATTCCCCCCCCCTTTTTTTAAGGACTGTCACGCCACCACCACTCGCCTCTAGGTTAGAGGGGCATGGATTATTGAAGGAACTTTCTGCTGTATGCTTTTTCAGCTTTTTTTAAAACTATTTCCCTGCTATGCCCTCTGGGAAATGTAATCCTTATTCAGCTGTATGAGTGCACCATGCAGAAAGCTGTAGTCAGGCTTAAGTAGGTAAGGCAAATGAGAGAAATTTATTTTTATATACACAATGGTTCGATCATACCACTCATAGGATTGTTGGTTTCAGGACTCTTGGAAGCAAAAATTGTCCAAAACATATCAAACCACAAAATGCAGTTTTAAAGGTTCTCTCTATTGCAGGATACACAGTCTTTACCAGCAAGCCTAATTGTATTCCCTCCTTAGCTTTGCTGGCTAAAGCACCAAACAAAAAAGCACATTTAAAGTCTGTGGTAAACTTCCCCTTTATAAACACATGGGGATCTCAGCCACCCTGCTTGTGTAATAAGGGTACCTTTTTCCTGGATAACCTTCTTTCAGGACTGGCTTGCCTTCTCTACGTTCCCAGGTTTATTGCTTGGCACAAAGAACAGTCCATGGGAGTGTCGTCCTCAATCAGCTTCACCTCGGGCTCTCCCAGCTGCGTTGGCTCTGACTCCCCGTCCTGCTCACCGCCTCCCGGGGGATCTTAGAGTCTCTCTTGTTCCTGACTCCAAACTGTCCTGCAGCCGTGCTACATGCCAAATAGCACTCTCTCTAGCTGGAAGCTCCGTTCCTCTGCTCTGCTCAGCCTGGGTTCCTGCTTCTCCTCTCCTTTCTACTAAATCATACTCTGCTCTGGGTTTATACTTCCAGGGCTCTAGCTCCAACCCCACCCTACTCAGGTGACGGCAATCAGCCTGACTCCAGGCACCTGAGTTCTTGAAGCATTCACTGCCTAAAGGTTTCTGAGCCTTGTATCCTCTCCCCTTCATTCCAATAGGGGGAGCCTGAAATGTTTTCCACGTGGAAGTTTTTTGATCCCTGGAGGTGTTTATGGCTTTCCTACCCTGACTTGGTAAAAGGGGGCCCTTTACTAGGGTGAATTCCCTGTCTCTTCGTCCTCACCTGGACTCTGGATAGGCCTCCTTGCCACAGGACTTAAGTATTTTTGATAGTTTATAAAAATAACATAGGTGCCTCTGCGCCCTTTATAGAAATAGTTTCAAGTACTATCCCCAGTAATGTACAAATGCTCTTGCCCAAATTTAAACCTGCTCTGAGGCATGTGTACATGTACAAATGTGTGTATGCATCTCCAGGAACAAGCAGGAATGTAGTCTTCACATATGGGTGATGGTACCAACGGAGCCTGTGCGGGAAAGCTCCCCAGCGTCCAATAGCAAAGCTTTTGGGAGAATCCCACTGCGCCTGTGTAGCTGCCTTCCCGCCTTTCCAGCTCTCCCGCCTCAGTTCTTTGTTTTCCACAGAGCCTACAAGAAGCAATTCCTGTCACCACAGAAAATTTGATTTTTTTCTTATTTTTTTGTGGTCGCGTCTGCCTTCCCATCGACGCTGGTACCGACCCTGTCAGTACTCACTTTTTCTCTTTTATACAGAAAGAAGGATTTTTCTGAGGGGAGAATCCCTTCCCTCAGGGCGCAAAGATGCATCTTAGGCTTAGGCCTTGTTTTCCAAAATGGACAAACCAGCTAGTGGTTTTAAAGTGTTCCAAATGTGGCAGTACAATTTCAGCCACAGACACCCATGACTGGTGTCTAAAATGTTTGGGACCAGATCATCAACAGACTGACTGTCCTCTCTGTAGGAAGATGACAGAGAGAGGCCCGCAGAGCAGAGCTGCGAAACTCGGCACCCTCTTTCCACCGATGCAGTGTCCGTAGCATCGACGTCATTGAGAGCTTCATATTCCTCCCAGGGATCTCAGGTATCGAAACCCAGGTCTTCATCGAAGACTAGTGGGCCCTCGAAAGATAGATCTCCTTCTAAGCATCAAGATGCCTTAGGCATTGCATTGGAGGGAGAAATACCAGCCAAACAACCCTGGCGGGGGGTCATTGCCTCCAAAGCATTAGTGGGGTCCCAGGATGCTCCCGAGGCCTCGACCTCCGGACAGCTTTTGGTGCCATGCTCAGGGATCGTGGCCCGCAACTCGGGTACCGATACCCAGGCATCGGCAGGCTCCATGGATCAACGTATCCTGGCTATTGAGCGCAGCTTAGCGGCCTCCATACTGGTAAAGTCTCTACAGTCGATTCCCCAGCCATCGGTACTGCCATCACATTTTTGCCACTTACCATGCTACCACCTATGCTGGCCCTCGAGTCCATCTCCGGTACCGAGGTTCCGGCACCGAAACCTTCTGATGCCAGTTTTGAGCGGTATAGAGTACGGGCAGAGCGTGAGCACCTGGCCCGTTGATACTTTGAGTCTTCGGACTCTGATTCATCGGATGATGAATCAACCGGTGCAAGGGAAATGAGAATTCTGCCGGAGGATCCATCTCCGTCCCCACAACGTCGTATGTCCCCTCCGGAGGGCAAGTCTTTTCAAGATTTTATCTGCGATATTGCTCGGGGCCTCACCATCACTGTGACTTTGGAGAAGGAACCTAGGGCTGAGGAGCTTGAAATCCTTCAATACCCTGCCACTCCAAAGGAAGCTTGCTACTCTTCCTATTCATCGAATATTTCACAACCTTATGCTTCGAATGTGGGAGATATCCTTAACCATCTCTCCACATACTTGAAGGCTCCATACTATGTATCGGGTATTGGAGTGCCCCGGTTTTCCAGAAGACGCAATTATCACACCATTCTATGGTGGTGGAATCGGCAGTGTTTTGAATTAAGTGCCAAAATGCATTCCTCGAACACTCCAGGCAGGGAATTGAGAACCCTTGATGCTTTTGGTCGTCTGTTCAGACCTCTGTTATCGGCCAGAATCAGTTCCTACATACTCTACATGGGTATGTTTCTTAGAGGTGGCTAGAGATTTGGAGTTGATGACTCCTCTCCTCCCTGACGATAAGAGAGATGATTAACTCACCCTGGTGAAGCATGCCCAAAATGTTTCCAAATTTGTTAACAGGGCAACTTTTGACTGTTTTGAATGCATCAGCAGGACTTCAGCTATTCCTAAAAGGGGCTATATATTTCAAGCAAAGGTAAGAGTTTGTGGCTTTTAAATTACTGCTCTCTGCCTGGGAGCTCTTAAAAGGGTTTTGATACATTTTTAAAACAAAGTTATATTCTTTTTGGTGCTTTAGTTTAAAAGGAGAAATATTTTCTTTAGTAGGGTAGGTTTAGTATCTTTCTCAACTCTTTGAAGCTACTGACATCTAATCAGGTGTTAGTTTCCTCCCTACCCCCCACCACCTCCCACCCACCCCTAGTGAGCAGTCTTGCTTTATAGGGCACCTCCCCAATTAACTACACACAGGGAGTTGGAACAGCACATTTTGAACATACTTAAAGATTTAACTGCTTTTTCTATGAAAGGACAGCTGGGAAACCGGCTGGTCATTTGTTAGATCTCTCTCTTTAGTTTTTACAGATACCTAAGCTCCACAAACTGAACAATGGCTGGGAAAAATCATATCGCTAAAGCTGTTGCCTCCGTTAAGTTTCTGCCTCTATCCAGACAGAGGTCCCAATGCCAGTTGAAGGACTGATTCCATGTGCAGGGTGCCTGCATGCTGAAGCTCTCAGGAAATAAGTGGAGGAACTCGGAGGAGGTGTCGAGGCTGAGGAGCATTCAAGACAGTGAGAAGTACATTGATGAGATGCATCTTGCAACGTCCAAGCTCTCCAACAGAGGAGAAGATGGGTGCCTACAGAATGACGAAGGTTGGACACAAGTCACCAGGTCCTGCACAATCACCAATCCAACTTCTCCAGCCCTTGAATTGAAGAACCATTATGCAGCCCTGGAAGCGTAGGAAGTGAAAGCATCCAAAGAAAGGGAAGAACCCAGAGCTCAAGTTACCCCAAGGTTGAAGAATCAGTGACCACAAGGAAGCAAAGGGTAGTGGTGGTTGGTGACTCTCTTCTGAGGGGTACTGAGGCGTCCAGACTTGCTGTCCAGAGGAGAGGTATGCTGTCTGCTAGGTGGCAAAATCCAAGATGTTACGGAGAGTTTGCCAAGACTCATCAAGCCCACTGACTATTACCCAATGTTGCTAATCCATGTTAGCACAAATGATACTGCCAGGTATCCCTCTGAGCATATCAAAAGTGACTTCATGGCTCTGGGACAGAGGGTAAAGCAGATAGGTGCACAGGTGGTGTTCTCTTCAATCCTCCCTGTTGAGGGTAAAGATCAAAGCAGAGAAGCTCGCATCCTGGAGATGAATGCATGGCTGCGTGGATGGTGTCATCAAGAGCGTTTTGGTTTCCTGGACCATGGGTTGCTGTTCAAAGGGTTGCAGAGCAGAGATGGTGTCTAAGTCCAAGAAAGGTCAACGTGTCTTCAGTAGCAGGCTGGCTAATCTACTGAAGAGGGCTTTAAACTAGATTCATTGGGGTTGGGTGAAGAAAGCCCCCCGGGTAAGTGAGACATTAAATACCTTTATGGAAATGGGTAAAAGGGGCAACATATGCAAAGTGGTATGTATAAATGCCCGTAACATAGGACATAAGATCCCAGATGTTGATGCTTTAATGGGAGTGGCTGACTTGGATTTAGTGGCAGTTACAGAAACATGGTTCACAGAAAACTATGACTAGGATGTAACTATACCAGGTTATACTTTATTCAGAAAGGACAGGGTAGGAAGAAGGGGGGGGGGGGAAGAAATGGCACTATATGTAAAAAATAATATTAAAGCTTTGGAATTACAGAGCTTAAAAGGGAGAGAGGAGGCACTGTGGGTTAAACTAGAAAGAGGGAAAGAGAAATCTATTTGCATTGGCAAGATATACAGACCTTCCTCACAAGAGGAAGAGGTGGACAGTGTTAATTGAAGACATACGCAGCATTGCTAAGAAAGGGGAAGTGCTACCGACAGGAGATTTCAATATGCCAGATGTTGAAAGGCACATTCCTGCTGCAGTATCATCTACTGTAGAAATAAGGAGATCCTGGATTCTCTACAGGGAGAAATATTCAGGCAATTGGTAACGGACCCCACATGTGAAGGGGCCATACTGGACTTGGTGCTTACTAATGGTGAAAGTGTTTCTGATGTTATAGTGGGAGATCATTTTGCATCCAGTGATCACCAGATGGTGTGGTTAAGTATTAGGACTAGGGCTGTTAGAATCCATTGAAAAGTGAGGGTCTTAGACTTTAGGAAAACTAACTTTGCCAAGATGGTCCAATACCTCAGGAAGTCATTAGCGGGATGGGAACAGCTGAGGGATGTAGAAAAAGAGTGGGCAAAACTGAAAGAGGATATTTTAAGGGCAACCATCCTTTTTGTTAAAATGGTAAATAAAGGTAAAAGGAAAAGGAGACCGCTATGGCTTTTGAAAGAAGTAGCTGAAAAAGTGAAGAAAAAGGAGGGAGGCCGTCATGAAATACAAGAGATCACAGAGAGGAAGACAGGCATTTATATTTAGAAAAGCTTAGAGAAGCTAGCAAAGCAGTCAGGAAAGCAAAGATTCAAAAAGAGGAGGAAATAGCTAATGCAATAAAATGGGGGGATAAGACATTTTTCAGATATCTTAGTGAGAAGAGGAAGGGCAAAAGTGGTATTGTCAGACTCAAGGGTGAAGGGGAGGAATATGTGGAAGCTGAGGAGGAGAAAGCGGAATTGCTTAACAAATATTTCTGCTCTGTGTTCACAGATGAAGAATCAGGAACAGGACCTCGGAAAACATCCACAAACAGGAACAGAAGCGAGGGGCATCTTGAACAATTTTCAGAAGACTATGTTTGTGAGAAACTAGCTCAACTTAAAAGTAGACAAAGTGATGGGACCGGATGGGATACACTCTAGAATACTGAGGGAACTTGGGGATGTTCTAGCAGCTCCACTGACTGACCTTTGCAATGCCTCGTTGGAGTTGGGAGTGGTGCCAAAGGACTGGAGAGAGGCTCATGTGGTGCCTTTACACAAAAGCGGAAGTAAGGATGTAGTTGAAAACTACAGGCCGGTTAGTTCAACTTCGGTGGTGAATAAATTATTGGAAACACTGCTGAAAGAGAAAAAAGTGAGGTTTCTGGAGTCCAGCAGATTACAGGATCCGAGACAGTATGGATTCACCTGAGGCAGGTCTCGTCAGACAAATCTGATTGATTTCTTTGACTGGGTGATCAGGGATTTGGACCGAGGGAGAGCCCTAGATATGGTGTATTCAGATTTCAATAAAGCCTTTGACACCATTCCTCACAGGTGACTTATAAACAAACTGAGTATAGTATGGTATAGTTACATCCCAGTCATGAGTTTCTGTAACTGCCACTAAATCCAAGTCGGCCACTCCCACCAAAGCTTCAACATCAGGGATTTTATTTCCCATGCTTATGGGCATTTATACACACTGCTTTCCATATGTTACCCCTTTTACCCATTTCCATAAAGCTTTTTAATGTATCACTTACCTGGGGGCTTTCTTCACTCATCCCCAACGAATCTAGTTTAAAGCCCTCTTTAGTAGATTAGCCAGTCGACTACTGAAGATGCGTCGACCTTTCTTGGGCAGATGGATGCCATCTCTGCTCGGCAACCTTTGGTCCAGGAAACCAAAACGCTCTGACACCATCCAAGCAGCCATGCATTCATCTCCAGGATGCGAGCCTCTCTGCCTTTGCCTTTACCCTCAACAGTGGGGATTGAAGAGAACACCACCTGTGCACCTATCTGCTTTACCCTCTGTCCCAGGGCCATGATATGCTCAGAGGGATACCTGGCAGTATCGTTTGTTTCGACATGGATTAGCAACATTGGGTAATAGTCAGTGGGCTTGATGCGTCTCAGCAAACTCTCCGTAACATCTTGGATTTTGGCACCTGGCAGACAGCATACCTCTCTGGACATTTTATTTATTTATTTTATTTAGTAAACACTTGTATACCGCTACTTCCAGCGATCAGAAGCGGTTTACATCTTTGAGATTTGTCAAAAATCAAGACAGAAAAGTTGGGGCATATATACATAGTTCAGCGGTAAAACACAGCACACAGAATAGGGTCTCAAGATTGTCCTTAATATATTTACATAGTTTTACAAAAGAGATTGTACTTTACATATTTACATTTTTACATATAACTGATTTACTTCATCTTTTATCCCTCTGGGATTCACATCTGGTTGTAGTGACATTGGAACAGATGCGTTTTTAATTTTTTCCTGAAAGCAACTATGTCTTTAATTGCTCGCAGCTCATATGTTAGGTGGTTCCATAAGGTTGGGGCAGAGAATGAGAATGCTCTGCGGCTAGTACTGGCTTTTACATGTCTGATGATGTTTGGAACTTGTAGCGTGTCGGAGTTGATAGTTCTCCTGTCTCTGTTGGTAGGTTGCGTGCAGATAAGGGTGGAGAGGAATGATGGGGCTAGGTTATGTATGAGTTTGAACGTTGTTACCAATGTTTTATATTGTATCCTGGCAGCAATGGGTAGCCAGTGTAGCTCGATCAATACGGGTGTAATGTGCTCAGTAACGCTTGATCGCATGATGATCCTCGCCGCCACATTTTGTGTCAATTGCAAGATATTGGTCGTTTTCTTTGGCAGACCCTGTAGGATGGCGTTACAGTAGTCTAAGTGAGGCATGATGAGTGCTTGCGCAACAGACCGGAAATCACATGGTTCAAGTATATTTCGCAGGGGTCGTAGCACTCTAAGTTTATGAAAAATGGCCTTGTTGGTGTTGCTCAGGTGCTTTTCCATCTTTAGTTTGCTGTCGATTGTGACTCCCAGATACTTGATCTCATTCTTAGTTTTGTAAGTGTTGTTACACAGTGTGATTGTTGGAGGAGGTTCAAAGTCAGGTTTACTGGATATGTACATCACTTCCGTTTTCTTGTGGTTAATCGTCATATTGTTTTGTTGTAGCCATCCTAACATCTCGCCCAGGCAGGTTTCGAGCTGAGTATATTTAGGGTCTGCGGCATCTAATTGTGTGTACAGCATAATATCGTCTGCGTAAATGTGGTAATTGATGTCATGTTTCCTGAAAATGCCACTGAGGGATTGCATGTAAATGTTAAAAAGTAGTGCCGAGAGGGCCGAACCTTGCGGTATGCCTTGAGTTTGAGTGAAGGCTTCTGCTTTTTCGCCGTTGAATTGGACCTGCGGCGTTCTGTTCGTTATGTAAGAGGAGAACCATTTCAGGGGGGTTCCCAAGATTCCAATTGATTCCAGCTTGTTAAGGAGGATTCCATGATGGACAGTATCAAAAGCGGCAGATATGTCAATGAAAATGAGAATAAACATTTTCTTTCTTTCTTCCATGCCTTTGAGGAGGTTGTTAAGCAGGGCCAATAGAAGAGTTTCGACCCCCATGGTTTCTTCTGAAACCGTATTGCTGACTGTCCAGGGTTTCATGGTCATAGAGGTGGTCTTGAAGTTGAATGAGGGCTGCTTTTTTTCAATGATCTTGTCATTGAAAAAGCATCAAGTCTGGTTGGCAGCTGGACACCTCAGTACCCCTCAGAAGAGAATCATTAACCACCACTACCCTTCACTTCCTTATGGTCACTGATTCTGCAACCTTGGGGTACTTGATCTCTGGTTCTTCCCTTTCCAGGGATGCTTTCACCTCCTCCACTTCCAGGGCTGCTTAATGGTTGTTCAATTCAAGGGCTGGAGAGTTGGATTGGTGATTCTGCAGGCCCTAGTGACTTGTGTCCAACCTTCGTCATTCTGTAGGCACCCATCTTCTCCTGTGATGGAGAGCTTGGCTGCTGCAAGAAGCATCTCATCAATGTACTTCTCACTGTCTTGAATGCTCCTCAGCCTCGCCACCTCCTCTGAGTTCCTCCACTTGTTTCCTGAGAGCTTCAGCATGCAGACACCCTGCACATGGAATCAGTCCTTCACCTGGCATTATGACCTCTGTCTGGACAGACAGAAGCTGTAACGGGGGCAACAGTCAGGTTGTGGAATTTGACAGTCTCCTACCAAATGGAATTGAGAGCCACCTATCTACCCGGCAAACAAAACTCTCTGACAAACATACTGAAACTAGTTTTCCAACCTCACAAATGGACTTTGGACGGGGATGTAGCGCAACACATCTTTCGACAGTGGGGACCCACTCGATATACCTCTTTGCTTACAAAGCGGAAGCTGCCCCACACTTTTTGGCCTCTATGTGAGCATTAGCGTTCTACTTGGAGCAGATGAAAGTCCATCCAGCTTTTTATTTCTTAACTCCAATAAGCTGGGGTTGCCATCTCCAAACACACATTGTCAGTTTGGCTCACAGATTGCATCTCTTTCATTATGCCCAAGCAGGCAGCCTTGAGGGTTATATCATGGTTCCTAATGTCAGAGCCATGGCTGTGTCAGTGGCCCACTTGTGCTTAGTCTCCATGGAAGAAATTTGCAAGGCAACAATATAGACTTCAGTCCACACATTCACATCTCATTATTGCCTGGATGGGGATTCCTGACATGCAGAAGTTTCAACCAATCAGTACTTCAAAATCTGTTCAGGGAATAGAATCCAATTCCATTCCCCTAGGCCCATTTCTTTCTCTTCAAGCTACCTTTAAAAAAAAAAAAAAAAGGTGCAAAATATATAAAAGGCCTGTTGCCACCAAAACTAGTTCTACTGTTGCCTGGTTGGGCTTTCTATTATCCTCTTTTATGTTCAAGATAGCCTGTAGCTAGGGACTCACATGTGTGAGGAATTTTTCTGCTTGTCCATGGAGAAAAGGTAGTTGCTCACCTATGACAGGTGTTCTCCGTGGACAGCAAGAAAAGTCCTCACATATGGGTGATGTCATCTGACTGAGCCCCACTCATGAGCATTCCCAGCTCCTTCTAGAAGCTTTTGGGAGTTAGGCCACACACTTGTGTGTCTTTCTGCCTGACACTGTGGCACCATCTTACACTCGGTCTAATTAAAGAGCTGAGAAGAATTCAAGTCATAGGGGGAGATGGGCAATTTGTGAGGACTTTTCCTGCTGTCCACAACCCTCCCATCTTCCCTAGGAATTGAATTCTCCTCGGCTCTTTAATTAGACTGAGTGTAAAATGAAAACCTTCCTGTTTAAAGAACATTTCAAGGGTATAACCTAAGCTATCATTACAACTGCCATGCATAGTGCATTCCTGAAGTGGAGCAAAGGGTGGTTATGCAAGAGAATGGTTGTAGATTGGCCTTGCAAACTGAGGCATTGCAAAAGGAAAGTGCTGTGCTATTCAAGCATCTAGAAGAATGGGAGAACAGAAGTTGCTGCAATAATTTCCAGGTTATAGCTTTATTGGGGAAAGTCAAAGAAGAAGAACTGTACAGTCTTTTAACAAATGGCTGCTGGAGTGACTACATCAAAAGCCTTAACACTTTTGTTGTGAGTGAATGTATTCTCTTGAGTCTATAAGAGGTAGAATGGTGGCAGAGATTGGCAATTGCACAATGCTTGTGCTGATTTAGATAATCTTTTAAGGGTATATAGCAAGGAAAGGAGACTAGCGTACACTGGCTATTGGTTACTTCTGTTTAATGACTGTTTCTCCAGGAACAAGCAGGAAGTCGGTCCTCATATATGGGTGACGGCACCGACGGAGCCTGCACTGAGCATTTCCCCAGCTTTCAAAGAAAGCCTTTAGGAATGCCACCACACATGCGTGGTCCCCTTCCTGCTCTAGGGTGCCATCTTGCTCAGTCTCCCTTTTTCCACTAAGCCCTTCAAGTGTTTGTCTCGTCCCTGGAAAAAGTTTTTTTTCTCCTTCTAATACAATTTTGTCTTTTCCGGCTAGCGCCAGTTCCCTTCCCACCATCTCGAGCACCACTGCCTTCGCTGACGTTCTCGGGATCCATTTTTCCCTTTTACCTTTTTTGCGCTTTTCACTCCCTTTTTAACTGCTGGCCATGTCGATGATCTTCGACCTCGCAGGGGTCCTTTTTGCCCCGATGGCCTCTGGTTTCAAAAAAATGCAATTGATGTTCCGAGAACATGTCTCACAGACATCCATGACAGTTGTCTCCAGTGCCTGGGAGCTGACCATGATCTGGAGCAATACTCCCTCTGCAAAAAAGATGTCTTCTAAGGCCATCCAGAGTCGCTGGCAGAAGCTAGATGATATCTTCCATAAGGCAGACTTGACTCCGATATCCCCACGCTCCATGGCCCCGCAACCCTTGGAGTCCCCCAGGACCCCTCCGCAGGCCTGCAGGCACTCCGACCAAGGGTCGCCCGAGCATGAGCGAAAGAAAAAAAAAAGACAGCGAGGATGCAGTCCAGGGGGCCAGACAAGTGAGAAGTCACGCGCACAGTCCTTCAGTCCCTTACGGCAATCAGAAGAATCTGAGAGGGAGCAGCCGAGAAAGGTACCTCAAACCAATGCAGAGGCCTCTGGCGATAGCGCCTGGTCTCCCGAGGGTCATCCCGGCGAGGACCCCTCTCCTCCTCAATGCCCTACCTGGTCACCCCAATGTCTGTGTTGTAGGGCCCACTCCTGAATGCTGGCCTTGGAATGCAGCATTTTTGTGTTCCTCACTGCCTGGCAGGTGCTGATGCCTGGCCCCACCGGTACATGCCTTTAGACTGCAGGGACCTTGACTTCGAGGACTCCCTGGGCCACCGCAGTAACCCCTGAGAGCCAGATGCCTCGTGAGGGTCTCTAACTCCGTCCGTCCTGTTCCTCGGGTGCGAGATCATCTCAGGTGTGCACCTCCAGCTCTGGACAGTGTTAAATGTAATTCACCGACCCCTCTGGAACCGCCTGACTGAGTCCTCTATGGACTATTCGGACTGGAAATCTGATGGGGAAACCACAACAGAGACTGTCTCGAGACCTTCCCTTGGACCCATCTCTGCTGACCCAGAGGTGGCGGTCTCCTCCCGAGGACACCTCTTTTCTAGAATTTGTCCAGGATATGGGGTGGGCCCTTGTGCTCACCACCGAATCGGAGGAGGAGCCCCAAGCGGAGGAACTCTATATTCTTCAATATGAGGCACCACCAAAGGAAACCCTTATGGTTCTGGTTCCCTCTATCCTTAACCGGCTCCTCCTCCATATGTGGAAGACTCCGGCTTCCATCATTTTTGTCAGCAAATGCCTGGACTCTATGTATAGGGTCCAGTGGGGACCAGGGTTCTTGAATGCACAGCTTCCCCACACTTCCATGGTCATCGAATCGGCCATGTGTGAACAGAAGAGCCCGAAGACCCACTCTTTGGTCCCCCTGGACAGAGTCCCATGCTCTCAATGCCCTTGGGTGAAAAGCTTACCAAGGCTCCATGCTAGTGTGCCACATCCAGGCCTACCAATTGTATATTGGTATGTTCCTCCGGGACCTCACTAAGGAACTCAGAGGATTTGTGGCAGATCTCGATGGGTATCTCCTCCAGCACTTCCAAGTGTTCTCGAAGTCTGTCGGGGAGTGCTCTAATTATCTCTCATGAGCGGCATACAGTGTCTTCTAATCCTACGCCCGAGTAGTGGCGGAGGATGGCTCGGAGCAGCTCTTTGGTAAACCAATGGAGGATAAAGTGGCCGAGACAGAGTACGTTATGCATACTCGGTTCTCTCGGAAGACCTCCTCCCTCTCCAGGAAGAAACCACCAGTCATAAAACCCTTCCTCACCAGAAAGGGGCACCCGTACAGGGGGCTACCCTCCCTACCCATCTACACTGACCCTGACCCAGAGCGGTTGAAGTAAGAGTGCGGCACATGGTTCTCGCAAGCCTAAGGGAGAAAAGACCCAATCGCCGGCCCCAGGATAGCCTCTCGACCACTGGGCGACTAGCTGCTGGTAGGGGGAAGGCTGATCCACTTTGCCCTCAGGTAGGAATCCATCACCACCGATGCCTGGATCCTCCAGGTCATTCAGGAGGGCTATCTCCTCCATCTGGACCAGTTGCCTCCCCCTTACTTCCCTGGGAAGCCTGGCAGCTTCCCCTGTACCAGGCCCTACTAATTCAGGAGCTCGCAGGCCTCCTCGAAGATGAGGCGGTGGAAACTGTCCTACCACACCTCAGAGGAAAGGGGTTTTATTCACGATACTTCCTCGTCCCGAAGAGAACAGGGGGTCTCCAGTCCATCCTCTATCTGAGGAACCTGAACAGATTCCTGGTGTGGGAGAAGTTCAAAATGCTCTCCCTTGGAACACTGCTGCCCTACCTCTAGCAGGGCGATTGGCTATGCTCCTTGGACTTAAAGGATGCTTATACTCACATCCTTGTCCATCTCAAGAACAGACGGTACCTGTGCTTCGTGGTAAGAGGGAACTACTACTAGTACAGGGTGCTTCCCTTCAGACTCTCCTCCACCCCACGAGTCTTCACCAAGTGTCTTGCGGTGGTAGCGGCCCACCTCCGTCCACATAGCACCTTCGTCTACCCCTATCTAGATGACTGGCTCATAAAAGAGGACACTGCCTCGAGGCCCTGCAGGCTACAGGCCACATGATTCTGCTTCTGCAGCACTTGGGATTCATGGTCAACTACCCAAAATCCCACCTTACTTTGGTACAATGTCTTAAGTTCATAGGGGCTTGCCTGGATACTCTTCAGGCCATGGCCTTTCTCTGGGACAGGGAAGACCTCCTCATATCCCTGGCATCTGACATATGGACCCACTACGCGGTCTCGGCATGGTTGATGCTTTGCCGCCTTGGCCTCATGGCTCCACGGTCCACATCATGTCCAACATCCCCCTCAATTTGGGGGTGGCGTAGTGGTGCCTCTGTGAGCACTGTACCCAGGCGACTGGCCAACTCCGGGATCCCATCTCAGTCATACCTCATTTGATGGAATCGCTGACCTGGTGCCAGGACACACAGAACGTGCTCCGAGGCATGCCCTTCCAGACCCAACCCACCAGGCGGTCCAACTACAGATGCCTCCCTCTCAGGTTGGGGGGCCCACTCCGAGGAGCTGCACACCCAGGGACCTGGTCCCATGAGGAGAGTCAGCAGCAGATCAATTTGCTGGAGCTGCGAGCTGTCCTTGTGTTAAAAGCTTTTCGGCACCACCTGCGGCACCGAGTGGTGCTTGTGCAGACGGACAACCAGGTTACAATGTTCTACTTGAACAAACAAGGGGGTACCAGCTCTTACAGCCTCTGCCAGGAGGCAGTGGTCCTGTGCTCATTTGCGGTGAGCCAGGGTGTAACCCTCTGAGCCACCTATCTCCCGAGCCAGGACAAAACTTGGCGGATCGGTTGAGCAGAGTCCTCCAGCTGCACAAGTGGTGCCTTGTACTGAGATGGCGCAGTGGTTCTTCTGGTGCTGGGGGACCCCAGCCCTGGATTTCTTTGCCAGCCCCATGAACACAACTTCCCCAGTTTTGTGGCCCCCTCCCGCACCTGGGTAGGGTGGCTCTGGACACCTTCTTCCGGACACCTTCATCCTTTTCATGGACAACGGGCCTGCTGTATGCCTTCCCCCCCCCCTCCCCATGCTGCTCATAGCCCACCCTCCTCAAGGTCCAGCAAGACAGGACCTCTGTGATCCTCATGGCCCAAACAGCCGTGGTTCCCTCTGCTACTCCGTCTCTCGGCGGAGCCCCCGGCCCCTCTCAGGAACTCCACTGGGGCTTCTGATGCAGGAGGGGGGCCTGCTCCTTCACCCCAATCTAGGGTCTGTGTCCCGCACAACTTGACTGTTGAGCAGGTTGCCTTAGCTCCTCTTCATCTCCCCATGGAAATCGAGGACATCCTTTTGGTCTCCCGGAAGGACTCAACCAGGCAGGCGTACACCTTCAAGTGGCACCGGATCTTGGTGTGGTGCTCTGAGAACTGAGCGAACCCATTCTCCTGCCCTATAAACTTGGTCCTGCAATACCTGCTCCATCTCTTGCAGGCTGGACTAAAGTCTAACTCAGTCAGGGTTCACCTGAGTGCCATCTTAGCGAACCACCATCCCATTGAGGGCAAACCCCTCTCGGGGCAACCCCTCATCTCTCGCTTCATGCGGGGCTTCCTCTTCTCAAGCCCCCCATCCCCCCCCCCCCCCCAGCGGAATGGAACCTAAATGTCCTCGTGCAGCTGACTAAGCTGCCCTTTGAGCCCATGGCTACCTGCTCCCTGTGGCACTTCTACTGGAAGGTGGCCTTTCTGGTGGCTCTCACCTCTGTCTGTAGAGTCAGTGAACTCCAGGCACTGATGGCCGAGGCACCATACACAAGGTTCTACAGGAACAGGGTGGTTCTATGCACTCACCTGAAGTTCCTCCCGAAGATACTCTCTGATTTCCACCTCAACCAGGAAATAGTGCTGCCCACCTTCTTCCAGAGGTCCCACACTGACCAAGTGTTGGCAGTCCTCCATACCCTGGATTGCAAGAGGGCCCTTTCTTTCTACCTGCAGTAGACTTGGGTCCACCGCAAGACTAGGCAACCTTTTGTTTTCCATGACCCCCACCGCCTTGTCCATTTGGGTGGTGGACTGCATCGCTTTTGCCCAGGCTCAGGCTGGGCTACCCCTGGACTGCTGAGTCACAGCACACAATGTCCAGGCGATGATGACGTTTGTCACTAGCCTACATTTGGTGCCACTGGTGAACATCTGCCGGCCTGCCACTCTGTCTTCCGCTCTTACTTTTTCAGCACATTTATTGCCTGGTGAGGGAGTCCTGTCAGAACTCTGCCTTCGGCCAGGCAGTTCTTCATAATTTGTTCAGGGATTAAGCAACTCCTGCCCTCCGACCCTTCTTGTTCAGGCTACTGGAAACATGGCCCTCCATGGACTCGGGGTCCTCGGGCTTGCCTTCAGATTTACTGGTGACTACTAATGGCTCTGCAGGTCTTCGGTAGCCTGTAGCTAGGGAGTCCCGTATGTGAGGACTGTCTTCCTGCTTGTTCCTGGAGAAAGCGTAGTTATTCACCTGTAATAGGTATTCTCCAAGAACAGCAGGAATCGGTCCTCGCAACCCTCCCTCCTTCCCTTGGAGTTGCTGTCCATTCTTGCCATCTTTTTGGTAGGGCTCTAGCTATGTCACCTGACTGAGCAAGGTGGCACTTTGGGCAGGAAGGGGACCGTGCATACATGGTGGCATTCCCAAAGGCTTTCTTTGAAAGCTGGGGAAATGCTTCGCGTGGGCTCAGTTGATGCCAATGTCACACATATGTGAGGACTGATTCCTGCTGTCCCTGGAGAACACCTGTTACAGGTGAGTAATTATGCTTTGTTACGAGTGGCAGCCCTAAGGATGAAGATGATGCTGATCTGCTTAGAACTGTATCGCAAAGACATTAGGTTTGCCTTGCTTTTCTGGCTAAACTGCGGTTACAGAGAGATGGTTGGGACATTTGCGGTGTACTCCAAGGAGGAATCTAGAAAGTTCCTCCAGGACCTGAACCGGGCTGAGCTCAGCAGAGACCAAGAACAGTAGGAGGTCAGATCAGAGCTTTCTGGTGGACAGTGGGAACTGGCAATCTGACACATGTTGGATAAATGGACAGAGCATGTTGTGAGTTAGTTAAGATGATATTTAAAGGTGATGCATCGGAAGAAATGAAAGAAATATTGATAAACCAGGAAGATGTATTACAATTATTTGAGAAACTAAAGAGCAGCAAATCACCTGGACCAGATGGTATACATCAGAGGGTGTTGAAAGAACTGAAATATGATATTGCACACCTACTATTAGTAACCTGTGAACTGTCATTAAAATCATCTGTAATACATTGGCCATTTGGCAATCTTCAGGTAACATCATTTAAAAAAAAGTTTCCAGGAGTGATCCAGGAAATTACAGACCAATGAACCTGACGTCAGTACCAGGCAAAATGGTAGAAACCATTATAAAGAACAAAATTACTGAACATGTAGATAATCATGGTTTAATGGGAGAAAGCTAACTTGGCTTTAGCTGAGGAAGGTCTTATCTTACTAATCTGTTATTTTTTTGAAGGTGTGAATAAACAGACAAAGCTGAGCCTGTCGATATAGTGTATCTGGATTTTCAGAAAGTCTTTTTCATGATGGGACTTTGTCAGACTCTTAGCGAAATTAAATAGTCATGGGATAGAAGGCAGTGTACAATTTGTGGATCAGGAACTGGTTAAAAGATAGAAAATAAGAGGGTAGGGCTGAATGGCCAATTTTCCCAATGGAGAAAGATGAATGGTGGAGTACCCCAGGGATCTGTGCTGGGTCCACTGCTTTTTAACATATTCGTTAATGAACTGGAAATGGGAATAATGAGTGAGGTAATCAGATTTTCAGATGACACTAAATTATTCAAAGTTGTTAAAACCCAAGAGGAATGTGAAAAATTGCAAGAGGACCTTGATAAATTGGAAGACTGGATGGTCAAATGGCAGATAAAATTTAATGTGGACAAGTGCAAAGTTATGCATCTAGGAAAGGAGTACCCCAACTATGGTTTCACGATGCGAGGTTCCAAGAAAGATTTAGGTGTCATCATGGATAACATATTGAAACCCTCTGCCCAGTGTGCAGTGGTGGCCAAAAGGCAAATAGAATGCTAGGAATCATAAGGAAAGGAATGGAGAATAAAACAAAGGATATTATAATGCCTCTGAATCGTTCCATGGTGTGACCGTACCTAGAATATTGTATGCAATTCTGGTCACCGTATCTTAAAAAGGATGTAGTGGAATTAGAGAACGATACTCCTATGAGGAGAAGCTTAAAAGGTTAGGGCTCTTCAGCCTGGAAAAGAGAGGAGAGAGATGATAGAGGTCTATAAATTAATGAATGGCGTGGAACGGGTAAACGTTGTTTACGCCATCAAAAAGTAGAAAGATTAGGGGACATGCAATGAAGCTACTGTGTAACCTGTTTAAGACTAACAAGAAAAAATATTTTTTTTACTCAATGCGTAATCAAACTCTGGAATTCGTTATCGGAAGATGTAGTAAAAACTGTTAGTGTAGCTGGGTTTAAAAAAGGTTTGGACAATTTCCTGGGGGAAAGGTCCATAAACCATTATTAAAGAGGACCTGGGAAATTCATTGCTTGCCACAATACAAGCATAGTGAAACCATTTTTTCTTTTTGGTAAATTGCCAGGTACTTGTGACCTGGATTGGCCACTTTTGGAAACAGGATACTGGGCTTGATGAACCTTGGTCTGACCCAGTATGGCATTTCTTATGTTCTTATGATTACTACATTATTTGACCCAGTCGTGTAAGGAGAAGAGGTAGGTGGAGACACGGTTGGGGCTGTTATGGCTGAGTGGGAAGGTTGATAGCTCTAGAGGGAGATTTGTGCAGTTCCTAGTCCGCAAAGATAGGACTGAGACTAGGAGTTGTGGCAGGACACCCTGCATGGATAGCAAATCCATGGAAGAAAGATGTGCAGCAGGGAAATAGAGAGGTTATCTTGTGAGAAACTCCATCTTCCTGCAATGGAAGTAGCAAGATATAGTAGGTGTGGGATATGGCTAAGGTATCTTTGGTTCTGCTTAATGCTAATGGCCTTCACACACCAATTAAGAAACATGGCCCTCCATGGACTCAGGGTCCTCGGGCTTCCTTCAGATGTTGCTTAATAGGTTTAAAATGCAAGTAGTGTTTTTGTAGGAGACGCAGCTTACCAAGCTGGAGCACTTAAAGCTTAAGAAGTGGGTAGAACAATGTGGATATGCATTTTTTTTCTCATTTTCAAAGGGGAGTGGCTGTTCTCATTCAATAATCTCTCCCTTGAGAAGAAACTTGTCGTCAGGTCCGGAAGGGCCGTATGTAATCATTATGGGTACACTCTCTGGCTGCAAGGTACACTTTTTTTTTTTTTTTGTAATGTTTATATCTCTAGTACCTATTCTAGGTTTTTTTTGCTTTTCAGCCTCCTGGTGCCAAATTACCGGGTATCAAATTGTCTTGGGGAGGGAACATTAATGTAGTGGCAGATAAGACAAAAGACTATGCTGGCAAAATTGCAGAGCCTAGAAGAGAGAGAGAAAGGGGTGATTTAATGGCAAAAAAAATTAGCTTTACTGGCTATTTGATGGGCATTAAACCTGAGAGAGTTAGTTTCTCGTTTGCATAACTGTTACTCAAGGCTGGATTACTTGCTGATAGCAGAAAGTTTATTCTCATTGGCAGGGCCGGATTTACCTTGAGTGAGGCCCTATGCCAACAAAAATTGTGGGCCCCCAGCAGGGGCGGCCCAAGGGGGGTGTGGGCCTCATTTGCATAAGGGGCCTCATTTGCATAAATATTTGCATAATGTTACCATATACTAACTTTTAGTAAACGTGCCTCTTAATGAGTGTATGGATAAAGAAAGACTAAAAGATTTCTACATTACTATAATCCAGTGCCAACTGCCAGACACATTAGGAACTACTACAAACACTGCCCATTTAGAACCCATAGCAAACCCGCCGTATCCTAACAGCACTACCAGGACTCACAAAGCACCATACTCTACCAATCAAAAGGCAACACTGCAAATATTAAACCAATACATTTCAGAGAACAACAATACATGACCTACTGGGGAAAGAGAACAAGTGGCAATGTCAAATAGGAATTATATAAACAGAACACCTCAGCTCAGTTACACATGCAGAACATAGACCATCACCAAACAAGTAATCACATTTTAGAAACAGGAAGACAATAATTAAACTGGGAATCCCAAAAGCCAAACTTGGAATGTACAACACTGTAGAAATAAAACTATACATTAATTTGCTCTTGTACTAAACAAAGCGCAGACGTTAATGATGCACATTTACCAGAGCTGACATATTCCAATTAATAAATTCAAAATAAAGAGATATTTTTCTACCTTTTGTGCATTTTTTTCAGCTGCAATTGCTCCAGCCACTTTCTTCTGGTTTCTTCATGTCTTCTGCTAACTCTCCATCGTCTGCTGTCCATTTGTCCTTTCTTCTCTCTTCTAGTTTTTTTTCCATTCTCTCTCTACATCTGCTTTAACATACTAATCTTTCTCCTTTTGCTCTTTCCTCATTCCTATTTCATCCACTCAAATTTTACCCCTCCATCCTCAATCCCCACTTACTCTCCCAATACCCGGCCAATTGTAGATTTTTTTATCCCTCCCACACAAATATTTTTCCCTTCTCCATTTTACTCTTCCAGCCCCATCCCATTCTAATCCTCCCCCAACATCAGCTCCCTTCTAGTTCCAGCCTCACCCAGCATCCATTCCCTTCTAGTCCCTGCATCAGCCCATTTCCAGTCCTAGCCACCCATCAGCCCATTTCCAGTCCTAGCAACCCCCCAACCCAATACCAGTCCTAACCCCCCATCACCCCATTTTCAGTTTAAGCCCCCCCTATAACCCATTACCAGTCCTAACCCCCCATCAGCCCACTTCCAGTCCTAACCCCATCAACCCATTTCCAGTCAGCCCCCCATAGCCCATTGCCAGTCCTAACCCCCCCCATCAGCCCATCAGCCCACAGCCCATTACCAGTCCTAACCCCATCAGCCCACCTCCAGTCTTAACCCCCCCCAGCCCATTTCCAGTCCTAACCCCCCCCATAGCCCATTACCAGACAGCCCCCATCAGCCCACAGCCCATTACCAGTCTTAACCCCCCCCAAAGCCCATTACCAGTTCTAACCCCCCCCAACAGCCCATTATCAGTCCTAACCCCATCAGCCCACCTCCAGTCTTAACCCCCCAGCCCATTTCCAGTCCTAGCCCCCCCATAGCCCATTACCAGACATCCCCCATCAGCCAAAATCCCATTACCCTTATTAACCCCCCCCCAATTCCCATTACCAGTTCAAACCCCCCCCCACAGCCCATTAACAGTCCTAACCCCATCAGCCCACCTCCAGTCTTAACCCCCCAGCCCATTTCCAGTCCTAGCCCCCCCATAGCCCACTACCACACCGCCCCCAAAACCCCACAGCCCAATACCAGTCTTAAACCCCCCAAAACCCATTACCAGTTCTAAATAGCCGCCAATGTGCTAATTACGTGTGCTAACCCCATCAGCCCACCTCCAGTCTTAACCCCCCCAGCCCATTTCCAGTCCTAGCCCCCCCCATAGCCCATTACCAGACAGCCCCCATCAGCCCACAGCCCATTACCAGTCTTAACCCCCCCCAAAGCCCATTACCAGTTCTAACCCCCCCCCCAACAGCCCACAGCCCATTACCAGTCCTAACCTCATCAGCCCACCTCCAGCCTTAATCCCCCCAACCCATTTCCAGTCCCAGTCCCAGCCCCCCCAATAGCCCATTACCAGTCCTACCCCCGGCCTAAAGTAAAATTTAATTAAAAAAAAAAACCTGCTGGCTGCCGCCGCGGGGCCCCCTCTGCTGCCGCGGCAGCATGGACTGACCCGCGGGGGCCCCCTCTGTAAGCTCGGTCCCTCCCTCCGTGCCTCCGTGTCTCCCTCCGAGCAGGCTGTGAGAGACGCGAAGGCAGACTGTCCCCTTCGCGTCTCTGTTAAGCCCGCAGGGGCTGATGGGAAATTTCCCATCAGCCCCTGCGGGCTTAACAGAGACGCGAAGGCAGAAGGAGACAGTCTGCCTTCGCGTCTCTCACAGCCTGCACGGAGGGAGACACGGAGGCACGGAGGGAGGGACCGAGCTTACAGAGGGGGTCCCCGCGGGTCAGTCCATGCTGCCGCGGCAGCAGAGGGGGCCCCGCGGCGGCAGCCAGCAGGTTTTTTTTTATTTTATTAAAAAAAAAAAGCCTAACTAGTTCAATTTTTGTGGGCCCTTTGCAGCTGTGGGCCCTACGCCATGGCGTACATGGCGTATAGCTAAATCCGGCCCTGCTCATTGGCAAGATCAACAAAGAAAGGTGCCATCAAGATTTCTGATCATGCACTGGACTGGGAGAATAGGTGAGGGAGGCCAAGGAGGTGCAGGATGCATGCTGGACTGTACCATGTCAAATAGTTTGTTACCTGAAAGAGAAATGGAGAGAATATCTTAAGTAAAACTAGAAAGGGTATCTCCTATGCTGCTGTGGGAGGCAGGGAAGACATTTATTTGGGAGGAAATGTTATAGCTTTTATGAGTGGGAAGAGGCGAAGTAAGGATGCAGGGATGTTGCATTGAACTAGGGTGGCAGAGGAGGCAGGGCAAGCGAATGGCTGAAGCAAAGGCAGATTTTTGCAAAACATTAAGGGTGTTACATAAAAGGACAAGGAAGTTGCTGCAGTATTTATGACTTTGTTGTACTGGTATGCAACAAAGCTGATACGTTTTTGGAAAATTTGGTGAGGAGAACTAGGAAGCTGATTTTTATCACAGGGATTAGGAAAAAGATAGCGAGGGTTCCCCGTACTTGTTTTAATTTTAAAATGCAGAACAATTTATCAGAGAAAAACTGTATGAAGACAACAGAGGTGTAAACATCTGCTTATCATGATCAAGGAATACAGTTCTAAAATGGGCCTGCACCTTAACATCAAGACAAAGATCTGACCACTGGCAAAATCAATCAATAAAGAAACGACAAGCAGTCAAGAAATCTTTATGATATATTACATTTGGCAGAATGGATATGATGGTCCTAGACAAGGTTATTAAATGCAAATATGTGTATCTGCATACAGAAATTTGACTTGTCCAAGCCATGGTATTTTTAATTATGTCACATGGATGCAAAAGTTGGACAGTGAAGAAGAAAGATAAGAAGAAAATTAATGCCTTTGAAATATGGTGCTTGTGAAGAATTCTATATATATCATGGACTACCTGAAAACCAAATCGGTCCGTACTAGAGGTGGTAAACCTAAGCTTTCTTTAGAAGCTCATATGACAAGACTTTGACTTTCATACTTTGGACATTTGCGAAGAGAGAGAGAGCATTAGAGAGAGACATTATGCTTGGCAAGGTAGAAGGATAGAAGGTCAGCTCAAAAGAGGAAGGCCAGCAATGCAATGGATTGCTACAATAGGAGCAGCTACAGATGCCACTTGTATTAAGTTAGCTGCCTGACTGAAGACCGAACACAGTTTAGGACAACTTTCAAGAGGGTCGCCATGAGTTGACATTAACTTGATGATGCTTAATAACATGGAGGATAAATAATAAGGGGGTGGGGCAGATATTTAGGATTGTTTTCCTAGGGTACTGTAAGGAGCATTCTGCACAGAGATCTGGTGGCCTGGGGTGGAAGAGGGATTAGCAGGCAAAGTTAAACGGGAAGGAACAGAACTACACTTCGCCCCCCCTCGACCTCTCCAGCAAATGCAACAACCTTGATTACAAGGCATCCCCAGTACCATGGTCAGATCATGCATCAATCACCACCTTGCCATCACAACACTCCCCCCACAACACAAGAAGACCAACACCCATTACTATATATCGCTTCAAGCTGTTTGATAAGCAGTCATTCCTGCAACTTCCTTCAAATAAATATAGACACTATCAACCTAGACCAATTAATTCACATCTGGAACACCACCATTGCAAATGCTGCCTCTACTCCTACAATCCCTGTAAGTAAGCTGAAACACCCAACAACCACCTGCCAACTAACCCCTTGGTACTCCAGAGATATCAAAGAAATGAAAAGAAAACTTAGGCAGATTGAAAGAAGCTGGAGGAGATCAAACTCTGAGAACTCTACTCAACAAAGCTGACAGAATACACCACATTAATAAACAAATGGGGAAAAAATGCTATTCCACCATCCTTTTGCGATCTCTCAACTGCCCTAAAGAACTTTTCACCATTGCAAATGCCCTCAAGAAAGACCCCACACAAGACCCCCCCTCACCCCCCAAACATCAACCCTCAAGCAATAGCCAACTACTTACAATACAACCTTAACACATCCCACCCCACCCTACCCCAACAACAAACCACTCCAATAAATTCCACACACAAATGGGCCATCTTCAAGACCATATCCACCAAAGAACTAGAACATAACATATATTGAACATGAATACCACCACCTCACTGTTTGATCCCTGTCCAGTCTCTTGGATCAAGCTCTTAAGAACCAGACCGTATCGCAAGCCATGCAATGAATAGTCAGCTCCTCCTTATCTGAGGGGTACATGCCCACTTCCCTCAAAATCGCCTCTATCAGACCAATCTTAAAATAACCCACCCTGGATCCAAAAGCCTCATTCAGATCAATCTCCAGCCTTCCTTTCATCACTAAACTAATCAAAAAAATGTCTCTACAACAGCTCCAAGACCATGTTTACTCCCACACACCATTAGACCTCCAACAACATGGCTTTCACCCATATCATAGCGTGGAGACCCTCCTCGGTATCCTTTTTGACACCCTAGTCGAACGCATTGAAAAAACTGAACAAGGTTTTATCATGATATTTCTGGAGATCACTGCAGCATTTGACTAATCAACAGCACACTGCTATCCAGACTACAAGAAATCGGCCTCTGCAAAACACTATCATGATTCAGATCATTTCTATCCAACCACCAGCAACAAGTTTAAAATAAGTATACGGACCTCTAAACATTCCCCTAAACAAAAGGAGTACCACAAGGCTCTGCTCTCTCCGCCTTGCTCTTCAATCTTTATATCCAATCCATCTGCACTCTAATCAGAAGCCACTACACCCTCTTCCACATATATGTAGATAACGTAATGATATATACCCCTTTTACCACCCAAAACCTGACTAGAAAAAAATAATTTCATGCTTCTAAACTCTGTTCTCAACTTGCTGAACTCAACTTATCAGTGAACCACAACATATCCAAAGTCCTGCACATCACAAGGAACAAAACCTTCACTCCCCCCCCCCCCCCCAGTCGGCAAAAATTGCAATTGAAGTTGCAACTCTGACTGTCAAAACCGAAGTCGGGTATCTAGCAGTCATACTTGACCAGCATCTGACCATGCGTCAACACATCACAAAAACTGCCAACTCTGTATACCATAAACTAAGGATCCTACAGAACCTATGTCTACTCTTAGACACAAGTGACTTCAGAACAGTGTGCCAAGCCATCATTACCCTGCAACTAGATTATTGCACTATATTGTACCAAGGTCTACCAAAGCAAACAATATACCTGCTCCAAATGGCGCAAAATACTACTGCTAGAATAATAACAGATATATTCCTAGACGACATAGCCGCCTTCGACAATGTAAACCACGACACCCTAATTGCCAGGCTCAACCAAATAGGCATATAAAAGGTAAAAACCCTCAAATGGTTCACATCACATATTACCAACAGATCCCAATATGTAAAAATAAAACATAACCTCTCCTCAACTTTCCCACAGCAACAAGGAGTCCCGCAAGGATCAGCGCTGTCGGCCCTACTCTTAATTTATATATCCAACCGATATGCTCCATATTTTAAAAAACACAAACTTTACTATCATATATATGCAGACGACATCATGGTCTACTCTCCCATAGACACACAAAACCCCTCCTATGACATATTGGATGCTTGCTTAAAGGAAGTAGAAAGCTGGCTAAAATCTATGAACATGAGCATAAACTATAAAAAAAAAACAAAAACAAAAAACACCCCAGAAACTCTGATCACAACTAGGGATCCCAACTTCACACTGCCACAAACCATTCATGTACATAACGCTCCCATCCCAATAAAACAAGAGGTAAGATACCTAGATGTCATCCTAGACAAAATACTTAGCATGATTCCCCACCTAAAACGTATATCCAGGACTATATTTTATAAGTTAAGGATCATTCAACACATTAGACCACTCATCGACCACTCGGACTTCAGAACAGTTGTACAAGCCTTAATCACACCCCTCTTCGATTACTGCAACAGCATATTTATTGGAATACCCAAAAAGAATCTAACTATTCTTCAAATGACCCAAAACGTCACAGCCAGAATCATAGTTAAAGCAAGACTATTAGACCACATCACACCCATTCTTTGCAATCTCCATTGGCTTCCAATTGCTAGCAGGGTAAAATACAAAGTCATAATGACCACTTTCAAGATAATTAACAAAATAGCCCCTTCTTACCTCTCAATCCTAATTCATCCCCAATCAGACAATAGAATAAGGTGAAGTATCAACTAGAATACCCTCACAGTTCCTACCACAATCAGGAAAACAAAACAGAACACGAGCAATAGGGCCTTCACATATACAGCCCCCACATTATGGAACTCCCTCCCAGAGTCCTTAAGAGCAAGCAAGGACCTTCAGGCTTTTTGCAAAGAACTAAAAATACACCTCTTCATTGAACACCACGACTCCCAACCCTTTAAAAACAACCCACCCACTACTACCACACACAACACATCTCCCCCCCATACTTAACTCCATAATTTCCCACTTAATATAAGTCATATTCAACACATACAACAACCAAACATATGATCCTAATGAGAATGTATATAGTTGATGATGATGGTTTAATAGCTTAATGTCATCAATGTTTCTACAGTCGAATTACAAGTTTCATGTAAATGTTTGAATGCTTACAATTCGTTCCTTGTAAAAGTTATGTTTCAAAATAAACTGCCCCTGATCTCTGGAAGGGGCGGTATAGAAAAACATTTCAAATAAATAAATAAATAACCGGAACACCTAAACAAGATCATATCACTCCCACACTAAAAAGTCGGCACTGGCTACCAATAGCACAGAGAATAATGTACAAAACAATCATCACCATCTTCAAACTATTGAAGGACCAATCAGCACCCATTGCCTCAGAAAAATCCAAGTTGTTATTGTCCCTTTGTACATTACCAAGTTTGTTACAATGTAAACAGCTTTGACTGAAATGATAAAGCGGTATACAAAGCCTGTTAACTAACTAAATAAACTTCTCCAAACGCTAATTTATTTATTTATTTACATTCTCTTATATACCGCGCTATTCTGCATCAGTGCGGTTTACATTGAACAAACTGAAATTACATTGAACAGGGTATTATAACTTGGAGTTAACTATTTTACAGGGAACATGGGCTATGGAGGGTTAAGTGGCTTGCCCAAGACCACAAGGAGCACCTGTGGGACTAGAAACCCCAGTCCTTCCATCCCAAGGTTGCTGTCCTCTAGTGGGATTTGAACCCCCGACCTTCCGGCCTGAAGTACCTTGCCCCAACCACTAGGCCACTCCTCCACTCCATAAATAAATAAATGAATAATAAATGAACAAATGAAGCTCCAAACACAAGATTAAGATGAAGCAACCAATAGAACCTACTCAACAAACCTGCCCTCAAAAGAAAGAGTTCCCAACAATCATGCAACCAAGCCTTGACCCTCTTCACACCCACAATATGAAACGCCCTCCCAGAAACTCTAAGAGCTGCTGAAACCATACCCAACTTATGGAAAAAAAACCTCAAGATCCATCTCTTCACCAAATTCTTTGGACTTGAATTAGGTTAACCCTATATGGCTTATCCAAGTTCAATCTCCCACCCCCTAATCCCTAACAACCTAATGACATTATTGACACTAAGACTATGTTGTTTTAACCCCAGTTAATATTCCCTCAACCCAGCCTCATGTAATATTCCTTTCCCACTAAACCCAGTTCTACATATTTTCAGTTCTGTGTAAAGCAGATCCACTGCTGTTAATGTTCTATGTCAATTGCTTTCACTGAATGAGAAAGTGGTATATAAACCTTATTAAATAAACAATTGTATCAAGGAAGGGAAATTTGATTCATTCATCCAGAAACTACAGCTGGGTGAAGTGCCTGGCAGGGATAGGTTTGAACAAGTATAGTAGTGGTCAAAATTTAGCACAGAGCAAAAATTTGTCAAAAGAAAAACACAACTCTGCACACTTAACTTGAAAGTAAAGCAGTATCATCAAAACTGTTGTATTTAAGTAGAGACATTAAGCAGGCTTTACCGAACAGTTAAAACCCCCCATAGGTTTGAGCCAGAGTTCTACAAACCACTCAAATTCTGATTTCTAGGACTTTTAAGAGATGTAGAATTCATTGGGGGGGGGGGGGGGGAGGCGGCATGTTCCCACCAGAAATGATGCCAAGTGCATTATAGTATTGCACAACAAGCAGGGACGGATACAAGCTCCACATCTTGGCCAGCCAAACTGTGAGGCTACATTCACCAGTATTCCCCTTCTGTCTGCCTGCTGGGATCTGATCTCCTATGGGCAGGCAGGAAGGGCCTTTCCTGTGATTGTGGCTCTCCTCTGTCCATGGGAGATGGGATATCTACCTGCACTCTGCTGCCTGCCAGGTCATGATCGCAACCTTCCCTCTCAAATCTGCTTGCAGGAGATCTGTCTGCCTATGGGGATCTGAAGGGGAATGCTGGTGAACGCAGCCTCACAGGTTGGCTGGCTGAGGATCGGAGCTTGACCCCCCCCCCCCCCACCAAAGAAAACAGCGTTCCACCTCCCCTGCTTGTAGGGCATTAGTTGCAACTGCTTCAATATTCTTAGCTTCCAGAAACTCTCTCAAAAAATGAATATATCTAACACTCAAGTATTTAACCAAACATTGTGCAGGACATGCACGGTGAAAAAGCAATCTGTAACATTTTACGTTCAATGCATTATAAAAACTTATTAGTGTAATGGTTTCTTTAAATTTTCATATCAATAGATATGCATTGAATAGTATCAGTCCCGATCCCTGAGGCACACCACTACACACATTCCTTTCTTCTGTGCAAGTTCCATTTATCACCACCTGACAGAAGATGATGGTAAATGGAACTTTCTCAGAAGAAAAGAAGGGTGTGTAGTAGCGTGCCTCAGGGATCGGTCCTGAGACCAATATTATTCATTGTATTTGTGAGTGACATTGTGGAAGGACTGAATGGAAAAGTCTGCCTTTTTGCAGATGACACAAAAATTTGCAAGAGTGGATGCTTCTGAGGGAGTGGATAACACGAGGAAAGATCTAAAAACACTGGAAGAATGGTTTAATGCTTGGCGGTTAGGATTTAATGCAGTGGTTCTCAACCTAGTCCTCTGGGACACCCAGGCCAGCCAGGTTTTTAGGATATCCTTAGTGAATATGCATGAGATAGAGCTGCATACAATGGAAGCTCAAGGTACTGTGTAGCAGCCAGCTTTTAATAAGTGTTTTTCCCTCCCTCCTACCCTCCCCAACACCCACCCACCCCTGGGATAATCGTAGCTTTATAGGTGCTTAAACCTCTTAAAGGAAAGTAGGTACCATATTCACTCTCAGGTGCAGCTGTTTTATTCTCATCAGAATACATTAAGGACCTGAGATTAATTAAATTTCAGGTGAACAAAGAACATTAAACGTATTACATAAACTAATAAAACTATACCTATCCCCAGCAATCCTTAGTAAGTAAAGAACTTAAATATCTAAATATAACCTTAAAAAGAAGATGCAGACAGCAATCCAGCAGTGAGATGGGGGCTTTCCAGTCTTTTGCATTGGGTGTCACATGTATGATTTTCTCCCAGTTGGTGAGAGGTCTTACGTGTGCACAAGGTGCAAGGAGCTCTTTGCTCTCAGGGAACGAGTCCGTTCTCTAGAGATTAGAGTAGCAGACTTGGAATACATAAGAAAGACAGAGGTACATAGACGAGACCTACAGGGATATAGTCCTGAAGTCCCACCTCCAGTCTGGCAACATCCCTGTTGCCATGGAGGAGAGAGGTCACCTGACAGGAGAGCATCACCCTTTTGTGGCAGGAAGTGATCTTGTAACTAGGACCTGTCCTCCAGGTGATGTAAAACCCTCTTGCACCGGGGAAGTTTCTCCAGGGCCATGTGCCCATGAGGGAAGGGTTAGGACATCCGTTATAGTTGGTGATTCGATCATTAGGCATGTAGATAGCTGGGTAGCTGGTGGACGTGAGGATCGCGTGGTAACATACCTGCCTGGTGCGAAGGTAGCGGAGTTCACGCGCCACCTAGATAAGGTCTTAGATAGTGCTGGGGAGGCGTTTGCTGTCTTGGTACATGTCGGTACCAGTGACATAGGAAAATGTGGTAGGGAGGTTCTGGAGGCTAAATTTAGGCTTTTAGGTAGGAAGTTGAAATCCAGAAATTCCAGGGTAGCGTTCTCTGAAATGCTTCCTGTTCCACGCGCAGGACCCAAAAGGCAGGCAGACCTCTGGAGTCTCAATGCGTGGATGAGACAGTGGTGCAGAGATGAGGGTTTTGGATTTGTGAGGAACTGGGGAACATTCTGGGGAAAGGAGGGGCTCTTCCGAAGGGATGGGCTTCACCTTAACTGGGATGGAACCAGGCTGCTGGCATTAACCTTTAAAAAGGAGAGAGAGCAGCTTGTAAACTAGATAATAGGGGAAAGCCGACAGTCGCCCAAGAGCGCATGGTTCGGAAGAATGTATCCTTGAAGGATACTACCAAAAGCAGAGAGGTTCCAAAAAAGAGTAAGGTAGCCCAAATGCCCTGGAGTATAGAGCAGACAAAGCTTAAAGATCCCAAATTACCCATGCCTACCAATAACCAGATTAAAATGAATAAAATACAGTCTCTAAAATGCCTGTATGCAAATGCTAGAAGTCTTAAAAATAAGATGGGAGAGTTAGAATATATAGCACTAAATGAGAGGTTAGATATGATTGGAATATCAGAGACATGGTGGAAGGAGGACAACCAGTGGGACACTGTGATACCTGGGTACAATCTATATCATAATGATAGAGCTGATCAAATTGGTGGGGGGGGGGTTGTGTTCTGTTAGAGAGGGCATTGAGTCAGAAAGGATTAAGGTTTTGCAGGAAACAAAATTTGCTGTAGAATCTATGGATTGAAATTCCATGTAAAAAGGGAAGGCGATGGCAGTGGGGGTGTACTATCGACCGCCTGGCCAGAATGAACAAATGGATGATGAAATGCTCAAAGAAATCAAGGAAGCTAACAAAAGTTACAATGCAGTAATAATAATGGGTGATTTCAATTACCCCGGTATCGACTGGGTCAGTGTCACAGCAGGACATGCTAGGGAGATAAAGTTCCTAGATGAAATAAATGACTGCTTCTTGGAGCAGCTGGTTCATGAACCGACCAGAGGGGAAGCCATATTAGACCTAGTCCTTAGTGGAACACCAGATCTAGTGCAAGAGATAAGGGTGTTGGGGCCACTTGGCAATAGTGATCATAGCATGATCGTGTTTGATTTAATTAGTGGAGGAGGGATAGTAAGGAAATCCACAGTACTAGCTTTTAACTTTTGAAAGGGAGACTATGATAAAATGAGGAAAATAGTTAAGAAAAAACTAAAAGGCGCAGTTGCAAAGGTTAAAGACTTAGATCAAGCTTGGATGGTGTTCAAAAATACTATCTTGGAAGCCCAGACCAGCTGTATTCCACGCTTTAAGAAAAGTGGAAGGAAGTCCAAAAAAACTACCAGCATGGTTTAAAGGTGAGGTCATAGAGGCTGTTGCCAAAAAAAGCATCTTTCAGGAAATTGAAAAAAGAGCCAAACGATGAAACCTGGAAACAGCACAAGCACTGGCAAGGCATTGATAAGGCAGGCAAAGGGAGAATTTGAGGTCACTGCGGAAGCAAAAACGCGAAATAAAGACTTTTTCAAGTACATTCGTTGCAAAAAAACTGTGAGAGAGTCAGTTGGTCAGATGATAGAGGGGTTAAAGGGGGGCACTAAGAGGCGACAAGGCGATAGTGGAGAGACTGAATGAATTCTTTACTTTGGTCTTTACTGAGGAAGATGTAGGGATGTTACCCATGACTGAAGTGGTATTTAAAGGTGCGGAAGAATTGAAGGAAATATCGATACATTGGGCAGATGTATTACAACTGTTAGATAAACTGAAGAGTAGCAAATCACCTGGGCCAGATGGTATACATCAGAGGGTGTTGAAAGAACTGAAACATGAGATTGCAGACCTGCTATTAGTAATCTGTGAATTTTCATTAAAATCATCTGTAATACCTGAAGATTGGCGTTACATTGGCGATCATCCAATTTTTAAAAAGGGTTCCAGGGGTGATCCAGGAAACCACAGACCGGTGAGCCTGACGTCAGTACCGGGAAAATGGTAGAAACCATCATAAAGAACAAAATTACTCAGCATGTAGATAGTCATGGCCTAATGGGAGACAGCCAACATGGCTTTAGACAAGGAAGATCTTGTCTTACTAATCTGTTAGGTTTTTTTGAAGGTGTGAATAAACAGGTGGACAAAGGTGAGTCGGTTGATATAGTGTATCTGGACTTTCAGAAAGCCTTTGACAAGGTCCTTCATCAGAGACGTTTGGCAAAACTAAAGCGTCATGGGATTGGAGGCAGTGTACTATTGTGGATCAGGAACTGGTTAAAAGATAGAAAGCAGAGGGTAGGGCTAAATGGCCAGTTTTCCCAATGGAGAAAGGTGAAGAGTGGTGTACCCCAGGGATCTGTGCTGGGTCCGCTGCTTTTTGACATATTCATAAATGACCTGGAAAAGGGAATAACAATTGAGGTTATCAAATTTGCAGATGACACAAAACTATTTGAAGTTGTTAAAACCCAAGAGGATTGTGGAAAATTGCAAGAGGATCTTGATAAATTGGAAGACTGGGCATCAAATGGCAGATGAAATTTATTGTGGACAAGTGCAAAGTTATGCACCTAGGGAAGAACAACCCAAACTATGGTTACACGATGCAAGGTTCCACATTAGGAACCACAACCCAGGAAAAAGATTTAGGCGTCCTCGTGGATAACGTGTTAAAACCCTCCGCCCAGTGTGCAGCGGCGGCCAAGAGAGCAAATAGAATGCTAGGTATCATAAGGAAAGGAATGGAAAATAAAACAAAGGATATTATAATGCCTCTGTATTGTTCCATGGTGCGACCACACCTTGAATATTGTGTGCAATTTTGGTTGCCGTATCTTAAAAAAGATATAGTGTTATTAGTTAAAGGTACAGAGAAGAGCCATCAAAATGGTAAAGGGGATGGAAGGATAGTCCTTTGAAGAGAGGCTAAAAGGTTTAGGGCTCTTCAGCCTGGAAAAAAGACGGCTGAGGGGAGATATTATAGAGGTCTATAAATTAATGAATGGAGTGGAACGGGTAAACATAGATCGATTGTTTACGTCGTCAGAATATAAAAAGACTAGGGGACATGCAATGAAGCTGCAGGGTGACCTATTTAAGACTAATAAGAAAAAATATTTTTTCACTCAACGCGTAATCAAACTCTAGAATTTGTTACCGGAGGATGTAGTAAAAGCTGTTGGTGTAGCTTGGTTTAAAAAAGGTTTAGACAAGTTCCTGGAGGAAAGGTCCATAAACCATTATTCAAAGGGACATGGGATATCACTGCTTGATGCAATACAAGCATTGAGGAAGCTGTGTCTTTTGGGGAGACTGCTAGGTACCTATGACCTAGATTGGCCACTGTTGGAAACAAGATACTGGGCTTAATGGACCTTGGTCTGACCCAGTATGGCATATCTTATGATCTTATGTTCTTATGTTGTTATGAAGCAGTGCATGCAGATCTCTCTCATGCATATTCATTGTGGATATCCTGAAAACCTGACTGGCCTGGGGGTCTTAGAGGTCTGGGTTGAGAACCACTGATTTAATGTGAAGAAGTGCAGGGTCATGCACTTGGGATGCAGAAATCCAAAGGAAATGTATGCAGCAGGGGGAGAGAAGTTGGTGTGCAGAGATCAGGAGAGGGATCTCGAAGTGCTAGTGTCTGAGGGTCTCAAGGTGGCAAAACAATGTAACAAGGCAGTAGCAAAAGCCAGAAGGATGCTGGGTTGCATACAGAGAGGAATAGCCAGCAGAAAGGAGGAGGTATTAATGTCCCCCTGACAAAGTCGTTGATGAGGCCTCACTTGGAGTATTGTGTTCAGTTTTGGAGACCATATCTCACAAAAGACATAAAGACTTGAAACAGTTCAGAGGAAGGCAAGCAAAATGATTTGGAGCCTGCGCCTGAAGACGTATGAGAAGAGAATTGAAGATCTAAATATGTATACTCTAGAGGACAGGCAAGGGAGATATGATACAGACCTTTAAATACTTAAAGGATATCAATGAACAAACAAACCTTTTTCAAAGAAAGGGAAGCTTTAAGACTAGAGGACATACATGAAATTACAAGGTGGTAAAATTATAAACAACATCAGGAAATACTTTTTCACTGAAAGGGTGGTGGATGCATGGAATGCCCTCCTGATGAAAGTGATGGGGGCAAATGCAGTTACTGAATTCAAAATGGCACGGGACGGTGGATCCCTTTATATGAAGAGGATGAAAGCAAAGCAGAGTTAAATATTTTTATTATCTGGGAACAAGCAGGAAGTCAGTCCTCACATATGGGTGATGTCTGCGCTGACAGAACCCGTGTGATAGCTTCTCCCCAGCTTTCAAAGAAAGCCTTTGGGAGATGCACCACTCATGCGTGGTCCCCATCCCGCCCAAGGATGCCATCTTTCCTCAGTCTCCTTTTTTTTTTTTTTCCCACGGAGCCCACCTAACACATGTCTGTTTTCCCCAGAAAAAGTGTGTTTTTTTTTCTCTGGAATTTTTCTTTTCTCCAGTCTCACCAGTTCCCTTAACCGTCCACGAGCTCTATTGCCTCAGCATCGCATCTCTGGCCGCTTTTGTTCTTTTATCAACTGGTTTTGTGTCCTTTTTCCTTGGCTGGACCTGAGACTTTTTACCTCATGGGGGCTATCTTCCCCACTAATGCCTCTGCAAGTTGTTTTAAGCACTGACTAATGCACCCATACCATGTCATGCACCGATCCACACGATTGCTGCCTTGGGCTAGACCATGACCCCTTGGACTGTGTGTGGTCTCTGCAAGAAGATGACCACCAATGCCATCAAGAGCCGTCTGCAGCAGCAGGAGTCCTTCTTTCACAATATGGACTCTGCATCGGAGTCTCTGACACCATTCTCCAGGACTCCTTCTGGAGCCCTGGGGAGACTGTGCTACCTCGGAGCCCTGAGGCCGTGAGTCCTCCAGCCATAACACATAGAGGAAGAGCCAGAAATCCTCGAAGAACGTGTCTGTTGACAAGTCTGGGAAAGTGAGGAAGTCCCACGGGCCCCTGACCCACAGTCACAATTGCAAGTCAGAGGGGAAGGAGCGGGAGTGGCCTACCAAAATACTCCGATGGGAATAGTCTGTATCTGGCAACTGGTCTTGGACCCCTGAGGCCATCCTGGTCAAGGACTCCCCCTGGACACAGCCGGCATTGGGCTAGAGTCCCTTAGCGCCTGTGCTGAAGGCTGTGGAGCCATCTGGCCTTGAGACCAGGATGGCAGCTTTGGAGTGCAGTTTGTCTGCCTTCATGGCTCAGCAGCGGGCTCTGATGCCTGGCTCTACTGGGTCATCACTCCCAATGACTGGGCCCTCGATCTTGAGGAATTCCCCAGACGTCGAGCTGATCCTCGAGCACCATCACCCTTGAGAGGTTCCCAGACACCGGTCCCGATCCTGGTCCTCAGGACAGAGGTCATCCTCTATAAGTGCCTGTGGCTCTGACCGCATGGCCTCTGGGGGGCAGGGGCTGTCAGGCACGCAGCCTGACCATGGAGCCTGGACTGCCCTCGACACCTCCACCGATACAAGTTGGACTGGGAGACTGAGGACGAGGAACCCCCGAATAACTGCCATCACCGGGATGTGCCTTCCAACCCTTCTCCCCCCTGAGACTTGGCATCTGTCCCTGCCTGAGGATACGGCTTTCCTTGACTTCATGCAGGGCATGGCCAAGGGACTAGCCTTTGACACTGAGTCGGAGGAGGACCCTTGGACCAAGGAACTTGAGATCCTCCAGTACAAAGCCACTCCGAAGGAGGCACTCAGTGCCTGTTCCCCCAATCTTGGAACAGCTACTCCTCCACATGTGGGGGGCCCTTGTGTCAGTGCCCATAGTGAGCAGATGGCTGGACTCGATGTACTGGGTCCACTAGAGCCCTGGCTTCCAAAAAGCACAGCTGCCATACAACTTCTTGGTCGTGGAGTCAGCCATGCGTCGCCTTAAAATCCAAAAGACACATTCCTTGGTGCCCCTGGGTAAGGAGGCCCGCACCTTGGACGCCCTGGGCAGGAAGTGCTACCAGGGCTCGATGCTTATTGGCCAAATCCAGGCACACCAGTTGTAAATGGACATGTACTGGAGGGACCTGGTGAAGGAACTTGCTGGGTTCTTGGCTAGTCTCTGAGGAACCCTTCCAGCGGTTCCGGACCCTGGCCTCGGGTGTCGGAGAGTACTCAAAGTTTGACTTGGGCAGCCTGTGATGGCTTTGAGTTGGCTGCTAGAGTAGCTGTGGAGGGCATTGGTGCCTGTCGCCAGGCTTGGCTACAGTCCTCCAACCTGGAGCAGTAGGTTCAAAACAATCAATCATGACAGGGAGAAAATCTCTTCTGCAAACCCATGACCGATAAGGCTGCAGATTTGGAGTCTGAGTTCCTGATGAGGACCAGGCTCTCCAAGAAGATCGCTGACCCTTCTCAATGGAGGCCTTTGGGTAAAAAGTCCTTCCTCCTGAAGAAAGAAGAGGAAGGCTTATGAAAACTACCCTCAGTACCAGGCCTTCCCAGCTCCCCAACAGGGACAGCAGGCCAAGGGACAAGGGCATGGCCCTTGTAAGCCTAAGGCTCCCAAACCCCAGGCACTGGCTATGGCCCAGCCTGGAAGGGTTTTTTGACACTTTGGGCATAGCCTCTCTTCCCCTAGGGGCCCCAGCCCAGCAGCTCAGAGGGGGCCATCTGGTTCTCTATACCCACTGGTGGCCATCCATCACCACAGACTCCTGGGCACTGCAGGTGGTGAGGGAGTGTTACTTCCTCCACTTGGCACAGGCGCGCCCTCCATTCTTTCCAGGAGAGCCCTCCCGGACTCCCCTCCACTAGACCTTACTACTGCAGGCCTTCTTGAGGACAAGGCGGTGGAATCAGTGCGTGCACATCTTAGAGGCAAAGGGTTCTACTCCCGGTACTTCCCCATACCCAAGAGGACTAGAGGCTTCCGGCCCATTCTGGACCTACGGGATCTCAACAGGTTCCTGGTGAAGGAGAAGTTCAAAATGCTGTCCCTTGGAACAGTGCTACCATACCTCCAGCCGGGAGACTGGCTATGATCCTTGGACCTAAAGGATGCATACACACACATCCTCATCCTTCCTGATCACAGGAAATACCTTAGGTTTGTGGTGGGAAGCAGCCACTACCAGTACAGGGTGCTACCTTTTTGGGCTGGCCTCCACACTGAGGGTATTCACCAAGTGTCTGACGGTAGTCGCGTCCTACATTCGTCTCCAGGGGGGACTTTGTTTTCCCTTACCTGGACAACTGGCACATATGAGGCCACACAGCTGCAGAGGTGCAACATGCAATGGTGCCATCATCCTCGTCCTGCAGCACTTGGGATTCATGATAAACCACCCAAAGTCCCATCTCCTCCCGACACAGTGTCTGGTGTTCATAGGGGCAAGGCTGGACACCGTTCAGGCCAAAGCCTTTCTCCCTCAGGACAGGGCAGATTATCTTAAGGTGCTGGCTGCTGCTATGCAGCGCTGATACTCTGAGTCTGCCTGGCTCCTACTCCGCCTGTTGGGTCACATGGCGTCCACAGTTCATTACCCCGGATGACTGCCTTCATAAGAGGGTGGCTGAGTGGAACCTCCGCTACCAGTGGACCCAGGCCACAGGCCCACTGCAGGGACAGGATGGTGGTGACCTACCAACTGGCCGACTCCCTCGCCTGGTAGCAAGCCCCCCAGCACTTTCTGGCTAGGATGCCCTTCCAAGCCCCTACCCCCCAGAGGGTCCTAACCATGGATGCCTCCCTCTTAGGCAGGGGAGCCCACTGCGACGGCCTTTGCACTCAAGGCAGTTGGTCGCAGACAGTCTGCAGCAGATCAACCTCTTGGAGCTTCAGGCTATATTCCTGGCCCTCCGAGCCTTCCGTCACCACCTGCAACTTTCTTTGAAAGCTGGAGAGAAGCTACCACACTGGCTCTGTTGGTCCTTATGTCGCCCATATGCAAGGACTGATTCTTGCTGTCCCCAGAGAATACCTGTTACAGGTGAGTAACTACGCTATAAAGGGGAGCTGACCTGTACAGGGCTGCAGTTAAAACCACTCTAGCCACCTTACTGGGCAGACTAGATAGACCATTCTGCTCTTTATCTGCCATCATATATTATGTTACTTTGTTAATGCAGTGGTTGAATGCATATTTAGCTCGAGTGTAAATTTAAAAAAAAAACGACTTTGTGGTCTAAATTGCATTTGTTGAATAAATGAGTTCTTGAAATGCCTTAAATCCATTTTAAAGTTGACCTTTTCATTCTCTTTCAAATAGCACAGAACGAGGATCTTCAGGAAAAGATGAACACATTAGAAGAAATATTTCGAAATTCACGACATAACTGGCAAGAAAGACATGAAAAATTTGAAAGTGACTTACAAGAAAAGAGAAGCATTATTCAGAGCTGCAATATTGAGAGTGAATTACTTATGGCTGAAAAACATAGACTAGAGACAGCTGTAAAGGTAAAGTTAGTTACATCCTGTTTAACAGTAATTTTCAAAAGTGTTTGCCTGTTTTGAATACATATGTTACTCATGTTTATCTCTTTTGGGCCTTGTAAAATGCTGCTTATATTTAAGCTAAAGCAATGTTTTTCTCACTTGTAACAGGTGTTTTACATAGATGGCAAGATGATCAGGCACACAAGTGGGTGGTGTCATCCAGTGGCACCAGGATGGAATAGCTATCGCCAAGTTCAGTCTTTACCATGAGTATTTGTCTCTTAAGTCCCCTTAGTTCCATAGCTCAAGGAGGGCAATACTCAGGGGCTGTGTTAGGCCAGACTGTCTCAGATCAAACCTGTCTACCAAACATATCCGTTAAAGGTGAGAAACTGCTTTTTTTTCTCTTTGACATGCAAGACCGAGACAATCATACAAGGAGGTGAATCCCAAGCTCAGCACTGCTCAGTGTTAGACATTTTTATCATTGCTCATGAACAGCCCATTCACAGGTAACGTGAGACTTGCTGAAGTTAGAGACAGGTTGGGTGGTACTGAACAACCAAACGCAATGTCCATGACTGAAGACTGGTCCAAGCAATAGTGAGAAGTGACAGTATGAAGTGAGGACCATGTAGATGCTTTGCATAGGCCATCTAGAAAAGCATACTTCAAGAAAGCTATAGTTGCTGCACTGGTTCTGATTTGATGAATTTTAACTTTCCTTATCGTCCTCCAAGGTCAGTCCAGACAAATGGATTGTATTTCTCTACCAGCAGAGGTGGAGACAGAGAAAAATCCAGAGGTTTATGATGACCTCATCCTGCACTATATCTGGAGCAGCCAGGGACAGATAATGCCAGTATTTCTCTGTCTGCAGCAGAGTGTGGACACATCTGAGTAGCTCTGTGAAAACTTTGAAGAGATGATTTAGCTTGTGAGTACCACTCTTAAGGGCAATTTCCTCTCTTGAGCTTGACATGGGGGAGGGCTCCCATTGAGTCATCCTTAACACCATTGCCCTGCTGGGTTTGCCAAAGGAGGAGGGGTGTCTGTTTAGTTCCCCATCCTTATCCTGTTAAGGGCCAGTTGAAACAGCTAGTATTGTTGGATCAGGACCCCGAGCCTAGCACAACCTCGGCTCCTCCCCCCGTCCTCCTCCCTCGGCTCTTCCCCAAAGATTGGATAAAGGTTTCAGTAGGTATGTGCCTGCAGGACTTAACTGTAGGGTAATAGCAATGAGCCCAGCACCATTGCTGGATGAGTACCAGATCTAAATTCCTGTTGTCCAGGAACAAGCAGGAAGTCAATCCTCACTTATGGGTGGCGTCGGCACCGATGGAGCCCGCACAGAGCAATTCCCCAGCTTTCAAAGAAAGCCTTTGGGATTACTACCACGCATGCGTGGTCCTCTTCACGCCCAAGGGTGCCATCTTGCTCAGTCTCCCTTTTTCCACGGAGCCCTTCGGACACACATCCTCGTCCCTTGGAAAAAGTTAGATTTTCCTCGCCTTAACAGGCTCTTATTTCTTTTTTACGGTTGCACCAGTCCTCTACCCGTCCTCCACTTGCTCCCTTTTGGAACTTATGGGGATACTTTTTCTACACATTTTTCTTCCGGGCTTTGCGCCCTTTTTTCTTCCCAACTGCTGGCTGCGTGGGTCTTCGACCTCGCAGGGGCCGTTTTTGCCCCCATGGCCACCGGGTTTAAAAAAATGTGATAGATGCTCTAGGAACATGTCGCTTACGGAAACTCATGACTGTTATCTAAGGTGTCTGGGAGCCGACCATGACCCAGAGCTCTGTTTGCTCTACAAGAAAATGTCCTCTAAGGCCCTGCTCAACCTTAAGCAGAAATCCAAAGACATTTTTTGAAAGGCCGCCTCAGAGATGCTGGCCCTGCTGCAGCTCCCTCAGGGGTTTTGATGCCAGGGGCATAGCCCCTTACCCTCCGGCAATCCAGCAGTCAGTGGGGGGACGCCTGTCCTGCTTCACCCCGTTATGGGTGCTGATCACCTTGGACACCTGGGTCCTCCAGGTCACCCAGGAGGGCTATTGCCTCCACTTCGAAAGGCTTCCACCCCCTTTCTCCCTGGCAGAGCCTCCTCGACTCCCTGCACACCAGATTTTGCTGCAGCGTGAATTGCACTCCTTCCTTGCCCAACGGGCAGTCTAGAAGGTCCCGCCCCACCTTCGAGGTCGGGACTTTTATTCCCAGTACTTCCTTCTCTCGAAAAAGACGGGGGGGGGGGTGGTCTGCGGCCCATCTTCGACCTCCGCAGGCTAAACAAGTTCCTGGTACGGGAGAAATTCAAGATGTTATCTCTTGGTGTGCTGCTGCCCTTCCTCCGGCAGAGCGACTGGCTATGCTCCTTGGATTTAAAGGACGCTTGTGCCCATATCTTGATCCACCCCCAACACAGGCAGTACCTACGTTTCGGGGTGCTCCCCTTTGGTCTTGCATCCGCCCCACAGGTCTTCAAGAAGTTCCTTGTCGTGGCTGCTGCTCACTTTCAGCGCCAGGGTGTGCCGGTATTCCCTTACCTCAACGACTGGCTCGTTATGGGCTCCTCTGTCGAGGAGGCCCGGTGGGCGATGTCGCGCACTGTCCTCTTCTTGGAGAGCTTGAGGTTCTTGGTCAACTACCCACAGTCTCATCTCGAGCCGGCACAGGCTCTTGAGTTCTTCGGGGCGTGCCTCAATAGTCGGCAGGCCATGGCCTTCTTGCCGGTGGATCGTTCCACCCGCCTCTGGGCTCTGGCCGCTCGCGTCGAAAGTGCCCGGCAGGTCACCGTTCAGTCCATGCTACGTCTCTTGGGCCACATGGCCTCATGCATGTGGTTCCTCACTCCTGCCTGCACATGCGGATGGCCCAGTGGTGTCTCAGCTCTCAATGGAGCCAATCCCTCGGATACCTCAGGGACTCCGTCAGAGTTCTTCCCGATCTCCGTTTGTCCCTGAACTGGTGGTAGAACCCCCACAACCTCCTGCGGGGCTCGCTCTTCAAGACTCCACAGCATGATGTGGTACTGACCACAGATGCCTCCCTGCTAGGGTGGGGAGCCTATTGTGTCTCTCTCTGCATGCAAGGGCAGTGGTCGCCTGTGGAGGCTCAGCAGCAGATAAACCTGCTCAAGTTCTGGGCCATTCAATGGGCCTTGAGGCCTTTGAGGATGTCCTCAGTGGGAAGTCGGTCCTGGTGCAGACCAACAACCGAGCAGCGATGTTTGTTTTACATCAACAAGGAAGGGGGGAACGGGGTCACACTCCCTCTGCAGGGAGGCAGTCCTCATCTGCTCTTTCGCAGCCCGGCGGAGGATGTCCCTCAAGGCAACGTATCTCCTAGGTTAGGAGAATGGCCTGGTGGACAGGCTTGGCAGAATCCTTCACCCCCACGAGTGGCGCCTAGATCCCAGAGTGGCAGGCTGGCTGTTCCTGCACTGGGGAACTCCGGCGATGGACCTCTTCATCAGCCTCCAGAACACTCAGCTTCCTTGCTTCTGTGGCCCGGTACTGCACCCAGGCAGGGAGGGCCCTGATTGTATTTCTCCTGGACTGGTCGTCCAGCCTCCTTTATGCATTCCCTCCCTTCCCCCTCATTGCGAGGACTCTGTTCAGAGCTCATTGGGGCAGAGCATTGCTGATTCTCGTGGCCTTGGCAGCCTTGGTTCCCACTCCTGCTCTGACTGTCGTTGGAGCCTCCGATTTCTCTAGGCTCTGCCAGGGACTTGCTGACGCAGGAGGAGGGTCGGGTACTACACTCAAACCTACCCTCCCTATCCCTCATGGCCTGGTGGCTGAACGGGTCTCCTAGCCTCTCTGGCCCTTCCGGAAGAGGTCGAGGAAATCCTCCTTGCCTCAAGGAAGGACTCCACTAGGCGGGCTTTCACGTTTATCGGCTAATCATCTCCCTATCGAGGGAAAGCCTCTCTTGGGGCAGCCACTGGTCTCCTGCTTCATGCCGGGCCTTCTGTTATCCAAGCCGCCCATCCGTCCCCTTCCGGCGAAATGGGACTTGAACGTGGTGCTCACGCAGCTCACTCGTCCAACCTTTGAGCCGATGGCGACGTGTTTGCTCCAGCATTTGTCCTGGAAGGTGGTCTTCCTGGTAGCGCTGACCTCTGCTCACCAAGTCAATGAGCTTCAGGTGCTCATGGCTGGCGCCCCTTACACCAGGTTTTATCGGAACAGGGTGGTCCTCTGGACACATCCTAAGTTACCCAGGGTCATGTCAGCTTTTCATCTCAACCAAGAGATAGTGCTCCCAACCTTCTTCCTGAGGCCCCACGCCGATCAGGCGAGATTGCAAGCGGGCCCTCGCCTTCTACTTGCAGCGTACCCAGACTCATCACAAGTCTGAACAGCTTTTCGTGACCTATGATCCCAATAGGCAGGGGAAAGCAGTCACCGAGCACACCCTCTCTTTTGGGTGGCAGACTGCATCACGTTCGCCCATGCGAAGGCGGGCGTTGCCCTGGATCATCGAGTCACTGCACATGGGGTTTGAGCCAAAGTGGCCTTGGTGGTCTCGCTGCGCTCCGTGCCCATAATGGACATCGGCCGGGCGGCAATCTTGTCTTCTACGAATACCTTTGCCGTCCACTACTGCCTGGAAATGGCCAGGCTGTACACTGTAATCTGTTCGGGGAATAAGCAATTCCTGCCCTTCGGCCCTCCTTCATGGCTACTGAGAGTTTTGCCTTGAGGACCTGAGGACTCGGGTTCCTTTGAGCTTCGGCTTCTGCTTATAGCCTCGCAAGGCATTTTTTGGTTACAGGTTCGGTAGCCTGTAGCTAGGGAGTTCCATAATTGAGGACTGACTTCCTGCTTGTTCCTGGAGAAAGCGTAGTTACTCACCTGTAACGGGTGTTCTCCGGGGACAGCAGGAATCAGTTCTCACTACCCTCCTGCCTCCCCTGATGAGTTGCTGAATTTTTGTCCTTCCCTTGCCACCTGCTTGGTAGAGCTCGAGCTAAGGGACCTGACTGAGCAAGATGGCACCCTTGTGTGGGACGAGGACCACGCATGTATGGTAGCAATCCCAAAGGCTTTCTTTGAAAGCTGGGGAATTGCTCCACGTGGGCTCCATCGGTGCCGACGTCACCCATAAGTGAGGACCCATAAATACTGTCCCTGAAGAACACCTGTTACAGGTGAGTAACTATGCTTTTCTGTACCGAATCTATGCTTCTGTACTTGTTTAAAGTTGTCTGTAGGGAGGCCCCTGACTTCGGCCGCTTATTGGGGTGATTGTCAGGAATGGGAGCAGAACTTTTGGTAATCATGGTTTTATTCCCACCGGTTCCTGCCTCGTGCTTGTGCTGCGTGCTTGCACTATTGGTGTTTGCATTTTATTTTATTTATTTATTTATTTACATTCTCTTTTATACCGCGCTATTCTGCATCAGTGCGGTTTACATTGAACAAACTGAAATTACATTGAACAGGGCATTATAACTTGGAGATAACTATTTTACAGGGAACATGGGCTATGGAGGGTTAAGTGGCTTGCCCAAGACCACAAGGAGCACCTGTGGGACTAGAAACCCCAGTCCTTCCGGCCCAAAGTTGCTGTCCTCTAGTGGGATTTGAACCCCCGACCTTCCGGCCTGAAGTACATTGCCCCAACCACTAGGCCACTCCTCCACTCCATGCTACACACATTGTTATGCATGGTATCTGTGTGCGCTGGCATGCATGGTATCTTCACGCCTTCATAGTATGCGGTGGCTCTGCATTTCTGGTGCTTGCACTTTGTGTGGCTTACCCCTGTGCATCTTGGTTGAACAGAAGGACTTGCTTCAGGAAGTTGCTCTGCTTGAAGTAGGCACTTGTCTTCTGAGAGGAGGCACTGCCTTACTGCCCTCCCTCTGCTTTCGTGACATGGAGGCTTCTGCTTACCCCTTGTGGTGTCATGCTTGCAGTTGGTGAACATGGACTTCTACCTTTTCACTGAAAGTAGAAGCCCTGTTCGATTACCTTTGGCTAAGTGTCCCCGGCATGCAGCGCTCCCTGGAGATTGGGGATAGTTGGGAGCTATCTGTGATGTTGACTATACTGTACTTCAGATTCAGATGAATTGGTACTGGGCTCTGGGGGATGAGGAAGTGCTCTCACCTTCAGAAGATTATGCAGAAGCCGGCATGATCTGCCTATTCTGGAAGGAGGAATTGGCGTTGTTGATTACCAGGGTTTCATCTGCCTTGAACTTGATGGATGCTTCTGGCACAAAACAGGAGCCGAAGGTACACCCGCTCCTTCAAGGGGTGCGGAAATGCACTGCTTTTTTCCCATTCCTGGAGTGATCAAAGATATAATCTGGTCGGATTGGGACTTCCCCCAACTCCCTACCTAAAGTGTTAAGGGTGTATAAGGATATCTCTGCTGTCCGAGAAGAGGAACGCGGCGAGTGGTTTGACATTCCAAGGTGGATGCAGAAGTCATGGCAGTTACCAGACTGACCATCATATCTGTAGAAGGTGGATCGACCCTAAAGGATGTTCTGGACCAAAAGGTAGATTCCTTGCTGAAGAGCCAGTTTGCCGTGGTGGCAGCTATCCCTACAGCTGGCAGTATGTACTTGCCTGATGTCTCAGGCCCTGCTCCAGTGGATTCAGTCTCTTCTGCCTGATGATACTACCTCTCTTTTGGAGTCTGTTGCAGTCTTCCTGTCTGATTCTATGTATTACCTGGAACGTTTCACAGCCACGGATGGTGCCCTGATGATTGTGTCACAGTGTTGGATTTGGCTCTGGCTCTGGGCAGCAAACACATCCTCCAAAGTCCAGTTGACTCAACTGGCTTTTAAAGGGAAGCTTCTGTTTGGAACTGATTTGGAGAAGCTGGTGAAGGACCTTGATGAGACCAAATCTTACTGCCTCCCAGAAGACAGGTCCAAGGGGTTTGTGAAGTGGGTTAGTGCCACTATCTCATCAGCCTCAGTTTGACCGCTAAGGGAGCACTGGCTGAATTCCTGGTGGTCTCAAGATTATCATCATTACCAAGCTGGTAAACCTTTCTTTCCCCTCTGCTTCAGGGCTTTGGGCTCATTCTCCGTGGAGCATGTGGGCCCTGGGACTCTGTCCCCTTCAGTGGAGGACACTCCCAGGCTACGTAGTGAAGGTTTGGGGGCCCATCCCCTGGTGTTTCTGGTGGACAGCAGGCTTTGCCTCCTCTTTCAGGAATAGGCCCGGGTTACCTCAAGATCGCTGGATGTTAGACACCATTCAGTTCGGCTGTGTCCTGGAATGCAGAGAGCTGACTCCCGATGCCTTTATCTCCCCTTGTGTATCTGCGATCAAAGGTGCTGCTGTGCAAACCACCTTGAATAAGCTGCTACGCCTAAAGGCAGTGGTGCCTGTCTTCCTCCCCCCCAGACGAGCGGGTTAAGAGCAAATACTCCATCTGTTTTGTGGTGCCAAGGAAGGACAGTTCCTTCTGGCCCATTCTGGACCTCGTGGGGATCAACGAGCACTTGCTTGACTTGCAGTCTTGGATGAAAACCTTGTGCTCCTTGATTCAAGCAGTTCGCCAAGGGGAATTCTTGGCTTTTCCGGGAACAAGCAGGAAGTCAGCCCTCACATATGGGTGACATCGGCACCTCCGGATGTCTGACCAGTTCACCCCCACCCCCCCCCCCCCCCCGGAAAAAGTGGTGGTGTGTTTTTTTTTTAAAATTCTGTTTTTATCTGGTACGCATACTGGTTCCTTTCCCGCCCCCCAAGACAGCTCGCCTCTGCATCGCTCCTTAGGCTCATTCCTTTGTTTTATGTTTTTCTCAAGGTATCCCTTGACCAGCGCTTCATGCCCTTTTTTGCTTCAGGTCTTGGACCCTTGCTGGGTGGCAGGGCCCCCTTTTTCCCGATTGCCTCCAGTGTTTTCAAGAAATGTGATCGGTGTGGTAAGATGTCCCACACAGACCCACATGACTGCTGCCTCTACTTCCTTGGACTGGAGCACCACACCTCTGACTGTGAACTCTGCAGGATCATGACCACAAAGGCCATCAAGAGCCGTTGGCTGCAGCAGGAACAGTTCTTTCACAAGTCTGACACTGTACTGGAGTCTCTGGCGACATTGCACTCGGGGCCTCCTCTGGTACCTTGGTGCCCCGCGAGGCCCAGGCTGCCTCGGTGCCCCGCGGCCTCAGGTCCTCTGAGAGGAAATACCTGGAAGTAGAATGCAAGAAGTCGAAACCTTCGAAGACCGCCTCTGAGAATGGATCCGGGAAGATGGGAAAATACCATTCGAGGCCCCGCAGTCCCCGGCATGAATCCGAAGAGTTGGAGCCCACAAGCTACCTCGGAAGGAGTAGTCTGTATCTGGCGACTGGCTTCAGACACCAGAAGCCATCCTCATTGAGGACTCCCCTTCAACAGATCCGATACCAGGCCCGAAGCCCTCGGTACCCATGTCGAGGGCTGCGGAGACAACTGGCATGGAGACCAAGATGGCGACCTTAGAGAGTTGTATATCTGCCCTTGTGGCCATACAGCAGATGTTTGTCCGGTTTCTCCATTTCATCCGCCCCATGATGGGACCCTCGACATCAAGGGCTTCCCCGGACGTCGAGCCGATTGTTGAGCGCCACCAGCCTCGGGAGACCCATCGGCATCGAACGAGGTCCTGGTCCTCTCTGGCGAGCGCACGTGGTTCAGATTGCAGGTCCCCTAGAGGTCACAGGTTCTTTGGACTCGGGTCTCAACTGTGGTGACCACAGGGCCTCGGACTCGTCCTCTGACTTCGAGTTGGACTGGGAGACCGAGGAGGAGTCGTCCCCGGACACTTGGCTACACCAAGACATGCCCTCAGATCCATGTCCCTTGGTTTCCCAGTGCCGTTCCCTGCCTGAGGACGTTGCGTTCCTTGACTTTGTGCGGAACATAGCTAAGGTGCTCGCCATAGAGACCGAGGCTGAGGAGGATCTCTGCATGGAGGAACTGGAGATTCTCCAATACAAGACCCCCCTGAGGGAAGTCCTTATGGTGCCTGTTCCTCCAATCCTTGAGTGCTTTCTTCTCTATGTGGGAGACACCGGCGTCGGTGTCCATTGTCAGCAGGCAACTTGACTCAATGTGCCGAGTCCGCCGAAGCCCTGGCTTCTAGAAAACTCAACTTCCCCACAACTCAATGGTTGTTGAGTCTGCCATGCACAGACTCAAGAGTCAAAAGACCAATTCCTCGGTGCCTCCCCCGGCAGAGAGGCCTGTACTCTTGATGCCCTTGGCCGAAAGGCCTTCCAGGGCTTGATGCTTGTGTGCCAAGTCCAGTCCTACCAACTGTACATTGGCATGTATCTCAAAGAACTGTCGAGGGAGCTTGCTGGTTTCTCGGCAGGCCTCGATGGGGAACCGTTTCAGTGGTTCAAGTCTCTGGCCTCTGTGGTCAAGGAGTGCTTGAAGTTTTTATCCTGAGCAGCTTATGATGGCTTTGAGCCCTCAGCCAGTGTAGCTGCTGCGGGCATCAGGGCCCAACACCAGGCATGGCTGCAGTCGTCTGACCTTGAACAATGCGTTCAGGACAAACTTATCAATGCCCCCTGTATCTGAGAGAATTTCTTTGGGAAACCCATGGAAGACAAGGCGGCTGAAATAGAGACTGAGTTCCTGACAAGGACCAGACTCTCTAAAAAGACCTTGGTGCAGCCCCATAAGAAGACCCCGGGAAAGAAGCTGTACTTCCCGAGGAAAAAGGGAGGGTTTGACAATGCCTCACAGTTCCAAACCACCTCTGCTCCGCAGCAAGGCCAATGCCACAAGGGGCAAGGGCATGGCCCCCGCAAACAAAAGATCCCCAAGTTCCAGGTGCCGGCTCCAGCTTAATCTGGAGGGAGCTTTTGACTTTTTGGGCATGACTTCCTCTCCCCTAGGAGGTCTCCAACAGCCCACAGGAGGGTGTCTGGCCCTGTTTGCCCACAGGTGGTCCACCATTACCACCGATTCCTGGGTAGTACAAGTGGTCAAGGAGGACTACCTTCTCCACCTGCGCAGGTGCCCTCATACTTTCCAGGAGAATCCATAAGACCTCTCCTCCACAAGACTCTGCTCTTCACCAAGCTCGCAGGTCTCCTCGAGGACAAGGCGGTGGAACCAGTGCCCAAGCATCTCTGTGACATCGGCTTCTACTCCAGGTATTTCCTCATTCCCAAGCGAACAAGGGGCCTCAGACCCATCTTGGACCTACAGGACTTGAACAGATTTCTGGTAAGGGAGAAGTTCAAGATGGGCTCTCTTGGAACACTGTTGCCATACTTCCAGCAAGGAGACCGGCTATGTTCGTTAGACCTGAGGAATGTCTGTACGCACATCCTGATCCATCCTAACCACTGAAAATACCCACGCTTCATAGAAACATAGAAACATGATGACAGAAAAAGACCACATGGCCTATCTAGTCTGTCCTTCCATAACAACAACTACAACAGTCCACTTTTTACCTTTAGAGATCCTCTGTGTTGGTCCCATGCTTTTTTAAATTCAGTTACTGTACTCATCTCTACCACCTCCACTGGGAGACTATTCCATGGATCCACTACTCTTTCTGTAAAGAAATATTTCCGCATATCACTCCTGAATCTATCTCCTTTCACCCTCATCCCATGTCCCCTCGTCGCAGAACTTGCTTTCAATTGAAAGAGGCTCTCTCCCTGAACATTTATGCCACGGAGGTATTTAAACATCTCAATCATATCACCTCTATCCCGCCTTTCCTCTAAGGTGTATATATTAAGATCCTTAAGTCTGTACTCATATGCTTTATAATGAAGCCCACTAATCATTTTAGTAGCCACCCTCTGCACCAACTCCATTCTGTTCACATCCTTTTGAAGGTGTGGTCTCCAGAATTGCACACCATACTCCAAATGAGGTCGCACCAAAGACTTATACAGAGGCATTATCACCTCCTTTTTTCTGCTAGCCATTCCTCTCTGTATGCACCCAAGCATCCTTCTAGCTTTTGCCGTCGCCTTTTCTACCTGTTTAGCTACTTTAAGATCATCAGACACAACCACGCCTAGGTCCCGCTCTTCTTTAGTGGACAAAAGTACTTCACCTCCTATACTGTATTGCTCCCTTGGATTGCTGCAGCCCAAATGCATGACCTTACATTTTTTAACATTAAATCCCAGCTGCCAAATTCTAGACCATTCTTCAAGCTTAGCTAGATCCCTCCTCATGTTATCTAAACCTTCCTGGGTGTCTACTCTATTGCAGATTTTGGTATCATCTGCAAAGAGGCAAACCTTACCTGACAGCCCTTCCGCTATATCACTAACAAAGATGTTAAAAAGAATCGGACCAAGGACAGATCCCTGGGGCACACCACTAGTAACATCCTTCTCCTCAGAGTGAGCTCCATTTACTTGTACTCTTTGTCGCCTCCCACCCAACCAATTTCTAACCCAAGCAGTAACTTTAGGGTCCATCCTTAGGGTGCTCAGTTTGTTTATAAGTCGCCTGTGAGGAACAGTGTCAAAGGCTTTACTGAAATCTAAATACACCACATCTAGAGCTCTCCCTCGGTCCAACTCCCTGGTCACCCAGTCAAAGAAATCAATCAGATTTGTCTGACAAGACCTGCCTCTGGTGAATCCATGCTGCCTCGGATCCTGTAATCCGCTGGACTCCAGAAACCTCACTATTTTCTCTTTCAGCAGCGTTTCCAATAATTTACTCACCACCGAAGTTAAACTAACCGGCCTGTAGTTTTCAACCACATCCTTACTTCCGCTTTTGTGTAAAGGCACCACATGAGCCTCTTTCCAGTCCTTTGGCACCACTCCCCATTCCAACAAGGCATTGAAAAGGTCAGTCAGTGGAGTTGCTAGAACGTTCCCAAGTTCCCTCAGTATTCTAGAGTGTATCCCATCCGGTCCCATCGCTTTGTCTACTTTAAGTTGAGCTAGTTTCTCACGAACACAGTCTTCTGAAAATTGTTCAAGATGTCCGTCGCTTCTGTTCTTATTTGTGGGTGTTTTCTGAGGTCCTGCTCCTGGTTCTTCATCTGTGAACACAGAACAAAAATATTTGTTAAGCAATTCCGCTTTATCCTTATCAGCTTCTACATATTAACCCCCCGCACCCTTGAGTCTGACAATACCACTTTTGCCCTTCCTCTTCTCACTAATATATCTGAAAAATGTCTTATCCCCCCCATTTTATTGTATTGGCTATTTCCTCCTCCTTTTGAATCTTTGCCTTTTTGACTACTTTGCTAGCTTGTCTAAGTTTTTCCAAATACAGATGCCTGTCTTCCTCTCTCTGTGATCTCTTGTATTTCATGAAGGCCTCCCTCATTTTCTTCATATTTTCAGCTACTACCTACGAAAACCATCGCGGTCTCCTGTACCTTTTGCCTTTCTTTACCTTTATAACAAAAAGGTTGGTTGCCTTTTAAATACCCACTCTCAGTTGTGCCCACTGTTTTTTCTACATCCCCCAGCTGTTCCCATCCCACTAACGACTCCCTGAGGTATTGGCCCATCTTCGCAAAGTTAGTCTTCCTAAAGTCTAAGATCCTCACCTTGGAATGGATTCTAACAGCCCTAGTCCTAATACTGAACCACACCATCTGGTGATCACTGGATGCAAAATGATCTCCCTCTACAACATCAGAAACACTTTCACCATTGGTAAGCACCAAGTCCAGTATGGTCCCTTCACGTGTGGGGTCTGTTACCAATTGCCTGAATAGTTCTCTCTGTAGAGAATCCAAGATCTCCTTACTTCTAGATGATACTGCAGCAGGAATGTGCCAATCAACATCTGGCATATTGAAATCTCCTATCAGTAGCACTTCCCCTTTCCTAGCAATGCTGCGTATGTCTTCAATTAACTCTGTCCACCTCTTCCTCTTGTGAGGGAGGTCTGTATATCACACCAATGCAAATAGATTTCTCTTTCCCTCTTTCTAGTTTAACCCACAATGCCTCCTCTCTCCCTTTTAAGCTCTGTAATTCCAGAGCTTTAATAGTAGTTTTTACATATAGTGCCACTCCTCCTCCCCTTCTTCCTACCCTGTCCTTTCTGAATAAAGTATAGCCAGGTATAGTTACATCCCAGTCATGGTTTTCTGTGAACCATGTTTCTGTAACTGCCACTAAATCCAAGTCAGCCACTCCCACCAAAGCTTCAACTTCAGGGATCTTATTTCCCATGCTACGGGCATCATGGTGGAAGGTGGTCACTACCAATGCAAGGTGTTGCCCTTCGGACTAGGCTCATCACCAAGGGTCTTCACCAAGTGCCTGGCAGTGGTCGCAGCCCACCTTCTTCTTCATCTTTCACTACCTTGACGACAGGCTCATAAAGGGATGCACAGCTGCAGAGATGCACCACACCACTGAGCGCACCATTCAAGCCCTGCAGCACTGGGGTTCATCATCAACTTCCCCAAGTCCCACCTCCCCCTGGCTCAGTGCTTGGAGTTCATAGTGGCTCAGCTAGACACTCTCCAGGCCAAGGCCTTCCTCCCTCAGGAGAGGTTAGAATGCCTCAAGGGGCTAGCCGCAGAGGTACAGCACCATCGGTTGCTACCCACATGGCTTTTCCTCCGCTTGCTGGACCACATGTCCTCTACGGTACATGTGACCCCCCATACACCTGCCTACATATGAGAACTGCCCAGTGGTGCCTTCATTCTCAGTGGATGCAAGCCACAGGCAGGCTCCGGAATAGGGTGAGAGTGACCCGCCAGCTGGCAGACTCTCTCTATTGGTGGCAGATCCCCCGCCACCTGCAGGTCAGGATGCCCTTCCAGGCACCTACCTCCCAGAGGGTCCTCACCACAGATGTCTCCCTGTTGGGCTGGGGAGCTCAGTTTGAGGAACTCAACACACAAAGTAGCTGGTCCCAGACTGCCAGCTGCAGATCAACCTCCTGAAGCTCCAAGCGATGTTCCTGGCTCTCCGAGCCTTTTGCCACTGACTGCACCACCAGCCGGTGCTAATCCAGACCGAGAACCAGGTTGCAATGGTTCTACGTGAACAAACAAGGGGGTATGGAGTCATACTCCCTCTGTCAGGAGGCGGTAGTCCTCCATTCATAAACGATATGCAACGGGATGCTCCTAAGGGCGGTCTACCTCCTGGGCCAGGGCAATGCCCTGGCAGATAAGCTGAGCAGAGTCCTCCAGCCGCACAAGTGGCACCTGGATGCCAGGGTGGCCTCCTGGCTGTTTTGGCTCTGGGGCATCCCTCTAGTGGACCTGTTTGCCAGCCTGGAAAACATGCAGTTCTGCTCCTGCCCAGCCACCCCTGTCCTGGGTGGCAGTGGATGCGTTCCTCATTCCATGGACAGAAGGCCTCCTTTACGCCTTCCCACAGACTCCACTGGTTGCCAAGACCCTCTTCAAGATCCAGCATGACAGGGCATCACTGATACTGATAGCCCCTCGGTGGCCCAGGCAACCATGGTTCCCGCTGATTCTCCACCTTTTGGGAGCATCGCTGATTTCCCTAGGCCATGCCCCGGGACTGCTATCACAGCAGAAGGGGTCTCTCCTGTACTCCAACTTCAGGTCCCTGTCACTTACGGCTTTGCTGCTGAAAAGATTAGTCCTGGCTTCCTTCAGCCTCCCACCGGATTTGGAAGAGGTCCTTCTAGCTTCCCGCAAGGCCTCCATGAGGAGGGCTTACGCCTTCAAGTGGCGTTGCTTCTAGGTCTGGTGCGCCAAGAAGCAGGCAAATTGGTTCTCCTGCTCGGTTTAGATGGTACTCCAGTACCTACTCCATTTGTCGCAGATGGGACTTAAAGTCCAACTTAGAGTGAACATTTGTGCTATCGCAGCGCATCACAATGCCATTCAGGGAAAACTCCTTTCAGCTCAGCCCCTTGTATCATGGTTCCTGCAGGGCCTCATGCTTTCCAAACCTCCCATCCGCCCACCAGTGGCGGAGTGGGATCTCAATGTGGTATTCTTGCAGCTTACTAAGCTGCCGTTTGAGCCTCAGGTTACCTGACACTTCTGGTACCTCTCCTGGAAGGTTGTCTTTCTTGTGGCACTCACATCAGCTCGCAGGTCATAGAGCTGCAGGCTCTGATGGCAGAGCCTCCCTACACGAAGTTCTACAAGAATAGGGTGGTGCTCCGCACACACCCCAAGTTTCTATTGAAGGTGGTGTCCCCATTCCACCTCAATCAAGAAGTCGTGCTCCTCACCTTCTTCCTGAGGCCTCATGCCGGCAAGTCGGAGACCATCCTTCCTTCATATTTTGGATTGTAAAAGGGCCTTGTCCTTCTATCTGCAGTGGACTCGGGGCCACCACAGAGTGCCTCAGCTCTTTGTCTCCTATGACCTCAGTCATCTGGGGCTTCCAGTGACTAACAAACTCTGTCCACTTGGGTGGCAGACTACATTGCCTTCACCTATGAGAAGGCTGGGATCTCACTAGACCAGCAGGTCACAGCACACCATGCTGTGGTAAATTTGCATTCTATACCGGTGACTGAAATCTACCAGACCGTCACCCGATCTTCGGTCCATACCTTCGCAGTTCACTACTACCTGGAGATGAATTCCCGATGGGACCAGCGCCTTCGGCCAAGCAGGACTCCGTAATCTATTCTGGATATGGGCAACTCCCTGCCCTCCGACCCTTCTGTGTTCAGGCTACTGCAGTGCTGGTTCTTTGCCAGACACCTTGGTCTTGTGAGAGTCTCTCCGTTGGGACTAAACTACTGCAGCTCCGAGCTCACTTCTCTGGCTGCCGTAGCCTGTAGCTGGGGAGTCCCATATGTGAGGACTGACTTCCTGTTTGTTCCCGGAGAAAGCGTAGTTACTTACCTGTAATAGGTGTTCTCCGGGGACGGCAGGATTCAGTCCTTGCATCCCTCCCTCCTCCCCTTGGAATTGCTTCTTTACTGTATTTTAATTTTTGCCATCTTAGTTATGTCATTAGACTGAGGCAAAATGGCACCCTTTGGTGGGAAGGGGACCAGGCATACGTGGAAAGATGCTTCCACTCGGGCTCAGTTGACCCATATGTGAGGACTGATTACTGCTATCCCCAGAGAACACCTGTTACAGGTGAATATCTAAAAAGAACACAAAAGGCGAGCAGAATTGAAGGTCACATGCGCTTTATTAAAATTGAGAACCCCAACACATTTCGGCGGATGCCTTCATCAGGGGGCTGGAGGACTACAAACAAATAATATAATTAAATTAAATTACAACAGACTATATAAAAAAACATAATGAAATACAAAATATTAAAAACAAAAATGATCATAGGAACATGAATACATATAAATAACCAAGCATAATATGAAAAAGGACAGACACAAACAGATATTCTGTAAAGAAAAGTCATGGTGTACTTACAACTTGTATATGTCAATACACTAGATCAGGGGTCTCAAACACGCGGCCCGCGAGAACATTTTGTGCGGCCTGCAACGCCACAACTTTTTTCGTTGGTTTTACTTTTCTCACCTGATGATTGCCGGCGCGGCCGCGTGGGGTTAAAAAATACTATCTCTAAAGTCGTCTTCTCTCTCCATATGACCCGAGTCATGAGCCTGCCCTCAACCAATTAGAGACAGGAAGGAGGGGGGGGGGGCCCAGAAGCAGTCTGAGCAGCCAGCTGAACGCCACGAGGCACCACGCGCCCTCGAGGATCCATTTTGCAGTGTGCACAGCTCTCCGCGGGCAGGTAAGGAGGCAGTCTGCCCTGCCCCCGGAATTCCCCGATGTTAGCCAGCCCTGCCTCCCTCAGTCCCTCTCCTCTTTGGCTTTCAGAGCCGCGAAGGGAGAGCTTCTCCCTCGCGACTCTGTTAAGCTCGCCGGGGCAGATGGGAAATTTCCCATAAGCCTCAGCGGGCTTAGCAGAGTCGCGAGGGAGGAACTCTCCCTTCACAGTTCTAAGCCGAAGCGGAGAAGGACTGAGGGAGGGATGGAAGCAAGCAAGCAGGCAGGCAGGCAGGGAGGGAGGGCAGCAAGCAGGCAGGGAGGGAGGGCTGGCTCTGCCGGGCAGGGGGGGGGCCCCCGCGGGGCATTCGATTTTGCCGCGGCTGATGGGGGGGGTTAGGACTGGTAATGTGCTGTGGGCTGGGGGGGGGTTAGGACTGGTAAGGTGCTGTGGGTTGATGGGGGGGGGGGGGTTATGACTGGTAATGCCACTGGGGGGGTTTAGGACTGGTAATGTGCTGTGGGTTGATGGGGGGGGGGGTTTAGGAGTGTTAATGCCCCAGGGGGGGGGTTAGTACAGGTAATTTGCTGTGGGTTGATGGGGGGGTAGGACTGGTAATACCACTGGGGGGGTTTAGGACTGGTAATGTGCTGTGGGTTGATGGGGGGGGGGGTTAGGACTGGTAATGTGCTGTGGGTTGATGTGGGGGGGTTTAGGACTAGTAATGCCACTGGGGGGGGTTTAGGACTGGTAATGTGCTGTGGGCTGATGGGGGGGGGTTAGGACTGGTAATGTGCTGTGGGCTGATGGGGGGGGGTTTAGGACTGGTAATGCCACTGGGGGGGTTTAGGACTGGTAATGTGCTGTGGGCTGATGGGGGGGGGTTTAGGACTGGTAATGCCACTGGGGGGGTTAGGACTGGTAATGGGCTGGGGGGGTTGCTAAGATTGGAAATGGGCTGAGTGGAAGGGGGGCTTGAACTGCAAATGGCTGATGGGGAAGGGGGGCTTGGAATGGAAATGGGCTGTGATGGGAGGGAGCTAGCACTGGAAATGGGCTGAGTGGGGGGGGGAGCTAGGGTTGGAAATGGGCTGATGCAGGGACTAGAAAGGAGCGGATGCTGGGTGGGGCTGGAACTAGAAGGGAGCTGATGTTGGGGGAGGATTAGAATGGGATGGAGCTGGGAAAGTGAAATGGAGAGGGAAAAAATATTTTGTGCGGGAGGGAAGGCAAATCTACAATTGGCCAGGTTTTGGGAGAGTAAGTGGAGATTGAGGATGGAGGGGTAATATTTGAGTGGATAAAATAGGAATGAGGAAAGAGCAAAAGGAGAAAGATTAGTATGTTAAAGCAGATGTAGAGAGAGAATGAAAAAAAAACTAGAAGAGAGAAGAAAGGACAAATGGACAGCAGACGATGGAGAGTTAGCAGAAGACACGAAGAAACCATAAGAAAGTGGCTGGAACAATTGCAACTGAAAAAAAATGCACAAAAGGTAGGAAAATATCTCTTTATTTTGAATTTATTAACTGGAATATGTCAGCTCTGGGAAATGTGCATCATTAAAGTCTGTGCTTTGTTTAGTACAAGAAATTAATTTATAGTTTTATTTCTACAGTGGTGTTGTACATTCCAAGTTTGGCTTTTGGGGTTCCCAATTTAATTATTGTCTTCCTGTTTCTAAATTGTGATTCCTTGTTTGGTGATGGTGTATGTTCTGCATGTGTAACTGAGCTGAGGTATTCTGTTTATGTAATTCCTATTTGACATTGCTACTTTGTTCTCTTTTCCCAGTAGGTCACGTATTGTTCTCTGAAATGTATTGATTTAATATTTGCAGTGTTGCCTTTTGATAGGTAGGGTCTGGTGCTTTGTGAGTCCCGGTAGTGCTTTTATGATACGGGGGGTTTGCTATGGGTTCTAAATGGGCAGTGTTTGTAGTAGTTCCTAATGTGCCTGGCGGTTGGCACTGGATTATAGTAATATAGAAATTGTTTAGTCTTTCTTTATCCATACACTCATTATGCAACATTATGCAAATATTTATGCAAATGAGGCCCCTTATGCAAATGAGGCCCCATGTCTTATGCGGCCCCCGGGTTACTTTACAAGTCCTCATTTGGCCCTCAAAGCAATTTGAGTTTGAGACCCCTGCACTAGATGAAGCGCATAAATTTATGGCACAGAACCAATCGTTGATAATGCTAAAAGATGAGTGATAACATTAATAACTTGGAAAATGAAATTAAAAGCATTAATCCTTAAACATAAATATAAAAAAATTTTTTCATAAAAAATGGGAAACCCAGACCCAAAAACGAAACCAGTCATATTAAACATGAATGTCATAAACTATGCCTAACAATGTGCAGCATTGGATGATATGAAAGGACAGAAATACTGTAAGGAATGGGGGGGGGGGTGTTGGAAAACCTTTTAAGAATGCCCCTTTAAAATTTTTGCAAAACAAAAACAAATTGAACATTATTAAGAATGTGCATACACAGTGCATGCAAAAAAAAAACCTGCACTGCGCGGCTTAAACGCCGCTACTAAAAGAAGCACAACAATTATTAAAAGTTGTATGTAAAATACCACTACATAAATGTAACATAAGAGCCCGCTTTATAATAAATGTATCAAAAGACCCTGGTGGAATTACCATATATGAGTACAAGAAATTCAAAATTGTGAATGCACAAGACTCAAAGTAAAATATTAAAGGCAACTAATGCCTATAGCATTACAGGACATATATTATCAAAATCTAAAAAAAGGAACCAATTACCTTAGCATAAGATTGGACACCAAATTTATCTAACGCACAAAATAATATATATAAAACGCTCAATTTTATCTAACGCTCAAATTAATCTATATAAAACGGGAGATCTAAATGTGAGCGATTACCTTCAGCACTGCCGTCCAAGTGTTGAACCAATTCTTGGAGGACGCTGAAATTGGCGCGCTTTTAAGGTCAAGGGGAACGTCCATGAATAAATACATATGTATGAAGACACAATTGGTAACAGTGTGAGGAATAACACTTCCTTCGATATTACAGGACAATATGCTGCACAGATGCTTAAAGAACGCTGAAAGCAGCCCCGAATTTATGCTATTATAAAACCTTAACGTTTTATGATTAAGTCAAGCCAAATGATTGAAATAAAAATCCAATTTCAGATTATAGAGAAGCAGTAACCATCAGGTATTACAGAGGTTTGGAAAACACTAAATGGCGCTTATTGTAAAAAGCATACCATAAAAAGTTACAAAAATTTAAATGCACAAAAAATTGCATTTGCTTATGCTAAACTTAAAAGGATTGTAGACAATAATAACCCTATTGTGATGTATTGTAATATAACACAACCCAGTATACAAATTTTTGATAGCAGACAGGCTAAAGGCACCAAATGATTAAATAAGGTAAAAAAGAATTATATATATGCACAACTGTAATCGGTCGATGGAAAAAGGCGGAACTGTAAACAATACTGTCTGTAACATGTTATAATATACGAAAAAATGGATGAGAACAGGCCTGAGAAACTACTTATAACCAACCTTTCCAAAACCAGAAGGATGCAATGAATCCTTCAGTGTTACAGAGCAATATGCTGCACAAATACTAAAAAATCGCTGACCGCAGCCCCAAATATTGTACTAATATAAAAAAAATTGTGCCGATATAAAAACTGATGTTAAAAATAACATTATACCAATAAAGTCGAGCCAAGTATACATAATTAAATTTTAAGATTCAAATTTAAATTATAGGAAGGCAGTGCCAGGTATTACAAAATTTTGGAAACCAGTGGGTGGCACTTTTCTAAGAAACAAATCATAAGGAATTGCATATGTGTAAAGGCACAAGAGATTGCATTTGCTTTATGCTATCCATAAAAGAAAACAGTTGTGATACAACACTTCCCAATGTAAAATGGTTAATAAAAAGGGAAAAATAACCGAATAAGTGAATAAAAAAAGTATATGTACATATATAACTATAATGTCCCACTATAAAAAGGCCTATAACATATTATAATTTAACGGTACTTTGAATTTTGAAAAAATGAGAAACACACCTAAAAAAGAACTGCACATAACCAACCTTTCCAAAAACAAAACAAATACAATAAATCCTATCATAGGAAGACTTCCAAATTTAGATCCTGATTGAGATCCTGGGGCTCAACAGATTGCAACTCATAAATAAACCGTTGTCCTAGTCTAAGCAAAATCAGATCTATACTACCTCCTCGCCAATGTGGATGTACAACTTTAAGAACAACAAATTTTAAATCAGAGACAAGATGGTCCTTTTCTATCCAATGAGCAACCATTGGTTTATCTGGAACTCGCCTTCCTAGACAGCTTTTATGTTCTATAATTCGTGTCTTAATAGGGCGAGTAGTCTTACCAACATATAATAACTTACAAGGACACATGATTACATATATAACATTACTAGTCATACAATTGGAATAATGATTGAGAAACTTTTTTTGAGTGAATGGATGTATAAAAACATCTTTCATTGAAATAGCATTCAAACACACCGAGCACCGTCCACATTGGAAATGACCTTTAACTTTTACAACCGGTATTGGTTTTGAAAGGGCTGATGGAACTAAAATGTTTTTTAAATTACAGTTTCTTTTATGTGCAATGATAAGAGATTTGTGTGCCATGGCAAGAAGAGATGAAACAAATCGCCACTCCCTTCTAAGAATGTTAAAGATATCTTTAGAAAGGGCTGAAAAGGTTAAGGCACAAACTACTTGGCTCTCTTTAGTTTGTGTTTTCTTTTTAAGGAGCGTATTCCTATCTAAAGCCTTGGCCTTATTGTATGCCTTTTGAATGACATGCGTAGGATAACCCCTTTCCTTAAATCTATTACTCATATTTACTGCATGTTTCTCAAAATCATTGTGCAACGTACATAGCCGCCTAACCCTTAAGAATTGAACATAGGGTAAATTTTCTTTCAGAGATTTGTTATGGAAACTATCATTCCGTAAAATTGTGTTACGATCAGTAGGCTTCCGATATAGGTCCGTAAGGAAATCATCAGTGCCCTTTTTGATGTTGATATCAAGATATGAAATCTGATTGACACTAAAAGACCCTTCGAATTGTAAATGTTCATCTCGAGAGTTGAGCCAAAGGAAAAAAGCCTGTAAGTTTTTTTCTGTCCCATCCCAAATCAAAAAAATGTTGTCTATATAACGTAACCACAATTTGATAAAATTCTTAAATGGATGATATTGAAGAAACTGATGCTCAAAATTATGTCATCTGAGGACAGGCATATAGTGCTGGATGATTTCTCCTGGATCTTGCTGACGACAGATGCCAGTCTCTGACTGGAGAGCCATTGCCAAGACCGTACGACCCTTGGCTGTTGGAACAGCAAGGAGGCAGTATGATGCATCAACTTCCTCAAGGTGAGGGCCGTCAAGTTGGCTATTCTGCATTTCCGGTCTCAGGCTGGGTGGTTTGTGTTTTCAGACAGTGCCATGGTGGTGGCTTATGTCAATAGTCAAGACAGCACAAGGAGCACCAGAGTGGCCCTGTAGATGGATCTCTGTTTGCCTGGGCGGAGAAGAACCTCCTAGCCTTGGTGGTCCAGTACATTGCTGGGGTGGACAGTGTTGAAGCAGACTTCCTCAGCCTGCCCTCTCTGAATCCTGGTGAATGGGAATTGAGTCAGAAGGCATTTCAGTTGATTCTGTGCTGCTGGGGTGACCCCAAAATGGATCTATTGGTGATCGCTCCAATGCCAAATTTTGCTGCTTCTCCAGTCACCACATGGAGATGGGGTCTGGTGTCAATGCCCTGACCTAGCTTTGGCGAAGTCAGCGATTGCTATTTGTGTTTCCTCCATGGCCCTTAGTGGGGCATGTGTTTCGTCGTATAGAGCGCCACACAGGCAGGATTGTTCTGGTAGCACCCGATTGGCCACGTAGAGCGTGGTTCAGAGACCTGATACTGCTTCTGTAGGTGCTCCTCTTTGGTTGCCTCCATCTCGAGGGCTTTTGCAGCAAGGACCGATCATCCCGGAGGATCCAGCTTCCTTCTCACTTATGGCATGGCTCTTGAAAGGAAACTGCTGGTGCATAAGGGCTGCTCTCGAGCAGTAATCTCTACTCTGGTTGGTACACAGAGGGGGTCTACCAAGCTAGCATACATACGAATATGGTGCCTCTTTGAGCGCTGGTATGACATGCAACACTTGGCACCTGAGTCTGCCAAGGTGTCCTCCCTATTGGCCTTTCTGCAGGATCGCCTAGAGAAGGGTCTCTCACTTAGCTCTCTGAAGATTCAGATGGCAGCTCTGGCCTGTTTCCTTGGTCCGGTGGCAGGCAAGTCTTTGGCCTTGCACCCGGTCATTTCACGTTTTTTTCCAGGGTGTTTGACATCTATGTTCTCCCCTTTGGTTTGTGATTCCTTCCTGGGATCTATGTCTGGTGCTCAGGGCCCTGATAGCGGCCCCCTTTGAGCCATTGAAGCACGCTACCTTGAAGGATTTGATGCTTAAAATTGCCACCTTTGTTGTGATTTGTTTTGCAAAGTGGATCTCCAAGCTGCAGGCTCGATCTTGCCAAAGTGCTGTCTCCCTTTCACGTGAACCAGGTGGTTTGCACGCCCTCCTCCTCTAAGGAGCAGTGTTGCGTAAGGATAAGGATCTTTGTTCTGTGGATGTCTGGAGGGCGCTTCTCCAGTACTTGGAGGTTACAAATTCCTTTCGTAAGTCAAACCATCTTTTTGAGCTGCTTGCTGGCCCATGCAAGAGTGAGGTGGCGTCCAAGTCAACTTTGGGGTGCTGGATTAAGGAGGCTATTACCTCGGCGTATCTGTTGCGGAACTGGCTGGTTCTGGAGGGTTTGCGTGCCCACTCTGCCCAAGCACAAGTGTCTTCATGGGTGGAGCAGATCTCGGTAGTCCCTGCAGACATTTGTTGGGCAATAATGTGGTCATCACTTTCCCCTTTTGTCGAGCATTACTGCTTGGATGTCCACATGTGGGCAGGCGGACATGGCCTTCGGCTCAAGTATTTTGCAAGCTGCTGTCTTCTTCTCACGGTGGTGTTGTAGCTTTGGGTATATCCCACTTGTCTGGACTGGTCTAGCAGGATGATATAGAAGGTGACATTTTACTTAACAGATAATGTCCTTTCCTTGAGTCTTGCTAGACCAGTCCAGGTCCAGCCCCTGACTCTGTTCTTCTGCTGCGGTACCCTTCTGGTCCGGCCATGATTTTTATACTTGGCTCTATAGCAGCGGTTCTCAACCTGTGGGTCACGGGGGTCGCCTCACCTCACTCCGCCGTTAAAGAAAAAAAAAAAAAAGCACCCAAGTTGCTGCCGCTGCCGTCCGCTTCTCAGCAGTGGCAAACTCACCGTCTCCCAGTCCCTTCTAATGCAGCCGCAGCTCCCTGCCTCTTAGGGAACTGCGGCTGTACCTGTAAAACCGTTACAGAGACTTCCTGTCTCTTGACAGGCTCCATGCAGCATTGTCCTGCCTCTAAAGGAAGTTGTTTACCACTTCCTTTGGAGGCGGGACAATGCTGCACAGAGCCCGTCGAGAGACGGGAAGGCTCCACAATGGTTTTACAGGTATAGCCGCGGTTCGCTAAGAGACAGGGAGCCGCGGCTGTAGAAGAACAGCAGGGCAGCAGCAGGCAGACAGGGATAGGGGAGGAGGGGGCAGGGAATCTGCAACAGGGCTGACATGGAGGGGAGGGAGGGAGGGAGGGAGAGAGGGGGGCTGACATGGAGAGAGGGAGGGAGGGGTGGCTGACATGGACAGAGGGGCTGACATGGATGGATGGAGGGAGGGAGGGGGCTGACATGGACAAAGGGAAGAAACAGGGGGACATACTGTACAGACGGGCAATAAATGCTGGACAGAGGGGAGAGACAGTGCAGGTTAGGATTATAATGGGCAGATGGGGGGCTAGGACTGGTAATGGGTTGATTAGGGAAGGCTAAGATTGGGAATGGACTGATCAAAGGGGGGTTGGGACTGGTAATGTGTGATGATAGGAGGGGTAGGACTGGTAATGAACTGATGGGGGGCTAGCACTGGAAATGAGCTGATCGGGGAGGTTAGGACTGGAAATGGGCTGATGGGGGGGTAGTACTGGTAATGGGCTGATTAGGGGAGCCTAGCACTGGTAATGGGGTTGAGTAGGGACTAGCACTGGAAATGAGCTGATTGGGGGGCTTCAACTGGGAATGGGCTTATTGTGGGGAGGGGAGAATAGAGCTGCTGGCCCTGGAAGAAAACTGGGGGCTAAGGCTACAAATGGGCTGATACGAGGGGATGGGAGAATGGAACTGGAAGAGAGTGGATCTGAGAGGGTCTGCCATGGTATTTGTACTAGAAGGGACTGCTCAGTGGGGAAGGAGGAGGACTGGAAGGGAATGGACACCAATGGCAGTCATGGGAATGCAAGTTGACATTGGAAGGTACTGAGAGTGAGGACTGGAAAGGGGTTGATACTGGGGATGGTTACTGGGACTGGAAATAGGCTGATGGAAAGAAGTGAAGAAAATGAAAGAAAAGATAAGAAATGGCAGATGGACCATAGACCACAGAAAGAGAGCTAAGAGAAGACAGGAAAGCAGAAGCCTCAGATTAGGACCAGCATGATCAGAGAATAAATTGGTCAGACAACAAAGGTAGAAAAAATAATTTTATTTCATATTAGTGATTTGACTACAAAATCATCATAATTTTGAAATCAAATATTGTTGTTTGTTGTGATTAATCTTGTGGCCTTGGGCAAGTTACTTAACCCTCCATTGCCCCGGAAGAAAGGCCTGGCAATCTACTGCCGGTGACACTGCCAAGAAAACCCAGGAGTTTCTGGGTCGCCAGGAGTCAGGACTGACTCGAAAGGCATACGTTGCATTATTGTGATTAATTGTGGTTTAAATAAGTAAATTTTATAAATAAAAACATATTGCAAAGGCCTATAATATATTAATAATTCAACAAATGATTACAGCGACAATGCGTTAACGGTAAAGGAAGAGAGACGCATTTGATTTTATCATTGGGGGTCACCACAAGTTGCCCAATGGTAAAAGGGGTCACGGTACAAAAAAGGTTGAGAACCACTGCTCTATAGGCTCATCTTCTAGTTCTACTTTCCTGTACATAGTTCTCTACTGTTGCTTACTCATTGTTGCCCACATTTGAGGCTGTGCGAAGCTTGCTCTGTATCTCCCATATGCTTTGGTATGAATACTGAAGGAACTGGTGGATGAGATAGAGGCATATGAGTGATGTCATTGGAATGTGCACTTTTTATTGGTTCTTTGTCTCCACCAGTCTTCTGGTAGGGGAACACAACCCACTTGTCTGGACTGACATAGCAGGACTCAAGGAAAGGACATTATCTGGTGAGTAAAATGTCAACTTTTTCTGTTCATAGGGTTTTTATGCCTCAGATTTTTCATCCCAATTGCCTGCCATCAGGGTTCTCTCTTCCCTTTTGCTTTTTCTCATTCAATTGTTAATTTTATTCTTGTAGTGGCACCTCGGCCCTCCTGGTGCCAGTGCTCTGGTGGGCTCTGTCCTCTTGAACCATTCAACTTTTCTGCGGCTATTTTTCCAGACATGTCCCTGAAACCCTACCAGGCTTGTTCCCTATAAGCCAATTGAGAAGCAATCCCTATAAGCCAATTGAGAAGTGATATATTCGTAAAATATTGGCGAGTGTCAAGTTTACATGCTTGTTTGTCCTCTGTTCTTGGGTGGTGTTTTTCAAAGAGGAAAAAATCTGGGAGAGGAGTTCACTAATTAATTATTCGGGCATTACTGATTTGAGCTCATCTGCAAGGATTATGGGCCACTTCCCATGTGATACCTACAACTGGTGCAGATTGACAGAATCTGGCCCCCATGGGTTCATCCTGATGGCAGAGTATATTACGCTAATCACTTTACTTCATGCAATACAGCGGTTGTGATCTACATGATGATTTGTCCTTGCCCCTTAATCTGATACGGCTTCATTGGTGGTTCATTGGAATGCACATCAGCATTTGCTTTCAGACCTTCATTGGTGTGTTCTGGAATATCTTCCATGTTCCTGGAGGGGCGGAGATTATCAGAGACAATTAGCTTATAGGGAACAAGCCTGGATATTTCGTTTAGACTTGGTAGAACCAGGCACTTTATTTAAAGTGCTGGAATGGTCCTCTCTAATCTGATTGGTACTTTTGACCATGTGATTACCTTTTGCATGGGTATTAGTAGGAGGGGTCTTTTGGAGGCCAGGTGGAGCATTCAGCCAGCTGGAGTTTGGCTCTCATCTTAGTGGATTTTTTGACCCCTGATGCAGATAAGTTAACTTTTGTAGTCTTATTGAAACACAATATTGTATCGGGCTGGGTTTATAACTTAGTTTTATATTAAATTGTTTTGTGCGTAAGTTCACTGTATGAAATAACTGGTGTGACCTATGATGAGCAATGAGCATACCAGTCTCAGCCCTTGAGGCTATAATACTGGAGGGTCAGTTTTCAGACTTCTATTTAGCGTGATACCCTGTTTGAGGTCCAGTATTTTATCCAGTATCTATTAGGGGTATATATAGCTTAGAAATCATTTTTGTAATTTCTTGAGTATACTGATTTCTTTTAGGCTTTTATATGGTAAATTTGGTCTAGGACCATATCTGTCACAAATAGCCATACATGGTGCCTACAGTGCCTGGGACCTGATCATCAGTCATCTTCTTGTAATTTGTGTTCACAGATGACAAAAAGAGGACTCAAGAGTCGTGAGAAGCAGCGCCAATCACTTTTTAGTGCTCAGAAGTCTGATCCATCAGCATCAATGGCATCAGTCTCTAGGGCTTCCAAGGGAGGAGTGGCCTAGTGGTTGGGGCAAAGTTACCTTGGGCTGGAAGGTCAGGGTTTGAATCCCGCTAGAGGACATCAACCTTGGGCTTGAAGGACTGGGGTTTCTAGTCCCACAGGTGGCCTTGGGCAAGCCACTTAACCCTCTGTTGCTTCAGGTACAAAAACATAGATTGTGAGCTCTTCGGGGATGCCAAGGAGCTCTGAAGCTCAATCTGAGCCAAGTACCTGTAGTACTCCAGAGCATCAGCAAAGATGAGGAAGGATTCAACCACTTCATCTTTGACATTGAGGAGTGACCATGCTGAACATTGGTGCATCGGCATGGGAGCCCATTGAGTCATGGTTTGAGAGCGATGAGTGTCTGCGTGAGCGCCCCTCGTAGGTACTCCAAAGGGAGGAGAACTTATCCTCCAGGATATCGGAGAGGCACCGACAGCCAAGACTCAACCACCGATATCCCTGTACACCTATTAGCTATATCTGTAGAAGGTGCTCAGGCCCTGCAGCCCATAATTGGCAGCCATGGAGAAGTGCCTTCTGCAAGCACTCAAATGCACTGCAGCACTGTTGGCGGCAAAGCATGCCAGGGTCTTGATGTTGACTGCGTCAACAGCCTCCATACGTACATCTGATCCTCGAGATGCATGCCCTACCTGCTGGAGAGGCATTGACAATGGGGCATCAAAGGACCCCCAACACTGGTGTCTGACCAACTGATAACCCTCTCTAGCATCTCGGGGTCCGGCGTGCCCTAGAGATCTAAAAGGGTATCGGTGTATCATTGCTTCCGTTCCCCTTGAAGCAGGAGAGAGATCCAGGCAGAGACTCAAAAGTACTTTGACTTCCTCTCCGAATCTGATTTAGAAGGCTGGGTCATCAATGTGGAATTGGAGGATTTGTCGGAGGGTAGGTCCTCTGAGCTCCTGTTGGACCCTTTTCAGTCTCATGAGCGGCGCCCCTCCTGAGGGCATGGCCTTTCAAGAGTTTGTGAGGGATATGGCCAAGGCCATTCCATCTTCTTTGGAGAATGAGGATGAGCCCAGGGTAGAATTGAAGATCCTACAGTACTCCTCAGCTCCTAAGGAAACAATGACATTGCCTGTGCACTGCATTCAGCAGAAAGTACAGATCAGAATGTGGGAGAATGCCCCTCCCCCCTCACTGTATGTCCAATTAGTAGAAGGCTTGACTCCATGTACAGAGTTCAGAAGCCTCCTGGATTCAAGAAGCCTCAACTTCTGTACCATTCCTTGGTGGTCAAATCCTCCCTAAAGAGAATCAAGAGTACCAAGACTCATTCCTTGGGGAGGGAGGCTCAAACATTGGACTCTTTAGGTAGAAGATGTTTCCAGAGTGCCATGTTTGTTGCCCACATATAGCCTCTTACCTGCCCTACATGAGCATGTTCTTGAACATCATGTGTGTATGACTTGGCTGACCTGGCCCAGTTCCTCCCTCCAGAGAAACTGGATCAGTATCGTTCCGTAATGACCCCCCAGCAAGGACTGCTTGAACTTCGTGGTCCAAGCGATCTATGGCATCTTCGAGTGCCCAGAGACTTGCTTGGCTCCAAGCGACAGACCTGGAACAGTCAGTGCAAATCAAGCTGGCAGACATCCCCGTGTTGAGGAGAGAATCTCTTTGATGAACAGACAGGAGAGAAGGCTAGCCATATCAAAAATCAGCATGTTACTCTGACCAGGCTTTCCAGGCACAAATCTGAGTATGCCTCCTATCATAGGAGGTACCAAGGTGGAAGCCAGAAAAAGGCCTACTAGCCTTGCAGGCATAGGTACTTTCCTAGGCCCCAAGCCTCCCAACCCAAGCAAACACCTTACCAGAAGCCTCAAAAGGCAACTGACTCCTCAACCAAATCCTGGGGGGGAGGGGGGTTGACTGGTTCCTGCAGAGCATAATCAGTCTTCCAGTGACCACCATAGAAAACCCTCCGTTCAGGGGAAGGCTCACTCTTTTTGCACAAAGATGGCCCTTTATAACCTCAGACTCATGGGTTCTACAAATCATTGAAGGTGGTTATCAACTACATTTATTGGAGCTGCCACCAAATTGTCCCCCCAAGGATGCAGCAACTCAACCCTCTGCTTTAGGATCTGCTTCAGAGAGAAATCATTGCCCTCTTGTCAGATCTCACAATCAAGCTCGTGCCACCAGAGTAAAAAGGTCAGAGGTTTTTATTCCAGGTACTTCCTGATACCCAAGAAAATGGGAGGATACCGTCCTATCCTAGGCCTAAAGGATCTGAACCTGTACTTGGTGTGAGAAGAGTTCAGAATGATCTGTCATGGCACCCTGCTTCCTTACTTCAAAGAGGAGATTGGCTGTGCTCCCTCGATCTCAAGGATGTCTACGCCTACATACAGATACATCCCGCTCACAGGAAGTATCTCAGATTCATCCTGGGAGGGGGGGGGGGGGGACGGACAACACTTCCCGTACAGAGTGTTTCCATTTGGCCTGGCCTCAGTACCTTGCATCTTCACAAAGTACCCTGTGGTAGTAGCTGTTTACCTGATGATGCTGGGAGTGTTTGTCTTCCCCGATCTGGATGATTGGCTGATCAAGAATGCAACTCCAGAAAGAGTCCAGGAATCAACATGATTGACCATTCAGTTGTTGAACCAACTGGGGTTTGTGATAAACTACTCAAAATCCCACCTTCAGCCCACCCAACATTTGGCATTCATTGGAGCCTTGATTAACATGACTCAGGTGAGAGCCTTCATATTGCATGACCAACTTCACAAATTGACAGCACTGATGCAGGAAACTCATGTGAGTCAGCAGGTAACAACTCACAAGATGTTGACTGTATTAGGCCACATGACCTCTAAAGTGCATGTCACACCCTTGGCACACCTCCAGATGAGGCAAGCTCAGTAGACTCTGAGGACTCGACCCAGGCCACTCATCAATTCAGGGATCGTCTGTATGTCACGGTCCTCCTTGTTCAGTCATTACAATGGAACAGTCTACCAAACGACAGTCGCATCCAACTGGGATAGGGATGGGTTGCACACCCAGGGCGATTGATCCATCCAAGAAAGTCTCCATCAGATCAATTTCTTGGAACTAAGAGCAGTGGCAAACACTTTAAGGGCTTTCTGAGATTGACTGGTGTCACAAGCACAACGCCAAAACCACTAGTCTCTAGTTGTTGAGGGCGTGGTGGTTGATGTATCCTTCCTCTATCAGCTATATTTATGCTTCAAGTAAAAAGGATTGTAGTTGAGACAAACCGAGGGTAAGGCTTATGACAGAAAATGTTTATTTTAAACACAAGAGAACAGATCAGGTTCAAGGTTCCATTAACAGGATAAATTATAGGCTTTTGCTTAAGGTTCAGCAAACTGGTGGCAAAAACAAACAGAACTCCACAATGGCTTTTCAAAGTCCTCTTAAATGTAGAAGCTTAGCCTTTTCACATATAAGTGTGCCACTTTCCTTATAGTCCTTTGTTAATCATAGCACAAAGAAAACAAGGTTAATTCTCCTATGGCAGTTTATCTTCACTCAGCCTCAATTCTCTGGGCTGCATTTCCAGGTGAATATGAAATGAGCATTCAAAACGTCCTCAAAACTCTTAGCAGGCTTTTCATACAAAACAGGAGCAACAGCCTCAATTCTCTGGGCTGCACTTCCAGGTGAATATGAAATAAGGATTCAAAATGTCCTCAAAACTCTTAGCAGGCTTTTCATATAAAACAGGAGCAAAGCACAAACTCTTAAAGCAGCCAATTAGCTTTCTTGCTGTTGCAGAGTTCTAGCACAGCTGATAATCAGACATGAAACACAGCTTCCTTTACAAGCTTATGTGGCAGTAAATTCCCTTTCCAAAACACACAGGAATTTACCTCTTTGCTGCTAATGCTTTACGATTACCTTTGCAAGAGGAACAATTCTTTCAAGGCTGGCCTTTCTTCAACATTTCAATTCTAAAGCTTCACATAAAGAACAATCCATAAACATGTCTTCTTCCCCCACCTCTGGCTCTGGTTCTCCCAATTGCATGGGCTCTGACTCACTCACTTGATCAGACTGCTCAGCTGACAATCTCTCTGGTGGTCTGAAAGCTTTTCCAATTCCTGGATTCCACCCCTGTTGCCAACCTGATTCAGGGAAAACAGCTCTCTCAGCACTGGGTAGCTCAGCCCTTTTCCAGGAGTTAGCACCTGCTCTGGCTTCTCCAGCATTCCATCATCCTTGCTGCTCTGGACTCTGTTTCTCTCCCCATCTGCTTCTTCTGCTTCCTCTGCTGCTCCTCTGGTTTCCTCTGCTGCTCCTCTGGCCTCCATAATCTAACCAGGGTTTATACTCACTGGGATCGAACCCCACCTCTTTCTCTCCCAGGTGTTTGTAATCTCCCTGCCTTCTGAACTTAGAATAATCAGTGCACTTGTTAGAGTAAAGGCTTTGGTCCTCGTGCTTGCAATCTCCCCCTCTTACTCTATCAAACATTTCCTGAAACCTATTCCAGCTGGGTTTTTTCTGCTTTTGAAACGTGGCTCTGGCCTTCTGACCCTGCACACCTAACAGAGGCCCCTTGATTAAGGTGAATTCCTTATGCTTTTCACCTCCCCCATGCTCTGTATGGCTGACCTTGCCACACTGGCCAACCAAATTGTTCTGATTCAGACCAACAATCGGGTTGCCGTGTTCTACATCAACAAGCAGGGAGGAATGGGCTTTTACCTCTTGTGTTGGGAAATAGGTTGTGGAAATTTGTCATCTCGCATGGGATGAACTTGAGAGCCATGTACCTGCTAAGTGAGCAAAACACTTTGGCGGTCAGGCTGAATTGAGTCCTCCAGCTGCATGAGAGGATGCTGGACATGGAGGTTGTGACTCGGTTCTTTCGAGAGTGGGGCACCCCCTTTATAGATCTGTTTGCAATCCCCACAGAATGCCCAGATGGATCAGTTCTGCTCCAGAGTAAGATCCGATGCTTTTCTCCTTCACTGGGAGGGAGGGGGGGAAGGGTCTTATGTAAGCTTATCCTCCAATATCTCTCATTGCAAAGATTTTCCTGAAGCTCAAAAGAGACAGTGGCACAATGATTCTTATTGCTCCCTACTGGTCCAGATAGCCGTGGTTTCCTCTCCTGCTGTAGCACTCTAGTCAAGAGTCACTATGATTTGGCCATGTGCCGGTCTCATTATGCAGGAAGATGGGACGATGTTGCACCCCAACATACAGTCCTTGGCCCTCATGGTGTGGATGGCGAGAGGCTAATATGATCTGAGCTCAACCTGCTGGAGGGCGTGACTGATGTTCTTTTGGCCTCCAGGAGGGCCCTACGAGAAAGTCTTACGCTTGCAAATGGAAGAGGTTTGCTGTCTGATGTGAGGACCAGGCCCTAGATCCTTTCGTCTGTTCCACACAAAAACTGCTTGAATATCTTTTACATCTCTCTGAGTCTGGACTTAAGTCCAACTCCATCAGGGTCCACCTTAGTGCAATTGCAGCTTATCATTCCGGTGTGGAAGGAAAGTCCATTTCGGTACAGCCTTTAGTTCACTTTATGCAGGACTTGCTTCTTTTGAAGCCTCCCTATAAGCCTTCTGTAGTGTCTTGGGACCTCAATATGGTTCTTGCACAGCTCATGAAAGCTCCCTTTGATGCACTCAATTCTCCAGGACCAAGCAGGAAGTCAGTCCTCACATATGGATGTCATCGGCGCCGATGAAGCCCCAGCGGAGCATTTCCCCAGCTTTCTAAGAAAGCCTTTGGGAATGCTGGCACGCATGCACGGTTCCCTTCCCGCCTAAAGGTGCCATCTTACCTCAGTCTCTTTTTTTCCTTGAAGCCCACAGGACGTGTGTCCAGTTTTCCCGGTTAAAATTAGATTTTTCAGCGATTTTTTGCTCTTTTTCTACCGGTTTGACGCCGGTTCCCCTCCCACTGGGTTTGGTACACCGGTATCGAGCCCGATTTTTTTCTTTTTCGGTTTTTGCCCTTCGTGGCTGGCGTTCGTGCCCTTTTTTCTCCTTTTCCCTGGAAGGCCGGTCCTTTGACCTCGCGGGGACTCTTTTTTTCCCCGATGGCTTCCAGTGGTTTTAAGAAGTGTGATCGGTGTAAGAAACTAATGTCTCTCACCGACACACACGACTGCTGCCTTCGGTGCCTCGGCCCCGACCACGATCCTAAGTCGTGCGGGGCCTGTGGAAAAATGTCTTCCAAGGCACTACGAAGTCGCCAGCAGCAAAAGGAAAGGCTTTTCTCGGACTTAGCCTCTGGCCGGGCCCGGTCCTCGTCTGAGGCCTCGACATCTTGGGATTCCGATCCCGAGCGCCGTCAAAGCTCCTTGGACAGGGGGTCCCCCGACCGGGAATGCAAGAGGAAGAAACAGCTCGCCAGGGCGTCGTCGGAAGAGGTCCCTGGCTCCTCGAGGGCCAAGTCTAAGACCCCCGACCGTCGCCACGGGCCGGTGGAACCGGAGAAGTCTGCCAAAGTTCCTCGTGTGGAGCCGGAGTCTGCTGGACACGTAAGCCCCGTAGTCCTCAAGGACTCTCCTCGCAGGGAACCAACGTCGGGCCCTGCGCCCCCGGGGCCCGAGTCGGTGGTTGCTGCGTCTCCCGAGCTGAGTCTCAGGATGACAGCCTTGGAGAGCAGAATGTCTGCCTTCATGGAGCAGCAGCGGGCACTGATGGCCAGCCTGTCTAGCGCATCTGCCCCGACCACCGGGACATCGACGTCCAAGTCGACCCCGGAGAACGAGCCAATACTCGAGTCCATCATGGCTCGGAGTCGACCTCGGTCACGGTCTCCCTCGACCTCCTGTTCGGGACCGAGGGCGTCGACGCCCGTGCTTCCGGTGTTGAGGCGGGTGCTCCAGGGCCCCGCGGGGTCGGACCCCGGCTCTTCCTCGGACGAGTCGGCTTGGGAGACGGAGGACGAGGAGTCTCCTGATACCTTTAAGACTCGGTGCGTCTCTTCGGACTCACCGCAGTCGGAGCCCCGGAGTAGATCCCCTCCGGAGGATACCCGGTTCTCGGAGTTCGTCCGGGATATGGCCACTGCCTTGGCTATTCTGGCGGATCCCGAGGAAGAGCCTCGAGCCGAAGAGCTCGAGGCGCTGCAGTATGACTCTCCTCTGAAGGAGGCCTTTACTGCCCGGTTCCTCTGATGCTGGAACGGCTCCTCTTCCGTATGTGGGAGGCACCAGCCTCAGCGCTGGTTCTTAGCAAGCAAGTCGATTCCATCTATCGACTCCGGAAGAGCCCTGGTTTTTAGAAAGCACAGCTACCACACCATTCCATGGTTGTGGAATCGGCCATGCATCGTCAGAAGAGTCAGAAGATGCACTCCGCGGTGCCTCCTGGCAGGGAGGCCCGAAACCTCGATGGCGTCAGTAGAAAGTGTTTTCAGGGCTCGATGCTTGCTTGCCGTGTCCAGTCTTACCAGCTGTACATGCGCATGTACTTGCGGGATCTGGCCAAGGAGTTGGCTGGGTTCTCTGCTGGTCTCTCTGGGGAACCCTTGCAGAGATTCAAGTCCTTGTCCTCGGGGATTTGGGACTGCTCGAAGTTCATATCCCACGCCGCCTACGGTGGCTTCGAGGCTTCGGCCCGAGTTGCGGCAGCCGGCATCGCGGCTCGACACCAGGCATGGCTGCAGTCATCGGACCTCGAGCCATGGGTTCAGGACAAGTTGGTCGATGTCCCTTGCCGAGGTGAAAACCTTTTTGGCAAGCCCATGACCGAGAAGGCCGCTCAGCTCGAGACCGAGCACCTCACCCGGACAAGGCTGTCGAGGAAGACCTCTGCCCCTTCTCATAAAAAGAAGGGCTCAGGTAAAAAGCCATTTTACCCGAGGAAGGGCACTGCCTACAAACAGTACCCTCCATATCAGGCTGCCCAAGCAGCCCCCCAGGGTCAGCAAGCCAAGGGCCAGGGTAATGGGCCCCGTAGGCAGAGGACCCCCAAGCCTCAGGCCCCTGCTACCACTCAGCAGGGTGGGGGTTTTGACTCCTTGAGCATAGCCTCTCCTCCACTGCTCCCCCCAACCCTGCACAGGAGGTCGTCTCGCCCTCTTTGCCCACCAGTGGCCCCTTATCACCGGGGACAGTTGGGTGCTGGAGATAGTCCACAAGGGCTATGCACTCCACTTTCACCAACTGCCACCCCCGTACTTTCCAGGGGAGCCTCCAAGGCCTCCCCTGCACACAGACCTTCTCTGTCAGGAGCTTCAGAGTCTGTTGATGGACAGGGCGGTGGAGCCTGTGCCTCCCCACTTGCAAGGTCACAGGTTCTACTCAAGGTATTTCCTGGTACCCAAAAGGACCGGTGGCCTTCGTCCCATTCTGGACCTCAGGAACCTCAACAAGTTCCTAGTTAAGGAAAAGTTCAAGATGCTTACTCTTGGAACACTTCTGCCCTACCTCCTGCAGGGAGATTGGCTATGCTCCTTAGATCTCAAGGATGCGTACACTCACATCCTCATTCATCCAGACTACAGAAAGTACCTGAGGTTCATTGTGGGAGGAAAACATTATCAGTACAGAGTACTGCCTTTCGGCCTCACCTCCGCCCCCAGGGTTTTCACAAAGTGCCTAGCAGTGGTGGCGGCCTACCTGAGAAATCAGGGCATCTTTGTCTTCTCCTATCTGGACAACTGGCTCATCAGGGGTCAGACAAGCCAAGAGGCCAATCAAGCCACCCTCAGGACCATTGCTCTTCTACAACGCCTGGGGTTTGTCATAAACTTCACAAAGTCCACTTTGCTCCTTTCCCAAAACTTGGAGTTCATAGGGGCAAGGTTGGACTCTCTCCTGGCAAAAGCATTCTTGCCAGAAAACAGAGCCCAAACGTTGATGGCCTTGGCAAGTCCATTTCTCAGCAGGTCCCTCGTCTCCGCCAGACTCTGCCTGAGACATCTGGGCCACATGGCTTCGACAGTTCATGTGACCCCCAATGCCAGGCTCCTTATGAGGCCTGCACAGTGGTGCCTTCGGACTCAGTGGTCCCAAGCCACAGGCGGCCTCAGAGACAAGATAAGGGTGTCCAGACCATTTCTGCACTCCCTCAACTGGTGGCTGCACCCACCCAATCTACTGAAAGGAGTGCCTTTTCAGATCTCAGGTTATACAGTGATACTGACGACAGATGCCTCCCTACTAGGCTGGGGAGCTCATTGTCTGGGCAAGTGCACCCAGGGCCTCTGGTCTCCCTGGGAAGCTGCACAGCAGATCAATTTCCTCGAGCTCAGAGCTATTCGGTTAGCACTCAAGGCTTTCACGCCTACCCTGGCTCACCAGTCTGTCCTGATTCAGACAGACAACCAGGTTGCCATGTTTTATGTGAACAAACAGGGCGGAACTGGGTCCAAGATCCTGTGTCGAGAGGCTCAGGACCTTTGTTCTTTTGCCCTCAAGCACAACATGCTCCTCAAGGCTGTGTACCTTCCAGGCCAGGACAACTATCTGGCAGACAGATTAAGCAGAATACTGCAGCCCCACGAGTGGCAGCTGCATCCCTCAATGGTTCAGAAGATATTCCTGAAATGGGGTCTCGCTTGGCTGGATCTCTTTGCCAGCCCAATGAACAAGCAACTGCCAAAGTTCTGCTCCAGGCAACCGCATCCTCTGAGAATAGCAGCAGATGCTTTTCTGATTCCATGGTCTCTGGGCCTCCTGTATGCGTTTTCTCCCACGCCCTTGGTGGCCCGAACTCTCTTCAAAATTCTTCAGGACAAGGCCTCGGTCCTGCTGGTGGCTCCCAGGTGGCCGAGACAGCCTTCGTTTCCACTTCTACTTCAACTGGCAGTGGATCCCCCACTGCCTCTGGGTTTGCAACCCAACCTTCTCTCACAGGAGCGGGGTTCCCTTCTGCACCCCAATCTCAAGTCTCTCAATTTAATGGCCTGGAGGCTGCAAGGGTAGTCTTGGTTCCCTGGGGCCTACCTCAGGAAGTTGAGGAGGTTGTCCTAGCCTCTAGGAAACCGTCCACTAGGAAAACCTATGCTCTCAAGTGGAAAAGGTTTTCTGTGTGGTGTCAGCTACGTACGGAGGATCCTTTCTCCTGTACTGTGCCAGTAGTCCTTCAGTACTTACTGCACTTGTTAAATCAAGGCCTTAAATCCAATTCTGTTCGGGTCCACCTCTCAGTTCTAGCAGCTCACCACTCTTTGGTAGAGGGACATTCTCTATCTGGTCACCCTTTGGTGTCCCGCTTTCTTAGGGGCTTGCTTTTGCTCAAGCCTCCCATCCGTCATCCTGCCCCTGATTGGGAGCTGAATGTGGTCTTGCAGCAACTGACTCGCCCACCTTTTGAGCCGATGGCTACTTGTCCACTACGCTTCCTATCCTGGAAGACACTCTTCCTCATAGCCCTTACCTCGGCTAGGCGAGTGAGTGAGCTTCAGGCCCTAGTCTGTGATAGGCCTTACACCAGGATCTATAGGAACAGGGTAGTCCTCAGGACTCATCCAAAGTTCCTCCCTAAGGTTGTCTCTTCTTTCCACCTCAACCAGGAGGTGGTTCTTCCTACATTCTTCCCTAGGCCTTATGCAAGCCAGGCTGAAGCAGTCCTGCATACCCTGGACTGTAGGAGGGCCTTATCCTTCTACCTTGACCATACGCAAGGGCATAGAAGGGCTACTCAGCTCTTCGTATCTTTTGACCCCAATAAGTTGGGGTTGGCTGTGTCCAAGCGTACCTTGTCCATCTGGGTGGCTGACTGTATCACCTGGGCTTACAAGGCGGCTGACCTTCCTTTGCAGGGTAGGGTCACGGCCCATCGTGTCAGAGCATTGGCTGCCTCAGTGGCTCATCTCTGCTCTGTGCCCTTGGTAGACATCTGCAGGGCTGCAACTTGGTCTTCAAGCCAGACTTTTGCAGCCCATTACTGCCTGGAGAGGGAGTCCCTTAGGGACAGTGCTTTTGGCCAGGCAGTACTCCGGAATCTCTTTGAGGTTTAGGCAACTCCTGCCCTCCTGTCCTCTGTTGGGCTACTGGTGGGGGTTGTGTCCTTGAAAAGCCTTTCTTTGCAGCTGGGACTAGAGGGAGTCCTCTTGTTCAGCCTGGGTTCCTCGGTAGCCCAGAGCTAGGGAGTCACCCATATGTGAGGACTGACTTCCTGCTTGGTCCTGGAGAAAGAGTAGTTACTCACCTGTAACAGGTGTTCTCCAGGAGCAGCAGGACTCAGTCCTCACAACCCTTCCTCCTCCCCTTGGAGTTGCAGTTGTACATAGTTTATTTTTCATTTTTGTGTGCTGTTATTAGCTATGTCATTTGACTGAGGTAAGATGGCACCTTTAGGCGGGAAGGGAACCGCGCATGCGTGCCTGCATTCCCAAAGGCTTTCTTAGAAAGCTGGGGAAATGCTCCACTGGGGCTTCATCGGCGCCGATGACACCCATATGTGAGGACTGATTCCTGCTGCTCCTGGAGAACACCTGTTACAGGTGAGTAACTACTCTTTCCTGTCCTCTGAAGTTCTTTACCTGGAAGGTGTTATTTCTTATGGTGGTCACTTCAGCATGCAGAGTGAGTGAACGTCAGGCTCTAGTAGTGTATCCACCTTACACCAGATTCCACCATAATACAGTGGTCCTTTGTACTCGCCACTTTTGGAAGGAATCTAGGATATCTGATTGCCAACTTAATCAGTCAGTAGTTCCAGCTTTTTTCCTGAGACCTCATACACCCAAAGGGGAAGCCAAGTTGCACATGTTGGACTGCAAGTGATCCTTAGCTTTCTACTTGAAGCAGACACAAGCCCATAGAAAATCCATCCAACCTTTTTGTTTCTTTTGACCCCAGCAAGCTAGGGGTTGCCGTTTCCAAAGGCTCACTTTCAATTTGGCTAGCAGACTGCATCTCTTTTGCTTATGCCCAGGCAGGCCTGAGCCTTGATGGTCATGTCACTGCTTATAATGTCAGAGCTATGGCTGCGTTGGTGACCAACTTGCGCTCTATCTCCATAGATGAGATCTGCATGGCTGCAACGTGGTCTTCACTCCACATATTCACATCTCACTACTGCCTAGATGGGGATTCCTGACTCGAGAGCTTTGGCCAATCTGCACTCGAGTTTGGGGATTAGTATCAAAATCCATCCCCCCCCCCCCCGGCACATTCTGTTCTGTCCAGGCTACAAAAAAAAAAAAAAGGGTAAAGAGAGAATCACCGTGATTGTATATAGTTGGCCATCCGGCTGATTGCTATACCACAGTTGAGTTTTGCCCTTGTTGGGCTCTCTGTGGTCTCCTCGGTGTTTGGGTAGCCTGAAGCTTGAGAGTCCCATATGTGAGGACTCATTCTAGCATGTCCATGGAGAAAAGGTAGTTACTCACCATGGCCAGCAGGAATAAGTCCTCACAACCTTTCTACCTCCCTGGGAGTCATATTCTACTATAGCAATAGTGTCAGATTGTCCTAAAATGGCACCGCCGCGGAAGGCTGGAAGGATGTACACATGCACAGTGGAAGCTCCCAAAAACATCCAGTAGAAGCTGGTGAGCATTCCCACATGGGGCTCCGTTGGGTATGTCACCCATATGTGAGGAGACATTTCTTATCTCCAGGAACAAGCAGGAATGAGTCTTCACATGTGGGTACGTCGGCGCCGACGGAGCCCGCACGGGAATGCTCCCCAGCATCCAATCAGAAGGCTTTTGGGAGCATCCCTCGCGCCTGCGCGGTGGCTTCCCGCCCTTCCTACTGCCTCTCCCCAGTTTTCGTTTTTCCGCGGAGCCGGCAGGACGTACCTCCTGCCACCGCAGAAACGTTTTTCTTTAATTTTCCCTTTTTCTTGTTTCTTGTGGTCGCGGCCTTTTCCCGCCGACACTGGCACCACGGGTGCCTTCTTTTCTTCTAAAATTTTTTCTTAAATCCCTTCGAGGGAAATATTTTCCTCGAGTCACGTCTGAGGCCTACCGGGCTTTCCACCATGGAGCCGCCTTCTCCTAAGAAGTGCCCTCACTGTGGAGTTTTTTCCTAATTAGCCTCCAATGCCTGGTGTCTCTCCTGTGTGGGCCCTGATCCTTTTTCCCCCGGTTCTCCGGGCTTCAGCGTCGGGAGAAGACCTTCCCTTTTTCGAGTGTCCCTCGATGACGTCTTTCCACCTAAGGTGCGGTCATCGGTTTTCTCTCCTCTCCAGGATCAGGTAACCCAACAACAGTCTGTTAAGACTAGCCAAGCCTTGAGGGGCAAGTCTCATGCGCGGCATGACGACTGCTCCAGCCTTCCCCTCAAGTCCCCCTTGGCACATAAACCCCGGCGGGAGTCTTCGGGCTCCAGAGCCTCCACGGGGTTTCGGGCTGTTCCTGGGGTTCACTCCTCACAGAACATTCCCGAGCCATGCTTGAGGGTGGTACCCGCTTCGAGCGGTGCCGACTCCTCGGCATCAGCGTCGAGTGTCCCACTCTTCGCCAGGGATCGTCAGCTGGTGTCCTCGGTACCTTCGGGGCCGATCGATTCGACCCAGTCTGGCGTACCTACATCCCTGCCATGCGCGGAGGTGGTAGCCGCTTCGAGCGGTACCGATTCCTCGGCATCGGCGTCGGCGTCGAGTGTTCCACTCTTCGCCGGGGATCGTCATCTGGTGCCCTCGGCTCCTTTGGGGCCGATCGACTCGACCCAGACTGGCCTTCCTGCATCCCAGGACTGCGCGGGGGCGGTGCCGGCTTTGAGCGGCTCCGCCTCTCCGGCGTCGGCTTCGGTGTCGCGTACCCCACTCTCCACCGGGGACTGTCACCTGGCTCCACCTTCGGAGCCGATCGATCTGTCCCGGACGGGTGGTCCGGCACCCCAACCTTGCGCGGGGCCGGGGCCGGCCCCAGACAGTGCCGACCTCCCGGCATTGACGCGGGCGTCGAGTGCTCCACGCGTCACCAGAGTTCGCTCGCGGGAGGCCTCGGGACCTTCGATCTATTCGACCCAAAGAAGCGCTGCTGCCCCGACATCGGCGCCGGGGCTGCGCGTTTCCCTCCCCGCCGGGGCTCGTCGGCGGGTTACCTGGGTACCCTCGAGGCCGGTTAGTGCGCCCCGTAAGGGTTTCCCGCTCGGTAACACAGGCGTGGGAAGAACCCCGGCGTCTGGCAGGGTCTATATCCCGATGTCGGCGCCGGTCTCGGGTGTTCCCCTCGTCGCCGAGTTTCGGCCTCTGAAGCCCTCGATGCCCGCGGCACCGATCGATGCGACCCCGAATCGCTTTCAGGGACGGGCATCGGCGGCGCTGCCACCGGGGCCCTTTCGGAGGGCGTCGCTGACTTCGCTCGGTTCGGGGCCCAGCCCCGAATCGATCTCCAGTCCTGAAGACGTGGTTCCGACGTGTTTCGGAACCAACCCCAGTCTCTTCCGACGACACCGTGCAGAGCTTGCCTGCTCTCCGGCTGCCTCGGAACCACTCCAGCCGCCTTCGCTGGCTACTCCGGGGGCAGCCCCGTCCCCGGGGTCGGTGCCGAGGCCGAGTCCCGCGGGTCTATCGGTGACATCGCTCCCTTCGATGCCCAGCTTGGAATCAGTCCCGGGCTCGGACGATGCAGTGCCGACTGCCTCGAACCGGGACTGTCAGTACCCTCCTCGCTTTAGAGGGATTCCTCCGGTGCACCAGCCCGGAGGGTTTCCTGGTGTTCAGGCGGCCCCTCCAACCTCTGCCTCCCTGGAATAACTCCTCTGGCGGACTTGCTTGCCATTCCTATCCCGGGCCCCTCGCTAAGTCCAGGCCCTGCGGAACAGGTGGCCATAATGCTTCCTCTACATCCCTCCCTGCGGGATCTTCTGCTCGGGATTTGGCGCTCGCCTTTGCAAGTTTCTGCGCCGCCTACAGCCATGCATGCCCGGTATCGGGTGCCCCCCTCTCCGGGGTTTCGCACGCACCAGCTTCCCCATCATTCTGTTGTGGTGGAGTCGGCGTTGAGGAAGGTCGGAAGCAAGAAGAAGCATTCTTCTTGCCCTCCGAATCGTGAGTCTAAAGCGCTGGATAACTTTGGGCGGCGAACCTTCCAAACGTCCATGTTGGCTTCCAGAATTATTTCATATATTTTCTATATGAGCCTGGCACTTCGGGAGATCACTGAGAGATTATCTCTTTTGTCTCCTTTTGTGTCGGCCACTAGGGCTCCTGAATATTCCTTGCTGCTTTTTCTTCCAGTGTAGACCTTGCTGCTGCGTTCCAAGCATGGTCTGAGCAATTCCTCGACAGGGCCGGACCATCCCCGCCCTCTTGTCTGGTCTCTCTGTTCCTGCAGGAGAACCCCCTGGTTCTGTTCTGTTGCTGTGCGGGCAGGAGTCCCAGTGTGTCATTAATGCCTCGGCCTGCCGCTTCGGCTATCTGGTGTTCTTACGCCCCCCGCAGGCTCTCTTTCTAGCTTCCCTGGGATGGGGTGACAGGTATGACTCCTGTCAGTCTCCTTCATCCTCCTCCTGCACCCCGCTTCCTGCAATCTTCAGAGCAGCAGAGGGCATTGGCCCGTGTCTCCTCAGGTTTTCCATATGGTGGAAAAGATTATATAGTCACTCCATGGCTATATGGATAATTATACCTTCTTGTCTCCCTTATAGTACGGAGGACAAGTTTTTTCTGCGTGACTGTCAGGGGGACACACCAGAGGCCTAAAGTACTCCTGATGTGCTCTCCCAGACTGATCTCCTCTTCACGCAGCCTTACTGCTACTCTCGCTGATCTGCCCCTGCTCCACACACCTGTGGATCAGGTGCAGGTCCGAATTGGCAGTATTATACTCACGTGTGCATGTCCCCTGCATGCATGTTTTAGTACCTGGGTGGGCGTTCCCAGGCCCACCTATGTCTCGATATACATCTATATAGGTTATTGGATATATATCTGTATTGGTGGGCGCCTTGGGTGATGTTCATAGCGCCCTAGGTCTTACCGACTATCTCCCCAATTGTCGGTACTTACGTTTTATTTCTTAAGGGGTCCGCCCAGTCCGCTTGCCTGTGTTCTTCCGGCTCGGTGTCTGGGACCGGTTATGCTTATACTTGCTGCTGTGAAGTCAACAGCTTCGTTTTTTGTTTTATGCCTCCTTGCCTGGAGGTTTTCAAATCCAATGTCTTCCTATCCATTGTCAACTAGGGAAGATGGTGCACTTCTCGGTATCCCGGAGTACATTCCTGTTCTTCTCTGGGCTGGGTTCTTCCAGATCGGCCAGTCTTCTGCTTAGCCCTCAGGGTTAAGGACTCTGCTCCTAACGGAGTTCTCAGCTTTCTCATGAAGCTTCCATTGAAGGCCTGCCGCTCTCTCCGGCGCCAGTTGACACCTGCGTCTCTAGCCCTCCCGGACTTGGGAACTTCTTCCTCACTGCGGTGAAGTTCCCTTGAAGACTTCGCTACTGCATCTGCAGTACCCGTCGCAGCTCTACATCCTACAATCCAGTAGGTAAGCTCTAGATTGTGTTGGTTCATTAACTACTTAATGATACTTGACGTGCTTTTTTAAAGTCTCTCCCCCGTAAGTCTTTAGGTTGCTGTGCCTCGGCAACTCTTCTCAACTCCTACCCTCCATCCCTCCGGGGATGCCGGGAATCCAGGTTGGGCGATGCCGCCCTGTCCAGGGCCGCACATTCTGGGATCTCCCCTGGCACCCTCAGCTAGGGAGTCCCCACATGTGAAGACTCATTCCTGCTTGTTCCTGGAGATAGCACAGTTACTTACCTGTAACAGGTGATCTCCGGAACAGCAGGAATTAGTCTTCACAACCCACCCACCTCCCCTAGGAGTTGTATCTCTCTCTCTCTCTCTCCTTCCTCTTCCTCTCCTTCTGTCTCAGCTATGAAACTCAACTGGGGAGAGGCAGTAGGAAGGGTGGGAAGCCACCGCGCAGGCGCGAGGGATGCTGCCAAAAGCCTTCTGATTGGATGCTGGGGAGCATTCCCATGCGGGCTCCGTCGGCGCCGACGTACCCACATGTGAAGACTAATTCCTGCTGTTCCAGAGATCACCTGTTACAGGTAAGGAACTGTGCTTTGTCCACAGAGGATACCTGATACAGGTGAGTAACTATCTTATCTCCAGGAACAAGCAGGAAGTCAGTCTTCACATATGGGTGACATCGACACCGACTGAGCCCAGTGTGGGAACACTTCCCAGCATCCAATAGGAATGCTTTTGGGAGCATTCCTCCATGCATGCATAGTTGGTCTCCTCAGTTGTCTTTTTTATTTCCGCGGAGCCGTCTGGACCTTGTCCCTGTCAGCCGCATCAAGAGACTTCAAAAGTTCTCAACTAGTACCGTCAAAAGTACTTAGGTTTCCTCCCTGTCGATTCCAGTCCCCTTTTTATTTTTTCTTTTACATAATTATTTTATTTTCAGCTTTTTCGCAAAGTTTGAGGTCTGCAGTCTCATCAGGCATCATTGCACAGTTCGATTTTGCCTCTATATTTACAAATATGGACAAGCCCCGAAGTGGGTTCAAAAAATGTTCCAAGTGTTCCAGCACAATTTCTATCATTTATGAGCATTCTTGGTGCCTAAAATATTTAGGCCCAGACCATGACGTTGATTCTTGTTTCTCCTGTCGCCACATGACGTCCAGAGGTAGAAAGAACTGGGACAACGGAAGGCTAAGATATTTCCTACAGACTCAGCTCCTTCGGTGCACTCCTCAGGAGTGTCGACTCCTTTAAAGTCTTCCCATGCGTCTGTCCTCACTAGCAAAGGAAAAGCATTGCTCGGAGTCACCAGTGCTTAAGAAAAAGAAGACATCTGCCTCGGCATCGAGGTTATCGACTTCCAGGTCAGCGTTTGCTTCGGACACCAAGAATCGACACAGTCATTCATCACATTCCGATGCTGACCATCCATTTAAGCAAACTTGGTTGGAGGTATCTCCCTCCAAAGCCACACAGGGGTTTGGGAATGCCTCCGAGGTCCAATCCTTGGTGGAGCCCCCGATACCGGCATTGTGAGTTGTGGCCAACACAGCTGTCTGGAGCCACTCCTCCCCTGGTACTGTCATTGGATGACCATGCTATCGCCATCAAGTACAGCATCACTAACCTTTTAGTGGCAGTAATATCAATGACATTGAGTGCTCCACAGCTGGCACCAGTTCCGCCAATACAGAGTGTTGCCACAGAGCTCAGCACTCTTACTCAGGCATCCCCCACCCTCACATAGCTCCATAGAGCAGCCAGTACCTGTCCCTCGGCACCATTGTGTCCAATACCCTCTACATCCAAACAGTGAAGCTCTGAGCAGTGAAGATATCAAACATCTCATAAGGATTATTTTGACTTCTTTTTGGACTCTGATTCCAAAGAGACCTCCGAGTTGGAATCCATCATTCCAATACCCATAGGGAGGTACCATTGGATCCATCGCCTCCTTATGAATATCCTTTCAGGATTTTATTAAGGACATGGCGGCAGCTCTCAATGTTTCAATGGCTATGGAAATGGAACCAAGAGCTGAAGAGTTCGATATACTCCAGTACCCATCGGCGCCGAAGGATGCTGCTACTCTTCTGGTGCATAACATCTTAAAGAACCCAATGGCTCAGATGTGGGAGGTCCCCATGTCAACCCCTGTAGTGAGCAAGAGGCTTGATACCCTTTATAGGGTTCCTCCCTCCCCAGGTTTTCAGAAACCATAACTCCCTCCCCATTCCATGGTTGTGGAGTCTGCTTGAGAAGGATAAAAAGTCAGAAAAATCACTCCTCGATGCCTCCTGGCAGAGAGGCCAGGACCTTTGGATGCATTTGGAAGGAAGGTATTCCATTCTAGCTTCTAGAATAGACTCCTATATGCTATATATTGGCATGTTTCTCAAGGATGTATCAAGGGATTTGTCAGAGTTTACCACCTTGTTGCCCCATGAAAAGCAGGCGGCTTATCAGCTCTTAGTAACACATGCCTAGAATACATCAAAGTTCTTGACAAGAGCAGCATTTGATGCATTTAAGGCCAATAGCAGATCTACTGCAGCCTGCATAGAGGCTAGGAGAACAGCATGACTCCAAGCATCTGACCTGGATCAGTGGACCCAGTACAAATTAATCAACATACTCTTTAATGGTGAGAACCTCTTTGGTCAGCGGTGGAGGAGGAAAGCTGGTGAGAGAGAAATTGATGACCTCACCATGAAGAGGCTTTCAAGGAAAACAGCAGACTCTAAGAAGACGACTACCACTAAGCAACCGTTCTTCCTTAAAGAAAAGGTTTTATCCTCCATATCATTCCTATTATGGCTACTCTGCCTCACAACAGCAACAGAGACAACAAGGCCAGAAGCAGGTCAGGAAACCCAAGGTTACCAAACCACAGCCTGCAGCTACTACTCAACCTCCTCAGAGTTTTTGACTGCTTCAGAAAGAGCATGGCCAATTCTCCCATAATATTCCCTCTTCCTCCCATGATCCCAGGAAGACTGGTGCATTTTGCACACCGTTGGATCAACATCACTTCCGAACCCTGAACTTTACATCTAGTCAGTCAGGGCCTATAGCTGAAATTCCAAGCTCTTCCTCCCACTCGCTTTGTGGGACAGCCCTCCTTGGATCTCCTTCACTCCTCCTTGCTTCAGTAGGAAATTCTCTCACTGCTGAGACAAGTTTCCCACATCTCAGCAAGGCCTGGGATTCTGTACTCTGAGATTTCCTAATTCCAAAAAAGATGGGAGGTCACAGGCCTATATTAGATCTCTGAAATCTCAACAAATTTCTCATCAAGGAGAAATTCAAGATGATTTCTCTAGGCACTCTTCTACCATACCTCCAACAATACAATTGGCTATGCTCTTTGGTTCTAAAGGATGCTTATACACACATCCTGATCCACCCAGACTACAGAAAGTTTCTCAGGTTCATTTTTCAGAACAACCACTACCAGTACCAAGTCCTCCCATTCGGACTGGCCTCAGCATCCAGAGTCTTCACGAAGTGTTTGGCTGTTGTCACAGCCTACCTTTGAACTTTGGGGATCTTTATGTTCCCCTACTTGGATGATTGGCTGCTAAGGGCAGACTCCGCTTCAGCAGTCACCTCCACCCTAAATCAAACCATTTATGTCCTCCAGGAGTTAGATTTTGTGGTAAATTGTCCAAAATCACATCTCACGACCTCGAGTTCATAGGAGCTCATTTAGATATGGTAAGAAGCAAGGCACTTTTGCCAGAGGACAGACACCTTTGTCTCATTGCCTTAGCCACACAGATGCAGCAACAATCATCAGTTATGGTGAGAACATTTCTATACCTCTTAGGCCACATGGCTTCCACAGTCCATGTTGTGCCCCACGCATGTCTCAAAAATGAAGATCAGGCAGTGGACTCTCTCACAACAGTGGAAGCAGTCCACAGGTTGCCTATCTGACCTCATCAGCATCACTCCCCCCAAATAAGAATGGCCCTTCAGTGGTGGTGCACACCACAGAACCGGGTCATAGGGTCACCTTTTCAGAAGTTTGCACTGCAGTATACCCTAACAGATGCGTCAAAACTAGGCTGGGGAGCCCATCTCAATGGCCTGACAACAGAGGTCCTTGAATCCACTCAAGAAGTGCTTCTCCAGATCAATCTAGAGCTCAGGACATTCTTCAATACCAGCAATCTTCTTTCCCCAACTCGAGGGGCACTCGCTTCTCATACAGATGGACAACCAGGTGGCTATGTTTTATATAAACAAGCAAGGGGGAACAAGCTCTCAGGCCCTATGTATGGAAGTCATTTGCCTTTGGAACTGGGCAATTCCCCAGGGAATTTACTTTCAGACAATCTGTCTTCTGGGAGCAGAGAATCACTTAACTGACAGACTAAGTTGGAGCCTCCATCCACATGAGTGGATGCTGGAACCTCAAGTAACGCAACACTTGTTCCACTTCTGGGGGATGCCAGTAATCAACCTCTTTGCGTCGCCCTCAATGTCAAGCTACTTCGTTTCTATTCGAGGATTCCTTCCCCTCACAGAGAATCCTTGGATGCATTCCTCATCCATTGAGGTCTGAATCTCCTTTATGCTTTCCCTCCCCTTCCACTCTTAGCAAAAACACTCTTCAAACTTCAGACTGAGAGGGGACAAATGATTCTCATTGCCCCTTACTGGCCCAGACAACCTCTGGTTCTTCAACTTTCTCAAGAACCTCCCCTCAGGCTCGGTTATTCACCAACCTTACTCTCTCAGGAACTGTGGATCCTCCTGCACTCCAGCTTTAAGGCACTCTGCTTGATGGTATGGAGGCTGAGCGCTTTGTCGTCTCACACTTTAGATTTCCAAGATGACATGTTGCATGTCCTCTTATCTTCAAGAAAAGATTCAACCAGATGTTCTTAAGCTCTTAAATGGTGCAGGTTTTCCATCTGATGTTCTCATAAAACACTGGATCCTTTCACGTGTCCCATTCCAGGCTTGCACCAATACCTGCTCCATTTGTCCTTCTCTAGTCTTAAGATCAACTCTGAGTACATTTATCCATCATTGTGGTCTCCCACCATACACTAGGGAACCTCCCTATTTGCGCACCCCTTAAGTAGCCAGATTTAGGCATGACCACCTTCTTATGACCAAACCATCTTTCTGTCCACCTCCCTCTCCATGGGATCTAAATGTTCTTGCACAACTCATGCGCGGTCTTTTGAACCAATGGTTTCAGCTTTTTCCAAGTTGGTAACATGGATGCTTCTCTTCCTTACAGCAGTCACTTCAGCTTGAAGAGTCAGTGAACTGCAGGCTTTGGTGAGCTATGTGCGCTATACCATTTTTCACCATGGCAAGGTGGTCTTTCGCACACATCCTAAGTTCTTGCTGAAGATCATCACCTCCTTCCACCTGAACCGATCTGTCTCGCTACCAACTTTCTTTCCAAGGCCTCACGCCTCCCCGGCAGACTTCATACCCTAGATTGCAAGAGAGTGTTGGCATTCTATCTAGACCGCAGTAAGGGCTATCCCAGTCCTCTTTTTTGACCAAAGTCATTTGGGGACACCAATATCTAAAAACACTTTCAAACTGACTAGCAGATTGCATATCCTTCGCTTATTTGCAAGCTGGGCTGTCTCTTCCACCCCGTGTGACAGCTCATAATGTCAGAGCCATGGCTACTACTGTAGCTAATCTTTCCTCTGTCCCTATCTCAGAGATCTGCCAAGTGACGACATGGTCTTCTCTGCATACCTTCGCAGCACACTATTGCCTGGACAAAGACGCCAGAGCTTATGCTCAATTCGGACAAGCTGTTCTGCGTAACCTTTTTCAAATTTAGACAACTTGCCCACTGCCCATCTGACTACATTGCGAGGAGTGCTCTGAACAAGCTGAGTCTGTTGGATCACTGCTGCAACCTCTAGCTGTACCGGGATTCTCCTTTCGCTTGGTTGTCTTGGGCTAGGGAGTCCCATATGTGAAGATTGATTTCCTGCTTGTTTCTGGAGATAGCATAGTTACTCGCCTGTAACAGGTGATCTGTGGGAATAGCAGAAATCAGTCTTCACAACCCGCCCACCTCCCCATTTTTTCTCATTCCTGGTATGCAAGGATTTTTACTTCTCCACTATTCACCTGACCAGGAGACCAGGAGGGAAGGCAGGAAGGCAGCCACACACGCGTGGAGGAACGCACCCAAAAACATTCCTGTTGGATGCTGGGGAGTGTTCCCATGCTGGGCTCAGTCTGTGCTGATGTCACCCATATGTGAAGACTGATTCCTGCCATTCTCTGAGATCACCCTTTGCAGATGAGTAACTACGCTTTCTGTACACTGTGAAGAGAGTGGTAAAGTGCAGGGCTGTACCAATGTGTGAGGGTGCAGCTGCACAGGGTGCAAGTATGGAAAGGGGACTGATGACATCATTGGACTTCCAGGAAGCCGGACAAGAAAGAATTCCTGCATATGGCTTGGTGGAGGGGCACTAGGTTCATGAGTTGCACAGGGTACATTGCATTGGTACAGTCCTGGTAGAGTGCAGTTACAAATCTAATGTAGAGTGTGGAGATACTATGCATTCTGAGGTGAATAAGTTTCTCTTTGTGCAGGAGTAACATTCATGGCTTGAGACACTTGATGCTTGTTGTAAGATATGAGGGCAGAGAACTCAGGCCAGTGCTATGGTATTGTCAAATCTTGGTGAAGATAGTACAGGAGACACCTGTGCTGGTTTGTGCATAGAGACTTTGCCTTCAGGATAGAATGCACTAAGATGCTTAAACGTCTCAAGGACTGATTTGAATTTGCCTGAATCTCAGGTTTGTAAATTGAAAATGGGAAAAGTGGGGGCTACCCAGACTATTCCTTGAGAGGTTCTATACTGGGAGGGTAGTATATAGCTTTGTAGGCTATGCAACATTAGCCACGTTCTGCATGCATCTGTGCTTCAGCTACAGATGAAATTTGTCAGGGGTGTTCACATTCAATTTTAATGTCTCTCATCCCGAGACCATAAGAACTTAAGATATGCCATACTGGGTCAGACCAAGGTCCATCAAGCCCAGTATCCTGTTTCCAACAGTGGCCAATCTAAGTCATAAGTACCTAGCAGTTTCCCCAAAAGACACAGGTTCCTCAATGCTTGTATTGGTTCAAGCAGTGATATCCTAGGTCCCTTTTAATAATGGTTAATGGACCTTTCCTCCAGGAACTTGTCCAAACCTTTTTTTTTAAACCCAGCTACACTAACCGCTTTTATTACATCCTCCGGTAACAAATTCCAGAGTTTGATTACATGTTGAGTGAAAAAATATTTTCTCTTATTAGTCTTAAATAGGTTACCCTGTAGCTACATTGCATGTCCCCTAGTCTTTTTATATTCTGATGTTGTAAACAATTGATCTATCTTTGCCTGTTCCATTCCATTCATTAATTTATAGACCTCTATCATATCTCCCCTTAACCGTCTCTCTTCCAGGATGAAGAGTCCTAACCTTTTTAGCCTCTCTTCATAGGAGCATCCTTCCATCCCCTTTACCATTTTGGTGGCTCTTCTCTGTACTTTTTCTAATAACACAATATCATTTTTAAGATACGGCGACCAGAATTGCACATAATATTCAAGGTGCGGTCGCACCATGATACAGAGGCATTATAATATCCTTTATTTTATTTTCCATTCCTTATGATACCTAGCATTCTGTTTGCTCTCTTGGCTGCCGCTGCATACTGGGTGGAGGGTTTTAACATGTTATCCACAATGACGCCTTAATCTTTTTCCTGGGTGGTGGTTCCCAATGTAGAACCTAGCATCATGTAACCATAGTTTGGGTTGTTCTTTCCTAGGTGCATAACTTTGCACTTGTCCACATTACATTTCATCTGCCATTTGGATGCCCAGTCTTCCAATTTATCAAGATCCTTTTGCAATTTTCCACAAGCCTCATGGGTTTTAACAACTTTAAATAGTTTTGCGTCATTTGCAAATTTGATTACCTCACTCGCTGTTCCCTTTTCCAAGTCCTTTATGAATATGTCAAAAAGCAATGGATCCAGCACAGATCCCTGTGGTACTCCACTATTCACCTTCTTCCATTGGGAAAATTGGCCATTTAGCTTTACCCTCTACTTTCTATCTTTTAACCAGTTCCTGCTTCACAGTAGTACACTGCCTCCTATCCCATGACTCTTTAGTTTTGCCAAACGTCTTTCATGAGGGACCTTGTTAAAGGCTTTCTGAAAGTTCAGATACACTATATCAACCGACTCATCTTTGTCTACCTGTTTATTCACACCTTCAAAAAAACCATAACAGATTAGTAAGACAAGATCTTCCTTGTCTAAAGCCATGTTGGCCGTTCTCCCATTAAGCCATCACTATCTACATGTTGAGTAATTTTGTTCTTTATGATGGTTTCTACCATTTTTCCCAGTACTGACGTCAGGCTCACCGGTCTGTAGTTTCCCGGATCACCCCTGGAACCCTTTTTAAAAATGGTTGTCTGATGCCTGTACTAACTGGAGGACTAAGCCACTCAGCCCAAAAATTTTAAACCCTACATGTTCTTTTATCTTTATCTTTATTTGTAGACTTGATATGCCCCGCCTTCATGACAGGATGTTTTGTAATTTGATAAATAAAACTGAGGTGGCCAAAGGCAGGGAAGGAAAAGGAACAGCAGCAGCAGATAGGAAAGAAACACAATTACTCAGGGCACAGAGGAAAGAGGTAGAGCAGAGAACACGATAGGAGAGACTATGAGTAATTGGAGGTCAGAGGGAGGAAGGTCGAAGGCAGAGTGGAAAAGATGGGTCTGAGGAGGGTCTTGAATCTGTGGAATGATGGTTCCTGACGGAGGGCTGTGGAGAGGGAATTCCAGAGGTAGGGTCCTAAAAAGGAAAAGGCAGAGTGACTGGTCAGTTCTAAGTGTGCATTTGAGGGGGAGGGAAAGGTGCAAGCAGTTAACATGGACAGAGCGAACACTGCGAGATGAAGCATAAAACTGTAAGGAGTCTGCTACATAGTGTGGTGTATGCATGTGGATAGCCCTTTGTATCAGAATGAGAATTCTGTAACTGATGTGGAAATCAACGGGGAGCCAATGGAGAGGAATAAGAAGGGGGGTAATGTGATCATAATGGGATGCGTGAGAGAGGCCCCTGACTGCTGTACTTTGTATCAACTTGAGGTGGGGGAGCTGAAATTGAGGCTAGAAGCCAAGCTGAGGGGATGGGATCAGAACGGCAGTTTGTCTTATGAGATGTTGAGATGAACTTGAAAAGAAACTGAATTGTGTACTATTTTTGACAGTTTATCAAGCATAGCAAAGCAGTATATTGTCTTTAATGCCATTCTGAACAGTGAAATATTTAACTTTATAATTTTGCTAAGCAGGGGTGGCTCAAGGCAATCTGCTGCCTGAGGCGAAGAATGAGATGGCGCCCCCCCCCCCCCACCTTTGAGGTGGGGCAGGGCTTTTTCAGAACTCATTAGGGACTGAACCAAACCAAAAAGCCAATTAGATTATGGAGGGACTCAAGATGTTTGCACACAGGGCCGTACCAAGCTGCAATCGCGCCCTGTGTGACTTAAAGCTTGGGCGTGCGCACCCCTCCTCCCCCCCATACCTCCGTCCAGTGCTGTGTGCCCTTTCCCTGCTGCTGCTGCCCTCTGTTTTTTTTTCACGCTGGCACTGGGCAACAGGGAAAGAGCAGGCAGTGCTGGATGGAGGTATGCAGAGGAGGAGGGGGGCGGGCATGCGCCCGATCTGAAAGGCGCCGGCACATTAAGCAGATCTGTCCCTCCCTGCTCTGATATCGCCTCGGAGGTGGGGGGGACCAGACCTGTTAAAAGTGCTGTGAAAAGGCTTGGGGGGGGGGGGGGGCAAATTTCGGCTGCCTGCTATTGTCCTGCCAGCGGCAGACAGCCTTTGCACCCTGTGCGGCTGCACCGCTTGCACAGGGCTAGGTACGGTCCTGTTTGCAGACCAAGGAACTAAAAGGCAGCAAGAATCAACAGCACAGTTTATAAAACTAAATTATAACTCATAAACTGCGTTATGGTTCTTGCTTTTTCTTTTTCAACATATATTTTGCATCCACAGTGGGTGCAGAGCAGAACCAGGACATTCACCCACAGAACTCAATATTTAAAAAAAAAAAATCTGATTCTGATCATCTCACTAACAACAACCACTATTCTCCAGTACCAGGCATATTGTGAACTAATACAAAACCCTACAACAAAGAGCAAACCTACCATACATACCATACCATATTAGCACAAACTTCCAAAACTCACATAAGGAACCCATCCAAAAAAAGCGTCACTAATAAATACTACAGTGGGCCCTGGAACATCCATACACCTATCTGAAAAGGTGAACAAGTCAAATTACTTCTGTATAGTATAGATCTATCTCCAGGAACAAGCAGGAATAAGTCCTCACATATGGGTACGTCGGTACCGACGGAGCCCGTGCGGGAAAGCTCCCCAGCTTCTTAGAATAGAAGCTTTTGGGACCTCCCACTGCACATGCGCACTGCCTTCCCGCCTTCCTGAACAGCTCTCCTCAGTTTCTCTTTTTCCGCGGAGCCAGCAGGTCGTGTTCCTGTCACCGCTGAAGAAATTGTTATTTTATTTGTTTCTTTAGACCGCGTACCTGCCTTCCCCATACCGATACCGGTATCGCCGGTCTTTTCTTTCTTTCTTTAAAAAATTATAATTCTTTTTTCTTATTTTTTAGCTTTTTGGTCACTTCAGAGAGGCCTCTCGGCCTACTCAATTTCTCCTCATGGAGAAGCCAGCCCCTGGATTTAAGAAGTGTACCAAATGTAATGCTGTTATTTCAGTCACAGACACCCATGACTGGTGTCTGAAATGTTTGGGGCCTGACCATTCCATACCGGACTGCCCATCTTGCTCCCACATGTCTAAACGTGGGCTGCAGAACCGGGCCAACAAATTCCATGTGCTGTTTGCTTCAGAGAATACAGCATCACAGTCATCCAGGTCTTCTTCTCCGGATGGATCTCAGGTAACCAAACCTTCTGTGGGCAAGTCCTCAAAGAGCAAATCTCCTTCAAAGCATCGAGAGGCTCTTAGCTTAGAACTTGAGGACCCTGCCCCAGCCAAACAACCCCGGCGGGAAGTCCAACTTCCAAAAACGCCAATTCAGGGGTCTCAGGTTGATATCGATGCTACGGCCTCGACAGATCACCTGTTAGCCTGCTCTGGGGTACCGGGTCACTCCGGTACCGACATCCAGGCAGCTATGGCGTCCATGGGCGATACTGTACAGTCCATGCAGCAGGCCGTCATGGCTTTCATTAAAGCTGCAACGCCATCGGTTCCGCTTTCAGCGGTTCCGGGCCCGATACCGGTATCGTCCGCCATGCCGGTATCGAGGCCGTCCACCTCTAAACGCAAGTCGGTACCGTATGGGCTTTCGCTCCATACCGGTTCCATACCCGATACGCCCGATATCGATACCGATCGGTACGCGTATCGTGCGTTAGAGGAAAGCACCGATTCCTCTGAGGATTTTCACTCCTCTGATGATTCTGCTGAGTTTTCACTCAACTTACCTGAGGAGCCCTCTTCTCCTAAAAGGAGAATGTCCCCTCCAGAGGATTTGTCCTTCCAGGACTTTGTTTTAGATATGGCTACAGCCCTTTCTATTACCACATCCTCTGAAAAGGAACCCAGATCCAAAAAACTGGATATTTTGGGATACTCAAAGGCCCCTAAGGAGGCAGTTACCCTGCCTATCCATGAAATCCTTCAAGAACAACTGATGGATTTCTGGGAAAATCCTTTGACTTTGTCTCCTTATTCCCGTAGGTTGGACACCATGTATAGGGTCCCTCCTTCTCCTGGTTTCCAAAAGACTCAATTGCCCCACCACTCTATTGTGGTGAAGTCTGCAATGAAGAAGATTAGGAGTACCAAAAGGCACTCTTCCACCCCTCCAGGACGGGAATGTAAGACTTTGGACTCTTTTGGTAGGAAAATTTTCCAGGCTAGTATGCTTATAGCCAGGATTAATTCCTACAGTCTCTATATGGGCATGTTCCTGGAGGAACTTGCCAAAAAGGTGCGGCAATTTGCCCCCTTTATCCCTGAGGATAAAAAGCAGGGATTCCTTTCCCTAGTGAAACAACTCTTAGAGGTTTCTAAGTTCTCTAATAGGGCAGCATATGATTCCTTTGAGGGAGCCAGTAGGGCTTCGGGCATTGCTATTGCAGCCCGACGTCTTGCTTGGCTCCAGGCCTCTGATCTGGAACCTTGGGTTCTAGATGGCTTACGGAATCTGCCCTGTACAGGTGAGAACTTATTTGGGGAAGAGTGGCAAATCAAAGCCACCCAGATGGATGCTGAAAATGCCACCTTGGAAAGACTTTCAAAGTCCACTTCAATTCCTACTAAGAAAAAGTCTTTTAAAAGGCCTTACTATAAGAAGGCCAGAGTTGCTTCAAATACTGGCCAGCAGTCTTCTCAACCTCGCTATACTGCTAAGCGTCAGCAATCCAAACAAGCACGAGCTAAGCCTGCAGCAGCTACTGTAGCTCAGCAGGCTCCAACCCCTCAGGGGTTTTGACTTGCTCCTAGGGAACCTGCCACTTCTGGTTCTAACACAACCAGAACCTCTCACCATACCCGGAAGGTTGGTTCACTTTGCTCCCAGATGGGAACAAATCACAACAGAACAATGGACCCTCTCTATCATTCGAGAGGGTTACAAACTTCATTTCTCCAGCCTTCCTCCCCATCATATGGTGAGACCATTCAATTCTCCCCCATCTCTCCTAACCCTGTTGGGTCAAGAGGTTTCCTCTCTTCTTGCCCAAGGGGCCATAGAAGAGGTTCCTCTTCCTCAACAAGGGTCCGGTTTCTACTCCCCTTATTTTCTCATTCCAAAGAAGACAGGGGGATTCAGACCAATCCTAGATCTGAGAGAATTGAACAAATTTCTCTTCAAGGAGAAATTCAAAATGCTGTCTCTCGGCATTCTCCTTCCTTACCTCCAGGGTCAGGACTGGCTTTGTTCTCTAGACCTACAGGATGCGTATACACATATACTCATCCATCCATCCCACAGAAAGTATCTTCGCTTTCTGTTTCAGGGAAAACATTTCCAATACAGAGTACTCCCCTTCGGTCTAGCCTCTGCTCCAAGAGTATTCACAAAATGCATGGCAGTCGTAGCCGCATTTCTAAGAGGCATGGGAATCTTTGTCTTCCCATATCTGGACGACTGGCTCATCCGAGCTCCAACTCAGTCACAGGCCCAGATTTCCCTGGACCACACAAGGAGCCTTTTGCAGTATCTGGGACTGGTAGTAAACCTTCCCAAGTCCCAACTCATCCCTACTCAATCTCTAGAATTCATAGGGGCCCAGTTGGACACCATCACTGCAAGGGCCTACCTTCCACATGTTCGAGGCCAGCGCCTCCTGAGTTTGGCCTCCCAAGCTCAGTCCAGCACTCACTTGACAGCCAGGGAAATGCTACGCCTACTGGGTCATATGGCCTCCACAGTGCATGTGGTGCCCTATGCTCGTCTTCATATGAGAGCAGCTCAATGGACCCTGGCCACTCAGTGGACTCAGGCGTCAGGAGCGCTCTCAGACCAAATACAAACCTCCGATCGTCTGTTTTGGTCCCTCCACTGGTGGACTTCCACCAAGAATCTGTTGTTGGGGGCTCCATTTCAACCATTGCTACCCCAAGCAACCCTCACAACAGATGCCTCCCAAACAGGGTGGGGAGCCCATCTGCAAACTCTCTCCACTCAGGGCACTTGGTCTCTACAGGAGACCACCCTTCATATCAATCTTCTGGAACTGCGAGCAATTTACCTTGCCCTCAAGGTCTTCCACTCCCTCCTAGCCAACCTCACTGTCCTAGTTCAGACGGACAATCAGGTGGCCATGTTTTACATAAACAAACAAGGAGGGACGGGCTCTCTGTCGCTTTGCAACGAAGCTCTAAGACTATGGGCCTTCGCCAGAGAGCATCAGATTCACCTGCTAGCAGTGTATCTCCCAGGAGTTCAAAACTCTCGGGCAGACAGGCTCAGTCGAGTTCTGCTGCCACACGAATGGTCCCTACATTTGGACCAAATAAACCGAATCTTTCAGGAATGGGGGACCCCGGACATAGACCTCTTTGCAAGTCCGTGGAATGCCAAACTTCCCCGGTTCTGTTCCAGAACTCCGTGTCAGGGAGCTCAGGCTACGGACGCCTTTCTCCTGAATTGGAATCAGGCATTCCTATATGCCTTTCCACCCATTCCTTTGATTCCCAAGACTCTGTTCAAACTCCAGAGGGATCATGGAACTATGATCCTCATAGCTCCACGCTGGCCACGCCAAGTGTGGTTCCCTCTACTTCTACAGCTCTCCCAGGGATCCTACTTGGATCTGGGAGCTGCGCCAGACCTCCTGTCTCAGGAGGAGGGGACTTTGTGGCACCCAAACCCCAAATCCCTTCACCTCAGTGCTTGGTTACTGAAGGCTTAAACCTTCAAGACTTTCATCTTTCCCAACCAGTGAAAGATATCCTTTCTGCCTCTAGGAAACCCTCTACCAGGCGTTCCTATGCTTTCAAATGGAAACGTTTTTCCATTTGGTGTGCTCAGCAGGGTCTTGACCCTCTGGCACTTCCTTTGAATTCTCTTCTTGATTATCTCCTGCATCTCTCCAATGCAGGCCTCAAGACGAATTCGGTAAGAGTCCATTTAAGTGCTATTGCAGCATCCTTGAAACATATAAATGGACAACCTATCTCCTCTCATCCTCTTGTTGCAAGATTCATGAGAGGCCTGACTCTCACTAAACCTCCCATCAGACCACCCCCGGTCGCATGGGATTTGAATCTAGTGCTCGGTCAACTTATGAAGCCACCTTTTGAGCCAATGTTTTCCACCTCCTTGAAATTTCTTTCCTGGAAGGTCATCTTCCTCATTGCAGTCACTTCGGCTCGCCGCATCAGTGAGCTGCAGGCTTTAGTGGCTAATCCACCTTACACAAGATTTCATCATGATAAGGTGGTCCTTAGGACGAATCCCCACTTTATGCCTAAAGTGGTCTCGCCTTTTCATCTTAATCAAGAGGTATATCTACCTGTCTTTTTTCCAGCTCCTCATGCATCCAATGCAGAGAGGAACCTTCATACTCTGGATTGTAAAAGAGCTCTCGCTTTTTACCTTAATAGGACTCAGCCACATCGAAAGTCTTCTCAACTTTTTGTGGCCTTTGATCCTTCCCATTTGGGACTTCCAGTCTCCAAGCGTACACTTTCCAATTGGATTGCTCAGTGTATTTCTTTTGCTTACCAGAGCAAAAACATTTCTCTGGAAGGCCATGTCACTGCTCACAATGTGAGGGCCATGGCAACTTCTATGGCTCATCTGCACTCTGTTTCCATAGATCAGATCTGTCGAGCCGCTACCTGGGCCTCGGTTCATACCTTCACAGCCCATTACTGTTTGGACAAGGACTCCCGCCGGGATGCCTTGTTTGGCCAGGCTGTCCTCAAGCACCTGTTCCATTCCTAAACAACTCCTGCCCACCTTCCCAGAATGGATGCCTGAGATCCATACGAAGATGGCGAACCTTTACAGGGGATCCCATGCATCTAAGCTAGGGAGTCCCCATATGTGAGGACTTATTCCTGCTTGTTCCTGGAGATAGCACAGTTACTTACCTGTAACAGGTGATCTCTGGGAACAGCAGGAATTAGTCCTCACAACCCACCCACCTCCCCTAGGAGTTGTATCTTTTATCTATCTATCTTCCTGTCCTCTCTCTGTTGACTCAGCTATAAACTCGAAACTGAGGAGAGCTGTTCAGGAAGGCGGGAAGGCAGTGCGCATGTGCAGTGGGAGGTCCCAAAAGCTTCTATTCTAAGAAGCTGGGGAGCTTTCCCGCACGGGCTCCGTCGGTACCGACGTACCCATATGTGAGGACTAATTCCTGCTGTTCCCAGAGATCACCTGTTACAGGTAAGTAACTGTGCTTTATGTACAAACTCCATGTTATCAGAACACCTGGCCTCGGTCACACACTCACATCGACCCTCACCAAGTACAGAATAAGTAACCATAATCTAAAGTTAAAAATAAAAATATGTAGACAAAATTTAAACTGAAACCCCAAGAAGCCAGAGTCCATATGCAGTGCAACATCAGATAAATAAGAGGTGCAGTTCCCCAATACTGTGCAAAATATAAAGATAGCATAAAGTCCAATCACTAAAATGAAATGAAATAAAATTATTTTTCTACCTTTGTTGTCTGACCATTTTATTCTCTGATCATGCTGGTCCCGATCTGAGGCTTCTGCTTTCCTGTCTTCTCTTAGCTCTCTTTCTGTGGTCTATGGTCCATCTGCCATTTCTTATCTCTTCTTTTGTTTTCTTCACTTCTTTCCATCAGCCTATTTCCAGTCCTCGTAACCCTTCCCAGTATCAGCCCCTTTCCAGTCCTCCCTCCCGGTACCTTCCATTGTCAACTTTCATTCCCATGACTTCCGCTGGTGTCCATTCCCTTACAGTCCCCCTTCTTCCCCACTGTCCAGCTCCTTCTAGTCTAAATACCATGGCAGCCCCTCTCAGCATCCACTCCTTTCCAGTCCCGTTCTCCCATCCCCTCGCATCAGCCCATTGTACCCCTAGCCCCCAGTTTTCTTCCAAGGCAAGCAGCTCCCCTCCCCACCATCTGGAGTGCCACCGCCGCACAAATGAGCTTGATTGCTTGCAGCGATCAGGCTGATTTGTTTGATGCCAGTTGTTCCTGCTGGATGAGAGGGAATCCTGGTCAGATCCCTTCCAGCTCCCTCCCAGCTCCCTCCCTCCATCCATGTCGGCCCCACTCCCTCCCTACATCCATATCATCCCCCCCTCCCTCCATCCATCCATGTCAGCCCCCCTCCCTCCATCCATCCATGTCAGCCCCCCCATCCATGTCAGCCGCGCTCCCTCCCTCCATCCATCCATGTCAGCCCCCCCTCCCTCCAGCCATCCATATATCCATGTCAGCCCCCCTCCCTCATGTCAGCCCCGTTGCAGATTCGCTGACCCCCCTCCCCTTGTCTGTCTGCTACCGCCCTATGCCGCCGCCTTCTGCAGCCACGGTTCCCTGTCTCTTAGGGAACCATGACTGTGCCGGTGAAGCCATTGCGGAGCCACCTTGTCTCTCGACAGGCTCCGTGTAGCATTGTCCCACCTCCAAAGGAAGTTGTCAAGAGACGGGAAGGCTCAGCAATGGCTGGAGAGTCCATTGCGACCACCTCCAGTCACAGGGGCCGTGGTCATCGGAAGAGAGTGCCTCTTAGATCAATCCACTCTAGTTCTGAGCAGTCTACTATGCCCTATGTGCCTTCAAGGACCACCTGGAAGAGAAGGTTGTCCAGATCCAGGCAGACAACCAAGTAGTGATGTTCTACATCAGCAAACAGGGGGGCACAGGGTCATACCACCTCTGCTGGGAAGTGGTGCACCTCTGGAACTTCGTGGTGGCAAGGAATATGTTCCTCAAGGTGGTCTATCTGCTGGGCCAAGACAATGTACTGGCTGACTGCCTGAGCTGCATTATCTAGCCCCCAGAAGATCTTCCAGCGGTGGGGCACCCCGGAGATCAACTTCTTTGCCAGCCCATGGAACACACAGTTCCCAAGGTTCTGCTCCAGGATGCTGAGCGGGTGTTGGGAAGTGGAGGTTGCCTTCCTCCTCCCATAGTCCAAATGTTTTCTGTATGCCTTTCTACTGACACCTCTTGTGCTGCAGATGCCTTCTGAAGATCTAGGTGGAAGCGGCCTTCATCCTCTTCATTGCACCCCACTGGCTGAGACAACCCTGGTTTCCCCTACTGCTGCAGTTTTCGCAGGGGAATCCAGGGCCTCTGGGGTGTGCTCTGGACCCGCTCTCACAGGAGGACAACACGCTGCGCCACCCCAACTTCCAGTTCCTGTCTCTGAAGGCCTGGTTGCTGAAAGGGTAGCCATCAACCACTACGGCCTGACCTGGCCAATGGAGGATGTCCTGTTGGCCTCACGGAAGGACTCTACATGGTGGGCCTGTGCCTTTAAATGGTGCAGGTTCTTCTTTTGGTGCGCGGAACAGGGCCTTAACCCCTTCTCTTGTGCCATAGCAGAGGTATTGCGGTACCTCTTACACCTGTTGGGCGCAGGCCTGAAATCCAATTCAGTCAGGGTATACCTCGGCACCATATTGCCACATCACCATGAAGCGGAGGGCCAGGCAGTGTCTGTCCACCCCCTGGTGAGCCGCTTCATGCGTGGCCACCTCCTCTCATGGCCCGTGGTGGCATGGGACCTTTAAGGTGGTCCTGGGGAAGTTCATGGTGACTTGTCCCATCAAGTACCTCTCCTGGAAGATCGTCTTCCTGATGGTGCTCACCTCTGCCAGGCGAGTGAGCGAGCTACAGGAGCTCGTGGCGCATGAGTCCTACACCAAGTTCCATAGAAATAGGGTGGTCCTTTGGACACACCCGAAGTTCCTACCTAAGGTGGTTTCAGCGTTTCATCTGAACCAAGAGGTGGTGCTTCCCACTTTCTTTCCCAGGTCTCATGCCTCGAGGGTGGAGGCCTCCCTACACACACTGGACTGTAAGCGCGCAATGTCCTTCTACATCCAGAGGACTCAGCCTCATCGCCAATCTATGCAACTCTTTGTGTCATTCGATCCCAATCATCTGAGGGTCGCTGTCTCCAAGTGTACCCTCTCTCGGTGGGTGGCAGACTGCATTGCGCTTGCCTACCAGCAGGCAGGGGTCTCTAGCATCATGTTAAGCTCACAATGTATGGGCCATGGCGGCCTCTGTGGCTAGCCTGCAGTTGGTGCCCTTGTTGGACATCTACTGGGCAGCCACCTGGTCCTCCGTGCACACCTTCGCAGGGCACTACTATCTGAAGGAGACTTCCCAGAGTGCCTTTTGCCAGGTGGTACTCCATCACCTCTTCGGGGAATAATGCAACTCCTTTCCTCCACCCTTTCTGTCTAGGCTACCAGAGTGAGGTTGCTTCCAGCCAATCTGCACCCCTTGCTGCTCTTTACCATCTGCTTTTTGGGTCGCCCGTGGCTTTTACAGGTTTTTTCAGTAGCCTGTAGCTAGGGAGTCCCATATGTGAGGACTGACTTCCTGCTTGTTCCCAGAGAAAGTGTAGTTACTCACTTATAGCAAGTGTTCTCCGGGGACAGCAGGAATCAGTCTTCACAACCCTCCCTTCTCCCCTTGGAGTTTTTCCTTTTTCGTTTTTGCCGTCTTTTGCTATATTATACTGAGGCAAGATGGCAACTTTGAGCAGGAAGATGACTGCACATGCACGGTGTAGCTCCCAAAAGCTTTCCTTGAAAGCTGGGGAGTGGATCCACACGGGCTCCGTCGGCACTGATATCACCCCATATGTGAGGACCCATTCCTGCTGTCCCTGGACAACACCTGTTACAGGTGAGTAACTACGCTTTCCACTTCAACCAAGAGGTGGTGCTTACCACGTTTTCTTTTCCGTGGCCTCATGCTAGCAGGACGGAGGCCACTCTCCATACTGTGGACTGTAAGCAGGCCTTGACCCTCCTATTTGAAGCAGACCAAGCCCATCGCCACTCCTCATAGCTTTTCATTTCCTATGACCCTAACCACCTGGGTGTAGTGGTCTCCAAGCATACTCTGTCCACCTGGGTGGCGGACTGCATTGTCTTCACCTATGGGCTGCAGCATCATGGTACAGCGCACAGCATCTGGGCCATGGCGGCATCTGTGGTGAACCTCCCTGCAATTCCCTTGCTGGAGATCTGCCGGGCTGCCACCTGGTCCTCAGATCACACCTTCGCAGAGCATTATTGCTTGAAAGAGGAGTCCCGACGGTACTCCCTTATCTGTTTGGAGTTTGAGGCAACTCCTTCCCTCCGACCTTTGTGTGTCCAGTCTACCTGAGAGCGGGTTTCCCTGGTCAATGCTGGGGTCATTGTTGAGGTCTTGTGACCTAACTGTACTCTCTGCTGTTCCTTATGTTTTTGCTTTTTGGATTGCCCGTGACTTAGAGGTTGTTTTGGTAGCTTGTAGCTAGGGAATCCCATATGTGAGGACTGACTTCCTGTTTGTTCCTGGAGAAAGTGCAGTTACTCTCCTGTAACAGGTGTTCTCCAGGAACAGCAGGAATCAGTAGTCCTCACAGCCCTTCCTCCCCCCCATGGAGTTGCTTTTCTTTTTGCCAACTTGAACTATGTTGTCATACTGAGGCAAAATGGCACCCTTGGGCAGAACGGCAGCCACGCATGCGTGATTGATCTTCCAAAGGCTTTCTTTGAAAGCTGGGTGAGGTTACCCTTTGTTGATGCCATATGTGAGGATTGATTCCTGCTGTTCCCAGAGAACATCTGCAACAGGTGAGCAACTACTCTTTCTGCCATCCTTCTGCCAAATTAAGGAGACTGACCTCCTGCAGTGCATCCTGGGAAACACTGCGTGGCGTCAGGTGCTGTCATTTTCCAAGATGGCAGTTGTGTGCAGGAGCGTGTGGGCATTGCTGTGGTCTCTGAGCCAGGTACTTAGGGGGAGCTAGATTAGAGAACTCTGGTGTACCAAGTGGCTGCTACATCCCCCAGTCTCTAGCAGGCCTCAATGTTTTTTATGGTTGTTTTTTTTTTTGGGGGGGGGGGATAGCAAAATTTTCTCCTTCCTTTCTAAACACACTACTAAGACACATACCCATTCTCTTTCACCTCCTATCTTGTCTATTGCAACCTCCTCCTTGCTTGTCTCCCTCTGAATCATCTCTCTCCTCTTCAGTCTATTCAAAATTCAGCTGCGTGGCTAATCTTCTGCCAGTCTTGCTATGCCCATATAAACCCTCATCTCTAATCACTTCATTGGCCCCCTATCAATTTCCATTTTCAGTTCAAACTTCTTCTACTGACCTATAAGTGCATTCATTATGCTGTTCCTTACTACCTTTCCTCTTATTTATTTTATTTACATTCTCTTATATACCGCGCTGTTCTGCATCAGTGTGGTTTACATTGAACAAAATGAAATTACATTGAACAGGGCATTATAACTTGGAGATAACTATTTTACAGGGAACATGGGCTATGGAGGGTTAAGTGGCTTGCTCAAGACCATAAGGTGCACCTGTGGGACTAGAAACCCCAGTCCTTCCGGCCCAAGGTTGCTGTCCTCTAGTGGGATTTGAACCCCCGACCTTCCAGCCTGAAGTACCTTGCCCCAACCACTAGGCCACTCCTCCACTCCTTATACCGCCTTATCTCTCCTTATACCCCAACTCGGGAACTCCACTCTTCTAGCAGATCACTTCTATCTGTGCCCTTCTCTTCTACTCCAACTCCAGACTTCGATCTGTCCATTTTGCTGCTCCTTATGCCTGCAACAAATTACCTGAACCAGTACATCAGGCTTAAAAAGTCATGGGATTGGAGGCAGTATAGTATTGTGGATAAGGAACTGGTTAAAAGATAGAAAGCAGCAAGTAGGGCTAAATGGCCAGTTTTCTCAATGAAGAAAAGAAAATAGTGGAGTACTGCAGAGATCTGTGCTGGGCCCATTGCTTTTTAACATTGTGGCAAGGTCAGCCATCCAGAGCATAGGGGAGGTGAAAAGCATAAGGAATTCACCTTAATCAAGGGGCCTCTGTTAGGCGTGCAGGGTCAGAAGGCCAGAGCCACGTTTCAAAAGCAGAAAACCCCCAGCTGGAATAGGTTTCAGGAAATGCTTGATAGAGTAAGAGGGGGAGATTGCAAGCACGAGGACCAAAGCCTTTACTCTAACAAGTGCACTGATTATTCTAAGTTCAGAAGGCAGGGAGATTACAAACACCTGGGAGAGAAAGAGGTGGGGTTGGATCCCATTGAGTATAAACCCTGGTTAGATTATGGAGGCCAGAGGAGCAGCAGAGGAAGCCAGAGGAGCAGCGGAGGAAGCAAGAGATGCAGCAGATGGGGAGAGGAACAGAGCCCACAGCAGCAAGGACGATGGAATGCTGGAGAAGCCAGAGCAGGTGCTAACTCCTGGAAAAGAGCTGAGCTACCCAGAGCTGAGAGAGCTGTTTTCCCTGATTCAGGTTGGCAACAGGGGTGGAAGCCAGGAATTGGAGAAGTCTTCAGACCACCAGAGAGATTGTCAGCTGAGCAGTCTGATCAAGTGAGTGAGTCAGAGCCCATGCAATTGGGAGAACCAGAGCCAGAGGTGGGGGAAGAAGACATGTTTATGGATTGTTCTTTATGTGAAGCTTTAGAATTGAAATGTTGAAGAAAAGCCAGCCTTGAAAGAATTGTTCCTCTTGCAAAGGTAATCTTAAAGCATTAGCAGTAAAGAGGTAAATTCCTGTGTGTTTTGGAAAGGGAATTTACTGCCACATAAGCTTGTAAAGGAAGCTGTGTTTCATGTCTGATTATCAGCTGTGTTAGAACTCTGCAACAGCAAGAAAGCTAATTGGCTGCTTTAAGAGTTTGTGCTTTGCTCCTGTTTTATATGAAAAGCCTGCTAAGAGTTTTGAGGACATTTTGAATGCTTATTTCATATTCACCTGGAAGTGCAGCCCAGAGAATTGAGGCTGAGTGAAGATAAACTGCCATAGGAGAATTAACCTTGTTTTTTTTTGTGCTATGATTAACAAAGGACTATAAGAAAAGTGGCACACTGTTATCTGTGAAAAGGCTAAGCTTCTACATTCAAGAGGACTTTGAAGAGCCATTGTTGAGTTCTGTTTGTTTTTGCCACCAGTTTGCTGAACCTTAAGCAAATGCCTATAATTTATCCTGTTAATGGAACCTTGAACCTGATCTGTTCTCTTGTGTTTAAAATAAACATTTTCTGTCATAAGCTTTACCCTCGGTTTGCCTCAATTACAATCCTTTTTACTTGAAGCATAAATATAGCTGATAGAGGAAGGATACATCAACCACCGCGCCCTCATCAACTAGAGACTAGTGGTTTTGGCGTTTGTGCTTGTGACAACATATTAATAAAAGACCTGGAAATGGGAATAATGAGAGAGGTGATCAAATTTGCAGATAACACAAAATTATTCAAAGTTGTTAAAACCCAAGAGGATTGTGAAAAATTGCAAGAGGACCTTGATAAATTGGAAGACTGGGCATCCAAATGGCAGTTGAAATTTAATGTGGACAAGTGCAACATTATGCACCTAGGAAAGAACAACCAAAACTTTGGTTACACGGTGCAAGGTACCACCTTAGAAATCACCACCCAGGAAAAAGATTTAGGCATCATCGTGGATAATATGTTGAAACTCCCCGCCCAGTGTGCCATGGCGGCCAAGAGAGCAAATAGAATGCTAGGTATCATAAGGAAAGGAATGGAGAATAAAACCAAGGGTATTATACTGCCTCTAGGTCTATAAATTAATGAATGGAGTGGAATGGGTTAACGTAGATCGGATGTTTACACCATAAAAAAGTAGAAAGACTAGAGGACATGCAATGAAGCTACAATGTAACCATTTAGGATTAATAAGAGAAAATATTCTACTCAACGCATAATCAAATTCTGGAATTCATTACTGGAGGATGTACTAAAAGCTGTTAGTGTAGTTGGGTTTTAAAAAGGTTTGGACAAGTTCCTGGAGGAAAGGTCCATAAACCATTATTAAAGAGGACTTGGGAAATCTGCTGCTTACCCCAAGATGAGCATTGTGGAACCTGCATGCCTTTTTGGGGACCTGCCAGGTACTTGTGACCTGGATTGGCCAATGTTGAAAACAGGATACTGTGCTTGATTGACCTTGATATGACCCAGGATGACATTTCTTATATCCTTATGTTATGTTCTTATCTTTGGCCCTTTTCAAATCAAGGCTTAAAACTCACCTCTTCGAGGCCGCTTTTGCATTCTGATCCGCATAGTCTCCTGCTCTCCAGCTATGTATTTCCTTACTGTTTCCCTAGACATATCCTTGTCCCCAGCTGTTATGTTGTTTGTCTCAACTAGATTGTATGCTCTGATGAGCAGAGTCCGTCTCTTATGTGTCTCTGTACAGCGCTGTGTACGCCTTGTAGGTCTATACAAATCTATAGTAGTAGAAAATATTTTAGTTCAGGGCATTGGATTGAGGGGTTTGGAATTTTTAGATCCGTGAGTGGCTGGCTGATGAGTGGTGGTCTGGGGCTCCTTAGGTCATCTAAGGTGAGGTATGACACTTCACCTCGGTTGGTCCATTTGCTCAAATTTTTGCACACAGCCCTTTTAAGTGATATTTCTTTGAATCAGAAAGTAACATTTTTGCTTTAAACTTGGCATTAGAAAACTATGTTGCGCTCTACTGCATGGCACTAATGACAGGTTTCTGCATCGGCCTGTCCATGGTATGTTCAGACCTCTTACTTACTATCTGCTATTCAGCCAATAAGCTTCACTTTTCATAAAAGTGAGGGAAATGGGAAGGTTTATGAATTGGAATAACTTGAGAAGTATGCAGCTGACCTTATTCATATTGGATTCTCAAAAATTACTCTTAAAAATGTATATTTTGCTAATTTCTGAGAAAAATGGATTTCATAGCCAGAGGGAAAAGAGGTCACCTGATGTGGTTTGACCAAAACTGAGAAGTTTATGAAGGTAACAAAGATTTTATCACTCAACTGTAGTAGAATTATTACTTTACTGCTATGCTTACTTAAAATAGGGAACTGTTGGTTATTTTTAGGACCAAGATACAACTCTTCAAGAGGTAAATAAGAAATTACAGGAACTGGAAAATGAACGTAGTACTCACATTGAAACTTTGGGACATCAGGCAAGCGAGCTGGAATACGTCCATGAACGAGAGGATAGACTAAAACAAGAACTTGAGGTAAGTAACTTTTGCCATTGTTACATTAGTTGTAGTCCAAATATGACAGGATTCTAGAGGAAGTCATGCTTATTTTCTTAAAGAAAAAGCTGCAAGTAGTAGCGTGTCAACTCATATTTCTATTTGAGGAAGTGATGTTTATAAAAATCACTTTTGCACTTCAGCTATGAGATTTATTTTTATCCTTACAGGCATAGTAAGTTTCATTGGTCCAAGTTAAGAACTATCCAAAGAAAATTATGTACTTAACTATCTCCAGGAACAAGCAGGAATGAGTCCTCACATATGGGTACGTCGGTACCGACGGAGCCTGTGCGGGAACGCTCCCCAGCTTCCCAAAAAGGAAAGCTTTTGGGAGCATCCCACAGCGCCTGCGCGCTGCCTTCCTGCCTTTCCTAACCAACTCTCCTCAGTTCTTCTTTTCCGCGGAGCCAGCAGGTCGTGTTCCTGTCACCGCTGAAGAAGTTCTTTATTTTAATTTATTTCTTTGGTCGCGTGTCTGCCTTCCCCGACGCCGGACCGGTACCGCCGGTCTTTTTCTTTTCTTTTCTTTCAAAAAAAAAAAAACAACTATATATATTTTCCTCACTTGGTGTATTTTTCTCCTTAGGCCTCCAGGCCCACAAGGAAATTTTCCATCGTGGAAAAACCAGCCTCCGGGTTCAAAAAATGCACTAAGTGTAGCGGTACAATTTCTGTTACAGATACCCATGAATGGTGTCTTAAATGTTTGGGTCCTGAACACTCCATTCCGGATTGCCAGTCCTGCTCTCTAATGTCTAAACGGGGGTTACAGAACCGAGCAGCCAAGCTCTATGTGCTGTTTCCCACTGATGCACCGGCGGTGGCATCGACATCTTCCAGGTCTTCCTCTCCTGAAGGGTCTCAGGTAACCAAACATAAACCTAGCAGGTCCTTGAAGGGCAAATCTCCCTCTAAGCATCGAGATGCCTCCGGGCTTGCCCTAGAGGATCCTGCCCCAGCCAAACAACCCCGGCGGGAAGCTCCGGCTTCCAAAGCTCCTCCTATGGGGTTTACAGGTTGACATCGATGGCACGGCCTCGACCGATCACCTGTTAGACTGCTCTGGGGTACCGGCACTTTCTCCCGGTACCGACATCCAGGCAGTCGTGGCGTCCATGGATCACACTGTCCAATCCATGCAGCAGGCTATAATGGCTTTTATTAAGGCTGCGACGCCGACGGTACCGCAACGAGTCCCGTTGTCGGTACCGGCGCCAGCACCGGTACCAGCACCGATACCGGTACTGACTGCATCGACATCGACCAGGATACCGACTCCGGTTCCTGGTCCAGGGCTTTTCCTCGGTACCGATCCGGTACCGGGTACGCCCGATGTCGGTACCGATCGATACGCGTATCGATCGTTGGAATCGGACAGACGATACTTCGATTCCTCTGATTCTGATTCATCAGATGAGTCTCCTGAAGTATCCATTACTCTTCCTGAGGAGCCGGCTTCTCCAAAAAGGAGAATGTCTCCTCCAGAGGATTTGTCCTTTCAAGACTTCATATTAGAAGTGGCTAAAGGACTCTCTATTTCAGTAACCTCTGAAGCAGAGCCTAGAGCAAAAAAATTATATATTTTAGGATACTCTAAGGCTCCCAGAGAGGCAGTCACCTTGCCAATTCACGAAATTCTTCATGAACATATGATTGACTTATGGGAGACTCCTCTCACACTTTCTCCTCATTCTCGTAGATTGGACACTATGTACCGTGTCCCCCCTTGTCCTGGATTTCAGAAAACTCAGCTTCCTCACCATTCCATTGTGGTGCAGTCAGCTATGAAAAGGATTAAGAGTACCAAAAGACACTCTTCTGCTCCTCCAGGAAGAGAATGCAGGACCTTGGATGCTTTTGGTAGGAAAATCTTTCAAGCCAGCATGCTTATTGCCAGAATCAACTCATATAGTCTTTATATGGGTATGTTTCTAAAGGAAATTGCACAAAAGCTGCACAACTTTCTCCCTTTCCTTCCAGAGGATAAAAGGGATGAATTCCTCCTTTGGCTTAAGCATACTCAAGATGTTTCCAAGTTTTCCAACAGGGCAGCCTTTGACTCCTTTGAAGGTGCCAGCAGAGCCTCAGGCATTGCCATAGCTGCTCGTAGAATTGCTTGGCTTCCGGCTTCTGATCTAGAGCCCTGGGTTCAGGATGGCTTGGGGAATCTGCCCTGTACAGGTAAAAATCTCTTTGGCAGAAAGTGGCAAATTAAAGCCACTCAAATGGATGCAGAGAATTCTGCTCTGGATAGACTTTCCAAGTCTACCTCCATTCCAGCCAAGAAAAAACCTTTCAAAAAGCCTTTTTACAAAAGGAGCAGATTTCCTTCCACTTCTGGCCAACAATCTTCTACAGGTCGCTTTCCTACTAAGCGTCAGCAACCTAAACAGGCCAGGCCTAAACCTGCAGGGACTGCTGCAACCCAGCAGTCCCAACCCCCTCAGGGATTTTGACTTGATACTAGAGAACTTAACCTTTCTGGCTCTACGACAGCCAGAACTTCTCACCATTCCAGGAAGGTTAGCTCATTTTGCTCCCAGATGGGAACAAATCGCATCAGAGCAGTGGACCCTCTCCATCATAAGAGAGGGCTACAAACTTCATTTCTCAGACCTTCCTCCCTACACCATGGTGAGAAACTTCAATTCTCCCACATCTCTCCTCGACCTTCTGGATCAGGAGGTGACTACCCTTCTGGCCCAGGGGGCCATAGAAGAGGTTCCTCTTCTTCAACAGGGATCAGGGTTCTACTCCCCCTATTTTCTCATCCCAAAGAAAACAGGGGGATACAGACCCATTCTAGATCTCAGAGAATTGAACAAATTCCTATGCAAGGAGACGTTCAAGATGCTTTCTCTAGGCACTCTCCTTCCATACCTGCAGAGTCAGTATTGGCTTTGTTCTCTAGATCTCAAGGATGCGTACACTCATGTCCTCATCCATCCATCTCACAGAAAATTCCTACGTTTTCTGTTCCAGGGAAAGCATTACCAATACAGAGTGCTTCCTTTCGGTCTAGCCTCTGCTCCGAGAGTGTTCACCAAATGCATGGCAATAGTTGCTGCATTTCTACGCACTCTGGGAATATTTGTCTTCCCTTACCTGGACGACTGGCTCATCCGAGCTCCAACCCAGTCAGAAGCTCAGAATTCCCTAAACCGCACCAGGCGCATTCTGCAATACCTGGGACTTGTGGTAAATCTCCCAAAGTCCCAGCTCACCCCTACTCAGTCCCTGGAATTCATAGGGGCCTGGTTGGATACCACCACTGCAAGGGCCTACCTTCCTCAGGCTCGTTGCCAACGTCTAGTGCAGTTAGCCTCCCAGATTCAGTCAAAGAGCCACTTAACTGCCAGGGAGATGCTACAGCTGCTAGGCCACATGGCTTCCACAGTACATGTGGTACCCTATGCTCGCCTACACATGAGAGCAGCTCAGTGGACTTTGTCCACCCAGTGGACTCAAGCTTCAGGAGCTCTCTCAGACCAAATAGCAACCTCCAAATGTCTATTTTGGTCTCTCCAATGGTGGAGGTCCACTCAAAATCTGTTGCTGGGGTCCCCCTTCCAACCTTTGTTGCCCCAAGCAACCCTCACAACAGATGCCTCCCAAACAGGTTGGGGAGCTCATCTGCAGGACCTCTCCACCCAAGGCACTTGGTCCCCACAGGAGACCTCTCTTCATATCAACCACTTGGAACTTCGAGCAGTGTTCCTAGCTCTCAAGGTCTTTCATACCCTCCTCAGCTACAAGACAGTCCTCATTCATACGGACAATCAAGTAGCCATGTTTTACATAAACAAGCAAGGAGGAACTCTCTCTCTGTCGCTTTGCAACGAAGCTCTAAGATTATGGGCCTTCGCCAGAGAGCATCAAATCCATCTCCTGGCAGTATACCTCCCAGGAATCCAAAACTCTTGGGCAGACAGACTCAGTCGAGTTCTGCTTCCACACGAATGGTCCCTGCACATGGATCAGGTACTCCGAATCTTCCAAGAATGGGGAACCCCGGACATAGACCTCATTGCAAGTCCGTGGAATGCCAAACTTCCCCGGTTCTATTCCAGAATTCCGTGTCGGGGAGTCCAGGCCAAGGATGCCTTCCTCCTTCATTGGGGTCAGGGCTTCCTGTATGCCTTTCCCACCCATTCCTTTGATTCCCAAGACTCTGTTCAAACTCCAGAGGGATCAAGGCTCCATGATCCTCATAGCTCCACGCTGGCCACGCCAAGTGTGGTGCCCTCTACTTCTGCATCTTTCCCAAGCCCCCTCTCTGGACTTGGGAGCTGCTCCAGATCTTCTGTCCCAGGAGGAAGGGACTTTGTGGCATCCAAACCCCAAGTCCCTTCACCTCAGAGCTTGGTTACTGAAGGCCTAGATCTTCAAGACTTAAATCTTTCTCAGCAAGTGAAGGATATCCTCCATGCTTCCAGAAAACCTTCCACTAGGCGTTCCTATGCTTTTAAGTGGAAAGGATTTTCCATTTGGTTTGCCCAAAAGGGTCTTGACCCTTTGGCGCTTCCTGTGAATTCTCTATTGGAATATCTCCTGCATCTTTCCAATGCAGGCCTTAAGATGAATTCAGTAAGGGTCCATTTGAGTGCTATTGCAGCATCCCTTAAGCCTATTAATGGACAACCTATTTCCTCTCATCCTCTTATTGCAAGATTCATGAGAGGCCTAACTTTAACTAAGCCTCCTATTCGACCTCCTCCGGTGGCATGGGACTTAAACTTGGTTCTTGGTCAGCTTATGAAGCCGCCTTTTGAACCCTTAGCCACTACCTCCTTGAAATTCCTTTCATGGAAGGTTATTTTCCTTATTGCACTCACTTCTGCTCGCCGCATTAGTGAACTGCAGGCCTTAGTGGCTAATCCACCTTATACAAGGTTCCATCATGATAAGGTAGTCCTTAGGACAAATCCACACTTTATGCCTAAAGTGGTCTCACCTTTTCATCTTAATCAAGAGGTGTATTTACCTGTCTTTTTTCCAGCTCCTCATGCATCTAGTGCAGAGAGGAATCTTCATACTCTAGATTATAAAAGAGCTCTTGCCTTTTACTTACACAGGACACAGCAACATAGAAAGTCTTCCCAGCTTTTTGTTGCTTTTGATCCTTCTCATTTAGGACTTCCAGTCTCTAAAAGAACACTGTCCAATTGGATTGCTCAGTGTATTTCTTTTGCTTACCAGAGTAAGAACCTTTCTCTGGAGGGCCATGTCACAGCTCACAATGTGAGAGCCATGGCCACCTCTATGGCTCATCTTCATTCTGTATCCATTGACCAGATCTGTCGAGCAGCCACCTGGGCCTCGGTTCATACCTTCACAGCCCATTACTGCTTGGACAAGGACTCCCGCCAGGATGCCTTGTTTGGTCAGGCTGTCCTCAGACACCTGTTCCATTCTTGAACAACTCCTGCCCTCCTTCCCTGTATGGATGCCTGAGATCCATTGGAAGACGAGGAACCCTTCAGGGTCTCATATCCTTGGGGATCTCCCAGGCATCTTAGCTAGGGAGTCCCCATATGTGAGGACTCATTCCTGCTTGTTCCTGGAGATAGCACAGTTACTTACCTGTAACAGGTGATCTCTGGGAACAGCAGGAATTAGTCCTCACAACCCTCCCACCTCCCCTAGGAGTTGTATCTCTCTCTATCTTTCCTTTCCTCTCTCTCTCTATTATCTCAGCTTTAAACTTGAACTGAGGAGAGTTGGTTAGGAAAGGCGGGAAGGCAGCGCGCAGGCGCTGTGGGATGCTCCGAAAAGCTTTCCTTTTTGGGAAGCTGGGGAGCGTTCCCGCGCAGGCTCCGTCGGTACCGACGTACCCATATGTGAGGACTAATTCCTGCTGTTCCCAGAGATCACCTGTTACAGGTAAGTAACTGTGCTTTCCAGGCCAGGTATATCCATTCAGCCAATATTTTTCCAGGATCAATGGAGACGGTGCGGAACCTAACATGGAAGAGTGATTTTTTTATTAGATACCACGTGATGTCCTGGAATCTGTAACCACGTTTGATATCTGTATAAGAGATTATTAACAACCATAGCAACCCTGCTAAGCATATATGTTTTCATGTTAGTTTGTTTTGCAGGCTATTTTTAACAGCTACCAAACAAACATAAAAATCTACAGTTTGTGTGTATCTGTAGTAGTAAACATAAAGGATTTGATTCCCCTGAAGTATTTTGGTATCTGGAGAGCAAATAGTGGAAGAAACCTGAATAGGAACTGTTATATAAAAAGAGATGGCAGAGAAAAAAATCTGTCATGGTATATTTGAAGCCAGGGCCGGCCCAAGAGATTCTGCTGCCCCAGGTAGAAATCCCTGCCGCCACCACCTGAATCCATCATCTTATCTTGCTGGAGAGGGCTAGCGGTGGCAGTGGCATGACTGTTGTGAAAGCTGCGGCTTTGTGCCACTGCTTTGGTGCCTGTAGCAGGTCATGTGCTTCAGCACCTGTACTGGCACACATGGTCTGCCACTCCTGCCCATCTCCGAGAGGAAGTTGTGTTGGGGGGGACGGGGACAGGAGTGGCAGGTGTTTTTCGTGCTGAAGTCATGGCCTGCAGTGTGCACCAAAGCAGTGGCAGAAAGCTGTTGCCACCAGGGTCCGCTGTCATAGGCAGTCGCCTAGTGGACAGCCGGGCCCTGTTGGAAGCTTGTAAAGGTAGGAACCACTGTAGCACCACCATCTTAGCTGACAGACCTGCCCTGGTTTGATCATGTAACCCCATTACTTATTAATTACCATTGGCTCCCTATTAGATCTCATATTCAGCTCTAAATTTTGTCTCTAGCATATAAAGCTATTCATGACGCAGCTCCTGACTAAATCTCCTCATTAATCACTTCATATGCTCCTGCCCATACTCTCCATTCTCTTCATGGGTATAGACTTCATGTCTGGCCAAAGTTAACTATGAATCTACTTGACAATCTGTGTTCTTTATTCTAGATCCTTCTCTCTGGAACAGTCTGTCCACCCCTCTACACTTGGCGTCTAACTTCAAACACTTTGTTTAAATCATTTATTGAACCATCAAACAAATGAAAGCAGTACAAATGGCCACTACTAGCCCGTGAGGACACTTAGTGCCAGGGATGAACCATCAGCGCATTTACATATTTTACAGTTATTTTTCAATATAAGAACATAAGATATGCCATACTGGGTCAGACCAAGATCCATCAAGCCCAGTATCCTGTTTCCAACAATGGCCAATCTAGGTCACAAGTGCCTAGTAGTTTCCCCCAAAAGAGACAGGTTCCACAATGCTTGTATTGGGTCAAGCAGTGGATATTCTGGGTCCCCTTTAATAATGGTTTATGAGCCCTTCCTCCAGGAACTTGTCCAAACCTTTTTAAAACCCAGCTACACTAACGGCTTTTACTACATCCTCCAGTAGCAAATTCCAGAGTTTGATTACAGGTTGAGTGAAAGAATATTTTCTCTTAATAGTCTAAAATAGGTTATCCTAGCTTCATTGCATGTCCTCTAGTCTTTCTGTATTTTGATGGTGTAAACAATCGATCTACGTTTACCCGTTCCACTCCATTCATTAATTTATAGACTTCTGTCATATCTCCCCTAAGCCGTCTCTTTTCCAGGTTGAAGAGCCCTGACCTTTTTAGCCTCTCTTCATAGGGGTATCCTTCCATCTCCTTTACCATTTTGGTGACTCTAATCTGGACCTTTTCTTATAACGCTATATCCTTTTTAAGATACGGCGACCAGAACTGCACACAATATTCAAGGTGCAGTCACACCATGGAACGATACAGAGGCATTATAACATCCTTTGTTTTATTCTCCATTCCTTTCCTTATGATACCTAGCATTCTATTTGCTCTCTTGGCCAGCGCTGCACACTGGGCAGAGAGTTTTAACATGTTATCCACGATGACGCCTAAATCTGTTTCCTGGGTGGTGGTTCCTAATGTGGAACCTTGCATTGTGTAACCATAGTTTTTGAATATTTAAATCTGTATATATGTTTAAACTATCTATATACCTAATCAGCATTTACTCAGCATTGTAACCCTCAAATTACCATTTTTATTATATACAATTTAATGTTCACTGTAATTTCAATTGTTTGAATTCTATTTATTTTATTTTATTTATTTAACAATTCTTATATACCGCGCTATATGTTATCAGTGCGGTTTACATTCAACAAAGAGTATTCAGATCAGAATAGACTGATTGAATTTACATTATAACAGGGAATAGAACTTGGAGAACATGGGTAACTATTTACATATTGACATATAACAGAATGGATGAGGAGTCCATAAAACTATATACATAAGATATGACATAAAATAGATGATACATGATCTGAAAGTACATGAGATGCTTCTGGGTAGAAAAGAGAATGCTTGGGGCTAGAGCGTTAAGTTATGTAGGGGGCTCTAGTAGGGGAAGGTGAATGGTTTCTTGGGGCCGGGGTGGCAGCTTGGGTGAAATGAAGCAGAAAGAGGTGGTGTTTTATTGATTTCCGGAGGTAGGTCATTCCAACATTTTGGTGCGAAGTAGGCAAAGGTTCTTCTCCTGGTTGTTTGTGAGCACTTTATTGAGTCTTTAGGAATAATCAATGTGTTGTCTGTTGCCGTCCTTCTGGTTCTAGTGTTCGGAGTAGGTGTGATGAGGTCCTTGAGAGAATCGGGGGCGATGTTGTTGATGATCTTGAATGTTATTAGAAGAATCTTATATGTTAGCCTGGAGTGTATCGGTAACCAATGGAGATCCATGAGTATAGGTGTAATATGGTCTGATCTGGCTAGACCACAGAGGACACGTGCAGCGGCATTCATAGCTTGTTGGAGAGGATTGAGAGTGTTCTTTGGAAGGCCATACAAGATTAAGTTTGCATAATCTAAATGAGGTAGTGTAAGGGCCTGGAAAATGGTTCGGAAGTCGACTGCAGGTAGCATGGGTTTGAGGTGTCTCAGTGTTCTAATTTTGTAATATATGGACCTGGTGATGTTCTTTATGTGTTCCTTAAAATCGAGGTGCTGGTCAAGAGTGAAGCCGAGGTAGCGTATGGCATTGCGGCTTGGGAGCTCCGCATCTCTTACTCTTAGGTTGGGGGGAGGAGAGAAGCTTTTGTTTCTTGATATGAAGAGTACCTCTGTTTTCTTGAAATTAATGTGGAGGTTTTGGGAAGTTAGCCAATCAGTGATTGCGTTGAAGCAGTTGACAAGGTTGGTGAAATCCGGGTGGTTGACTTTGAACGGGGTAAATAGCAGAACATCATCGGCGTAGATTAGGGCAGAGATATTGAAGGATCGTATGATATTGCATATCGGCTGCATATAGATATTAAACAGCAAAGCCGATAAGGAGGAACCTTGCGGGACACCTTGTTGCTGGTGGAATGGTGTCGAAGTTTCAGACCCAACCCGGACTTGTTGCCAGCGATCCGATAGATAAGATTTACACCACTCCCAGGCAAGACCGTGAATTCCTTTTTCTAGGAGACGGGTGAGTAGCTGGTTATGATTGACAGAGATAACAAGGAAGATGAGGGCGAAACCATTTTCAGTGTTGTCGATTCCTCTATTCAGGGTGTTGGTGAGGGAGGTGAGCAGTGATTCAATTCCATGTGATTCTCTAAAACCATGCTGGCATAGGTCGAGGGGAGCTGCTATGTCAATATGTTGTTGGATTTGTCTGTAGACCACCTTCTCAATTATTTTAGTGAGTAGGGGAATGCTCGAGATGGGTCGGTAAGATTCTGTCTTCGATGGGTCAAGTCTGTTATTCTTTAGGAGGGGTCTTATTGAGGTTCGTTTGAGTAAAGAGGAGAATGAGCCAGTAGCAAAAGATAGACGGATGATGTTTAGTAGAATTGAGCTGAGTTCAACTCAGAAGGTCCTGATCCAGTGTGCAGGGCAGGGGTCATTTGTGGCTGTTGAGGTGTTGATGCTGGCAATGAGGTCTTGGATATTCTTCTTGTCCGGAGTGGTAAAATGTGTGAGGGATAATTGAGAGGAGGGAGTTTGGTTGGGAGAGGACACTATGGGTGCGGGCTGCTTGTTTGTTGTAAGTGATTTGGATTGGAGGAAGTCAGCATATGACTGAGGGGGAATTGGGACCAGTTGGACGGGGGAGGGTTCCTTAATTAAAGATTTCGCTAGGTTGAATAGATCTCTCGGTTTATTGATTGAGCGTTGCAGGAGCTGTGCGTGGTATTCACTCATTGGAAGCGTCTCCACTTCCTCTCCTGCTTCCTGAATTCAATGAGGGATGCACGGAGTTCTGCTGAAAACCATGGAGCATGCTGTCTTCTACTTTTGCATCTGTTATGGGTTTCTGAGTTATTGGAGGATGTTGGGTAGGCAAATTCTTTTAATGTGTTGTTCCAGTTGGAGATTGCTTCTTCAAGGTTGGTAGACTTCTGATGGAGGCGCGGGAGAACTTTTTTTGAGAACTCTTCTATAGAAAGAGGTCTGGGGCGAGGTGTAGCTGAGGGTCTGGTAGCTTCGCTATGTGGTGTCGGAACAAGTTGTAGGGGTATTTGGAAGGTAATCAAGTTATGGTCGGACCAAGGGACGTATACTTACATTGAATAAGTTTCAATGTAATGTTCAAGTTTTGTTCTATGTAAACCGCTTTGATTTTTCTGAAAGGCGGTATATAGAACCGTTCAATAAATAAATAAATAGTTTGGGTTTTTCTTTCCTAGATACATAACTTTGCACTTGTCCACATTAAATTTATCTGCCATGTGGATGCCCAGTCTTCCAATTTATCAAGATCCTCTTGCAATTTTCCACAATCCTCATTGGTTTTAACAACTTTGAATAGTTTTGTGTCATCTGCAGATCTGATAGCCTCACTCGTTATTCCCATTTCCAGGTCATTTATGAATGTTAAAAAGCAACAGACCCAGCACAGATCCTGGTGTACTCCACTATTCACCTTTCTCCATTGGGAAAATTGGCCATTTAGCCCTACCCTCTGCTTTCTATCTTTCACCAGTTCCTGATCCACAATAGTACACTGCCCTCCTATCCCATGACTTTTAAATTTTGCCAAAAGTCTCTCATGAGGGACCTTGTTAAAGGCTTTCTGAAAGTCCAGATACACTATATCAACCGACTCACCTTTGTCTACCTGTTTGTTCACACCTTCAAAAAAACCATAACAGATTAGTAAGACAAGACCTTCCTTGGCTAAAGCCATGTTGGCTGTTTCCTATTAAGCCATGACTATCTACATGTTCAGTAATTTTGTTCTTTATGATAGTTTCCCGGTACTGATGTCAGGCACTGGTCTGTAGTTTCTCGGATCACCCCTGGAACTCTTTTTAAAAATTGGCGTTACTTTGGCCATCCTCCAGTCTTCAGGTATTACAGATGATTTGAATGATAGTTCACAGATTATTAATAGTAGATCTGCAATCTCATACTTCAGTTCTTTCAACACCCTTGGATGTATACCATCCGGTCCAGGTGATTTGCTACTCTTCAGTTTATCAGATAGTTGTAATACATCTTCCTAGTGTATCAATATTTCTTTCAATTCTTCTGCAGCATCACCTTTAAAAACCATTTCAATCATGGGTGTAACATCCCTACATCTTCCTCAGAAAAGACCGAAACAAAGAATTCATTCGGTCTCTCCATTATGGCCTTGTCCCCTCTTAGTGCCCCTTTTACCCCTCTGTCATCTAATGGTCCAATTGAGACACTCACAGGTTTTTTTTTGCTACAAATGTACTTGAAAAAGCCTTTATTACATGTTTTTGCTTCCACAGCAAGCTTCTTCTCAAATTCTCTCTTTGCCTGCCTAATCAATGCCTTGTATCTAACTTGCCAGTGCTTATGTTTCCGGTTTTCATCATTTGACTCCTTTTTACATTTCCTGAAAGATGCTTTTTTGGCAACAGCCTCTCTGACCTCACCTTTAAACCATGCTGGCAGTTTTTTGGACTTCCTTCCACTTTTCTTAAAGCGTGGAATACAGCTGGTCTGGGTTTCCAAGATAGTATTTTTAAACACCACCCAAGCTTGATGTAAATCTTTAACCTTTGCAACTGTTCCTTTCAGTTTTTTTCTTAACTATTTTCCTCATTTTATCATAGTCTTCCTTTTGAAAGTTAAAAGGTAGTACTGTGAATTTCCTTAACCTCCCCCTCCATTTATTAAATCAAACACTATCATCATATGATCACTGTTGCCAAGTGGTCCCAACACTCTTATATCTTGCACCATATCTTGTGTTCCATTAAGGACTACGTCCAAAATGGCTTCCCCTCTGGTCAGTTAATGAATCAGCTGCTCCAAGAAGCATTCATTTATTTCATCTGGAAACTTTATCTCCCTAGCATGTCCTGCCGTGTCACTGACCCAGTCGATACCAGGGTAATTGAAATCGCCCATTATTATTATTATGCTGTAACTTTTGTTAACTTCCCTGATTTCTTTGAGCATTTCATCATCCGTTTGTTCGTTCTGTCGAGGCGGTTGATAGTACACCCCCACTGCCATCGCCTTCCCCTTGCCCTTCCCTTCCCTTTCCTTTTTTAATATAACCATATCCAACCCCTTCAACCTCTCTCCATATTCCCTACCCCTCCCCCCTTCTCCCCTTGAACCCCTCGATCCCCATCCCACAGGAGTGAGAGAGCAGAATGCAACCCATACCATACACAAGATTTTAGAGGTGCCCAGCACATCGCCCTACGCAAGGCTTAGGTCGGGGCTTTAGCCTCATAATCTAATTAGAGAGTGAGCGGGAGGGACCCAGCGGCGTCAAGGCCATCAAACAAAGACTCCGTTCAGAGCCATGCTACGAACCATGGGCAAAAGCAATTGGATATAGGGTTGTCAAATTGGCATAAATTTCACACTTCGCTGTCCCGGAACTTGGGCCGCAAGGTTTTCCATCCACATAAGCTGTTGAAGACTAATCCACCAGGCCCAATATGCCTTGAGTTCCGGATCAAGCCATGTCCATATGATACCCTGGAGACCATGCAGACAGGACTTGCGTGTAAATGACTTTGCACCCTGACTCTTCACACGGAGCTCTGCTGGATCTCTGAGCACAATTCCCTCTACTCGGAAGGACACAAGCTGTCCCACACATGCACCACATAGTTGTGAACTCTCTCTCAAAAGGCCTGCACTATATGACATAACTAGAACATGCGCCCAAGGGTGCCAAGGTCACCTTGACACTTTGGGCAAGCCCCCCGTGTCTACCACCCCAGTGGCTCCTGCCCACGTAGGAGAGAAGAAGACGTGTAAGACCTGTTCTTATGAAGAACTTCCCACAGCCACACCTCCGTAGTGACCTGCGACACCCTCTTCAATGTGCGAGTCAGATCCTCCCCCCTCCAGTTCATACTAGGGTCCTCGTTCCATCGCCCAGCCAATGCAGTGATGCTGCATCATCTCCGCAGCCTCTAGCGCGTGCCGCATCAGAGAGTGACATGCGCTCCCTATTGTCCACTTCAAAGAAAGCTGCCAGATTGTCGACAAACACTTGGCCAAGATTGGAGCACTGCAGCAGGGGTGGCTCAAGGCAGTCTGCTGCCTGAGGCGAAGAATGAGATGGCACCCCCCTATCACCTTAGAGGGGGCGGGGCTTTTTCAGAAATCCAATTAGAGACTGAACCAAATCAAAAAGCCGATTAGATTATATGGTGGAAATGCAAGATGTTTGCACACAGGGCCGTATCGAACTGCAGTCGTGCCTTATGCAACTTGCAACTCGGGCGCACACCCCCCTCTCCCCCCATACCTCCATCCAGAGCTGCCTGCTCTTTACCTGCTGCTGCCGCCCTCTGTTTTTTTCACGGCGGCTCCGGCAGCAGGGAAAGAGCAGGCAGCACTGGACAGAGGTATGGGGAGGAGGAGGGGGGGCATGCACCCAATCTGAAAGGCGCCAGCACTCTAAGCAGGTCTGTCCCTCCCTGCTCTGACATCGTGTCGGAGGAGGGAGGGACCAGACCTGCTTAAAGTGCTGCGAAAAGGCTTTGGGCGGTTTAACTGCCTGCTATTGTCCTGCCAGTGGCAGCAGGGCAACAGCAGAGAGCCGAAATGCGCCCTCCAAGCCTTTGCGCCCTGTGCGGCTGCACTGCTTGCACAGGGCTAGGTACGGTCCTCTTTGCACACCAAGGAACTAAAAGCAAGAATCAATAGCACAGTTTATAAAACTAAATTATAACCCATTTTTATTTTGTTATAAACTGCGTTATGGTTCTCCCTTTTTCTTTTTCAACATATATTTTGCATCCACAGTAGGTGCAGAGCAGAACCAGGACATTCACCCACAGAACTCAATATTAAAAACAAAATCTGATTCTGATCATCTTAGTAACAACAACACAACAACCACTATTCTCCAGTACTAGGCATATTGTGAACTAATAAAAAAACCCTTAAAACAAAAAGCAAACCTACCATACCATACCATATTAGCACAAACTTCCAAAAGTCACATAAGGATCCCATCCAAAAAAAGCGTCACTGTAAATACTACAGTGGGCCCTGGAACATCCATACACCTATTTGAAAAGCTGAACATGTCAAATTACTACAGTATAGTATAGATCTTTATTTACAAACTGCATGTTAACAGAACACCTGACCTCAGTCACACACGCACAACATCGACCTTCACCAAGTACAAAATAAGTAACCACAATCTAAAGTAAAAATAAAAATATGTAGACAAAATTTAAACTGAAACCCCAAGAAGCCAGAGTCCACATGCAGTGCAACATCAGATAAATAAGAGATGCAGTTCCCCAGTACTGTGTAAAATATAAAAATAGCACAAAGTCCAATCACCAAAATTAAATAAAATTATTTTTTCTACCTTTGTTGTCTGACCATTTTATTCTCTGATCATGCTGGTTCCGATCTGAGACTTCTGCTTTCCTGTCTTCTCTTAGCTCTCTTTCTGTGGTCTATGGTCCATGGTCCATCTGCCATTTATCTCTTCTTTTGTTTTCTTCACTTCCTTCCATCAGCCCATTTCCAGTTTCAGTAACCCTCCCCAGTATCAGTCCCCTTTCCAGTCCTCCCCCCCCCCCAGTACCTTCCAGTGTCAACCACCTTGCATTCCCTTGACTGCCACTTGGGTCCATTCCCTTCCAGTCCCCATCCCAGGTATCAGCTCAGGTGCACTCTCAGTGCCACCCCCCAGTCAGCTCCCTTCCAGCCACCCTACCCTCTGTCCATCTCTCTTCCAGTGCCATTCACATGTCAGCTCCCTTCCAGCCTCCTCCCTATTACCCAGCTACCTACCACTCCCATCTCCAAGTGTCAGCTCCCTTCCTGCCCCATCCTTCCCTTCCTGTCCCATCCTTCCCTTCCTGTCCCATCCTTCCCCTGGCAGACCCTCTCAGTATCCGTTCCCTTCCAGTCCTGTTCTTCCATCCCCCCCCCCTGCATCAGCCCATTTGTAGCCCTAGCCCCTAGTTTTTTTCCAGGGCCAGCAGCACTCTCCTCCCCTCCCCTATTAGCCCATTTCCTGTCCCAGCCCATTTCTAGTCCTATCCCCTGTATCAGCCCACCCCAGTCGTAACACTCCAATAAGTCCATTTTCAGTCCTAGCACCCTAATCAGCCCATTTCCAGTCCTAGTCTCCCCCCATAGCCCATTACCAGTCCTAACTCCCCATCAGCCCATTTCCAGTTCTAAACCCTCATCAGTCCATTTCCAGTCCTAGCACCCCCGATAGCCCATTATCAGTCCTAAACCCCCTCTTGATCATCCCATTTCCAGTTCTAACCCCCCATAACCCATTAACAGTCCTAGCCCCCCTCCCGATCAGCCTATTTCCAGTACTAACCCCCCATTTCCAGTCCTAACATCCCCATAACCCATTACCAGTCCTAACCCCCCCATCATCCCATTTCCAGTTCTAACCCCCCCAATAGCCTCAGTCCTAGCCCCCTCCTGATCAGTCCATTTCCAGTCCTAACCCCCATCAGTCCATTTCCAATTCTAACCCCCCCATAGACCATTACCAGTCCTAGCTCCCCTCCCGATCAGCCCATTTCCAGTACTAACCCCCATCAGCCCATTTCCAGTTCTAAACCCCCCAATCAGTCCAGTTCCTGTCCTACCCCCCCCCATGAACCCAGTTCCAGTCCTAGACCCCTCCCCCCCAACCCAGGGAAACCAAAACTCTGGCATAAGAAGCAGATGCCGCTGCTGTTCTAGCGGCGGCAGCGGCAGAATGAGGAGGCCCGTGGCCCCTCCCCGAGAGCCTGCTGGTTCCCCCGGCTCCACTTTGCAGAGCCGTGGCCCAAAAAGCTGCCGCCTGAGGCCACCGCCTCACTTGGCCTCATTATAGAGCTGCCTATGCACTGCAGCTTCCCAATATAGGGTCGCACCTGTAAGAGCGCACAGGCTCTCCCTGAAGCCAAATGAAATTCTTGCATTAATTCCTTGAGTGTTTTAAAATGTTCCTCCGATGTCAGAAACTGAGAGAGGTGGTCTAACCCCTGCTACCCCCAAAATCGAAAAAACTGACGTCTCGCCCACCAGAATTGCCGCGTTATCACAGAGTGGCAGTAATCCTGATTGATCAGGGTTCTGCTGCAGCAGCCGGCACAGCAGCTACCAAGCGCCCCTCATGGAGAGCACCAAATTGCTAGAACGTAGCGGCTGAGGGAGCTTAGGTCTGGGTGTGTAGAACATACACTGGGTGTAGGAAGCCTAGCAGTTCCTGCTCCAACTGCAGAGGTGTGCATGTGAAGGTTTGATTATAGCCATTCACGTATATGCCATAGGATACAGCTGACATTGTTCTGTTCCAGGTCCGGCACTTCTAGTCCCCCCCCCCCCTTCCTGCATCCATCCCTCCCTGCAGTCTGGTAAATGAAATGCATGGTCGACATCCCCGCCACAAAAACAGTCTTAGCTGCTGCTGCCGCACCTGCAAGTCCCTCTGAAGCACGCACAGGGGAAGAACCTGCAGTAGATAGTCAGTGGGGGAAAAAGTGTCATTTTCTTTAGGGCCACCTGTCCAAGCAGAGCGAGTGGTAAGCTCTTCCAATGCTCCAATTGCTCCCACTCACGTCTAAGCAAGGGGGGGGGAGATGACATTCAGACAGTATAACCAGGATAAATCCACGGGCACAGACATCCAAGTATTTAAAGGACCCAGCTGTCCATTTCAAATGGAAAGAGCCCCCCCCAGCAATTGGGGAGCTAAGGATCCAGGTGCAGCACCTTAGTTTTATTTATGTTTAGTATTAAACCTGAGCAGACTCCGAACTCCCAAAACATCTCCAGTAGCACAGGTAAATGCAGGTTCCTGAGATGCACTAAGATGTCATCAGCGTATGCTGCAATGTTGAAAACTGAGTGTCCATCCCATGCCCCCTCTATCCCATGGGTCAGCCTGAATGGACCATAGTAATGGTTCAATAAACAAAAGGAATAGTAAAGGAGAAAGAGGACAACCCTGTCGGGTTCCCCGACCCAGCCGAAATGTATCTGATACTTGGCTGTTGACCACTGCAGCCACTCGAGGGGAGGTGTATAGAAGCTGAAGCGCCTGTAGGGACAGCCCATCAAAACTCAGCCAGGCCAGCACGCCAAACAAAACCTGCTATTTCACTAGGTCAAAAGCTTTTTCAGCATTGAAGCTGATCAGCATAGAATCTTGCTACATGGCTTGCCTCCAAAGAAGCCAACACTCTGCGCAAGTTTGTACAGGGTGACGGTCGTACACAAAGCCCACCTGGCCATCTTGCATCAGTATTGGCATGATTGGCACCAGCCAGTTAGCTATTTTTTTTGCCAGGAGTTTGTCACAATTTAATAACAATATGAGGTGGTATGAGGCTGGTCACGGCCCGACTTGGGCAAACACAATGCTATGCGCCATATTGCCATCAAAAGGGAAGTCCTGCAGCTGTATAAGATAAGTTAACAACTATTGTAACGGGGCATGTACCTGATCACATATCATCTTATACCATTCGTTCCCAAACCCATCTGGTCCTGGTGTCTTATAGACCTTAGATTATGAAATGACTCTCTCAATCTCCTCCGTAATTTGGTGATTTAAAAATTCCCACTGCTCCTCCATAAGAGCGAGCAACTCCACCTCATCTAGATAGCATGGATCCCTAGCCTGGGGGCATCCCCCTCAGCATAAGGCTTTTTGTAGAACCCATGGAACAGTTCCAGGATGCAGAACCACAAGAGCGAGTAGATGTGGAAGTCACATGCGCTTTATTGAGTGAAAAAACCCCAACGCGTTTCGGCAATAGCCTTCATCAGGGGGTACTGGAGGACAACAAACAATATCATAAATAACATCTTGTAAAATATAAATAATGGAAATCATACATAATGTTATTAAAATAATTATAAAATTAAAACATAAACACACAAACACAAATCATATAAGATAAAAACAACAATATAGAGTAATAAAATCATAATATACTTACAAGTGATCTGTATCAGTACACCAAATGGAGCGCATACAGTAATAAAGATATGCCACAAAACCAATCGTATAGTAGACAATGCTAAAAAGTATATATATAGAAAATGCATTAATAACATACATATTGCATGGAACAATTAAAAATGACAAGCAAACATTAACATAAACACCAAAAATGGAAAACCCAGACCTAAAATGGAGTTATTAACACTCCAAGACAACTTTAGTCTTTGGAGACAACACATCACAAAACATGAACATTCTCATTAAAAGTAATCGTATAAAGCAACAATGTTGCAGGCCACTAATGCAGAGTAACAGGGGTTGTGATATAAATGAAAGTACAACTAAAAACATCATCGCACAATTTTAAAAGTGCTTTGTCAAAAACAATTGTCTAAAGCCCGTGACGGGCTGTTAAAACCAGCATGTTTTCAAGGAAAATACTAATAAGATGTCAACATTGGACAAATGAAGACAGTGTGGTGGGTGTTCCTAACTAAGCAGAACCCGACATTAGAAAAGATGGCATTAAAAATGAAGTGTGCTAAAAAAACTGGACAAAAGACAATGGCCGTTTTTGCTTTTTCACCTTTTGTAGAGACTTCTCGCTTTCTTCCAACACAATCTTCTTGATGTCATTCCATAACTCTTCTGGAGCTCTGTCATTTGTATCTAAAGCAGCAAATCGATTTTGCAGGCGGTCTTTAAATTCCAGTGGTATATTCTCAAGGTCATATTTTGCTGCATTCATGAGTGGTTTGCTCTTTTTCAACTTTAGCTTGAATTTGCATACTAGTAGCTGATGATCTGTACCACAGTCAGCTCGAGGTTTTGTCTTTGTTGATGTTATAGAACTTTTCCATTGTTGACTTCCACAGATGTAGTCAATTTGATTTTTATACATTCCATTGGGTGACGTCCATGTGTACAGTCACCGCTTGTGTTGATGGAAGAAGGTGTTTGAGATGAATAGATCGTTGGTCTTGCAGAATTCTATCAGTCTTTCTCCAGCTTCATTTCTGTTGCCAAGTCCATATTTTCCAACTACTTTGCCTTCTTCTTTGTTGCCAACTTTTGCGTTCCAGTCACCCATGACTATCAGGATATCCTGTTTGCATGTTCTGTCAATTTCAGCTTGTACTTGTTCATAGAACTCTTCAATTTCATTCTCCTCTGCAGCTGTTGTTGGGGCATATACTTGAATTATAGTTGTGTTGATAGGCATTCCTCGTAGACGAATAGAGATTAAGCGTTCGCTGACTGCATTGTATTTCATTACAGTTCTTGCAAGTTTCTTCTTTATTATAAATGCAACACCATTTCTTCTTTGTCTTTCTTTCATTTCCAGCATAGTAGACCATGTGATCATCTGATGCAAAATGCCCGATGCCAGTCCATTTCAGTTCACTGACACCCAACAGATCAAGTTGTACACGTTCCATTTCATTCTTGACCACCTCCAACTTCCCTTGGTTCATGTTTCGTACGTTCCATGTTCCAATGCGTAAGACATATTTACAGCTTCTGACTCTCATTTCATGTGCAGCTACATCAGCAGTCAGACGTCCCGATGGCTTTGATCCAACCACATCATAAATGCTGGCTTTACTCTGAAAAGTCTTCAGCTCTTCCCCAGTAGCTAGTTGAGTGCCTTCCAACCTGGGGGTCTCATCTTCCAGCACTATAGCACAATTTGATTTGTTGTAACTATCCATTGGGTTTTCATGGCAAGATACAGAAGTAGATTGCCGGGCCTTTCTTCCGCGCAGTTTAAGTTTGGTGGTGTTGCCGTTGTCACAGAAATGTGATCCTCCGCCGTCAACACTATCCCATTCTGCTGCTGCCCAGATGGGTGGTTTGCCTTGGTCTGGCACCTCAGCTGAGACCTGTCCATCTTGGGAGACCCTGCCAGTAGTTAAACTACCGATAGTTTAGCTCTCAGCATCACTGATGCACACAAGCCCTCACAGCATGACAAGCTGCAAAGCCCAATAACTATCAAATCAAAATCAAAAACTCTTTATATCCAGCAAAAAAAGAAACAAACAAACTGAAAAGCCAAATAAAAAAATAAACTGATACCACAGTAAATCAAAATATACAACCAAATCTAAAGCATTGCCTCAGTGGCAATCTCTATTGATGCGCTACTTTAGTTTTGGTTGTATGTTTTGATTTATTGTGGTTTCAGTTTATTTTTTTTCATTTTTTTATTTTTTTGTTTGGCTTTTCAGGTTGTGATTTTTTTTTTCCGGATATAAGGAGTTAGTGATTTTTGCCATGATTTCAGCAGGTTTTGGGAGGCTATATTTTTAAAAGACACATAAGGAGCTATTCAGTGGTGGCAGCTAGCCCTTGTAAAGTAGCTAGCTGTCACCGCTGAACTTAAAACCTGGATATTTAATGGCCGGATAGCAGTAAAGCTAACCAGGCAGCCGTAATCTTCAGTCACTACCTGCTTAGCTTCTCCGGTGAAAGTTAGGTCAGCCTTTAAGATGCCTAACCTTTGCCCCTTAGAGATAACTGGTCAGTGGCTGAATACTGCCTGGTTATCCCAGGTGCCCCCTCTCCTCTGCCCCTGGTAGCTGGCTAGCCTGAGGACATTCAGTGGTGGCATCCAGGGATATTCAATAACACTCACTTGGAAGTCTGCATTACAGGGGGGTGGAAGCGGAAAACTAATAAAAGAATGAAACCGTGGCGGGCCTCTGGAGTCTTAAGGTGAGAAGTGTGTCATGGTTTGTAGTCCTTGCCATCACTGCAGGTCCCAGAGAGGGATGACAGCAGCGGCAGTGGGGCGGCAGGATGGAGGACCTGCCTAAGATGCTGCGAATCCTTGCACCGGCCCTGTGTGCGCGCTTTCGCTTTGAAAATTGCTGCTGCTTCAGTCATATGGTTTTTGTTCCAGTGTGGGCAATGTGAAAAATGCTCATGTGTGTATATATGTATATGTGTGTATATGTGTATATATGTATGTATATATGTGTATATATATGTATATATGTGTATATATGTATATGTGTATATATGTGTATATGTGTATATATGTATATATGTATGTATGTATGTAAAAGTACTTTGAATATGTTTGTATTCAGGAACAGTTTTCTTGAGTAGGAAACAATAATTAACACATGAGTAACCAGAGCATGATGACTGCTCATTTACTATAATATTTAATGTTACCAAATAGTTTTACTTTACATTCTTAAATGTATCAAATTTTTTCAGACAGCTACAGAAAGATTGAAAAAATTGGAAGAAAATATTGAGGCAGAGAGAGCAGCACATTTAGAATCCAAATTCAACTCTGAAATCATTCAGGTAATTAGACAGAATTTTTCAGCTTGCAGTATGCTGTATTTATGCTTTGATGATGGTACTTTTTAAACAAAAAAGTCGATCAAAAATTATTTTTGATGTGTATTATAAATGTTCACATTTATTTGGCAATCTTTTATGTGACCTTTTTTTTTAGGTAGTATGTGCCAGTGCTAAGTACTGGCATCTTTTCTACTGTTTGCTAAAATTGTCCCAGGGTATCCAAGTAATAGCACCACTATGGAATGGCAAATGCATTCCCTAGAAAAAGATATGACATCTCAGCCTCAGGCTGCCACCTCTAACCTGTCTACTTTTTGCTTCTGCTACTGTTTCTTCCCCCTCACCTCCCTTCCAGGCCAGTGCACTGAACTACAGGGTGATCTATATGTATGGAACCCTATATGGTTCAGACATCAGCTGTTTAAACAATGCAGTCCTGTGTAATTCAAGTAGCTGATGCATGTATTAAGATCTGCAAGGTTCAGAGTGGAATGGAGGAGTAGCCTAGTGGTTAGAGCAACAGCCTAGACTTTATTTTATTTATTTAACAGGTTTTATATATACCGCTTTATCATTTCAATCAAAGCGGTTTACATTGAAACTTAAACTTGGTAATGTACATTAAACAGGGACATTGATAACTTGGTTTTTTTCTCAGGCAATGGAGGGTTAAGTGACTTGCCCAAGGCCACAGGGAGAGCTAGTGGGAATCGAACCCTGGTACCCAAGAGACCAGGGTTCAATTCCCACTGACACTCCTGTGATGTTGGGCAAGTCACTGTCTCCAGGAACAAGCAGGAATGTAGTCTTCACATATGGGGTATCGTCTGTACCGACGGAGCCTGCGCGGGAACGCTCCCCAGCGTCCAATAGGAAAACTTTTGGGAGCATCCCTCAGCGCCTGCATGCTGCCTTCCCGCCTTTCCCAACTGTCCCTCTCCAGTTCTTTGTTTTCCGCGGAGCCGACAGGTCACACATCCTGTCACCGCAGAAAATTCCGTTCTACTTCTTTTTTTGTGGTCGCATCTGCCTTCCCTCGACGCTATACTGGTACCGCCGGTGGTTCTTTCTATTTTTCCTAAAAAATACCCCTTTGTTTCTGGAGTCTCTCTCCAGTAACTTTCTTCTCAGGTGCCATGCGCCATTTTGGGCACTAGGCCCAATTATTTTTCCTCAGAATGGAAAAACCCGCTTCGGGTTTTAAGAAGTGTTCTAAGTGTGGCGGTACCATCTCCGTCACCGACACCCATGAGTGGTGCCTCAAACGTTTAGGTCCTGACCACTCTATCTCAGAGTGTGCTGCCTGTGGGATGATGTCAAAAAGGGGCCGGCAAAACCGAGCTGCCAAGCTTAGCACCCGTTTTCCTTCCGATGCAGCCTCCGTGGCATCGACGTCTTCCAGGGCTTCATCTTCCTCCCATGGATCTCAGGTAACTAAACATAAATCTAGCCGGTCCTCAAAGGGTAGATCTTCTAAACATCGAGATGCCTCTGGCATTGCCCTTGAGAGACTTTCACCAGCAAAATTGCCCCGGCGGGAGGCTTTGGATTCCAAAGCACTAACGGGGCTCCAGGATGTTCTCGAGGCTTCAACCTCAACAGAACTACTGGTGCCATGCTCTGGGGTTCCGGCCGCTTTAACCGGTACCGACACCCATGCATCGGCAGCGTCGATAGACCAGAGATTCTTGGCTATTGAACGCAGTCTGGCGGCTCTTCTCATGGCCTCGATGCCCCTGAAACTGCTTCAGACAACTCAACCGGTACCGGCACAGACTGCATCGACATCGGCAGGTATTCTACCGGGACCGAGTCATGCGTCTCTATCCGGCATCGACAAGTCTGTACCGGTCTACTCCGATACTGACTTCGATCAGTACCGGTACCGTGCCTTGCATGATCACCCGGATCGGAGATACTTTGAATCCTTGGATGAGTCTGAAGACTCCTAAGACTCTGCTGATACCAGAGTACTTCTTCCTGAGGATTCCTCTTCTCCTCGGTGTAGGATGCCTCCACCAGAGGATATGTCCTTTCAGGATTTTATCCGAGATGTGGCCCGAGGTCCTTCCATCACAGTGGCTCCTGAAAAAGAGCCTAGGGCAAAGGAATTAGAAATCCTACAATACCCTAAAGCTCCCAAGGAGGCAGCTACCTTTCTCCAGGACCAAGCAGGAAGTCAGTCCTCACATATGGGTGTCATCGGCGCCGATGAAGCCCCAGCGGAGCATTTCCCCAGCTTTCTATGAAAGCCTTTGGGAATGCAGGCACGCATGCGCGCTTCCCTTCCCACCTAAAGGTGCCATCTTACCTCAGCCTGCAAAAGTACCTCACATGGAGCCGGAGTCTGCTGGACACGTAAGCCCCGTAGTCCTCGAGGACTCTCCTCCCAGGGAGCCGACGTCAGGCCCGGCGCCACCGGGGCCCGAGTCGGTGGCTGCTGCGTCTCCCGAGCTGAGTCTCAGGATGACAGCCTTGGAGAGCAGACTGTCTGCCTTCATGGAGCAGCAGCGGGCACTGATGGTCAGCCTGTCTGGCGCATCTGCCCTGACCACCGGGACATCGACTTCGAAGTCGACCCCGGAGACCGAGCCGATACTCGAGTCCATCATGGCTTGGAGTCGACCTTGATCGCGGTCTCCCTCGACCTCCCGTTCGGGACCGAGGGCGTCGACGCCGGTGCCTCCGGCGTCGGAGCAGGTGCTCCAGGGCCCCGCGGGGTCGGACCCTGACTCCTCCTCGGACAAGTCAGCTTGGGAGACGGAGGACGAGGAGTCTCCTGATACCTTCAAGACTCAGTGCGTCCTGTTGGACTCACCGCAGTCTGAGCCCCGGAGTAGGTCCCCCCTGGAGGATACTCGGTTCTCGGAATTCGTCCGGGATATGGCCACTGCCTTGGCTATTCCGGCTGACCCCGAGGAGGAGCCTCGAGCTGAAGAGCTCAAGGCCCTACAGTATGACTCTCCTCTGAAGGAGGCCTTTACTGTTCCGGTTCCTCTGATGCTGGAACGGCTCCTCTTCCGTATGTGGGAGGCACCGGCCTCAGCGCCGGTTCTCAGCAAGTGAGTTGACTCGATCTATCGACTCCGAAAGAGCCCTGGTTTTCAGAAGGCACAGCTACCACAACATTCTATGGTTGTGGAATCGGCCATGCATCGACTCAAGTGCCAGAAGATGCACTCTGCGGTGCCCCCTGGCATTGAGGCCCAAAACCTCGATGGCGTCGGTAGAAAGTGCTTCCAGGGCTCGATGCTTGCTTGCCGTGTCCAGTCTTACCAGCTGTTCATGGGCATGTACTTACGGGATTTGGCCAAGGAGTTGGCTGGGTTCTCTGCTGGTCTCACCGGGGAACCCTTGCAGAGATTTAAGTCCTTGTCCTCGGGGATTCGGGACTGCTCGAAGTTCATGTCCCGCGCCGCCTACTATGGCTTCGAGTCTTCGGCCCGAGTTGCGGCAGCCGGCATTGTGGCTTGACGCCAGGCATGGCTGCAGTCATCGGACCTCGAGCCATGGGTTCAGGACAAGTTGGTCGATGTCCCTTGCCGAGGTGAAAACCTTTTTGGCAAGCCCATGACCGAGAAGGCCGCTCAGCTCGAATACTGAGCACCTCACATGGACAAGGCTGTCTAGGAAGACCTCTGCCCCTTCTCATAAAATGAAGGGCTCGGGTAAAAAGCCCTTTTACCTGAGGAAGGGCGCTGCCTACAAACAGTACCCGCAATATCAGGCTGCCCAAGCTGCCCCCCAGGGTCAGCAAGCCAAGGGGCAGGGTAATCGGCCCCATAGGCAGAGGACCCCCAAGCCACAGGCCCCTGCTACCACTCCGCAGGGTGGGGACTTTTGACTCCTTGAGCGTAGCCTCTCCTCCACTGCTCTCCCAACCCTGCACAGGAGGTCGCCTCGCCCTCTTTGCCCACCAGTGGCCCCTTATCACCGGGGACAGTTGGGTGTTGGACATAGTCCACCGGGGTTATGCCCTGCATTTTCACCAACTGCCTCCACCATATTTTCCAGGGGAGCCTCCAAGGCCTCCCCTGCACACAGACCTTCTTCTGCAAGAGCTTCAGGGTCTGTTGGTGGACAGGGCGGTGGAGCCTGTGCCTCCGCACTTACAAGGCCACGGTTTCTACTCCAGATATTTCCTGGTGCCCAAAAGAACCAGTGGCCTTCGTCCCATTCTGGACCTCAGGAACCTCAACAAGTTCCTCGTGAAAGAGAAGTTCAAGATGCTTACTCTTGGGACACTTCTGCCCTACTTCCAGCAGGGAGATTGGCTATGCTCTTTAGATCTAAACGATGCCTACACTCACATCCTCATTCATCCAGACCACAGAAAGTACCTCAGGTTCATTGTGGGAGGAAACCATTATCAATACAGAGTGCTGCCTTTCGGCCTCACCTCCGCCCCCAGAGTCTTCACAAAGTGCCTAGCAGTGGTGGCGGCCTACCTGAAGAAATCAGGGAATCTTTGTCTTCCCCTATCTGGACGACTGACTCATCAGGGGTCAAATATGCCAGGAGGCCAAACTGGCCACCCTCAGCACTATTACTCTTCTCCAAAGGCTGGGGTTTGTCATAAACTTTGCAAAGTCCACTTTGCTCCCCTCCCAGAACTTGGAGTTCATAGGAGCAAGGCTGGACTCTCTGCTGGCAAAGGCTTTCTTAACAGAAGACAGAGCCCAAAAATTGATAGCCTTGGCAAATCAGTTTCTCAGCAGGTCACTGGTCTCCGCCAGACTCTGCCTGAGGCTTCTAGGCCACATGGCTTCGACAGTACATGTGACCCCCAATGCCAGGCTCCATATGAGGCCTGCACAGTGGTGCCTTCGGTCTCAGTGGTCACAGGCAACCTCAGAGACAGGATAAGGGTGTCCAGACAATTTCTGCACTCTCTCAACTGGTGGCTGCACCCACCCAATCTACCAAAGGGGGTGCCTTTTCAGGTTCCAGGGTACACAGTAGTGCTGACCACAGATGCCTCCCTGCAGGGCTGAGGAGCTCATTGTCTGGGCAAGTGCACCCAGGGCCTGTGGTCTCCTTGGGAAGCTGCACAGCAGATCAATCTCCTCGAACTCGGAGCTATTCGGTTAGCACTCAAAGCTTTCACTCCTACCCTGGCTCACCAATCTGTCCTGATTCAGACAGACAACCAAGTAGCCATGTTTTATGTGAACAAGCAGGGTGGGACTGGGTCCCGGATCCTTTGTCGGGAGACTCAGGACCTTTGTTCATTTGCCCTCAGGCACAACATGCTCCTCAGGGCTGTGTACCTTCCTGGCCAGGACAACTACCTGGCAGACAAGTTCTGCTCCATACAACCGCATCCTCTGCGGATAGCACCGGATGCTTTTCTGATATCCTGGTCTCAGGGCCTCCTGTATACGTTTCCTCCCACGCCCTTGGTGGCCCGAACTCTCTTCAAAGTTCTTCAGGACAAGGCATCGGTCCTGCTGGTAGCTCCCAGGTGGCCGAGACAGCCTTGGTTTCCTCTTCTGCTTCAACTGGCGGTGGATCCGCCACTACCTCTGGGGTTGCAACCTGACCTTCTCTCACAGGAGCAGGGTTCCCTTCTGCACCCCAATCTCAAAGCTCTCAATTTGATGGCCTGGAGGCTGCAAGGGTAGTTTTGGCTCCCTGAGGCCTACCTCAGGAAGTTGAGGAGGTTGTCCTAGCCTCTAGGAAACGGTCCACTTGGAAAACCTATGCTCTCAAATGGAAAAGGTTTTCTGTGTGGTGTCAGCTACGTACAGAGGACCCTTTCTCTTGTACGGTACCAGTTATGCTTCAGTACCTCCTGCACTTATCAAATCAGGGACTTAAGTCCAATTCTGTTTGGGTCCACCTCTCAGCTCTAGCAGCTCACCACTCTCTGGTGGAAGGACATTCTCTGTCTGGTCACCCCTTGTTGTCTCGTTTTCTTAGGGGCTTGCTTTTGCTCAAGCCTCCCATCCGTCCTCCTGCCCCTGAGTGGGAGCTGAATGTGGTCTTGCAGCAACTGACTCGCCCACCTTTTGAGCCGATGGCTACTTGTCCACTACGCTTCCTCTCCTGGAAGACACTCTTCCTGATAGCCCTTACCTCGGCTAGGCGAGTGAGTGAGCTTCAGGCCCTGGTCTGTGATGGGCCTTACACCAGGATTTATAGGAACAGGGTAGTCCTTAGGACTAATCCCAAGTTCCTCCCTAAGGTTGTCTCCTCTTTCCACCTCAGCCAGGAGGTAGTCCTTCCTACATTCTTCCCTAGGCCTCATGCAAGCCAGGCTGAAGCAGTCCTGCATACCCTGGACTGTAGGGGGGCCTTATCCTTCTACCTTGACCGTACGCAGGGGCATAGAAGGGCTACTCAGCTCTTCGTATCCTTTGACTCCAATAAGTTGGGGCTGGCTGTGTCTAAGCGTACCTTGTCCATCTGGGTGGCTAACTGTATCACCTGGGCTTACAAGGCGGCTGACCTTCCTTTGCAGGGTAGGGTCACGGCCGATCGTGTCAGGGCAATGGTTGCCTCAGTGGCTCATCTCCGCTCTGTGCCCTTGGTAGACATCTGCAGGGCTGCAACTTGGTTTTCAAGCCAGACGTTTGTGGCCCATTACTGCCTGGAGAGGGAGTCCCGTAGGGACAGTGCTTTTGGCCAAGCAGTACTCCGGAATCTTTTTGAGGTTTAGGCAACTCCTGCCCTCTGTTGGGTTACCGGTGGAGATTGTGTCCTTGGAAAGCCTTTCTTTGCTGCTGAGACTAGAGGGAGTTCTCTTGTTCAGCCTGGGTTCCTCGGTAGCCCAGAGCTGGGGAGTCACCCATATGTGAGGACTGACTTCCTGCTTGGTCCTCGAGAAAGAGTAGTTACTCACCTGTAACAGGTGTTCTCCAGGAGCAGCAGGAATCAGTCCTCACAACCCTCCCTCCTCCCCTGGGAGTTGCAGTTGTACATAGTTTATTTTTTCATTTTTGTGTGCTGTTCTTAGCTATGTCATATGACTGAGGTAAGATGGCACCTTTAGGCGGGAAGGGAACCGCGCATGCGTGCCTGCATTCCCAAAGGCTTTCATAGAAAGCTGGGGAAATGCTCCGCTGGGGCTTCATCGGCGCCGATGACACCCATATGTGAGGACTGATTCCTGCTGCTCCTGGAGAACACCTGTTACAGGTGAGTAACTACTCTTTCCTATTCATGAGATCTTGCATGATCTTATGTTAAGAATGTGGGAAACACCTCTAACCACATCTCCTCATTCTCGTAGACGCGACACCATGTATTGAGTTCCTCCTTGTCCTGGGTTTCAGAAAACTCAATTACCACACCATTCCATGGTGGTGGAATCAGCCATGAGATGGATGAAGAGTGCAAAAAGACATGTATCTAATCCTCCAGGATGTGAGTGTAGGACTCCTGACGCCTTTGGACGTCGAACCTTCCAGGCTTCCATGCTTTCTGCTAGGATCAGTTTCTATATCTTGTACATGGGTATGTTCCTTAAGGAAGTCACAGGAGACTTAGAGCTTATGAGCCCCCTCATGCCTGATGATAAAAGGCAAGATTATCTTGCTCTTGTTAAACATGCTCAGGATGTTTCCAAGTTTGTGAATCGTGCCGCCTTTGACTGCTTTGAATGCATAAGAAGAACCTCTGCTATTGCCATATGTGCACATAGAATTGCCTGGCTCCAAGCATCTGACTTGGAAATCTGGGTACAGGACAAACTTGGGACTATACCTTGCACAGGAGAGAATCTCTTTGGCAAGAATTGGCAGGAAAAGCTAATGAGATAGATGCTGACAATATCACTTTGGATAGATTGTCCAAATCTACAGCTGATCCTGCGAGGAAAAGATCCTCTAAGAAACCATTCTTCAGCAAGAAGAAAAAGTTTTATCCCTCCTTCATCGTTCAGGTCAGTCTTCCCTAAAGGGACAGCAGCAACAACCTAGGCAACAAAGGAAGCCAAAAGCAGCTAAGCCTCAACCGGCTCAGCAGATTCAGCCTCCACAGGGGCTTTGACACCTGTCTAGAGAACTTTGCCTTCCTGGCCCTGAATGGCCCAGAACCCTCCACTATCCCAGGAAGGTTATGTCATTTTGCCCCCAGATGGGGTCAGATAACAGCAGAAAATTGGACTCTGTCTATTGTAAGAGAGGGGTACAAGCTTCATTTCCTTAGCATGCCCCCTCCTATAATGGTAAGACAGCTCAATTCTCAGACCTCTCTCAACGACCAGTTAGGTCATGAAGTCACTATGCTCCTTGCTCAAGGGGCAATAGAAGAGGTACCCATTCCCCAATGGGGTACAGGGTTTTACTCCCCCTATTTCCTTATTCCAAAGAAAACAGGAGGACACAGACCCATTCTAGACCTCAGAGAATTGAACAAATTCCTGTTCAGAGAGAAGTTCAAAATGATTTCTCTAGGAACTCTGCTGCCCTACCTTCAGAGTCAGGATTGGCTTTGTTCTCTAAATCTCAAGGATGCGTACACTCATGTTCTCATCCATCCAACTCACCGAAAGTTCCTTCGATTCCTTTTTCAAGGGAAGCACTACCAATACAGGGTGCTTCCTTTTGGCCTGGCCTCTGCACCAAGGGTGTTCACAAAATGCATAGCTGTGCTAGCAGCATTTCTCCGCACTCTGGGAAATTTGTCTTCCCCTACTTAGACGACTGGCTCATTCGAGCCTCTTCAGAGCCAGAGGCCAGGGGTTGCTCTGTCTCGCACATTACACATCCTTCAGTATTTGGGACTTGTCATAAACTTTCCAAAGCATTCCATGGAAGCAAAAAAGCATAATAAAAACTTTTTCAAGTACACTCATAGCAAAAAACTTGTGAGAGAGTCAGTTGGACCATTAGATGATAGAGGGGTAAAAGGAGCACTAAGAGAGGAGAAGGCCATTGCAGAGAGACTGAATGAATTCTTTCCTTCGGTCTTTACTGAAGGAGATGTAGGACAGTTACCCTTGCTTGAAATGGTATTAAAAGGTGATGTATCAGAAGAATTGAAACAAATATTGATAAACCAGGAAGATGTAGTACAACTATTTGATAACTTGAAGAGTAGCAAATCACCTGGACCGGATGGTATACATCCAAGGGTGTTGAAAGAACTAAACTAGGAGATTGCAGACCTACTATTAGTAATCCATGAAGTATCATTAAAATTAACTGTAGTTCCTGAAGATTGGAGAATGGCTAATTTAATGCCAATTTTTAAAAAGGGTTCCAGAGTTAATCCGGGAAACTACAGACCAGTGAGTCTGACACCAGTATCAGGTAAAATGGTAGAAATCATTATAAAGAATAAAATTACTGAACATGTAGACACAATCATGGTTTAAAGGGAGAAAGCCAACATGGATTTAGATAAGGAAAGTCTTGTCTTACTAATCTGTTATATTTTTGGAAGGTGTGAATAAACAGGTAGACCAAGATGAGCTGGTTGATATACTGCATATCTGGATTTAAAAAAGCCTGTGACAAGGTCCCTAATGAGAGACTCTTGGTGAAATTAAAAAGTCATGGGATAGGAGGCAGTGTACTATTGTGGATCAGGAACTATTATGGCTAAATGAACAGTTTTCTCAATAGAGAAAGGTGAATAGTGGAGTACCCCAGGGATCTATACTTAAGAATATTATCATGCTTCTGTATCCTGTATTGCACCTTGAATATTGTGTGCAATTCTAGTCACCATATCTTAAAAAGCATTAAACAGAATTCGAAAATATACAGAGAAGAGCCACCAAAATGGGATGGAAGGATACCTCTGTGAAGAAAAGATTAAAAGATTAGGGCTCTTCAACTTGTAAAAGAGATGGCTGAGGGGAGATATGCTAGAAGTCTATAAATGAATGAATGGAGTGTAAACTTAGGTTGTTTATGCCATCAAAAAGTAGAAAGACGAGTCACGCAATGAAGCTACAATGTAACCCATTTAAGAATATTAAGAGAAAATATTTTTTCACTCAACGCGTAATCAAACTCTGGAATTTGTTACTGGAGAATGTAGTAAAAGTTATTTAAAATAGATTTGGACAATTTCTTGGAGGAAAGGTCCATAAAGCATTATTAAAGAGGACCCAGGAAATCCACTGCTTACAGAAGGACAAGCATTGTGGAACCTACAGTATGTAGCTTTTTGGGAACTTGCCAGGTACTTGTGACCTGGATTGGCCACTGTTGGGAACAGGATACTGGGCTTGATGGACCTTGGTCTGACCTAGTATGGCATTTCTTATGTTTTAAGTCCAACCTTGCTCCCACTCAATCCCTAGAGTTTATAGGAGCTCTTCTGGATACCAGGCAGACAAGGGCCTTCCCCGCTGCCTTCGCATTGTACAGTTAGCGTCCCAAGCAGTGCTAAAAACTCACTTCACTGCTCGGGAAGTGTTGCAGTTGCTAGGCCACATGGCATCCACCGTGTATGTGATCCCTTATGCTTGCCTCCATATGAGGGCAGCCCAGTGGACCCTATCCACTCAGTGGACTCAGGCGTCAGGTTGCCTGTCAGACAAAATAGCAACTCAGATCTCCTTATTTTGTCCCTCCAATGGTGGAAGTCCCCCAAAAACCTTCTGGTGGGGTCTCCTTTCCAGCAACCCCCACCACAAGACACTCTAACAACAGATGCTTCACAGGTGGGTTGGGGAGCCCACCTGCATGGCCTCTCTACCCAGGGTACCTGGACTCCACAGGAGGCCTGTCTTCATATCAACCTCCTGGGGCTCAGAGCAATCTTCCTTGCTCTTCGAGTATTTCACACCCAGCTCAGCTACAAGACAGTCCTAGTTCAAACGGACAATCAGGTAGCCATGTTCTATGTGAACAAGCAGGGTGGAACAGGCTCTGTTGCTGTGCAACGAAGCTTTGCGACTATGGGCCCTTGCCAGAGAGCATCAGATTCATCTCCTTGCAGTGTGTCTGCCATGCATTCAAAACTCTTGGGCAGACAAACTCAGTCGAGTTCAGCTTCCACACGAATGGTCTCTCCATGCAGACCAGGTGGCCCAAATTTTCCAAATTTGGGGAACCCCGGACATAGACCTCTTTGCAAGTCTGCTGAATGCCAAACTTCCCTGGTTCTGTTCCAGAATTTTGGCTCGAGGTTGTCAGGCAGGGATGCTTTCCTCCTTCATTGGGGTCAGCACTTCCTGTATGCCTTTCCACCCATTCCCCTAATTACCAAAACCCTGTTCAAGCTTCAGAGAGACAGAGGTCATATGATTCTCATAGCTCCATGTTGGCCAAGGCAAGTGTGGTACCCTCTGCTCCTACATCTCTCTCAAGCTCCGCCTCTGGAGTTTAGGATCTGCTCCAGATCTTCCCTCTCAAGAGGACGGGATGCTATGGCATCCCAATCCCCAGTCTCTGCATTTCAGAGCCTGATTGCTGAAAGCCTAGAACTTCAGGGTCTTAACCTTTCCCAGCAGGTGAAGGATATCCTTCATGCTTCCAGGCAACCCTCCACAAGACGCTGTTATGCATTTAAGTGGAAGAGTTTTACCATATGGTGCTCGCAGAAGAGTCTTAACCCCTTGTGATACTTCTGGAATCATTATTGGAGTATCTCCTTCATTTATCAAATGCAGGGCTTAAGAACAATTCAGTGAAAGTCCATTTGAGTGCTATTGCAGCTTCTTTCAAGCCTCTAAATGGACAACCTATTGCCTCTCATCCTCTCATAGCGAGATTTATGAGAGGCCTTCTTTTAACGAAGCCTTCCATTGAGCCACCACCGCTGGCATGAAACTTGAATTTGGTACTTGGGCAGCTCATGAAACCGCCCTTTGAACCATTAGCCACTACCTCTTTGAAATTCCTTTCCTGGAAAGTTATCTTCCTCATTGTAATCACATCAGCACGTTGCATCAGTGAGTTGCAAGCATTGGTGGCTGATCCTCCTTATACAAGGTTGCACCATGATAAGGTAGTCCTTAGGACTCATCCACACTTTATGCCAAAGGTGGTTTCACCTTTTCATTTAAACCAAGCGGTTTACTTTCCTGTATTCTTTCCAAGGCCTCACGCCTCAAATGCAGAAAGGAACCTTCATACTTTGGACTGTAAAAGAGCTTTGGTTTTTACTTGCAAAGGACACAGCAACATAGAAAATCCTCTCAACTCTTTGTTGCTTTTGATCCTAGTCATTTGGGACTTCCAGTCTCTAAAAGGACACTGTCCAGCTTGATTGCACAGTGTATATCTTTTGCCTATGAGAGTAAGAACCTTCCTTTTGAAGGCCATGTCACAGCTCACAGTGTGAGAGCCATGGCAGCTTCAATGGCTCATCTTCACTTTGTGTCTATCGACGACATCTGTCGAGCAGCTACTTGGGCTTCAGTACATACCTTCATAGCCCATTACTGCTTAGACAAGGACTCCCGCCGGGATGCCTTGTTTGGTCAGGCTGTTCAACACCTGTTCCATACTTAATCAATTCCTACCCACCATCCCTGGTAGGATGCCAGAGATCCATGGGGGGAAGTGAAGCCCTTTCACAAGGGCACACAACTTCTGGGGTCATCTCCCTGGCATCTGCAGCTAGGGAGTCCCCATATGTGAAGACTACATTCCTGCTTGTTCCTGGAGATAGCATAGTTACTCACCTGTAACAGGTGATCTCCGGGAACAGCAGGAATTTAGTCTTCACAACCCGCCCACCTCCCCTAGGAGTTGTATTTCTCTTTCTCTCTTTCCCTCTCTCTTTTGTCTCAGCTATAAACTCAACTGGAGAGGGACAGTTGGGAAAGGCGGGAAGGCAGCACGCAGGCGCTGTGGTATGCTCCCAAAAGCTTTTCTATTGGGCACTGGAGAGCATTCCTGCCCAGGCTCTGTTGGTACCGACGATACCCCATATGTGAAGACTAAATTCCTGCTGTTCCCGGAGATCACCTGTTACAGGTGAGTAACTATGCTTTACTCTCTCTTGCTTTGGAATGAAAGGCCTGGCAATCTACTTCTGGTCATATCTAGCAAAGAAAACCCAGGGGCTGCTGGGTTTCCCAGGAATCAGCATTGACTTGATGGCACTAAAAAAATAAAAAATAAATAACGGTTCAGAGTGTTTTGCGGTTCAAATAGTGGATGTTTCCACCATTCCAACCCTGTAAGGAAAGAGAGGGGGAGGAAATGGCAGCAGGAGCAACAGCAAGATATGTTGTAAGTGGCTGCCTTGAAATGAACAGCAAGGTATGAAACAGAAGAGGGAGAGAGAGACCAGTATTTTGGGATGTCAAGGAGAGTAGGGCAGATTGGTTGAAGGGAAGGGTGCAGAAGAACAATGGGTTTTGGAGTGGCGATTGGGAATTAAGGAACAGCAGGGACTCAAGAAATTGGGATGGGTGGTGAGCAAGTATTCTGGATGACTGGGGAATTGGAGATGGAGATAGAGTGAGGACTGCAAGAGTACAGATATGGAGCTTGAGCAAGGATTTGGTGGACACTGGGGATTTAACATTAGATAAATATGAGTGGGTGTATGGTAGATAGCTAGTGGTATGAGTTAGGGAGTGAGATGGAAAAAAGAGGCTGAAGGATGGGGTGAGTCGAGAGTTGGCGTGGAAGACTGTAAATAGGATGAGAATTGGTGAAAAAGGATGGGGGTGCTATGGATAGGTGAATGAGGAAAGATATGAGCCCCTGAAAGGGGGTTGAGAGGGTGGGAATGGGGTTACAGAGATACTGAAAGAAGGGATAATAGGCTGGTTGGAGGGTAAAATCCATAAGGGAAAATGGGAGGAGAGAGAGAAAATGGAAAGGAGACCCTAGCAAAGAACTTGGGAGAAACTGAAAGAGACTAGCACCAGTTCATAAAGAATGAAATACCCAGACAACAAAGGTAGAAAAAACATTTTATTTTTGGTTTTAGAGACTTTCATATGTAAACTTTGGGAATATTAATTTCTTATATGTTCGCATTTTTTACTCAGTATAAGTGGAAATACGCTTTACTCTTTCTACGATGTTGTGCTGCTCATAGATTTTTCTCCGTGTTCGAAGTTGTTACCTTTATCCAATACAAAATAAAAGCTATGTCCATATGCATATGTGGCTGTAGTAAGGAGGGAGGAGTAGCCTAGTGGTTGGGGCAAGGTACTTCAGGCTGGAAGGTCAGGGGTTCAAATCCCACTAGAGAACAGCAACCTTGGGCCGGAAGGACTGGGGTTTCTAGTCCCACAGATGCTCCTTGTGGTCTTGGGCAAGCCACTTAACCCTCCATAGCCCATGTTCCCTGTAAGTATTAGTGTATGTGTCTCATATCCCCACATGTTAAATGTATCCCCCAATTGTGTTGTGACCACTTTGATTGAAGGATAAGGTGGTATACAAAACTGTCTAAATAAACTCTGCTAACATAAGCATATGCCAATATAATCTCCAAAGCAGCAGAAAATAACCCAAATCAATCAAACCAAAATATAAACAATAAAATTGAAAAAAGACATACTCCATGGTTTAATACATCTATCAAAACATTAAAAAGACAACTAAGAAAAGAGGAAAGGAAATGGAGACAATCAAAATCATTAATAAATCATGAGAATTACACTAAAACACTACAAATTTATAAACAAACAATAAACAACTCCAAGCAAAATTATTATTCTAATATAATATCAAGAGCCACTAATCGACCAAGAGAACTATTCTGTATAGTACAGAAATTAACAAACAAAACACTAAATAATGATGAAATATCAATAGATATCTCCCCACAAGAATTAGCTCAATACTATAGCAACAAAACAAACCTACAAATAACACCATCAAATATTACTCAACCACAAATTAAAACACAATTAAAGCAAACTACAGTTGATAACTGGACCAACTTCAACTTAATATCAAAAACTACTCTCAAAACTACAATAACTAACATTAATACAACAACTTCATACCTTGATCCATGCCCAGTTGATTGGATAAAGAAGACTTTCCCAATACTCTCTTCTTTCATTCTACCCTTAGTGAATCTATCCTTGCAAAAAGGCTATTTACCACCATCTCTCAAACATGTTCAAATACGTCCTATACTTAAAAATAACACATTAGATAAACTATCCCCAAAATCTTACAGACCTATATCAAGTATTCCTTTTATGGCTAAACTTATTGAAAAAATTGTACAAATTCAACTACAAGATTTTATTGACACATTAAACATTCTTGATGAACATCAATATGGCTTTAGACCCTTCCATGGAGTAGAAACATTACTAACGATCCTTTATGACACAATATTAAGAGGTATTGATAATACTAAACAAGCCTTTATTCTTGTTTTCCTTGACATATCAGCTGCCTTTGACAGTGTTGATCACTTAACAATGTTAAACAGACTTCAAAAAATTGGTATAACATCTACTGTTTATAATTGGTTCAAATCCTATCTATCAAACAGAACCCAAAATGTAAGAATCCTCACCCAAATATCTAACACCTTCAAACAAACTCAAGGTCTTCCGCAGGGATCTGCTTTATCTGCACTATTATTTAACATTTACTTACAACCAGTTTGTAACATCTTTAAACGCCACAATGTCTTTTATCATATTTACGCCGATGATATAATGTTCTACCTCCCATTTGAAATCCCACACCCACCTCTCCAAAAAATAACAGAATGTTTTAATGAACTAACTGAGTGGCTCAAAGAACAAAATCTACTTATCAACTTTACTAAAACAGATATTTTATTTATCACTAAAAATCAAACATATATACCCCCAAACACGATTACACTAGATACTCATGAAATTAATATAAAAAAAGAAGTAAAATATTTAGGTGTGATACTTGACAATAATCTAAATATGGATTCACATATAAAATATTTAACTAAAAATATACATTACAAACTCAAAAAACTAAAACAACTAAGACCTTTGATCCTTCTACAAGATTTTATTAACATAATTCATGCTATTATTACCCCACATTTCGATTTTGCAAATACAATACTTAATGGTATTTCGAAACAAAATATTAAAAAGATACAAATAACTCAGAACTTAGCTGCTAGAACGATTATGAATATAAGCCCACTTGAACATATTACACCAATTTTAGCTGAACTTCATTGGCTACCAATTTACTCCCGAATCAAATATAAAATTCTTGTCACTACATTTAAACTTATAAATAAAATTGCACCATCTGCACTAACTACACTGATTAACATTGACATTGATAAACGATCTCAAAGGAGCAGAAACATAAATACTTTAACAATACCAAAAGATTTTACAAAAGCCAGAAAACAAACCAATAAGAGAGCTTTCTCACACTCTGCCCCAATACTCTGGAACAATTTACCTGACAACATTCGCCTACTGTCTGACATAAAAGAATTTAAAAAAAAATTAAAAACTCACTTATTTACATTACACTATAATACACTCCCAAAACAGAATTCTCAAAGGGATACAGGCTAACATTTATTTTTAATATTATATACCCTATTTTCAAAAATAAATGACACTAATACACTAATTTAACCATACTACACACTCATTTACATGATGATTAATAATTTAACTAGCAATGTATATATGTTCTAATATGTTATACTTGTAATGTTACAATTTTCCTTGTAAATTATAATTATCTGTTCTATGTAAAATGTCCTGGTATATTTCATACCAATTAACCTACTGTTACATGTAAACCGCACTTGAAACATGGGAAAGAGCGGTATATAAATAACTGTTAAATAAATAAATAAATAAATATGCCAACTAACATGTGATAGGCATTTTCATGGCGCTAATACAGGATTGTTCCACTGCAGAGACAGCTTTCACAGGAGAAATGCAGTTACTGTGAGTCTTCTTCTGTGATAGCTGCATTTGTTACGGTGTCTGCTTGAATGGTCATGATATGGGCTGTGTGTGCTTTCCAGTTCTGTGCAGCTGACATGGTCATTGACATCCTGCAGTAGCCACGCATTCTGCAGGCTTTGCGGATTCATAAGAGCATAAGATATGCCATACTGGGTCAGACCATGGGCCCATTAAGCCCAGTATCCTGCTTCCAACAGTGGCCATTCCAGGTCACCCCATTGAGTTCCCAAAGGTAACCAGTCCAGAGCGAGGTGTATAACCACAAAGTTGTTTATATGTGCAGGGGATTATGAGAGCCACTACACTGACACAGCCATGTTTCAGCACTGCCTTCATCAGGGGTTTGGTGTGGTTGTGCTTTGGCATTGGATGTTTGCGTTCTCAAAGGTATACGTGTTCCATGCTGATTTCCCTAGTCGTCTTTAATAAGTATCTAGAATGGGGGAATTGGTTATATATTATGGGCCTGATTTTCATTTGGGCAGTGCTATGTGCCGTGTTGGCACATAGCCTGCCCACTATCCGTCTAACCCAGATTTTCAATGCCGTGTTCATATGTGGTGTACGTGTTAGGGACTTATCCGTGATTTTCGAAGGGCACTAGCCATGTTAGGTGCCTTTCGAAAATCCCAGATAAGGCATTTACATGGGTAACTAGGGCAGTTACTCGTGCAAATGCTTTCAAAATTGCTACCCTATATGTTTTGCACTTAAATGGTAATAAATAGTCTAAAATGGTATAGCACAACCCATCCGTACAGACTCTTAATATTAGGAGGAGTTTGTCAGACGGCTGCCTGGGTGAGAATGTTCACAGTCTTGGCAAGTGCATATATCAATATGATTTGCAAGGGATTGTGGGAAATGCAGTCCATTCACACCAGACACAGCTGCTCACAATAATTAGTTGTGCTTGAGTGTAAAGCCAATAAGATATTTATTTATGGGGTTATTTCTCCCAACACAGATATGCTTGGTAGCACATAAAACAGGATACTTGCTTTCAGTGTTAAACTTAGAAAAACAAAATCAGGAAAAACAACAGCTGAACTTGTCAGGCAATCAAAGCAAAAGAATAAAGACCTGGTTGGTAACAAGCTGGTCTTTTCTGTAGGCTTTAGCTAATATTTTCTTAGCAGTGTATCAAACAACAAGCAAAACCCACAAAGAAGGGAAAAACTGTTCTTTTCAGGTTAACTTCTTATATCTTCACACATAGATTCAGAAGTGATTCCCTCAGAGCTCACAAGCAATTAGGTAAGGCTCAATTGCTAGCAGTTACCCAGCTGAAACCCCTTAGCTGGCTTGCTTTCTACTGCGTGGCTCAAATCCTACTTCAGGAGCTTTTCTGAGTAGATTAAAGAACAAGTTTGTATTTCTTTGTGATGGTTGCTGTACTTTATAACAGAAAATTACCAAAGGAGTTTAGACAGAGAGCAATCCATATATTCACAGCCTGTATCTAAGACCGCTCCCCCTTCTTCAACAATCATGGGTTCAATATCATGGATTGGCACAGAGGAATTTCTCAATGTAGCACTCTCAGGAGAATACTTGTTTCCCTGCTGTCTTTCAAGGTTATAGCTAGGGCATAGATCAGTGTTCATACCTGAGCTTCCATTGCTGTTAGAGTTCCTCTCTAAATAGCCTGGCCAGTATGTAGTCCAGTCCTTATGTCCAGCCTTCCAATCCAGATCCCTGGACACTAGATCTCTCTTCACATACCTTCTGGCATGGGTCCTAGGGTCCCTTCCAAGTGCAACCGTCTCCCTCACAGGTACCCTCTGGAGATTTCTAGCTCTGCAGCACCATTCCTCTGGCTTTCCCCAGTCCAGTGGTGTATGCTGGCCCTTGGAATGCCTTCCAGTATACGTACTGCTATGGACTCCTTTAGACCTCCCAAATGCTTTCCTCTTCTTTCTTCCAAAGGGTTTCTTGCTCTCTCTGTCTGTCCGTCTTGGCTTCTGCTTCTGATGATCCTCCAGATGATGAAGAAATCCAAGCTTACCAAGATGATTCTCTGTAGAATAAACTCTACCTTTATTCTGCTTAGATGAGTGCTCCTCCCTAGCACAGCGCAGCTGTGCTGAATCAGGCCCTGCCCTTTGAGATGAGTGCTTAGGGATTACCTCATAGCCCTCCTGATTGAACACATGTTTCCCCACTTCAGCTCCTCTAATGGCTGTTGGGAACCTGGTGCATTCTGGGACTGGTAGTCTTTTATGGAAAAATTCTGTTTTCTTATTTCTACTAGAACTGACAGGTTGCTTGTTCAGAGTCACTTCACCTTTTCTATAGCTCCTTCCTGAGCTATGATAGTATAGCTAGTATAGAACTATATAAACAATCATGCTTGTGGAAGTTAAATTACCCTTGTGAGCAATCAAAGCCATACATGAATAAGTGTAGAAGCAGAGTGAGAGGAAGAAGTACAAAAATGCATATCTATGAAATAAACTGACCTTTCTTGAAGATGCTGCAAATTGTGCTGTTTCCCCCATTCTAGACACAGTAGTTTTTACCCGCATTTCTCATCAAGAAAGTTTAAACGCATGCCAATTGGTATATATTTGTATTGCCCTTTATCATATTCCACATGCACTTCCCTTCTCCAGTTCCCTTTTATTTAACTTTGATATTTATAAATCTACAATTTCTCTGAATTATGCATGAAGTTCACAAAGAATGGTTACGTTTTTTAGGTGATGACTTTTGATGTTTTATTACACTTGCTGTCATTGTCCTCCCTAGTTATTCTCTGTTACATATATATGAATTTTATGAAGATAGCAGTTCTGTTTACATTTCGTCTACACTGCTTTTGTTATTATCTAGTTTTGTTGTGGGTTTTTGAGATTTTGTGATTTTGTTATATTTTTATTATACAGTACGCAGTATAAATGCCATTCCCTTATGCCTATTTGATATTTGTTTTTTACTTGAATGTATTTGTATTTATTTAATTTATATTTTCTGTTTTATGTATACCCTGAATATCGACCAAACACCTGACGAAGGCAGTGCCGAAACACGGCTGTCTCGAGTAGTGGCTCTCATAATCCCCTGCACATATAAATAAATGACTTTGTGGTTATACACCTGGCTCTAGACTAATTGCTGTAAGGCCCGCAAGTGTGGTTGTGTTTTGGCATTGGATGTTTGGGTTCCCAAAGGTATACACATTCCATGCTGCATGTCCCAGGGGTAAGAAGTGTTTTTTTCCAGTCTTCTTTAATAATGATTTATGGACTTTTCATCCAGGAAGTCATCCAAACCTGTTATGAGCCCAGCTACACTAACAACCTTTTCCTACATCTTCCAGTAATGGATTCCAGAGTTTGATTACGTTGTCTGTGTAAAAATATTTTCTACTTTTTGAAGAAGTAAACAACCGAGTTACGTTTATCCGTTCCACTCCATTCAGTATGTGTTAGACCTATATCATATCTCCTCTCAACTGTCTCTTTTCCAAGTTGAAGAGCCCTAACCTTTTAAGCCTTTCTTTATAGGGATAGCCTTCCATCCCTTTTACCATTTTGGTCGCTCTTCTTTGTACCTTTTGCAATTTTGCTATTCTCGTATTCTTTTTAAGATATGGTTTCCAGAACTGCACACAATATTCAAGGTGCGGTCAATACAGAGGTTTTATAATATCCTAGATTTTATTTTCTATTCCTTTCCTTATGATTCCCTAGCATTCTACTTGCTTTCTTGGCCACAACTGCACACTGGGCAGAGGGTTTCAGCATACTGTCCATGGTGGCGCCCAGACCCTTTTCCTGAGTGGTGATTCCTAATGTGGAACCTTGCATTGTGGAACCGTAGTTTGGGTGGTTCTTCCTTAATTGCCTAACTTTGCACTTGTCCACATTAAATTTCAACTGCCATTTAGACACCCACTCTCCCAATTTTTCAAGGTTCTCTTGCAATTTTTCACAATTATCTTGGGTTTTATCAACTTTGAATACTTTTGTGTCATCTACAAATTTGATTGCCCCATTTGTTCCCATTTCCAGGTCATTTATAAATATGTTAAAAAGCCGAGCACAGATTTCTGGGGTACTCTACTATTCACCTTTCTCCATTAAGAAAATTGGCTATTTAGACCTACTTTCTATTTTTCTATCTTTTAACCAGTTCCTAACCACAATAGCACACTCTGCCTCCTATCCCATGACTTTTTAATTTCTGTAAGAGTCTCTCATGAGGGACCTTGTCAAAGGCTTTCTGAAAATACAGATACACTATGTCAACCTGCTCACCTTTATCTATGTGTTTATTCACACCTTTGAAAAAATATAATAGATAGTGAGACAAGACTTTCTTTGGCTAAATCCATGTTGGCTTCCTGCCATTAAACCATGACTATCTATATGTTCAGTAATTTTGTTCTTTATAATGGCTTCTACCACTTTGTCTCGTATAGACATCAAGCTCACCGGTCTGTAGTTTCCTGGATTACCCCAGAACCCTTTTTAAAAATTAGCATTACATTGACAACTCCCCAATCCTCGGGTACACAACTCTCCAGTCCTCAGGTACTACAGATGATTCGAAGGTCTGCAGTCTCATATTTCAGTTCTTTCAGCACCTTGGGATGTATGCCATCTGGTCCAGGTGATTTGCTGCTCTTTAGTTTATCAAATAGCTGTATTTTTATTTATTTATTTGGTTTTATATACCATGCTTTTTAAGATCAGCGCGGTTTACATAGTAACAACTCAATACATTGAACAGGTACAAATAATACACAACAGGTATACAATAAATTAAACATGTTTAAATAACAATAGAACAATAAAAGCTGAATAGTTAACATGGGACCTGAGGTAGATAACTATTTACAGGCTGGGTAGGTAACTATTTACAGGCTGAAAAGAGATATGTATTAGAAGAGAGGCCATAAGCAGCTATGGAACATGGTTGAATGAAAGCTGGAAGAGATGTGTCTTAATTGCTTTGCGGAAGGTTGACAGGTCGGTGATGCAGTGGATAGGAGGAGGGAGAGATTTCCAGAGCAGCGGGGCAAAATAGGAGAAGGCTCTGCTTCTGGCAAATTGAGAGCTTTTTCTCGCCATAGTTGGAATGATAAGGGTATTAGCCATATTTGTTCTCCTGGAACTGGTTTTGGGTGTCCAATGTAGGAGGTTTTCCAGCAATGAAGTTGGGATCTGGTGAAGGATTTTAAATGAAAGTAAGAGGGCTTTGTATTTGAGTCGGTTGTTAATTGGTAACCAATGTAGCTGTATTAGGAGAGGTGAAACATGATCATATCTAGACGCTCCATAGATGGTTCTGGCGGCAGTATTTAAAGCCATTTGTAAAGGATGGAATGCATATGCTGGTAGACCATGAAGTATGATGTTAGCATAATCAAAGAATGGAGTGACCAGGGCTTGGAATATAGTGCGGAAGTCAGTAGGTTCTAGTAAGGGTCGGAGCTGGCAGATTGATCTTATTTTGAGGTAGACAGCCTTCGTGATGTTTCTTATGTGGGTTTCCATGTTTAGATGTTGGTCCAGGGTGACACCAAGATATCTAACCTCTTGATTTGACTTCAGATCAGCATTCTTAACCTGTAGGTGGGATGATGGGATGAAAGATGGATCCTTTGTGATGAACAGTACTTCTGTTTTTTTATAGTTTACTTTCAGGTTATGGGTTTCTAACCAGGTAGATGCTGCATTAAAGCAGTCTGTGATTCCAGTGAAGTTGGGGTTATCCAGTGAGAATGGGGGCATAAAGAAGCACATCGTCTGCATAAATGTGGTAGAGTATGCCGAAGGATTGAATGACAGTGCATAATGGTTGAAGATATATATATTAAATAGCAGAGCTGAAAGTGATGAGCCCTGAGGAATTCCTTGGGATTGTTAAAATGTAGTTGATTGCATACCAATGCGTACCTGTTGGCGATCTGAAAGATAAGAGTGACACTAATTTTTAGAGGAACAAGCAGGAAGTCAGCCCTCACTTATGGGTGACATCGGCACCGACTGAGCCTGCGGAGCAATTCCCCAGCTTTCAAAGAAAGCCTTTTGGGATTGCTGCCACGCATGCATGGTCCTCTTCCCGCCCAAAGGTGCCATCTTACTCAGTCTCACTTTTTCCGTGGTGCCCTTCGGACGCACGTCCTTGTCCCTCAGAAAAATTGTTTCTTTTTCGGCCTCTGGGCCGTGTTTTTTCCAGTTGCACTGGTCCTCTTCCGTCCTTCCCTGCTCTCCTTTTTATTTGAGCGAGTGGATTTCCTTCATTCAAAGGGTTTCCCCCCCCCCTACTATGGGTTTTGTGGGGGGGGGGGGTTTCTTCCCCAACAGCTGGCCGCAAAGGTCTTAAAAAATGTGACAGATGCTCCAAGAACATGTTGCTCACAGACACCCATGACTGTTGTCTTCGGTGTCTTGGGGCTGACCATGACCCGGAGCTCTGCTCTCTTTGTAAGAAAATGTCCTCCAAGGCCCTGCTCAGCTGTAAGCAGAGGTCCGATGACATTTTCTGGAAGGTGTCCCTGGAATCCTTGGCGGCACCCTTGGTCGTCCCTCCGCTGGTGGGATCCCCCACTTTGGCTCCATGTTCTTGGCGGCATTCCGACCAGGGGTCCCCTGAAGTGGAGCGGTGTAAGAAGAAGGCCTCAAAGTCGCTGTCGGGGGCTCTGGATAAGCGTGAGCGCTCCCGCGCTTGGTCGCTCAGCCCCCCATGGCGTTCCCAAGAGTCAGACAAGGAGCAGCCTCGAAAGGTACCTCGTACAAATACAGAAGCCTCCGGTGATGGCGCCTGGTCTCCTGAGGGTCGTCCCGGTGAGGACCCCCTCTCCTCCTGCATGCCAGACCCGGTAACCCCGGTGTTGGCATCGCAGGGTCCCACGCCCGCATGGGAGTCCTGAATGCTGGCACAAGAGCGCAGCATTTATGCCGCCTTAGCTGCCCAGCAGGTGCTCACACCCAACACAGCTGGCCCGCGCCTTGAGACCGAGGTTCCCTCAAGAGGGACACCAAAATCCACCGTGGAAACCCCTGAAAGCCACGGGCCTTGTGAGGGTCCTCAGCGTCGGTCTCGCTCACCTTCCCGGTCCTTGGGAGCGCGATCCTCCAAGGCCTCGGGCTGCAAGCGGAGCTCGGCCTCTGGATGGGGCGACCTGCCCGAGTCGGACTCCTCCTCGGACCTCTCAGGCTGGGAGTTGGACGGTGATACTTCCCCGGAAACCATGCCCACAGGGACCTCCCTTCAGACCTGTCCCCGCCTGCCTATCAGCAGCGTTCACTGCCCTAGGACACATCGTTCCTGGCATTCGTGCGGGACATGGCACGGACCCTCAGCCTGGTTACGCAGACTGAAAAGGAACCGTGAGCTGAGGAGCTCGATATTCTACAGTATGAGTCCCTGCCTTGGGTCTCTTACTGTATCGGTTCCCCCCCATATTGTCAAGGCAGCTCCTCTGCATGTGGGAGACACCTGCTTCATTCCCCATTGTGAGCAAGCACCTCGACGCCATGTATAGAGTTCAGCATGGCCTGGGGTTCCGAAAGACCCAGCTTCCACACACTTGCATGGTTGTTGAGTCGGCGATGCGGAAGCAATAAAGCCCGAAGTCTCACTGTTCGGTCCCCCCAGGTAGGGAGTCGAGAGCCCTCGACACCCTAGGGCGTAAGGCCTATCAGGGTTCCATGCTCGCCTGCCATATCCAGGCCAGCCAACTGTATATGGGCATGTTCCTGCGTGACCTTGCCAAGGAGCTCTGTGGTTTCGCCACGGGCCTTGGAGGTGAACCCCTCCTAAGCTTCCAAACCTTCCTGAAATCCGTTGTGGAGTGTTCAAAGTACCTTTCCCACGTCGCATATGACGGGTTTGACTCCTCTGCCCAGGTGGCGGCGGCCGTCATTGGGGCCCGGCAACAGGCATGGCTCCAGTCAACGGACATGGAGAAGTGGGTCAAAGAAAAGCTCCTAGATGGTGCGCAACTGTTCAGCAAACTGATGGAGGATAAGGCCGCTGAGATAGAAACGGAGTTTGTTACCCGAACTCGTCTCTTGTACACAACCTCCTCCCTCCCTAGGTAGGAAGAAGCAGCAGGCCAAGAAGCCGTTCTTCCAAAGGAAGCAGCTCCCTTGGTGGGGTTACCCACCTTTCCCGCCCACTTCTTCACCAGCTCCCAGCACTCAGGGGAAGGAAGGCACACATAACCACCATAAGCCCAAAGGTCCTAAGGCCCAACCACCGGTGCCGCCCCAGCCCACGCAGGGGTTTTGATGCCATTGGGATAGCCTCTTGCCCCCTGGAAGCTCCTCCGCTGGTGAAGCCTGTCCCCTGTTCGCCCCAGAGTGGGCATAGATCACATCGGACACCTGGGTCCTCCGGGTAATCCGAGATGGATACCGTCTCCGCCTGGACAGGTGCCCTCCTCCCTTCTCCCCAGCAGAGCCTGCATGGCTCCTCGCTCACCAGACCTTCTTGCAACGGGAACTGTCCAGCCCAAAGGTACCGCAGCACCTTCGTGGTCAAGGGTTCTACTCCCGCTACGTCCTTGTCCTGAAAAAGATGGGGGGCTCGCACCCCATCCTCTACCTCAGAAACTTCAAGTTCCTGGTGCGGGAGTTCAAAATGTTATCGCTTGGTGTCCTGCTGCCCTTCCTTCAGCAGGGCGATTGGCTATACTCCTTACGCCCACATCCTAGTTCATCCCCAGCACAGGCACTTACGCCCACATCCTAGTTCATCCCCAGCACAGGCAATACCTGCATTTCAAGGTGCAGGGCGAACACTACTAGTACAGAGTGCTCCCCTTCGGGTTTGCGTCCGCACCATGGGTTTTCACAAAGTGCCTCTCCATGGCTGCCGCCTCCCTCAGGTGGCAGGATATACCAATCTTCTCCTACCTCAACGACTGGCTCGTCACGGGGTCCTCGATCGGCCTGGTGGTGTCTCGCATGATCCTCCTCAAGCGTCTCTGCTTCCTGGTCAACTACTCCAAGTCCCACCTCGAGCCGATGCATACCCTAGAGTTCATCAGCGCACACCTCGACGGTGCAGGCTGCCTTCGGGCCATGGTGTCCTAGGTCCAAAACAGGGCTTGGGTTACAGCACTGGCGATGCTGCGCCTCTTCAGGCACATGTCCGCGTGCACAATGGAGTCAGGCCTCTGGCCACCTATCTGGATCTCCCGCAGTCTCCACAACTCCCTGAGTTGATGGCAGGACCCCCGAAGTCTCCTTCAGGGAATGTCCTTCCAGACCCCGCAGCACAAGCTTTTCCTAACGACGGATGCTTCCCTGCTGGAATGGGGAGCCCACTGCAGTGCATTGTGCACCCAGGTGCAGTGGTCGCCCGAAGAGTCTCGGCAGCAGATCAACCTGCTTGAGCTTTGGGTGGTCCGATGGGCCCTGAGGGCCTTTGAGGGCTACCTGAGGGGGATGTCGGTGCTCGTACAGACCAACAACAGGGTAGCCATGTTTTATATCAACAAGGAGGGGGGAACAGGACCATGCCTCCTCTGTTTATGCGAGGCCTCTTGCTTTCCAAGCCTCCCATCTGAACTCCGCCAGTGGAGTGAGACCTCAATGTGGTGCTGATGCAGCTCACATGAGCACCCTTCAAGCTGATGGCGATGTTCTCACTCCTGCATCTCTCCTGGAAGGTGGTCTTCCTGGTGGCTTTGACTTTGTCTTGCCGAGTCAGCGAACGTCAGGCCCTCATGGCTGAGGCTCCATACAACAAGTGCTACGGGAATAGGGTGGTCATCCACACCCATCCCAAGTTCCTACCTAAGGTAGTCTCGGACTTTCATCTCAACCAGGAGATAGTCCTACCGATCTTCCCAAGACCGCATGCTGACCAGGCATCGGCAGTGTTGCTTACACTCGACTGCAAGAGGGCTTGCCTTCTACCTGCAGTGTACTCAGGTGCATCGCAAGTCCGATCGACTCTTGGTTGTCTACAACTCCAATCGCCTAGGGCAGGCAGTCACCAAGTGCACCATCTCCGTCTGGGTGGTGGACTGCATTGCCTTTTCCCAAGCAAAGGCGGGCACCTCACTGGATCGGCGGGTCACTGCTCATGATGTCCAAGCCAAGGCTGCTTCGGTGGCTTTGCTGCACTCAATACCTCTAACGGACATCTGCCAGGCTGCGACCTGGTCTTCAGCGAACACGTTCGCTGTCCACTACTGCCTGGAGAGGGAGTCCTGCCGGGACAGCGCCTTCGGCCAGGCTGTACTTCATATTCTGTTCGGTGTATGAACAACTCTTGCCCTCTGACCCTTTTTCGACGGCTACCGAGGGCTTCGCCTCGGGGACCCGAAGACTCTGGCTCCTTCGGGCATCAACTTCTGCTCACGGCCTGGTGGAGGCGTTTTTGGGTTACAGGCTCTGTAGCCTGTAGCTGGGGAGTCCCATAAGTGAGGACTGACTTTCTGCTTGTTCCTGGAAAAAGCGTACTCACCTGTAACAGGTGTTCTCCAGGGACAGCAGGAATCGGTCCTCACTACCCTCCCACCTCCCCTGAAGAGTTGCTAATTTTGTCCTTCCCTTGCCATCTGCTTTGTAGGGTTTTAGCTCGGGGACCTGACTCAGCAAGATGGCGCCTTTGGGTGGGAAGAGGACCACGCATGCGTGGCAGCAATCCCAAAGGCTTTCTTTGAAAGCTGGGGAATTGCTCTGCTCGTGCTCCGTCGGTGCCGTCACCCATAAGTGAGGACTGATTCCTGCTGCCCCTGGAGAACACCTGTTACAGGTGAGTAACTACGCTATGTCTACCAGATTTATCAAGATTTTTTTTTCAATTTCTCTGATACATTACCTTTGAATATCATTTCTGGCATGAATATGTTTTCCTACGAACTGGTGGTGAGACTTGTGTAACCTCTAAGCAGGAATGCTCTTCCAGGTACCCGCATTGCAGAGGATCCTGACCACGGACTCCTGGGTTGGGGGGGCACATTTCAGAGACCGCCGCACACAGGTCAGCTGGTCTCAGGAGGAGTCACTCATAGAGATCAATCTCCTGGGGCTCAGGGCAATCTCCTTGGCCCTACGAGCGTTCTGCCACTGCCTGCAGCACTGACCTGTGCTGATTCAGACGGACAACCTGATCACCATGTTTGATATTAACAAGCAGGGGGGCATGGGGGCTTGTACTCCCTCTGCCAGGTGTCGGTGACCCTCTTCTCCTTCGTAGCACGCAAAAGCATGCTTCTGCGAACAGTGTACCTCCCAGACCAGGACAGGCTTAGCTTAGAATCCTTCGCCCTCAAAGGTGGCACTTAAACCCCAGAGTAACAAAGCAGCTCTTTCACCTCTGGGGCAAGTCCATAATGGACCTATTCGTCTCTCTAGACAACAAGCCGCTGTCCTGCTTCTACTCCCATCACCCGCACCCTGAGAGAGTGGTGGCAGATGCCTTTCTGATCTCATAGTCTGAGGGCCTACATTATGCGTTTCCACCAACCTGCCCCCCCTCCCCCCTGTTTCCAGTACTCTCTTCAAGGTCCAGAGCGAAGGGGCATCAGTCATACTGATTGCCCCCAGGTGGCCCAAGCAACCTCTGCTATTTTCCCTGTTGGTTGCACTCCCAGTCCCAGGAGGAGAGCATCCTCCTGCACCCTACTTTGGGGTCACTAACGCTAACAATGTGGCTACTGAAAGGGTAGCATTGGCCCTTTTCAGTCTTCCAGAAGAAATCGAGGAGATCCTACTAGCCTCCCGAAAACCCTCCAGCAGACAGGCTTATGCATTTAAGTGGAGAAGGTTCTCTGCCTGGTGTGTGGAAAGGGAGGATAATTTCTTCTCCTGCCATGTGAAACTAGTACTTCAGCACCTACTGCACCTGTCACACATTGGACTAAAATCTAACTCTGTGAGGGTGCATCTGAGCGCCATAGCTGCTCACCGCCACCCTATCGATGGAGAATCCCTCTCAAGCCAGCCCCTGGTCTCCAGGTTCCTCTGTGGCCTCTTGTTATCCAAGCCCCCTCTCCGCCCTCCAGCAGTAGAGTGGGACCTCAATGTGGTGCTCTCCCAGCTCGCCAAACCACCAGTTGAGCCCCTGGCCACTTGCCACCTCCAGTACCTGTCTTGAAAAGTGTCCATTCTAATGGCCCATACGTCCGCTCGAAGAGTGAGTGATCTCCAGACCCTGGTGGCAGATCCACCATATACAAGAACAGGGTAGTGCTCCGCACACATCCCAAATTCCTCTCCTTTCCACCTCAACCAAGAGGTGGTCCTCTCCACCTTCTTTTCACAGCCTCAGGCCGGCAGAGAGGAACTAGTACGTCATATACTAGATTGCAGACGGGCCCTGTGTTTCTACTTACAGTGGACCCAGGCCCAGCTTTTCATTTCTTTTGACCCCAGCAGACTGGGGCTCTCCGTGACTAAGCAAACTCTGTCCACGTGAGGGCGATGGCCACGTCGGTGGGCTTCTGCTCAGTGCCAGTGACGAAGATCTGCAAGGCCACCACATGGTCTTCAATTCATATGTTCGCAGCTCACTTCTGCCTGGAGAGCGAGTCCCACAGGGACAGTGCCTTTGGCTAGGCAGTACGCTGTAATATTCTCAGAGTGTAGGCAACTCCTGCCCTACAACCGTTCTGTGTTCAGGCTACCAAAGTGATAGTGTTGCTGGATGCTAAGGTCTGCAGAGACTCTCAGTGGGGACTCACTTTCTGCAACTCATGGCGGACACCCAGTATAAGAATAGTAAAAACCATTGGTTTAAAGATGGTTTAAACACCACTAGCTGCATATTATAAAAACAAGAGTGAATTAAAATTATAAAAAAAGTGAATTAGAATAAAAAAGTCAACGTAAATTGCTTATAAAAAAGGTACCATAGTGGAATAAAAAAGTTGTTATGGATTTGACTGAAAAATGCGGAAATATTAAAATCAGAGAGGGCTCCACAGTCTGTGAATTGCCATCGTGAAAATCTGAGCTGGACGGTGAATGATTCAAATAAATGAAGGAACCACTAAGATGCTAAGACCATTAAACCCAAGAGTGTTGCCAGACAGGGACAGCTGTCTAAGGAATTTAATTGGTGGCAGCCGAAAAGCTGAAAGAGAAAGTGGTGCAACCCCTTTTATCATATCCTGAGCAGCAAAGGAAATAAAATCCAAAAGAGAGAAACAAATTATGATATTTCAACCCTTACCTGCAAGATAATCTCCAATTGAGAAGGCTCAAAAAATCATACCTCACACCTTGATAAACCAAATTACATTTACAGGGAAACTTTAAATAAAAAGAGGCCCCCAGAGCCAGGTCCCGAGGTTGCAGTTTCAGGAAGACTTTCCTACGCTTCTGAGTAACCCGTGATACATCAGGAAAAATCTGTATTGTCTGCCCAAAATATTCCACCTGCTTTAATTTTTTTAAATAGAGCTTTAAGACGAAGTCTTTGTCTGACTCCATTAGAAAAGTCATCAAAAGAGTTGCTCTTGAGGAAATTTCCTCCAATGACGTCTCTAAATAAGCAGACAAATCAAGGCTTGGCCCACTTAAATGATCCATCTCCTGCCCATCCAAGCAAACATCCTTAAGTGTCCCCTTCACACCCTTAATAATACATTTTTTGAAATTTTAATTGAATCAGGATCAGGGTGCAATAGGATAGCCTTTGTACCACCAAACTCAATATGGCTTCTGAACTCCAACATTGCAGTAAAAAAGGAGGTGAAATACTTAGGAGTCATACTGGACCAGACCCTAAATATGGAATCCCACATCAAAAATATTGTGACAAAAATACATTATAAACTGAAACTTCTAAAGCAGCTCCGACCGCTGATCCATCTATAATTTCAAATCTGTTATACAATCAATCATAACTCCTCACTTTGACTTTGCGAACTCCATCTTATAGGGACTTTCAAAACAAACTCTTAGAAGGCTGCAGCTAGCCCAAAATGTGGCAGCCCACTCAATCTTAAACATTAGATCCATAGAACATATTACACTCATATTGTCGGAATTACATTGGCTACCAATCAATTGCTGCATAAGATACAAAATACTTGTTACCACCTTTAAAATAATCACAACATAGCACCATCCTTCCTGAGCACCTTAATCACTATCGAAACGTCAAACAGAAGTCAAAGAAGCAAGAATAAAAACAAACTTGAATTACCAAAGGACTTCAGAAAAGCCAAAAAATTAACAAATAAAAAAACATTTTTACACGCTGCTCCATCCCTCTGGAATGAGCTCCCTGAGGATATTAGAGTACAATATGACATCAAAACATTCCGTAAAAAAATTAAAACATTCCTGTTTATTTCTCACTATGGCACATAAACAAACTATGACACACAAGCTGACATCAACGAAGCGCACTCTCACACACCAGGACAAATGGAGAGCCAAATATATAACCGAAATATATTAGCGATGTCCTGTTAGAACTACCCAAAACATCTGTACTGCGTATATATTGTATATAGTAAAAGGTTATGAGTTCACTGTTCGGTTTAGATTTCTCTTTGTAAATAGTTACGAATTGTTCTAAGTAACTGAATAAGGCTGTTTAATGTATTATCTCCATGAACAAGCAGGAATGTAGTCATCACATATGGGTATCGTCGCTACCAACGGAGCCTGCGCGGGAACGCTCCCCAGCGTCCAATTAGAAAGCTTTTGGGAGCATCCCACAGCGCCTGCATGCTGCCTTCCCGCCTTTCCCAACTGCCTCTCTCCAGTTCTTCATTTTCCGCGGAGCCAGCAGGTCGTGTTCCTGTCACGGCAGAAAATTTTCCTTCTTTTTTGTGGTCACGTCTGCCTTCCTTGACACTTTACCGGTACTGCCGGATTTTCTTTCTTTCTTTTCTAAAATAAATAAATAAATTTCTTAGTACTTTCTTTTTCCCATTTTTTCCAGGTGCATGCGCCATTTTGGCCCTTAGGCCCAAGATTTTTTTCACAATGGAAAAACCCTCTTTGGGTTTTAAAAAGTGCACCAAGTGTGGCGGTACCATCTCCGTCACCGACACCCATGAGTGGTGTCTGAAATGTTTAGGTCCTAACCATTCCATCTCGGAATGTATGGCCTGTGCCATGATGTCCAAGAGGTCGACAGAACCGAGCTGCCAAGCTCAGTACCCTGTTTCCCTCTGATGCAGCTTCGGTGGCATCGACGTCTTCCAGGGCTTCGGCTTCCTCCCGTGGATCTCAGATAACTAAACATAAGCCTAGCCGGTCCTCAAAGGGTAGATCTCCTTCTAAGCATCGAGATGCCTCTGGCGTTGCCCTTGAGGATTCTGCACCGGCAAAACTGCCCCAGCAGGAGGCTTCGGCTTCCAAAGCATTATCGGGGCTCCCGGATGTTCTCGAGGCCTTGACCGAGGCAGAACTACTGGTGCCATGCTCTGGGGTACCGGCGATCTTCTCCGGTACTGACATCCAGGCATTGGCAGCATCGATAGACCAGAGGGTCCTGGCTATTGAACGCAGTCTGGCGGCTCTCCTTGCGGCATCGACACCCTCGGAACCGCGTCAGACAGTTCAACCGGCACCGACTCTGGCACCGGTATCTGTACCGGTACCGACAGCATCGACATCGGCGTCCGCATTGCCGGCACCCAGTCATGCGATGCCTTCCGGTACTGTTACACCGGTACCGATTCCCCTCGGTACCGACTTCGATCGGTACGGGTATCGGGCTCTTCAAGAGCATCCCGATAGAAGGTACTTCGAGTCCTCAGAGGAATCTGAGGATTCTGACAGTTCTGTCGATGCGGGAATACTTCTCCCGGAGGAGCCTTTCTCCCCTAAACGCAGGATGTCTCCTCCAGAGAACATTTCCTTTCAGGATTTCATCAGGGAGGTGGCTCGGGGTCTGTCCATTACTGTGGCCCCTGAAACAGAGCCCAGAGCAAAGGAGTTGGCAATTTTACAATATCCTAAAACTCCTAAGGAGGCAGCTACCTTGCCCATCCATGAGATCTTGCATGATCTCATAAGAATGTGGGAGACGCCTCTTACCACCTCTCTTCACTCTCGTAGACTGGATACTCTGTATCGAGTCCCTCCTTGTCCTGGTTTCCAGAAAACTCAGCTTCCTCACCGCTCTACTGTAGTGGAATCAGCTATGAGAAAGATCAAGAGTGCAAAGAGACATGCCTCTAATCCTCCAGGACGTGAATGCAGAACTTTGGATGCTTTTGGACATCGTGTCTTCCAAGCTTCCATGCTTTCTGCCAGGATCAGTTCCTATAGTCTATATATGGGAATGTTCCTGAAGGAAGTCACAGGAGATTTAGAGTCTTTGAGCCCTCTTCTTCCTGAGGATAGAAGACAGGATTTTCTCACATTGGTCAAACATGCCCAGGATGTTTCTAAATTTGTCAACCGTGCAGGTTTTGACTGTTTTGAGTGCATAAGCAGAACCTCTGCCATTGCCATAGGTGCACATAGAATTGCTTGGCTCCAGGCATCTGATCTGGAGCTCTGGGTACAAGACAAACTCAGAAATATTCCTTATACTGGTGAAAACCTGTTTGGTAAAGATTGGCAGGAAAAGGCCAATGAGTTGGATGCTGACAACTCCACCTTGGATAGATTATCCAAGTCCACAGCTGATCCTGCAAGAAAGAAATCTTTCAAGAAACCATTCTTTTCTAAAAAGAAAAGATTTTATCCTGCTTATTCTCAGCAGAAGACGTTCTGCAGGTCAACCTGTACGGAAGGGTCAGCAACCACCCAAACAAAGGAAAGCAAAGACTGCTAAGCCTCAACCGTCTCAGCAGTCTCAGCCTCCACAAGGCCTTTGACTTTCAGCTAGAGAACTTAGCCTTCCTGGCTCTCAATGGACCAGAGCCTTCCACTATTCCAGGAAGGTTGTGCCATTTTGCCCCCAGATGAGGACAAATAACAGCAGAGCATTGGACACTCTCCATCATAAAAGAGGGGGGGGGGGGTACAAGCTTAATTTTTTGAGCATGCCCCCTTCCACAATGATAAGGCAGTTCAATTCTCCGACCTCTCTTATCAACCTGTTAGGTTAGGAGGTCACTATGCTTCTTGCCCAAGGGGCAATAGAAGTACCCATCCATCAGCAGGGTACAGGGTTTTACTCCCCCCTATTTCCTTATCCCAAAGAAAACAGGGGGATACAGACCTATCTTGGACCTCAGAGAATTGAACAAATTCCTTGTCAAAGAGAAATTCAAGATGATTTCTCTCGGAACTCTGCTGCCATACCTTAAGAGTCAGTGGCTTTCAAGGATGCGTACACCCATGTTCTCATCCATCCAACTCACAGAAGGTTCCTTCGGTTCCTTTTTCAAGGAAAGCACTACCAATACAGGGTGCTTCCTTTTGGCCTGGCCTCAGCACCAAGGGTGTTCACGAAATGCATGGCTGTGGTAGCAGCATTTCTCCGCACTCTAGGGATATTCGTCTTCCCCTACTTAGACGACTGGCTCATTTGAGCCCCAACAGAGTCAGAGGCCAGGACTTCTCTATCCTGCACAATGCGTATCCTTCAGTATTTGGGTCTGGTAATAAACATCCCAAAATCCAGTCTAACTCCCACTTAGTCTTTAGAGTTCATAGGAGTTTTTTGCTGGATACCAAAAAGGCAAGGGCCTATCTCTCCCAGGCCCGTTGCCTTCGCATGGTGCAGTTAGCTTCTCAAGCAGTGCTAAAGCCTCATCTCACTGCCTGAGAAATGCTACAACTACTAGGCCACATGGCATCTACTGTGCATGTGGTTCCCTATGCTCGCCTCCATATGAGGGCAGCCCAGTGGACTTTATCCACTCAATGGACCCAGGCATCAGGATGCCTGTCAGACAAAATAGCAAACACAAGTCACCTTATTTTGTCCCTCCAGTGGTGGAAGTCCACTCAAAACATGTTGCTGGGGTCCCCTTTTCAACAACCCTTACCCCAGGCAACTCTCACAACAGATGCTTCTCCGATGGGTTGGGGAGCTCATCTTCAAGACCTCTCCACCCAAGGCACCTGGTCTCCACAGGAGACTCATCTACATATCAAACTCTTGGAGCTCAGTGCAATCTTCCTTGCTCTTCGAGTGTTCCACACCCTGCTCAGCTACAAGACAGTCCTCATTCATACGGACAATCAAGTAGCCATGTTCTACGTGAACAAGCAGGGGGGAACAGGCTCTCTGTCGCTTTGCAACGAAGCTTTGCGACTATGGGCCCTCGCCAGAGAGCATTAGATTCATCTCCTGGCAGTGTATCTTCCAGGCATACAAAACTCTTGGGCAGACAGACTCAGTCGAGTTCTGCTTCCACACGAGTGGTCTCTGCATGCAGACCAGGTAGCCAACATTTTTCAAATTTGGGGAACCCCGGACATAGACCTCTTTGCAAGTCCGTTGAATGCCAAACTTCCCCGGTTCTGTTCCAGAACCCTGGCTCAGGGGGCTCAGGCCAGGGATGCTTTCCTACTTTACTGGGGTCAAGACTTCCTGTAGGCCTTTCCACCCATTCCCCTAATTCCCAAAACCCTGTTCAAGCTTCAGAGAGACAGAGGCCGTATGATTCTCATAGCTCCACATTGGCCATGGCAAGTGTGGTACCCTCTGCTTCTACATCTCTCTCAAGCTCCCTCCATGGAGTTAAGGTCTGCTCCAGATCTCCTATTTCAGGAGGACAGAATGTTATGGCATCCCAATCCCCAGTCTCTGCATCTCAGGGCTTGGTTGCTGAAGGCCTAGATCTCCATGATCTTAACCTCCCTCAGCAAATAAAGGATATCCTTTCTGCTTTCAGGAAGCCTTCCACAAGACGCTCTTATGCTTTCAAGTGGAAAAGGTTTACCATATGGTGTTCGCAGAAGGGTCTTCACCTCATTGCCATACCTCTGGAATCATTACTGGAGTATCTCCTTCATTTATCTAATGCAGGACTTAAGACTAACTCAGTGAGGGTCCATTTGAGTGCTATTGCAGCTTCCTTCAAGACCCTAAATGGACAACCTATCTCCTCCCATCCTCTTATAGCAAGATTTATGAGAGGCCTTCTGCTAACTAAGCCTCCCATAAAGCCACCACCTGTGGCATGGGACTTAAATTTGGTTCTTGGTCAGCTCATGAAGCCACCTTTCAAACCCTTAGCTACTACCTCCTTGAAATTCCTTTCTTGGAAGGTTACCTTTCTCATTGCAATCACATCAGCACATCGCATCAGTAGCAGTAGTAGATGATCCACCTTATACAAGGTTCCCTCATGACAAGGTAGTCCTTAGGACTCATCCACGCTTTATGCCAAAGGTGGTCTCGCCTTTTCATCTAAACCAAGCGGTCTACCTACCTGTGTTCTTTCCAAGGCCTCATGCATCAAATGCAGAAAGGAACCTTCATACTTTGGACTGTAAAAGAGCTTTAGCCTTTTACTTACAAAGAACACAGCAACATAGAAAGTCCTCTCAACTCTTTGTTGCTTTTGATCCTTCTCATTTGGGACTTCCAGTCTCCAAGAGAACACTATCTAACTGGATTGCTCAGTGTATATTCTTTGCATATCAGAGTAAGAATCTTCCTCTGGAGGGCCATGTCACAGCTCACAACATGAGAGCCATGGCAGCTTCAGTGGCTCATCTGCACTCTGTATCTATTGACGACATCTGTTGAGCAGCCACCTGGGCCTCGGTTCATACCTTCACAGCCCATTACTGCTTGGACAAGGACTCCCGCCGGGATGCCTTGTTTGGTCAGGCTGTTCTCCAACACCTGTTCCATACTAATCAACTCCTACCCACCGTCCCTGGTAGGATGCCAGAGGTCCATGGGGGGAAGTGGAGCCCTTCTCAGGGTCGCACAACTTCTGGGGTCTCTCCCTGGCATCTGAAGCTAGGGAGTCCCCATATGTGATGACCACATTCCTGCTTGTTCCTGGAGATAGCATAGTTACTCACCTGTAACAGGTGATCTCCGGGAACAGCAGGAATTTAGTCCTCACAACCCACCCACCTCCCGTAGGAGTTGTATCTCTCTATCTCTTTCCCTTTCCCTCTCTCTCTCTTTGTCTCAGCTTTAAAACTCAACTGGAGAGAGGCAGTTGGGAAAGGTGGGAAGGCAGCACGCAGGCGCTATGGGATGCTCCCAAAAGCTTTCTAATTGGACACTGGGGAGCGTTCCCGCGCAGGCTCTGTCGGTACCGACGATATCCATATGTGAGGACTAAATTCCTGCTGTTCCCGGAGATCACTTGTTACAGGTGAGTAACTATGCTATTTCAGAACTTTGGTTTTTGTAAACCACGCTTGATCATGTGGAAAGCGCGGTATAAAAAGGTTTGTTCAATAAAATAAATAAAAATAAAATATTTGGAGAACAAAATCCCAGAGGACAAGAAATGAGTACAAGGAAAATTCACAAACCTCAGATTTTTGAATGAAAAGCATTCTCACAAAATTCACTCTGACAATGCAAAGCAAGAGAATCTTGTACTGAGGAGGCAAGGGCAGACTGGACCAGTGAGGTCTGAGATTCAAGTTTAGAACATTGATTATCACATATAGAAAATTTAACCTCATTCTCATCAAGAGCAGCCACCACCTCTTCAGAGGTGACTTTAATTTTCATATTGATAACCCATCTGACCTTTATGCATTCAAGCTCCTTTCCCTTGCCTTTTCTTTCAACCTCTAGCTTTGCTCTTCTGCCCCCACTCATGAACTTGGTCACTGCCTTGACCTCGTTTTCTACTCTAATTGTTTACCTTCTAATTTCCATACCTCCGCTCTTCCCTTATCTGACTATCACCTGTTAAGAATCTCTCTTCATTACTCCCCCCACCACCACCACCTCAGTCTTGCCCAATCTCCTATCTTTTTAAGAATCTTCATGCTATTGATCTAATGACTATCTCCATTACTGTCTCATCTCTTCTCTTTTCCAATTTGTCCTCTAAGTTTGTTGATGAAGCCATAGCTTCCTATAATACTGTTCTCTCCTGTACTCTGGATACCCTTGCTCCGCCAATTCCACATCCTATGAGGCGCATCTCACCTCAGCCCTGGTTGTCTTCAACTAGTGTGAGTAGCTAGTGGTTGGGGCAACGTACCTCAGGCTGGAAGGTCGGGGGTTCAAATCCCACTAGAGGACAGCAACCTTGGGCCGGAAGGACTGGTGTTTCTAGTCCCACAGGTGCTCCTTGTGGTCTTGGGCAAGCCACTTAACCCCCTCCGTAGCCCATGTTCCCTGTAAGTATTAGCGTAGGTGTCTTATATCCCCCCATGTTAAATGTATCCCCCAATTGTGTTGTGACTACTTTGATTGAAGGATAAGGTGGTATACAAAACTGTCTAAATAAAATAAATAAAAATAAACTACCCACTACCTACATTCCTGTGCTCGCTCAGCTGAGTGCAGTTGGCTCAAATCCTGCTCTCTCTCTGACTTTCTTCACTTCAAATTCATGCTTTCTTCTTTCCAGTCCACCATTGCACTCGCTAAGCAAAACTATCTTCATCTGACTAACCGTCTTGCCTCTAACCCTCGCCATCTGTTTTCTACTCTGTTCTCTTCTTCCACCTCCAATCCCTCCACCTCTCTCTGCCAAAACCTAGCAGACTATTTCCATGACAGAGTGCATAAGATTACTCTTCAATTCCCCACTAAATCTGTCACTCTTTTTCCCCCTCTGTTACCAGATTTTCCCCTCAAACTTTATCACCCTTTTATTCTTTTCTAAAATCTTTGTTGAAGAAACCTATCATCTTCTTTCCTTCTCTAAACTCACTACCTGTTCTTCAGATCCTATCCCCACCCATCTCCTCCTCCATAATCCCTTTCATCTCACATATTCTCAACCTTTTGCTTTCCACTACAACCTTCCTTGCAGCCTTCATGCATTCTGTAATCACTCCACTCCTCTCCTCAAAAAAACTCACAACCCTAATTGTCCTAATTGTCGACCCATCTCCCTTCTCCCATTCATTTCCACAGTTCTTGAACGTGCACTTCTCCGCCGCTGTCTTGAGTTTCTCTCCTCTCAAGCCCTCCTTGATCCACTTAAATCTGGTTTTCGTCCGTTTCATTCTATTCAAACGGCTCTTGCCAAAGTTTCCAGTGATCTGTTCTTCACTGAGTTCAAAGGCCTTTATTCCGTTCTCATTCTTCTCAATCTTTGTGCTGCTTTTGATACTGTTGACCACCTCCTCCTCATTGATGCTTTATCCTCTCTTGGTTATAGAGGCCCTGTACTGCTTTGGTTATCTTCTTATTCCTCCAATCGCTCCTTCAGTGTTCTGGAGGTTCCTCCTCTACTGCCATCCCTCTCTGTTGGTGTACTTCAAGGGTCTCCTCTCCTTTTCTCTCTCTGTACCCATTCCCTTGGTGCCCTCATCTCTTTCCATGGCTTTCAGTATCATTTTTATGGTTATACATCTTTCTATCTACAGCTGACATCTCTCCTTTACTCCAAACTCGATCTCTACTTGCTTATCTGACATCGTCAACTGGATGTCTCCCTGCAGCCTAAAATTGAATATGTCTAAAACAGAACTTCTTATTTTTCCCCCTAAACCACCCTCCTCTCTCTATCACTGACGACACTCTTCTTCCTGTTTCCTCAGACAGCAACCTTGGGGTAATCTTTGACTCCTCCCTTTCCTTCTCCGCACATATTCAACATATAGCTAAAACCTGTTGTTTCTTTCTCTACAACGTTAGCAGAATCCGTCTTTCTCTCTGAACACACTACTAAGGCTCTTGTCCACTCTTTGGTCTCCTCCCTTCTTGACTATTACATCCTCCTCCTTGCTGGTCTCCCTCAGTGTCATCTCTCTCCTCTTCAATCTATCCACAACTCTGCTGCACAGCTAATCTTCTGCCAGCCCTGATACTCATTTATAACCCCTCTTCTAAAATCACTTCACTGGCTCCCCTTCTGTTTCCATATCCATTTCAAACTTCTCCTTCTAACATATAAATGCATTCATTCTACTGCCCCTCGTTACATTTCTCTCTTCTCTCTCCCTACACCCCCTGCTTGTGAACTCTGCTCCTCTGGCTTTCTTCTCCACGAACAAGTAGGAAGTCAGTCCTCACATATGGGTGACGTCGGCGCTGACTGAGCCCACGTGGAAGCATCTCCCCAGCTTTCAAAGAAAACCTTTACGAGATGCCACCACGCATGCGTGGTCCCCTTCCCGTCCAAGGGTGCCATTATTGCTCAGTCTTTCTGCGGAGCCCAGCAGATGTGTGTCTGATACCCCGGAAAAAGTTGATTTTTTTTTTCTCAGAGTAATCCTCTTTCTCTCTGGCCATGGCCGTTCCTTTCCCCGCCAGAGTTCACCTGCCTTGGCACCGCATCCTTGGGCCCATGAATTTTTTTTTCTAGTGCACCCTTTTTCTGCTGGCAGTTCCTTGGTTCTTCAGCCTTGCCGGGGCTCCTTTTTCCCAGATGGCCAGTGGCTTTAAAAAGTGTGAACGGTGTTCCAGTAATTTTTTCTATCACGGACACACGTGACTGCTGTCTTTGCTGTCTCTGTCTTGATTATGACCAGAGACTTACGGGTCTTGCAAGTGGCTGACCTCCAAAGCAGTCAGAAGCAGGCAGGAGAAGAATGAATGGATGTTCAGATCAGACTCTGCCTTGGATACCCCTTGCAGGGCCCAATCCGAGACCCCCGGGATCATGCAGTGACTCCACAGCCGCCAGCCGGTGCTCCGAGTCCTCCGACTGGGTGTCCCCGATCCAGATTCTGAAGAACGCCTCTTGGGACTCCTCATAAGACTCTGGGAAGGTGGGTAAATCCCGCGCCAGATCCCTGAGTCTCCTGAGGAGGACCAAGATGTCTGAGCAGGAGCGGCCACCAAAACGTCCCTGGAAGGACTCAGTGGACCTCGGTGTTTGGCCCCGAGTCCTCATGCCCATCCCACCAGGGACTCTCCTCCACCGGCACTGGACCCGATACACTCGGCGTTCTCGCCAATTGCTGTGATGCCATCCAGGCTGGAGACCAGGATGCAGGCCCTGGAGCACAGCTTGTCAGCCGCCTTGGCCACTCAGCAGGCAGCGCAGTCTGGTTCCGCCGGTTCATCTGCCAAAAACACCAGGACTTTGTCATCAAGGACTTCCCCCAGCATAGAGTTGATCCCCCAGATCTTCCTCGCCCGAGCCCATCACCAACAGAGGTCATGTTCACGGTCCTGCTCCTCGGGACCCCGATCCTCCTTGGCCAGTGGATGCAGCTCTGGCCACACCGCCGAGGCCTATGAACCTCTAACCCCAACCTGGATCCGGTCAATCATCAAGTGCACCTGTGACGACTCCAACTGGAAATTCGAAAATGACACGCCTCCGGACACCTGGAGGCATTAAGACCTTCCATCGGACCCATCCCCTCCAGGGGCCCGGTATTCATTCCTGCTCGAGAACAAAGCCTTCCTTGACTTGGTGTGGGACATGGCCAGAGCTCTAGCTTTCACCACCGAGTCGGCAGACGACCCTCAGTTGGAGGATCTCAAGATCCTCCAATTTGACTCCCCCCCTCCCTCCGAAGGAATCTCTATCGATGCCAGTCCCAGCGATCCTCAAGAGGCTGCTCCTACGTATGTGGGAAACACCGGCTACGGTACCCAGAGTCGCTTGCCAGCCCAATCTTATTTATAAGATCCACCTGAGCCCGGGCTTCCGCAGGAGCCACTTACCGCACAACTCTATGGTGGTCGAGTCAGTCATGTGTCTGCTTCAAAGTCAAAAGACACTGTCCTTGATGTCCCCTGGCAGGGAGGCCTGGAGCCTTGTTGCCCTTGGCAAAAATGCTACCAGGGCTCCATACTGGGCTGCTGGGTCCAGGCATACCTCCTCTAATAGGTATGTTCCTCTGGGAAATCATGAAGGAACTAAAGGGCTACTCTGCTGGCTTCTCCAGGGAACCCCTTCAGAGGTTCCAGACACTGGCCAAACTGCCGCAGACTGCTCAAAGTTTATCACCCAGGCCGCCTTTAATAGCTTAGAGGCCATGGCCCATGTCACTGGTGCCTCTATTGGCTCCAGGAGACAGGCTTGCCTCCAATCCTCTGACCTCGAGCAATGGATCCAGCAAAAGCTTCTGGATGTCCCCTGCTTGGGAAAGAATTTCTTTAGCAAGGCCATGACAGACAAAGCTGTGGAACTCATTGCCAATTACATGACAAGGACCCAGCTATCGAAGAAAACTTCCTCGGGCCCCAAGCAATAAGGCCCCTGGGACAAAACCCCCTTTCTCCAGGAAGGGCCTGGGATTCTGCAGCTACCAGCAATACCAAGCTTCACAGACCCCTCATCAGGGCCCATGAGGACTCGGACAATGACCTCGCAAGCAGAAAGGCCCCAGCCCTAGCCCAGCCTCAGTCTGGGCTCAGCCTTTGACTTGCTGGGCATAGCCTCTCCCCCTCCAGGAGATCAGCAGCCCATGGGGGGACATCTGGTCCACTGTGCCCATTGGTGTTCAACCATCACCACCAACACCCGGGCACTCCAGGTTGTCAGGGAGGGATACCTCCTCCACGTGGACCAGATGTCCCTTCCATGCTTCCTGGAAGAACCCCCCAGGACTCCCCTGCATCAGGCCCTGCTACTGCAGGAACTCACAGGTCTTCTGAAAGACATAGCTATGGAACCAGTGCCCCATCAACAATGGGGCATGGGGTTCTACTCAAGGTATTTATTCATCCCCAAAAGGACAGGAGGCTTAAAGCCCATTCTAGACCTCAGAGACCTAAACAAGTTCCTGGTGTGGGAGAAATGAAAGATTCTCTTCCTTGAAGCTTTCCTGCCATATCTCCAGCAGGGAGATTGGCTATGCTCCTTGGACCTAAAGGATGCCTATACCCACATCCTCATCCACCCCAGGCACAGACAGTACCTCAGGGGCAACCACTGCCAATACAGGATACTACCCTTCGGGCTCGCCTCTGCACCCAGAGTTTTCACAAAGTGCCTGGCAGTTGTGGCTGCCTACCTATACTTCCAAGGAGCCTTCATCTTCCCCTACCTAGGTGACTGGTTCATCAGAGGGGGCACAGCCACCAATGTGCAACAGACCACAAGCCCACACCATCAGTATCCTGCAATACCTGGGATTCTTGATACACTACCCTAAGTCCCATCTCACCCTAACACAGAGCTTGGAGTTCTTTGGGGCGCATCTGGATACCTTCCAGGTGAAGGCCTTCTTGCCTAGTGACAGGGCCAAGACAGCTCATGGTCCTGGCTGCAAAAATCCAGGGCAGATGCTCCATGCTGACATGCGGCATGCTCCGCCTCCTTGGCCACATGGTCTCAATGGTACACATCACACCGAATGCCCGCCTTCACATGAGGTCTGCTCAGTGGTGCCTCAGGTCTCAGTGGATGCAGACTACCAGCCACCTCCGAGACAAGGTCTACGTGACCTGCCCTCTAGCAGAGTCGCTCTGCTGGGGGCAGACTATGCAACAACTGAGGGCAGGCATGCCTTTCCAATCCCCCACTCCTCAGCAGGTTTTCACCATGGACGCCTCATTGCTGGGTTGGGGAGCCCACTGTGGGAGCCTCCACACACAGGGCACCTGTTCTGGGGCCGAAGTCTACCAAGAGATCAACATCCTGGAGTTCAGGGCCATATTCCTGGCTCTCACGACCTTCCACCACCATCTCAAGCACCGGCCAGTGCTTATCCAGATGGACTTTTGGCAAAACTAAAAAGTCATGGGATAGGAGGCAGTGTACTATTGTGGATCAGGAACTGGTTAAAAGATAGAAAGCAGAGGGTAGGGCTAAATGGCCAATTTTCCCAATGAAGAAAGGTGAATAGTGGTGTACCCCAGGGATCTGTGCTGGGTCCGCTGCTTTTTGACATATTCATAAATGACCTGGAAAGTGGAATAACGAGTGAGGTTATCAAATTTGCAGATGACACAAAACTATTTAAAGTTGTTAAAACCCAAGAGGATTGTGGAAAATTGCAAGAGGATCTTGATAAATTGGAAGACTGGGCATCAAAATGGCAGATGAAATTTAATGTGGACAAGTGCAAGGTTATGCACCTAGGGAAGAACAACCCAAACTATGGTTACACGATGCAGGGTTCCACATTAGGAACCACCACCCAGGAAAAAGATTTAGGCGTCATTGTGGATATCATGTTAAAACCCTCGGCCCAGTGTGCAGCAGCGGCCAAGAGAGCAAATAGAATGCTAGGTATGATAAGGAAATTAATGGAAAATAAAGCAAAATATATTATAATGTCTCTATCGTTCCATGGTGAGACCGCACCTTGAATATTGTGTGCAATTCTGGTCGCCGTATCTTAAAAAGGATATAGCGATTTTAGAAAAGGTTCAGAGAAGAGCCACCAAAATGGTAAAGGGGATGGAAGGATACTCCTATGAAGAAAGGCTAAAAGGTTAGGGCTCTTTAACCTGGAAAAGAGACGGCTGAGGGGGAGATATGATAGAAGTCTATAAATTAATGAACGGAGTGGAACGGGTAAACGTAGATCGATTGTTTACCTTATCAGAATATAGAAAGACTAGGGGACATGCAATGAAGCTACAGGGTAAACTAGTTAAGACTAATAAAAGAAAATATTTTTTCACTCAACGTGTAATCAAACTCTGGAATTTGTTACCGGAGGATGTAGTAAAGGCTGTTAGTGTAGCTGGGTTTAAAAAAGGTTTGGACAAGTTCCTGGAGGAAAGGTCCATAAACCATTATTAAGAAGGGACCCAGGATATCAATGCTTGAACCAATACAAGCATTGTGGAACCTGTGTCCCTTGGGGGAACTGCTAGGTACATATGACCTAGATTGGCCACTGTTGGAAACAGAATACTGGGCTTGATGGACCTTGGTCTGACCCAGTATGGTATATCTTATGTTCTTATGACAATCAAGTGGCGATGTTCTACGTGAACAAACAGGGGGAGGCACGGGTTCCTATGCTCTCTGTCAGGAGACAGTAGCCCTCTGCTCATTCACAATCAGGCCAAGACAGTGTCCTCGCAGACAGACTAAGCAGAGTCCTAGAACCGCATGAATGGCGGCTAAACCCCAGAGTAGCCCAGCTGATTCATATTTTGCTCCTGCCAACCTCACCCATCCCAGGTAGCGGCAGATGCTTCTCATCTCGTGGTTGGAAGGTATTCTGTACGCTTTCCCACCCACGCCACTGGTCACCAAGACCCTATTCAAGACCCTTTGGGACAGGGCATTGCTAATCCTGGTAGCCCCCTGGTGGCCCAGATACCACAGCTGTTCCGCCTGGCGATGGAACTCCCGGGGCTGCTGACTCAGGAGGACTCCCTCCTTCACCCCAACCTGGGGTTTCTGGTGTTAACAGCATGGCTGCTGAACAGGTAGCATTGGCTCCCTTTAACTCTCGCTGGAGGTGGAGGAGGTCCTGCTGGCCTCCTGCTAGCCTTCCACAAGATATGCTTACGCCTTCAAGTGGCGGAGATTCTCCATGTGGTGCTCAGAAACAGGCAGACCCCTTCTCCTGAACGGTGCAGCTAGTCCTTCAATACCTGCTGCATTTCTCCCATGCCACACTCAAGTCCAACTCAGTCAGGATGCACCTGTGTGCCCTTTCAGCACACCACTACCCTATCGAGGGCAAGCCCCTCTTGGATCAGCCCCTTGTCACCTGCTTCCTGCGAGGCCTACTGCTCTCTAAGTCCCTAATCCGCCTGTCCCCAGTGGAATGGGACCTTAACGTAGTGCTGATGCGGCTCACCCAACTGTCGTTTGAGCCCCTAGCCACTTGCCCACCTGTGGTTGCCTTCCTGTTGGTGCTCACCACCGCTCGTAGGGTCAGTGAATTTCAGGCTCTGTGGCAGAGCCGTTATGTAGGAGGTTCTATAAGAACAGGGTTGTGCTTTGTGTGCACCCCAAATTTCTGCTGAAGGTGGTCTCCTCGTTCCACCTCAATCAGGAGGTGGTGCTCCCCACCTTCTTCCCACTGCCTCACACCAGCAACGCGGAGGATATACTTCATACTCTGGACTGTAAGAGGGCCCTTTCCCTTCTACCTTAAGCATACTCAGGGCCACTGCAAAATCTCTCAGTTTTTCAACCAGCTGGGATAGGCAGTGACCAAGCGAGCACTTGGGTTGCGGGCTGCATTTCCCTTGCCTACGAACAGGCTAAGCTTCTGCTGGAGTGCCGGGTCACGGCCCATAGCATCAGGGCTATGGCGACCTTTGTTGTAAACTTACGCTCTGTCCTGGTGGCAGCCCAGCAGATGTTTGTCACCTGGTCTTCAGTCCACACCTTTGTAGCTCACTACTGCCTGAAGAGGGAGTCCCGACAGGACAGCGCCTTCGGCCATGCCGTACTACGTAATCTTTTGGGGGCTTAGGCAACTCCGACCCTTCTGTGTTCAGGCTACTGATAGTTCTCCCTGGACATGGGGGTCCTTTCGGAGTCTATCCTTCGGACTCAACCAGCTGCTACTCACGGGTTCACCATGCTTTTTCTACAGGTTCTCAGTAGCCTGTAGCTGGGGATTTCCATATGTGAGGACTGACTTCTTGCTTGTTCCTGGAGAAAGTGTAGTTATTCACCTGTAACAGGTGTTCTTTAGGGACAGCAGAAATCAGTCCTCACAACCCTCCCTCCTCCCCGTAGAGATGCCTTAACTATACCAATTGTGGTTTGCTGTCTTAGCTATGTCATATGACTGAGCAAGATGGCACCCTTGAGCGGGAAGGGAACCACACATCCGTGGTATCATCTCCCAAAGGCTTTCTTTGAAAGCTGGGGAGATGCTTCTGTGCAGGCTTTGTTGGCACCGACATCACCCATATGTGAGGACTGATTCCTGCTGTCCCTTGCGAACACCTGTTACAGGTGAGTAACTATGCTTTCTCTCTGTCCTTTTCTTCTTCTGCAAACTCCAGACTTTGATCTTTTCACCTTGCTGCTCCTTTTGTGCATGGAAAGAACTTCCTCTGTTTACGTCAAATCTTTTCTCTCCCCCTCTAGAAATCCGTGCTACAAGCTTACCTCTTTGAGGCTGCATTTGGATCTGAATCCCTTGTTCCCCTTGTGTCTCTTTCCCTATTTTGAACTGCCTTGTTTCTCTTGTATTGTTCTCTGTATTGACTAGATTGTAAGCTCTATGAGCAGGGACTATCTTCTTTATGTTTGTACAGTACTGCATATGCCTTGTAGCACCATATAAATGATTAATAGTAGTAGTAATAGCATGTCTCCTTATGAGACAGGCTCGGAGGACTCAGTGGGTCAAAGTTGTAGGTCTACTCAGGGATTGTCGGTATGTCACCAATCCACTCATTGTCATTAGAATAGTAGACAGTCCATCACAGTTTACTCAAAGGTCTCCCCTTCCAAATTGCTCCACCTGAAAACATTTTGACAACAGATGCATCCAAACTGGTTTGGGGAGCTCATCTTGATAGGTTTCATACTGAGGGTTATTGGTCCTTCCAAGAAAGTCTCCACCAGATCAACTTCTTGGAGTTAAGAGCTGTAGCAAATGCTCTAAAGTCTTTCAGAGATCGATTGGCCAATCAAATATTCTGATTCAGACCGACAATCAAGTAACAATATTCTACATCAACAAACAAGGAGAAACGGACTTGCACCACCTGTATTGGGAAGCATTCAGGTTGTGGAAGTTTGCCATCATCCATGGGATGGACTTGAGAGCCACGTACCTACTAGGCAAGCAAAACACTCTGACAGACAGACTAAGTCTTTATCTTTTTTTTAATTGCTTGATCTCCAGGAACAAGCAGGAATGAGTCTTCACATATGGGTATCGTCGGTACCGACTGAGCCTGCGCGGGAACGCTCCCCAGCGTCCAAAAGGAAAGCTTTTGGGAGCATCCCACAGCGCCTGCGCGCTGCCTTCCTGCCTTTCCCAACCGCCTCTCTCCAGTTCTTCTTTTCCGCGGAGCCAGCAGGTCGTGTTCCTGTCACCGCTGAAGAATTTCTTTATTTTATTTTATTTCTTTGGTCGCGCGTCTGCCTTTTCGACGCTAGACCGGTACCGCCGGTCTTTTCTTTCTTTATTCTAAACCCCCCCCCCCCCAAAAAAAACCTACTGTTTTTCTCACCAGTGCATTTTCTTCTTTGACCTTAGGCCTATGAAATTTTTCCTCATGGAAAAGCCCACCTCTGGGTTTAAAAAATGCACGAAGTGCAGCGGCACTATTTCTATCACCGACACCCATGAATGGTGTCTAAAATGTTTAGGTCCTGACCACTCCATTGCGGATTATGAGCCCTGCTCCATGATGTCTAAAAGAGGTCTACAGAATAGAGCAGTTAAGCTCAGTACCCTGTTTCCCTCGGATGCAGCTTCGGTTGCATCAACGTCTTCCCGGGCTGCTTCTTCCTCACATGGATCTCAGGTAACCAAACTTAAATCCAGCCGGTCCTCGAAGGGTAGATCTTCCTCTAAGTATCGAGATGCCTCTGGGCTTGCCCTCGAGGAATCCGCACCGGCAAAATTACCCCGGTGGGAGGCTCCGGCTTCCAAAGCTCTATCTATGGGGTCACAGGTTGACATCGATGGCACAGCCTCGACCGATCACCTGTTGCCATGTTCTGGGGTACCGGTGGTTCCCACTGGTACCGACATCCAGACATTGGTTGCGTCAATGGATCAGAATATCCTGACCATGCACCGTGCCATCACGGCATTCATACAAGCTGCGACGCCTTCGGTACCGCAACGAACTCCGTTGTCGGTACCGACTCTGGCACCGGTACCAACATTGGTTCCGGTGCCGGTACCGCTTGCATCGACATCCGCTTCGACTGCAGCGGTACACTGTTCTGTGATGCCCATCGGTACCGAATCGGTACCGATCACTCCCGATGTCGATACCACCCGGTACGCGTATCGGGCTCTGCAGGAGCATCCAGACAGACGATACTTCGATTCCTCTGAAGACTCTGATGAATCAGAGGTCTCTGTCGACGCATCGGTAATCCATCCTCAGGAGCCCTCTTCTCCAAAAAGGGTTTTTTTCCCAAAAAAGGGAAATATTATTCTGCTTATGGTCAGCAGTCATCTTCTGCAGGTCGTTTTGCTACAAAGAGACAGCAACAACCGAAACAGGCCAAGCCTAAGGCTGCTAGGACTGCTACGGCCCAACAGCCTCAGCCTCCTCAGGGCCTTTGACTTAAAACTAGAGAGCTTAGCCTTTCTGGCTCTAGAACATCCAGAGCCTCTCACCATTCCAGGAAGGTTGGCTTACTTTGCTCCCAGGTGGGAACAAATCACAGCAGAGCAATGGACCCTCTCCATCATAAGGGAGGGGTACAAGCTTCATTTCTTAAACCTTCCTCCTCACACTATGGTGAGACAGTTCAATTCTCAGACATCTCTCCTCGACCTTCTGGGTCAGAAGATTGCTACCCTTCTTGCCCAAGGGGCAATAGAAGAAGTACCCCTTCTTCAACACGGTTCAGGGTTCTACTCCCCCTACTTTCTTATCCCAAAGAAAACGGGGCTACAGACCCATATTAGATCTCAGAGAATTGAACAAGTTTCTATGCAAGGAGAAATTCAAGATGATTTCTCTCGGTACTCTCCTTCCATACCTTCAGAGTCAGGATTGGCTTTGCTCTCTAGACCTCAAGGATGCGTACACCCATGTCCTCATCCATCCAACACACAGAAGGTTCCTTCGGTTCCTTTATCAAGGGAAGCACTACCAATACAGAGTGCTTCCTTTCGGTCTGTCCTCTGCACCAAGGGTGTTCACAAAATGCATGGCAATAGTAGCTGCATTTCTACGCACTCTAGGGATATTCGTATTTCCATATCTGGACGACTGGCTCATCCGAGCTCCATCCCAGTCAGAGGCCCAGACTTCTCTAACCTGCACAAGGCGTATCCTTCAGTATCTGGGACTTGTAATAAACATTCCAAAATCCCATCTCACCCCTACTCAGTCTCTAGAGTTCATAGGGGCCTTGCTGGATACCACAACTGCAAGGGCCTATCTTCCCCAGGCCCGTTGCCTACGCTTGGTGCAGTTAGCCTCACAAATTCAGTTAAAATCCCATTTAACTGCTCGAGAGATGTTACAACTGTTAGGCCACATGGCATCCACAGTGCATGTGGTTCCTTACGCTCGCCTTCACATGAGGGCAGCTCAGTGGACTCTGTCCACCCAATGGACCCAGGCATCAGGTTGCCTGTCAGACAAAATAGCAACTTCCAGTCGCCTCTTTTGGTCCCTCCAGTGGTGGAAGTCCACTCAAAATCTGTTGCTGGGGTCCCCCTTTCAACAGGTGTTACCCCAAGCAACCCTTACAACAGATGCCTCTCCAAGAGGTTGGGGAGCTCATCTTCAAGATCTCTCCACTTAAGGCATCTGGTCTTTACAGGAGACATCTCTACATATCAACCTCTTAGAGCTCAGAGCAATTTTTCTAGCTCTCAGTCTTCCGCACCCTGCTCAGCTACAAGACAGTCCTCATCCACACGGACAACCAAGTAGCCATGTTCTACATGAACAAGCAGGGCGGGACTGGCTCTCTGTCGCTTTGCAACGAAGCTCTGAGATTGTGGGCCTTCGCCAGAGAGCATCAAATTCATCTCATGGCAGTGTATCTTCCAGGGGTTCAAAACTCTTGGGCAGACAGACTCAGTCGAGTTCTGCTTCCACACGAATGGTCCCTCCATGGGGACCAGATAGCCAGGATCTTCTGAATTTTGGGGAACCCCGGACATAGACCACTTTGCAAGTCAGTGGAATGCCAAACTTCCCTGGTTCTGTTCCAGGATTCCGTGTCAGGGAGTTCAGGCCAGGGATGCCTTCCTCCTGCATTGGGGGCAAGACTGTCTCTATGCCTTTCCACCCATTCCCCTAATTCCCAAGACACTCTTCAAACTTCAGAGAGACAAGGGGTCTATGATCCTCATAGCACCACATTGGCCACGCCAAGTGTGGTACCCTCTACTTCTGCATCTCTCTCAAGCTCCCTCCCTGGACTTGGGATCTGCTCCAGACCTCCTGTCCCAGGAGGAGGGAACGTTGTGGCACCCAAATCCCCAGTCTCTTCACCTCAGAGCCTGGTTGCTGAAGGCCTAGACCTTCAAGATTTGCATCTTTCTCAGCAAGTAAAGGATATCCTTCATGCTTCCAGAAAGCCTTCCACTAGACGTTCCTATGCTTTTAAATGGAAAAGATTTACCATTTGGTGTGCAGAGAAGGGTCTTAACCCTCTTGCAATACCTCTGAATTCTTTACTAGAGTATTTGCTGCATTTATCCCATGCAGGCCTTAAAACGAATTCAGTAAGAGTCCATTTGAGTGCTATTGCAGCATCCCTTAAGCCTCTCAATGGACAGCCTATTTCCTCTCATCCTCTTATTGCAAGATTCATGAGAGGCCTTCTTTTAACTAAACCTCCCATTAGACCACCTCCAGTGGCATGGGATTTGAATTTGGTTCTTGGCCAGCTTATAAAGCCACCCTTTGAACCCTTAGCCACTACCTCCTTGAAATTCCTTTCCTGGAAGGTTATTTTTCTCATTGCAGTCACCTCAGCTCGCTGTATCAGTGAGCTGCAAGCCTTGGTGGCTAATCCTCCTTATACAAGGTTCCATCATAACAAGGTAGTCCTCAGAACTAATCCACACTTTATGCCTAAAGTGGTCTCACCTTTTTCATCTGAACCAGGAGGTGTATTTACCTGTCTTTTTTCCAGGACCTCATGCATCAACTGCAGATAGTAATCTTCATTCCCTGGATTGTAAGAGAGCACTTGCATTTTACTTACAAAGGACACAGCAACATAGAAAGTCCTCTCAACTATTTGTTGCTTTTGATCCCTCTCATTTAGGACTTCCAGTCTCTAAGAGAACTCTGTCCATTTGGATTGCTCAGTGTATTTCCTTCGCCTACCAGAGTAAGAACCTTTCTCTGGAAGACCATGTCACAGCTCACAATGTGAGGGCCATGGCAGCCTCTATGGCTCATTTAAACTCTGTGTCCATCGACCAAATCTGTCGAGCGGCCACCTGGGCCTCGGTTCATACCTTTACAGCCCATTACTGCTTGGACAAGGACTCCCGCCGGGATGCCTTGTTTGGTCAGGCTGTTCTCAAACACCTGTTCCATACCTAATCAACTCCTACCCCCCATCCCTGGATGGATGCCCGAGATCCATGGGGGTGAGGTGGAATCCTTATCAGGGACTCACAACCTTTGGGATCTCCCTGGTATCTCTAGCTGGGGAGTCCCCATATGTGGAGACTACATTCCTGCTTGTTCCTGGAGATAGCACAGTTACTTACCTGTAACAGGTGATCTCTGGGAACGGCAGGAATAAGTCTTCACAACCCACCCACCTCCCCTAGGAGTTGTATCTCTCTATCTTTCCTTTCCTTTCTCTCTCTCTCTTTGTCTCAGCTTACAACTCGAACTGGAGAGAGGCGGTTGGGAAAGGCGGGAAGGCAGCGCGCAGGCGCTGTGGGATACTCTCAAAAGCTTTCCTTTTGGACGCTGGGGAGCGTTCCCGCGCAGGCTCCGTCGGTACCGACGATACCCATATGTGAAGACTTATTCCTGCTGTTCCCAGAGATCACCTGTTACAGGTAAGTAACTGTGCTATATACTGCCCAGGCTGAAAGGCATTAGAGTGGTTTACAAATGCTACAAGCAATATGTTTATGTTTATTGATTTAATATAACCCTCTACAAATATATATCAGAGCGGTTTACATGGTACAAAAAACAAAGAAATCATAAAGTGAAAAGAGGAAAGGAAATTACAATATTAACAGGAAAGCAAACCAGGCAGAACCAAACGACAGGACAAGAGGAGAAAAGAGGGGAAGTGGGAAGAGAAGGGGTGAGGGCTACACAGAGGGGTCAGGGAGATCGAAGGCAAGGGCAAAGAGATGGGTTTTGAGTTTGTTCTTGAAGGCAGTATGTGTCTCTTCGAGTCGGATGGAGGAGGGGGGAGAGTTCCATAGGGCAGGGCCAAGGAAAAAGAAAGCGGAGAAACGAGTAGGCTGAAAGTGAGCCTGGGCAGGTGAAGGGAGATGAAGGCGGTTGAGGTGGAAGGACCGCAGGGAACGAGATGAGGTATGAAAATGGACAAGGTCAGCGAGATACTGGGGGGAATGGGAGTAGAGGACACGATGCAGGATTGTCAGAACTTTGAAGTGAATGCGAGATTTGACAGGATGCCATTGGAGGTGGATGAGCAAAGGTGTAACATGGTCACGGGGGGAGGAGTGGAAAATGAGACGGGCAGCGGTGTTTTGGATGCGTTGAAGGTGGTGAAGTTGAGTGGCAGGGAGACCAGCTAGAACAGAGTTACAAAAATCAACACGAGACATGACCAGAGAAAGAAGGGTGGTGAGTGCTTGTGCAGTGAGAAAAGGCCTGATGGCGCGAATCTGACGGAGGAAATAGAAAGAGGATTTTGACACGTGAGCAATGTGATCGCGGAAGGAAAGATGAGTCAAAGAAGACTCCCAGATAACGGAAGGAGGAGACCAATGGAACCGGGGAGCCGGAAAAAGAGGGGGCAATCTGGGAAGAAGTGTCACCACGAGAGAACCAGATGGCAAGAGTTTTAGTGAGATTAAGGTGGAGGCAGTGCGTAGTGAGCCAGTTGGCAACAGCAGTGAGGCAGGTGTTCAGAGGGGAGAGGTCGGGAGAATGAGGAGAAGTGTGATGGAGGAGAACCAGGTCATCGGCGTAGTAATATGCGGAGATCCCGTGCTGTTGAACAAGTAGGGCTAGGGGGGTGAGAAAGATGTTGAAAAGGATGGGGGACAAAACAGAACCCTGAGGAACACCACAGGGGAGAGGAACGGACTAAGAGGGAGAGGAGGAGGGAGATGAAGGAAGAATGGAGTAGGACCTGGAAGAAAGGAAAGAGTGAAACCAGTGGAGGACGGTGCTACAAAGGCCCGCTTCCTGAAGTCGAGCCAGAAGGAGGGAATGATCGACAAGGTCGAAGGCGGCAGAAAGATCGAGAGAGACCGCCACCGACAGATCACCGTGATCATGAGCTGTGTGAAGCTCATTCAAAAAACCAAGGAGGACCGTCTCGACACTATGGCCGGGACGGAACCCAGACTGACGGGGGTGAAGGAAATGGGTGGAGTCCAGAAAAGTGGATAGCTGAGAGAAAACAGCTTTTTCTAGGATTTTAGAAAGAAAGGGAAGGTTGGAAACAGGACGGTAGTTGGCAGGGGTCATGGGGTCAAGGGAGGGCTTTTTAAGAATGGGACGGACCAGGGCATGCTTCCAGGGTTCGGGAAAGACACTGAGGGAGAGGCTGGTGTTGATGGAGAGAGCAGGAGGAATGAGGGCTAGTGAGGAAATGAGCAGCCAGGAGGAGGGAATAGGATCAAGTGGGCAGGAGGTCTTTTTGGAGGAAGAGAGTAGAGCAAGCACCTCAGAGGAGGTAAGTGGATGGAATGTATGCCAAGTGTGAGAAAGCTGAGAGGAGGGAGGGGGAGAACAGGGAGGGGTACTGGAAATGGGAGGAGGGCAATGGGGAAGAGATTGACGAAGATCAATTATCTTAGAGTTAAAGTAGGTTGCCAGCTGGGAGGGAGTGGGCGAGGGGGACGAGAGGGAAGACCTAGTGTCAGATTGAAGAGAGGTAAGGGACTGAAGGACTGAATAGAGGTGAATAGAGCCATTACCAATCTATATCAGTTCAGAAAGGCTCTCAAAACATACCTTTTCTGCCAATATTTCCCAGACAGCAACTGAACTAGATATCCCCTCCAAGAAATGACCCAATCTAGAAATGCCCTCACACTGCAGTGTAGATAGTTTATGTATATAGTTAACCCAGTTATCCAAGTTTGTACTCCTGTTCAATGTAAAACCTGACAGTTTGTCGTTATGGTCGTTTTGTTATGATGTAAACCGCGCTGATTCTAAATAGCGCGGTATATAAGAAACTGTAATAAATAAATAAATAAATGTGTTTGATTAGGGGCAGAAGAGATGGCGGAAGAGAAATAAGCCTGTTTGGCTTTATGAACTTGGGTTCGGTAGTATGCATGAGTAGACTTAAAGCATGAAATACTGGGTATATTCCCTTGTCACTGAAGGGCTCACAATCTACATGCATACCTGAGGCAACAGAGGGTTAAATGGCTTGCCCAAGGCCACAAGGAGCACCTATAGGACTGGAGACCCTGGTCCCTCCGGCCCAAGATTGCTGTCACTGAGCGGGACTTGAACCTCTGGCCCGAGGCAACTTGTCCCAACCACTAGGCCACTCCTCCCCATAGGCCTCCAACCACACAAATGGGCACTGGACAGGGAGGTTGCAGCTTGCATCTTTCAGAAGTGAGGCATCCCCTCAATAGATCTGTTCAGAACGTCTCAGAATGCCCAAGTGGATCAGTTCTGTTCCAGAGTACGATCACACAGCAGACTAGCCTCGGATGCTTTCCTCCTAAATTGGGGGGAGAGTCTTCTGTATACATATCCTTTAATACCACTCATTGCAAAGACCCTCCTGAAGCTCAAAACTGACGTAGGCATGACGATTCTCATTGCACCTTACTGGCCCCGACAGCCTTGATTTCCTCTCTTACTACAGCTCTCCAGTCAGGAGTCACTGCAGCTGGTCTAGGTGCCGTACCTGATTTTGCAGGCATGGATGTTGAGAGGCTAATGTTATCCGAGCTCAATCTACTGGCCAGTGTGATTTGATGTCCTTTTGACCTCCAGGAGGGCCTCAATGAGAGAATCCTATTCATGCAAGTGGAGGAGGTTTGCTGTTGGTTGTGAGGACCATGCCCTAGATCCTTTTGCCTGTCCCACACAAAAACTACTTGAGTATTTTCTACACCTCTCAGATTCTGTAGTTAAGTCCTACTCCGTTGAGATTCAACTCAATACAATTGGAGCTTATTGAGGTGTGGAAGAGAAGTCCATCTCTGCACCGCCTTTAGTTCACTTTATGTGGGGATTGCTTCTCTTGAAGCTTACCTACAAACTTCCTGTAGTGTCTTGGGACCTAAATGTGGTTCTTGCGCAGCCACTCAATTTTTGCCACCCAATGTTTTTGACATGGAAGGTTGTGTTTTTGGTGGCAGTCACTTCAGCTTGCAGGGTGAGTGAACGTCAGGCTCTCATAGTTCATCTACCTTATACCAAATTCATTCACAATGGAGTGGTTCTCCACCCTCATTCTAAATTTCTGCTCAAAGTGGCATTGGATTTCCATCTTAATCAGTCAGTGGTTCTACATACCAACATTTTTCCCAAAACCTCATGCCCACAAAGGGGAAACTGCATTGCACATATTGGACTGCAAATGAGCCTTGGCCTTCCACTTGGAGCAGACAAAAACCCATAGAAAGTCCATCCAGCTTTTTGTTTGACCCCAATATGCTAGGAGCTGCTGTCTCCAAATGCTCTTTTTAAATTTGGCTAGCAGACTTGCATCTCTTTCGCTTATGCCCAGGCAGACCTGAATCTTGATGGTCATGTCACAGCTCAGTGTCAGAGCCATGGCTGCATCTATGGCCAACTTGCACTCAGTCTCCATGGAAGAGATTTGCAGAGCTGCAACGTGGTCTTTGGTCTACACTTTCACATTTCACTTCTGTCTGGAAGGGGTTTCCCGACGCCACAGCAACTTCGGCCAATCAGTGCTTCAGAATCTGTTTGGTGAATAGAATCCAGCTCCATCCCCCTAGGTCCACTCTTTTCTGATAAAGCTATCTTTAAAAAAAAAAAAAAAAAAAAGGGGGGGGGGGGTGACTATTTTTGTGTGAAATTAGGTATTTGAGAATACAAAGACCTGTTTCCAGTAATCAAACAATCTTAGTTGCCCCTGTTGGGCTTGTCTGCATTCTCATTTGCTTTCGGTAGCCTGTAGCTAGGGAGTCCATATGTGAGGAACTCATTCCTGTTTGTCCATGGAGAGTTCTGCCATTTTGATTTCACAATTCCATTTCTAAAGAAAAGCAAGATAAGTTCATGCATGCAGTGGGGCAAACCCAGGACTAGAGCAATCCTGTTGTGTGCAACTAGAGCTAGTTGGTAAGCCTGCATTTTGTTCATGTGTGTTGGGGAGGGGGATGTGTTTTGCTAGGGGTCCACAAACCCCTTTTGGGCATTTGTGGTGTGGTGGAATGAGGTATAAAGGGTCACCAAACCCTTTTTGAGACCTATTTTATAAGGGGCACCTAGTTTAAAATGTGCTGCAAAGCATGTATTTTGAACTAACTTTATGCACACACTTTATAAAATAAGGGTATAGGTGGTCGAAAACTTGTGCTAAACTAGGCGAGATCACTTATGCCAGCCTAAGGCAGTTGTAAATGCCCACACCTGGATTTTGCAAAAGCACGTGTGAATTACAGTATTTTATAATTTATGTGCATAAATTTGAACTCTGCCCAAACTCCACCTATGTGCACACCCACAGTGAAAGTATGTGCCATCAGTCTGACATGCATGCTTTCAGAACAGCGGCTGACTATGTGATGCAAGTAAATTGTCACACATGTAAATCACTAAAATACTCTGACTTACGTGCATAAATTTTGGCACCCCTTAGAAAATTACCTCCTTTGTGCGTCTTTTGGGTGTGGCTTGTGAGATAGCAAGGGGTCGATGAGTCTCTTTTTATGTATTTATAAGGAGTGTTAAGAATGAGGGGACCCTTGCCTCATCACTCCCTGACCTGAGGATGAGCTTCCCCCCACCCCCTGGCAGCTCCTGGGACCTTGGGGAGAGGGTGCCATCTTGTCCCTAGACTCAGACAACAGTTTGCCTTGAGTCCCCTCTGTGCCCAGTAGTATTTGATTCTAGAAAATCCCTGATATGAAATGTGATGAGGACAGGAAGTGGAAGTTTGGTTTACAAAGGCGAAAATTGGCTTGATTTTTCTAAACTTGGCTTCTTGATCAAAGGGCGCAAGTTAGCTGATTTTAAAAGCTACGGAAGATCACTCCAAGTTAGGTGAACAAACTGTTAATAATAGCTTTATGCCACTTCAGCATATTACTATAATTTTCAAGAAACCATACAGGACATGGATCAAACTCTCAACATCCCTCATTAAATTTAGTTTGCGATAAATTTCACTTCCTTAGTGGTGACTTTTTTGAATTTGTCTTATTACATCTTTGAGTAGTAAAACAGGATTTAGTGAGATGTTACCATTTGTAAGAAATCTGTGATTCCCTCCAACATTATCATACCACTGAAGTGGTATTTAAAGGTGCGGAAGAAATGAAGGAAATATCGATACATCGGGAAGATGTATTTATTACAACTATTTGATAAATTGAAGCGTAGCAAATCACCTGGACCAGATGATTTATATCCAAGGGTGTTGAAAGAACTCAAATATGAGATTGCAGACCTGCTATTAGTAATCTGTCAACTATCATTAAAATCATCTGTAATACCTGAAGATTGGAGGATGGCCAACGTAACGCCAATTTTTAAAAAGGGTTCCAAGGGTGATCCGGGCAACTACAGACTGGTGAGCCCTAACGTCAGTACCGGGAAAAATGGTAGAAACCATCATAAAGAACAAAATTACTGAACATGTAGATAGTCATGGCATAGTGGGAGACAACCAACATGGCTTTAGCCAAGGAAGATCTTGTCTTACTAATCTGTTATGTTTTTTTGAAGGTGTGAATAAACAGGTAGACAAAGGTGAGTTGGTTGATATAGTGTATTTGGACTTTCAGAAAGCCTTTGACAAGGTCCCTCATCAGAGATTTTTGGCAAAACTAAAGAGTCATGGGATAGGAGGCAGTGTACTATTGTGGATCAGGAACTGGTTAAAAGATAGAAAGCAGAGGGTAGGGCTAAATGGCCAATTTTCCCAATGGAGAAAGGTGAATAGTGGTGTACCCCAGGGATCTGTGCTGGGTCTGCTGCTTTTTGACATATTAATAAATGACTTGGAAAAGGGAATAACGAGTGAGGTTATCAAATTTGCAGTTGACACAAAACTATTTAAAGTTGTTAAAACCCATGAGGATTGTGGAAAATTGCAAGAGGATCTTGATAAATTGGAAGACTTGGCATCAAAATGGCAGATAAAATTTAATGTGGACACGTGCAAAGTTATGCACCTAGGGAAGAACAACCCAAACTATGGTTACACAATACAAGGTTCCACATTAGGAACCACCACCCAGGAAAAAAGATTTAGGTGTCATTGTGGATAACATGTTAAAACCCTCCGCTCAGTGTGCAGTGGCGGCCAAGAGAGCAAATAGAATGCTAGGTATCATAAGGAAAGGAATGGAAAATAAACCAAAGGATATTATTATGATTCTGTATCATTCCATGGTGTGACCGCACTTTGAATATTGTGTGCAATTCTGGTCGCCGTATCTTAAAAAGGATATAGCATTATTAGAAAAGGTTCAGAGAAGAGCCACCAAAATGGTAAAGGGGATGGAAGGATACCCCTATGAAGAAAGGCTAAAAAGGTTAGGGCTCTTTAACCTGGAAAAGAGACGGCTGAGGGGAGATATGATAGAAGTCTATAAATTAATGAACGGAGTGGAACGGGTAAACGTAGATTACGTTATCAGAATATAGAAAGACTAGGGGACATGCAATGAAACTACAGGGTAAACTATTTAAGACAAATAAGAGAAAATGTTTATCTCTAGGAACAAGCAGGAATGTAGTCTTCACATATGGGTATCATTGGTACCGACAGCGCCTGCGCAGGAACACCCCCCAGCGTCCAATAGGAAAGCTTTTGGGAGCATCCCACTGTGCCTGGGTCGCTGCCTTCCTGCCTTTCCAACTCTCCCTCTTCCGTTTTTTGTTTTCCGCAGAGCCGACAGGCAGCAGACCATGTCACCGCAGAAATGTTTCTTTTTGTGGTCGCGTCTGCCTTCACCATCGACGCCTATACCGGTACCACTGGTCTCTTCTTAATTTTCTTACTACTTTTCCTAAAAAAAAAAAAAAAAAAAAGAATTCTTCTTTTTGGAGGGTCTGCCCCCTCTAGGTTCCAGGCGCCATTTTGGGCACTAGGCCCTCTTTTCTTCTAAAATGGAGAAACCCTCTAGTGGTTTCAAAAAATGTTCAAAGTGTAGCGGTACCATTTCTGCTACCGACACCCATGACTGGTGTCTTAAATGTTTAGGTCCTGACCATTTACCATCGGAGTGTCTCTTCTCTGTAGAAAGATGACCAATAGAGGCCTGCAGAACAGAGCTTCAAAACTCTGCACCCTCTCTGCCACAGATGCGATGTCCGTTGCATCGACGTCTTCCAGGGCCTCATCTTCCTCCCATGGATCTCAGGTAACTAAACCCAGGTCTTCCAAGACTGGCTGGTCCTCAAAGGGTAGATCTCCTTGAAGCATCGAGATGCTACTTAGCATTGCTTTTGAGGAAAACATACCGGCAAAATAACCCCGGCAGGAGGCCCCGGCCTCCAAAGCATTAATGGGGCTCCAGAATGTTCCCGAAGCTTCCACCTCGGGAGAACTCCTGGTGCCATGTTCTGGTGTCATGGTCTGTTACACCAGTACCAACATCCAGGCATCGTCAGGGGCTGTGGATCAGCGCATCCTGGCCATGGAACACAGCCTAGCGGCCCTCTTAGTAGCCTCGGTACCGCTAAGGCCGCTTCAAATGGTTCCGCGGTTATCGATACCGGTACCGACTGCACCTGCTTTAATCGATGTGCTTCTCCCCATGCTGGCTCTTGAATCACTATCCAGTATTGAGGGCCCGGTATCGAGACAGTCCGATGTCGACTTGGATCGATACCGGCGTCAAGCAATGCAAGAACACCCGGCGCGGAGATACTTTGAGTCCTCTGATTCCGATTACTCTGTCGGTACCAAAGTGATTCTTCCGGAGGATCCCTCTCCTTCTCCTCAGTGTAGGATGTCTCCTCCAGAGGACATGTCTTTTCAGGATTTCATACGTGATGTAGCACGAGGACTCTCCATCGCCGTGACCCCTGAGAAGGAACAGAGAGCAGAAGAATTAGAAATTCTTCAGTACCCGGCAGCTCCTAAAGAAGCAGCTACCCTTTCCCATTCACCGAATCTTGCATGACCTCATGCTAAGGATGTGGGAAACTCCTTTAATGGTGTCTCCACACTCTCGGAGACTCGATACCATGTACTGAGTTCCACAATGTCCTGGTTTTCAGAAAACACAATAACCACACCATTCAATGGTAATGGAATCGGTAATGTGTAGGATCAAGAGCAATGTGGAATCGGTAATGTGTAGGATCAAATGCATTCTTCCAATTCTCCAGGCCATGAAGCGAGGACACTCGATGCCTTTGGGCGTCGATGCTTTTAATCCTTGATTTGTTTATTTATTTATTTATTTATTTACATTCTCTTATATACCGCGTTATTCTGCATCAGTGCGGTTTACATTGAACAAACTGAAATTACATTGAACAGGGCATTATAACTTGGAGATAACTATTTTACAGGGAACATGGGCTATCAGCCGGATCAGCTCCTACATTCTTTATATGGGAATGTTCCTTAAGGAGGTTACAAGAGATCTGGAGCTCATGGCTCCCCTTCTCCCTGATGATAAAAGAACAGACTTTCTCGCTCTGGTCAAACATGCCCAGAATGTGTCTATGAATCGTGCAACCTTTGATTGCTTTGAGTGCGTTAGCAGAACCTCTGCTATTTCCATCGGTGCATGTCATATTGCCTGACTTCAGGCATCAGATTTAGAACAATGGGTGTAAGATAAGCTGGGGAATATTCCTTGTACAGGAGAACATCTCTTTGGCAAGGATTGGCAGGACAAGGCTAATCAGCTTGAGTCTGAAAATACCACCTTGAACAGATTATCAAGGGCCATAGCCAATCCAGCAAAGAAAAAGACAATTAAACTCTTTTTCAACAAGAAAAATAAATTCTATCCATCTTACACACAGGCTGTCCACTGTCCAGTTAATGCTCCCCAGAAGGGGCAACAGCAACCCAGACAGCAAAGGAAGGCCCAAGTCCCCAGAGCTCAACCAGCTCAGCAGACTCAGTCTCTTCAGGGGCTTTGACTCCTTCCTAGAGAACTTAGTCATCCTGCCCCTGAAAGGTCCCGAACCTCTCACCATCCCCGGCAGACTTTGTAATTTTGCCAGAAGATGGCAACAAATAACATCAGAATACTGGACTCTTTCCATTGAACAAGAGGGGTGCAAACTCCATTTTCACAGTATACCTCCTCCGACTATAACAAGATAGTTCAATTCTCAGGGCCCTTCCACCACTCTCTTGTGTCAAGAGGTCACCTCACTACTTGCTCAAGGGGCAATAGAAGAGGTACCCATATCCCAGCAGGGCATGGGTTTCTACTCTCCCTACTTTCTCATTCCAAAGAAAACAGGGGGATACAGACCCATACTGGACCTCAGAGAGTTGAACAAGTATCTGTTCTGAGAAAAATTCAAGATGATCTCCCTTGGAACACATCTCCCTTACATTCAGAGTCAGGATTGGCTAAGTTCTCTAGATCTAAAGGATGCATACACGCATATCCTCATCCATACAGATCACAGGAGGTTTCTTTGATTCCTTTCCCAAGGAAGACATTACCAGTACAAGGTTCTTCCCTTCGGACTGGCTTCTGCCCCAAGAGTCTTCACAAGATGCATGGCAGTAGTAACAGCATACCTAAGAACTCTGGGAATATTTGTCTGCCCCCTACTTAGACGACTGGCTCATCTGAGCATCAACAGCTCCAGAAGCCAGCTTTGCTCTCTCTCGCACAATGCAAATCCTGCAGTACCTTGGACTGGTCATAAACCTCCCAAAATCTCATCTCACCCCTTCTCAGTCTCTAGAGTTCATAGGGGCTCGTCTAGACACAAGGCAGTCAAAGGCTTTTCTGCCACAGCCACGTTGTCTTCAAATACTCCAGCTGGCATCTCAAGCAGCTATGAAAACTCTAACTGCTCAAGAAATGCTTCAGCTGCTGGGGCATATGGCATCCACTGTCCATGTGGTTCCCTATGCTCACCTTCACATGCGAGCAGCCCAGTGGACCCTAACCTCTCAGTGGACACAGGCCTTGGGTCGCCTGACGGACAAAATCAGAAAATCGATGCGTCTCATTTCATCCCTACAGTGGTGGCAATCGCTGGAAAAACTTCTCGTAGGCTTTCCTTTCCAGCAGTCACTACACCAAGCCACCTTGATGACAGATGCGTCCAAGTTAGGCTGGGGAGTTCACTTGGACAATCTCTCCACTCAGGGTCTCTGGACACAGCAAGAGGCTTGTGATATAAACCTCCTGGAACTCTGAGCCATCTTCTATGCTCTTCAAGTATTTCAGGTCCACCTCAGCTACAAGATGGTTCTGGTCCAGACCGACAATCAAGTAGCCATGCTCTGTGTGAACAAGCAGGGTGGGATGGGGTCTCAAACATTGTGCAACAAAGCTCTACATCTCTGGGCCTTCGCCAGGAATCTTCAAATCCACCTACTAGCGGTGTATCTTCCAGGCACACAAAATCTCTTGGCAGACAAACTCAGTCGAGTATTGCTGCCACATGAGTGGTCTCTTCATCCAGAGCAAATTGCTCAAATTTTTCATATCTGGGGAACTCCAGATATAGACCTCTTTGAAAGTCCTCAGAATGCCAAACTTCCCCGGTTCTGTTCCAGAATTCCAGCTCAGAACTGTCAGACAAGAGATGCTTTCCACTTCCACTGGGGTTAGGAATTCCTCTATGCCTTCCCACCCATTTCCTTCATTCCCAAAACTCTGTTCAAGCTTCAGAGAGACAGGGGCCATATGAACCTCATAGCCCCACATTGGCCACAACAAATGTGGTATCCTCTGCTTCTACGTCTCTCTCAAGCCAGACCTCTGGAGTTGGGATGTGCTCCAGATCTGCTTTCCCAGGATAACGGGGACGCTACTGCACCCGAATCCTCAGTCTCTACATCTTAGGGCGTGGCTGCTGAGAACCTAGAATTCCAGGATACCAACATTTCTCAACCTTTTGGCTTCAAGAAAACCTCCTACAAGGCGTGCCTATGCCTTTAAGTGGAAAAGATTCTCTATCTGGTGTTTTAAAAAGGAACTTAATCCCTTTTCAGTGCCAGTGGAGGTGTTACTGGAGTATCTCCTCCATTTATCATCCTCTGGTCTTAAGACCAATTCAGTAAGGGTCCACCTTAGTGCCATTGCAGCTTTCCACAAGCCTTTAGATGGACAACCTGTTTTCTCTCAACCACTGGTAGCAAGGTTTATGAGAGGTCTACTCTTGACCAAACTTCCCATTAAGCCATCACCCGTGGCATGGGATTTGAATCTTGTCCTTGGGCAGCTCATGAAACCGCCCTTCGAACCCTTGGCCACTACATCTCTAAAGTTTCTTTCTTGGAAAGTAATCGTCCTAATTGCTCTCACTTCTGCAAGACGCATCAGTGAGCTCCAGGCTTTAGTGGCTGATCCTCCTTATGCAAGGTTCCACCATGATAAAGTAGTTCTTAGAACTCGCCCCCATTTTATGCAAAAGGTGGTTTCGCTCTTTCATTTAAACCAATCGATTTACTTTCCTGTATTTTTCCCTAGGCCTCACACCTCCAATGCAGAAAGGAATCGTCACACTCTGGATTGTAAAAGAGCCATGGCTTTTTACCTTCAGGGAAGTAAGCAACATAAAGTCTTACCAGCTTTTTGTTGCCTTTGACACTAGTCATCTGGGACTACCAGTTTCTAAGTTAACTTTGTCTAAATGGATTGCAAATTGCATATCCTTTGCATATGAGAGTAAGGGACTTTCTCTTGAAGGTCATGTCACAGCTCACAATGTGAGAGCAATGGCAGCCTCTATGGCTAACCTTCGCTCAGTGTCCATTGATGACATTTGTAGAGCAGCCACTTGGGCTTCTGTACACACCTTTGCAGCCCACTACTGCTTAGACAAGGACTCCCATTGGGATGTCTCGTTTGGCCAGGCTGTTCTCCAGCATCTCTTCCACACTTAGAACAACTTCTACCCGTCGTCCCGGGTTTTGATACCAGAGATCCTTGGGAGGAAGCATGACCCATCTCAACCTGGGTTTCACAGCTTTCTGGGGTCATCTCCCTGGCATCTCTCAGCTGGGAGTCCCCATATGTGAATACATTCCTGCTTGTTCCTGGTGATAGCATAGTTACTCACCTGTAACAGGTGATCTCCGGGAATAGCAGGAATTAAGTCTTCACAATCCACCCACCTCCCCTAGGAGTTGTCTTTCTCTCTCTCTTTCTCTCTCCTTTGTCTCTGCTATAAACTCAACTGAAGAAGGATAGTTGGAAAGGTGGGAAGACAGCAACACAGGCACAGTGGGATGCTCCCAAAAGCTTTCCTATTGGACGCTGGGGAGCATTCCCGTGCAGGCTCCGTCGGTACCGACAATACCCATATGTGAAGACTTAATTCCTGCTGTTCCCAGAGATCACCTATTACAGGTGAGTAACTATGCTTTTCACTCAATGTGTAATCCAAACTCTGGAATTTGTTACTGGAGGATGTAGTAAAGGCTGTTAGTGTTGCTGGGTTTAAAAAAGATTCCTGGAAGAAAGGTCCATAAACCATTATTAAAAAGGGACCCAGGATATCAATGCTTGACCCAATACAAGCATTGTGGAACCTGTGTCTTTTGGGGGAACTGCTAGGTACGTATGACCTAGATTGGTCACTGTTGGAAACAGGATACTGGGCTTGATGGACCTTGGTCTGACCCAGTATAGCATATCTTAGGTTCTTATATTCTTATGTTCTTATGTATAGTAATGATACAATAGTAAAGGGTAATTTATTTATTTAACTGTTTTTATATCCCGCCTTATCTCTAAGTGAAAGGTGGGTTACAGGGAACATGTTAACAAGATCTTAATGTTAAGCATTACGTTAAGATTTACTTAAAAAAATTCAGTAAGCATAACATAATGGAACTTGTTGTGTAACCATAGTTCTTGTTCTTCCCTAAGGGGGCCATTCGGAACTCAGTTTAGTGGGTCTGGATGTCCAATGTGGATGTCCAGACCCCCTAAACGGCCAGGCAGCCTGCTGGGGACAGACTCCCCTGTACGAACAGGCGATTTGTATGGGAGCTCTGTTTGTGGGAGGGAAGGGGCGGGACAAAGGCAGAGCGAGGACAGGTGGTTGGCAGAGTATGACCCTGAACGTACAGGGCCGATTTTGAGGTTGGCCCTGTACATTAAGAGTCTGCCACAGAAGGTGAGGGGGTGCAGGGGGATCTGTGCAGCCTGACCCTGGCCATGGGAGGCCATGGCACTGTGGCTGTATTCAGGAGTCTGGCTGAGTTAGCCGGGTATGTGGGCTGGGCATGCAGCTGTTCAGAATCGGGGCCCGGCCTGCACGTCCAGGCCATAGACCTGATTCTGATCCCACAGGCACATCTAGCCCCCGCTGGATCAGAATCTGGTCTGCCTCTGTACGCCCTGATTCTGATCGGCCATACAGGGATTGGATGGCCAGTATGGGAACCAGCCTCTTAGTGCATAACTTTGCATATTAAATTTCATCTGCCATTTGGACGCCCAATCTTCCAATTTATCAAGGTCCTCTTGTAATTTTTCACAATCCTTCTTGTGTTTATAACACCACCCTCTCCTGTACTCTGGATACTCTTGCTCCCTCATAACAAATCAACAGCAAGTAGAGCCTTCTCCATTGCTGCACCTATGGCATGGAACGCCCTCCCAGCAGAAATCCGGGCCAGCTCAAATTTGGCACTATTCCGTAAAGCCCTCAAACATCACCTGTTCCTACAATATTATCCTGACAGCATTCCCGACATTTACAAGGCCCCCACCTCACCTCCCTGCCTAACCCGTCCCTCAGATCATCTTCCGGTAGATAATGGCTAACCACTATCTCTCCCACTGATCTCCTTGACTATCTAGCCAACCCTCTAGACAAAGGTCATATTTATTTATCTGTAAGAGCATTATAATTTTATAATATGTACATAGTTTCTCCCTCGTTTTTACTCCATGTTTACATTCCCTGTTCAATGTAAAAAACTTGATGTAACTTGCTTACATTCTTGTATGTTCTGTTTCAAATGTAAACCGCACTGATTATAATAGCGCGGTATATAAGAAATATAAATAAATAAATAACATGTTCTGTGAGGCACACTTCACCTCAGCCCTGTCTGTCTTCATCTACCTATGCTCCTGTGCCCGCTCAGCTGAATGCACTTGGCTCAAATCCCGCTCCTTTTCTGACTTCTTTCACTTCAAATTCATGCTTGCTGTTTTCCAGTCTGCCATTGAACTTGCTAAGCAAAATTATTGTGCCCATTTAACTGTCTTGCCTCTAACCCCCGCCGTCTCTTCTCTACTCTCAATTCCTTTCTTAAGGCACCACTGCCCCCAATCCTCCCTCCTCTCTCTTCCCAAACCCTAGCTATTTCCACAACAAAGTCCATAAGATTACTTTTCAATTCCCTACTAATTCTTCTTGACCTCCTCTTCCTCCTCTCCAATACCAACCTTTCCCCTACCAACCTTTCATCCTTTTCTAAAATCTCTGAAGAGGAAATCTCCCTTCTTCTTTCCTCCTTTAAACTCACTACCTGTTCTGATCCTATTCCTTCCATCTCACATATTCCCAACCTTTTGCTCTCCACTGCAATCTTCCCTGCAGCCTTCAAGCATGCTGTGATTACTCCTCTCAAAAAAAAAAAAACCTTCACTTGATCCTACTGGTCCTTCTAATTAACACCCCATCTCCCTTCTCCCATTCATTTCTAAACTTCTTGAACATGCAGTTTTCCAGGAATAAGCAGGAAGTCAGTCCTCGCTTATGGGTGACGGCACCAACGGAGCCTGCGCGGAGCAATTCCCCAGCTTTCAAAGAAAGCCTTTGGGATTGCTACCATGCATGCGTGGTCCTCTTCCTGCCCAAGGTTGCCATCTTGCTCAGTCTCCCTTTTTCCGTGGAGCCCTTCGGATGCACGTACACGTCCCTTGGAAAAAGTTTTGTTTTCCTTGCCTTAACAGGCTCTCTTTTCCAGTTGCACCAGTCCTCTACCTGTCCTTTTCCCTGCTCTACTTTCTAGAGCTCTCGGGGATACATTTCGGGCTTCATGACCTTTTTTTCCCCTAACCGCTGGCCGCGTGGGTCTTCTACCTCGCAGGGGGCCATTTTTGCCCCGATGGCCACCAGATTTAAAAAATGCGTTAGATGCTCTAGGAACATTGCTCTAACGGACACTCATGACTGTTGTCTGCGGTGCCTGGGAGCTGACCATGACCCAGAGATCTGCTCACTCTGGGCGGGGGGGGGGGGGGGGGAAATGTCCTCTAAGGCCCTGCTCAGCTGTAAGCAGAAATCTGAAGACATATTTTCTGAAAGGTTGCCTCGGAGTCCCCGGTGGCGCCCTCGGTCGCCTCTCCTCTGGTGGGTTCTCCCCCTATGGCTCCGTGTTCCAGGTGGCACTCTGACCAGGGGTCCCCCGAGGTGGAACGGCGCAAAAAGAAGGCCTTGAAGTCGCTGTCCAGGGCTCCTGACAAGCGTGAGTGTTCCCGTGCCTGGTCGCTTAGCCCCTTTTGGCGTTCCCGAAAGTCGGACAAGGAGCAGCCCCGCAAGGTACCTCGCAGTGAAACAGAGGCATACAGCGAAGGCGCCCAGTCTCCTGAAGGTCATCCCGGTGAGGACCCCCTCTCCTCCTTGATGCCTGATCCGGTGACCCAGGTATTGGCATCCCAAGGCCCCACGCCCGCGTGGGAGTCCTGTATGCTGGCATTCAAACGCAGTGTTTCTGCGTTCATTGCTTCCGAGCAGGCACTTACGGCCAGCTTCGCTGACTTGCACCCAGAGACTGTGGATCCCTCGCGTGGGACACCCAAATCCGTCCAGGAAACCCCCGAGAGCCGCGGGCCTCGTGATGGTCCTCAATGTCGGTCTCACTCGCCCTCCCGTTCTTCGGAGATGAGATCGTCCAGGGCCTCTGGCTCCAGGCTGCTGGCCATCGGACAGGGCGACCCACCTGGCTCGGATCCCTCAACTGATTTTTTGGACTGGGAGTCCAATGGGGACACCTCCCCGGAAACCCGTACTCACCGGGATCTTCCGTCGGACCCCTCGCCACCTGCATTCCAGCGGCGTTCACCACCCAAAGACACCTCTTTCTTGGTGTTTATTTGGGACATGGCTCGGGCCCTCAACCTGGTCACCCAGGCCGAGGAAGACCCTCGTGCTGAAGAACTCTATATTCTTCAGTATGAGTCCCCGCCCAGAGAATCCCTCACCGTGCCTGTACCACCGATTCTATCTCGGCTGCTGCTCCGCATGTGGACCCCAGCCTCGGTCCCCATCGTAAGCAAGCATCTTGACACAATGTACAAGGTGCAGCGTGGGCCAGGCTTCCGGAAAACCCAACTCCCACACACCTCGATAGTGGTGGAATTGGCCATGTGGAAGCAGAAGTGTCCGAAATCACACTCATTGGTACCACCAGGCCGAGAGTTGAGAGACCTTGATGCTCTGGGCTGCAAGGCCTATCAAGGTTCCATGTTCTCTTGTTGCATCCAGGCATATCAATTGTTCATTGGTATGTTCCTGCGTGATTTGCTGAAGGAACTTGGGGGTTTCTCTGCAGGCCTCGAAGGGGAGCCCCTCGACAGATTCCACGCCCTGCTGAAGTCCATGGCTGACTGCTCCAAGTACATCTCTCGAGTCTCCTATGATGGCTTTGAGACATCGGCTCAGGTGGCAGCTGCGGGCATTGGTGCCTGCCACCAGTCCATGGCTCCAATTCTTAGATTTGGAGCAGTGGGTGCAGGAGAAGCTCCTGGATGTGCCCTGCCTTGGTGAACAGCTTTTTGGTAAGCCAATGGAGGAGAAGGCTGCAGAGATCAAGATGGAGTTCGTTACTAGGACCCGTCTTTCCCGCAAGACCTCTACCTTGCCTTGGAAGAAGCAGCCAACCAAGAAGCCCTTCTTCCCCAGAAAAGGTCTCCAGTATCGCGGCTATCCGCTGTATCCGGCTACCCCCACACTGACTGCTCCGGCGCAGGGAAAGCCTGGCCAGGGGCACCATAAACCAAAGGGTCTGAAGACCCAAATGCCGGCTCCTCCGCAACCCACTCAGGGGCCCCTCGTCCTCTGGCGATGCAGCAGCGAGTGGGGGGGGGGGATTCCTGTCCTGCTTCATCCCATCGTGGGCACTCACTTGGGTTCTCCAGATCGTCCTGGAGGGCTATTGCCTCCATTTCGACAGGCTTCCACCCCTTTTCTCCCTGGCGGAGCCTCCTCGATTCCCTGGGCACCAGCTTCTGCTGCAGCGGGAATTGCACTCCCTCCTTGCCCAACAGGCAGTCGAGAAGGTCCCTCCCCACCTTCAAAGTCGGGGCTTCTATTCCCGGTACTTCCTCGTCCCGAAAAAGACAGGGGGTCTGCGGTCCATCCTTGACCTCCGCAGGCCAAACAAGTTCCTGGTGTGGGAGAAATTCAAGATGTTATCTCTTGGCATGCTGTTGCCCTTACTCCGGCAGGGCGACTGACTATGCTCCTTGGATCTGAAGGACGCTTACGCCCATATCTTAATCCACCCCCAACACAGGCAGTACCTGCATTTCAGGGTACAGGGAGAGCACTTCCAGTACAGAGTGCTCCCCTTCGACCTCACGTCTGCTCCATAGGTCTTCACAAAGTGCCTCATCATAGTCGCCACTCACCTTGGGTGCTGGGGCCGTACTGGTTTTTCCCTACCAAGACGACTGGCTCGTTATGGGCTCCTCCGCCGAGGAGGCCCGGCAAGTGATGTCGCGCACTGTCCTCCTCTTGGAGAGCTTGGGGTTCTTGGTCAACTACCTGAAGTCTTACATCTAGCTGGTGCAGGCCCTCGAGTTCATTGGGGCACGGCTCGATACTCAGCAGGCCATTGCCTTCTTGCCGGTGGATCGCTCCACCCACCTCAGAGCACTGGCAGTTTGCGTTCAAAGCACCCACCAGGTCACCGCTTGGTCCATGCTACGTCTCCTGGGCCACATGGCCTCGACCATGCATGTGGTTCCTCACTCCCGCCTACACATGCTAACGGCTCAGTGGTGTCTCAGTACCCAATGGAGCCAGTCCCTCGGATACCTGAGGGACCCCGTCAGGGTTCTCCCCGACCTCCACTTGTCCCTGAACTGGTGGCAGAACCCCCGTAACCTTCTGCGGGAATTGCCCTTTCAGGCCCCACAGCACGATGTGGTGCTGACTACAGAGGCTTCCCTGTTAGTGTGGGGAGCCCATTGTGGGCCTCTCTGCACGCAAGGGCAATGGTCACACGAGGAGTCTCAGCAGCAGATAAACCTGCTCGAGATCCAGGACATTCGGTGGGCTCTGAAGGCCTTCGAGGATCATCTCAGCGGAAAGTCGGTTCTCCAGGACCAAGCAGGAAGTCAGTCCTCACATATGGGTGACGTCGGCGCCGACGGAGCCCTCGTGGAGCAATTTTCCCCAGCTTTCAAAAAAAGCCTTTGGGAATTGCAGCGCGCATGCGCGGTCCCCTTCCCGCCCAAGGGTGCCATCTTAGCCAGTCTTCTTTTTTCCGCGGAGCCCTACAGACGTGGTCTTCTTGTCCCCGCAGAAAAAGTTGATTTTTCGTCGTTTATTTCTCTTTTTTCTTCGGTTCGACGCCGGTCTCTTTCCTGCCCGGACTTGCGACGCCGTTGCGAGTCCTTCTCTTATTTTTCGGTTTTTCTGATTTTTCTTGTCAGTTTCGTTTTCGGTTTTTCACTGGCAGCCGGGTCCTTTGACCTTGCAGGGGCCCTTTTTCCCCCGATGGCTGCCAGTGGTTTCAAAAGGTGTGTTCAGTGTGACAGAAATATGTCACTCACTGACACACACGATAATTGCCTCCGCTGCCTCGGCCCAGATCACGAAGAACTGATCTGTGGGGCCTGCAGCAAAATGTCCTCCAAAGCTTTACGGAGTCGGCGGCATCAGCGGGAAAGAATCTTCGCAGATCCCACCCGTACCCGGACCTCGTCGGAGGCCTCGGCGTCCAGAGGCTCCAGCTCTGAGCATCGCCGGAGTTCCTCCGACAGAGGTTCTCCCTCCGGGGATCATCGTCGGAAGGCGAAACCCGCGAGGGCGGCGTCGGTGGACGCTCCTGGTTCCGCGAGGGCCAGGTCGCATAGCCCCGATAGCCGTCCCGGGTCTTTGGAGAAGGAACGTCTCCCGAAGCGACCTCGTCTGGAATCGGAGTTGCCTGCTCGGGTAAGTCCTGTAGTCCTCCTGGACTCGCCTCCGAGGGGTCCGACGTCGGGCCCGACGCCGTCGGGGCCCGAGTCGGGGGCTGCTGGGTCACCTGAGGTCGGACTCAGGTTGACGGCCTTGGAGAGCAGACTATCTGCCTTCATGGACCAGCAGCGGGCACTGATCGCTAGCCTCGCTGGCGCCTCTGCCCCGACCGCCGGGACGTCGACGTCTAAGTCGACCCCGGAGGCCGAGCCGATCCTCGAGTCCATGCGGGCTCGAGTCGATCCTCGGTCGAGGTCACCCTCGGCCTCCCGTTCGGGACCGAGGTCGTCAACGCCGACTCCCTCGGCGTCGGGGCGGCCGACGCCTCCGCCCGCCCGAACCGACCCCACCGATTCCTCCTCGGAGTCGGCCTGGGAGTCTGAAGAGGAAGAGTCACCTGATTCTTTTCGGACTCGGTGTGTCCCCTCGGACTCCCCTGAGTCCGAACCTCAGAAACAGTCCCCCCCGGAGGATGCCCGGTTCTCGGACTTCGTCAGGGATATGGCCAAGGCTTTGGCCTTCCCTGCGGATCCCGAGGAGGAGCCTCGAGCCGAAGAGCTCGACGCCCTTCAGTACGATTCTCCCGCCAGGGAGCACTTTACTGTACCGGTTCCTCCCATGCTGGAACGACTACTCTTCCGCATGTGGGAGAGTCCGGCATCGTCGCCGGTATTAAGCAAGCGGGTCGATTCCATCTATCGAGTCCGCAAGAGCCCGGGCTTCCAAAAAGCACAGCTACCGCACCATTCCATGGTGGTGGAATCGGCCATGCATAGGCTTAAGAGCCAGAAGATGCACTCCTCGGTGCCTCCTGGCAGGGAGGCCCGCAACCTGGATGGCCTCGGTAAGAAGTGTTTCCAGGGCTCTATGCTTGCTTGTCGGGTCCAGACCTACCAGCTCTACATGGGCATGTACCTTAGAGACCTGGCTAAAGAGATAGCCGGATTCTCCGCTGGGCTGTCCGAGGAACCTTTGTGGAGGTTCCTAGCCTTGACAACTGGTATTCGGGAATGCTCCAAATTCATTTCTCGAGCAGCCTATGATGGCTTTGAAGCATCAGCTCGAGTGGCCACAGCTGGCATCGGTGCCCGCCGACAGGCTTGGCTTCAGTCGTCTGACCTTGAACCCTGGGTGCAGGACAAGTTGGTCGATGTCCCCTGCCGAGGTGAGAACCTCTTTGGCAAGCCCATGGCTGAGAAGGCTGCACAAATCGAGACGGAGACTCTCACCAGAACTAGGCTCTCTAGGAAGACCTCTGCCCCTTCCCAGAAGAAGGGCTCGGGAAAGAAGCCCTTTTACCCGAGAAAGGCGGCTGCCTATAAACACTACCCTCAATATCAGGCCTCCGCAGCTCCCCAACAGGGTCAGCAGGCCAAGGGACGGGGTAACGGGTCCCGTAGGCAGCAAGCCCCCAAGCCTGCACCACCAGCCTCTCCCCCTCAGCTGGTTCCTCCCAGCACAGGAGGACGGCTGGTTCACTTTGCCCACAGGTGGTCCAACATCACCTCAGATGCCTGGGTGCTTCATGTTGTGAGAGACGGCTATCTTCTCCATTTCCACCAGGTCCCTCCCTCCTATTTCCTGGGAGAGCCTCCACGACTCCCTCTACACAAGGACTTACTCCTTCAGGAGTTAGCAAGTCTTCTTCAGGAACAGGCTGTGGAACCGGTGCCCCACCACCTGAGGGGTCAAGGCTTCTATTCCAGGTATTTCCTAATACCAAAAAGGACGGGAGGCCTCCGACCCATCCTGGACTTGCGCAACCTCAACAAGTTCCTCGTGAGGGAGAAGTTCAAGATGCTTACCCTTGGAATCCTTCTGCCCTACCTCCAGCAGGGAGATTGGCTATGCTCCTTGGATCTAAAGGATGCCTACACGCACATCCTCATCCACCCAAGCCACCGCCAATACCTAAGGTTTGTAGTGGCAGGAAATCATTGCCAGTACAGAGTACTGCCCTTTGGCCTATCCTCCGCACCACGAGTCTTCACAAAATGTCTCGCGGTGGTGGCGGCTTATCTCCGGCTTCACGGCCTCTATGTCTTTCCGTACCTAGACGACTGGCTCATCAGAGCATCGTCCTCTCCAGAAGTCACAAAAGCCACACACCGCACTGTGACTCTTCTACAGTACTTGGGCTTTGTCATAAACTTCGCAAAGTCCACTTTGCTCCCCTCGCAAGATCTCGAGTTCATCGGCGCAAGATTGCACACTCTTCAGGCGCGAGCTTTCCTGCCTCTCGACAGGGCTCAACGGCTCATGGACCTAGCCGGCCGTTTTCGCAGCCAGTCCCTGGTCTCAGCCAGGCGCTTCCTGAGACTACTCGGCCATATGGCTTCCACCGTCCACGTGACCCCCAATGCCCTCCTGAATATGCGGCCTGCTCAGTGGTGCCTTCGCAAGCAGTGGCAACAGGCCACGGGCGGCCTAGCCGACTTAGTGCGGGTCTCCGGCCCGCTGGCCTCTTCTCTACAGTGGTGGCTTCATCGGCCGAACCTGCTACTCGGAATGCCTTTTCAGTCTCCTCCGCAGGCTCAAGTGCTGACGACCGATGCTTCTCTCCTAGGATGGGGAGCGCATTGCCAAGGGGCATGTACTCAAGGTCTCTGGACCACGTGGGAGTCTGCGCAGCAGATCAACTTCCTGGAGCTCAGAGCGATCCGTCTGGCTCTCAAGGCTTTCTCCCACCTGACTTCTCACCGGTCCGTCCTTGTCCAGACAGACAATCAAGTTGCCATGTTCTATGTGAACAAACAGGGGGGCACGGGCTCCTTCCTTCTCTGTCGAGAGGCACAGAGACTCTGCTCTTGGGCCGTCAGCCACGGCATCCTTCTCAAGGCCGTTTATCTCCCAGGCCAAGAAAATTGCCTGGCGGACAAACTCAGCAGAATCCTCCAGCCGCACGAGTGGCGACTGGATCCCTTGGTAGTTCAAAAAATTTTTCTGAAGTGGGGCCTCCCCACGATGGATCTCTTTGCCAGTCCTCTCAACCGGCAACTTCCTCGCTTCTGCTCTCGGCAGCCGCATCCCCTTCGAGTAGCGGCGGATGCTTTTCTGCTCTCATGGTCGAAAAGCCTTCTCTATGCCTTTCCTCCCATACCGCTAGTCTCTCGAACTCTTTTCAAGGTTTTCCGAGACAAAGCTTCCATGATCCTGATAGCTCCTCGGTGGCCCAGACAGCCGTGGTTTCCACTCCTGCTGCAGCTGGCGGTGGAGGATCCGTTTCCTCTGGGGTTTCAACCAGATCTCCTAACACAGGATCAGGGGTCCCTACTACACCCCAACCTCAGATCTCTACATCTGATGGCCTGGCTGCTGAAAGGGTAGTCCTTGCTCCCCTTCTACTGCCGGCAGAGGTAGAAGAGGTCGTCCTAGCTTCCCGGCGACCTTCTACCCGCAAATGCTACGCCCTTAAATGGCGTCGCTTTTCCGCTTGGTGTGCCCAGCAGTCTCAGGATCCCTTCTCCTGCTCGGTGTCGGTGATCTTGCAGTACTTGCTCTACCTCTCTAATCTGGGACTTAAGTCCAACTCCGTCAAAGTTCACCTCAGTGCTCTTTCAGCACATCATGTGCCGGTGGATGGCAGACCTCTTTCCAGCGACCCTCTCGTGGCGAGGTTTCTCCGAGGTCTCCTTCTACTTAAACCACCTCTGCGCCCGCCAGCACCTGACTGGGATCTGAATGTGGTTTTGCAGCGGATCACCTGTCCGCCTTTTGAACCTATGGCTACCCATTCTCTCCGTTTTCTTTCTTGGAAAACCTTATTCCTGATAGCCCTCACTTCCGCTAGACGCGTAAGTGAATTGCAGGCCCTCGTGTCTGATCCCCCTTACACTCGGTTCTACAAAAATAGGGTAGTCCTGCGGACTCACCCTAAATTTCTTCCAAAAGTGGTCTCCCCTTTTCACATCAATCAGGAGGTGGTACTTCCGACCTTCTTTCCCAGGCCACACTCCAGCTGAGCTGAAATGGTCCTGCATACCCTGGACTGTAGAAGGGCATTGAACTTCTACCTTGACCGTACGCGGGAGCACAGTAAAGCTGCTCAGCTTTTTGTGTCTTTTGACCCCAATAAATTGGGGCTCCCTGTCTCCAAGCATACTCTGTCCATCTGGGTTGCTGACTGTATCGCTTGGGCTTATGGGGCAGCCGGACTCTCGTTAGAAAGTCGAGTCACGGCTCATTGTGTTCGGGCGAAGGCTACGTCAGTGGCTTACTTCCGCTCTGTTCCATTGGCAGACATCTGCCGGGCCGCTACTTGGTCTTCGAGCCAGACTTTTGCGGTCCATTACTGCCTCGAGAGGGAGTCCCGCAGGGACAGTGCTTTCGGACAGGCAGTCCTCCGAAATCTCTTCGAGGTTTGAGCAACTCCTACCCTCCATCCCGGATGGGGGCTACCGGTGGGTAATAATTCAGTGAAGATTCCTTCCTTCTGTACTGCTGAGCTAGAGGGAGCTCATTTTTGTGCTTAGGGTCTCCGGTAGCCTTAAGCTTGGGAGTCCCATATGTGAGGACTGACTTCCTGCTTGGTCCTGGAGAAAGCGTAGTTACTCACCTGTAACAGGTGTTCTCCAGGAGCAGCAGGAATCAGTCCTCACAACCCTCCCTCCTCCCCTTGGAGTTGCAATTATCTGCTTTAGTTTTTTTGCAAATTTTTATGCTGTCTTTTAGCTATGTCATCTGACTGGCTAAGATGGCACCCTTGGGCGGGAAGGGGACAGCGCATGCGCGCTGCAATTCCCAAAGGCTTTCTTTGAAAGCTGGGGAAAATTGCTCCGCGAGGGCTCCGTCGGCGCCGACGTCACCCATATGTGAGGACTGATTCCTGCTGCTCCTGGAGAACACCTGTTACAGGTGAGTAACTACGCTTTCTGGTACAGGCCATCAACCATGTAGCTATGTTCTACATCAACAAGGAGGGGGGCACAGGATCGCGCTCCCTCTGTTGGGAAGCAGTCCTTATCTGTTCTTTTGCTGCCCAACGGAGGATGTCCCTCAAGGCTACGTACCTCCCGGGTCAGAATGACCTGGTGGACAGACTCAGCAGAATCCTTCGCCCCCCACGAATGGCAGCTGGATCCGAGAGTAGCAGGCGGGCTGTTTCTACACTGGGGCACTCCGGCGATAGACCTCATTGCCAGCGCCCAGAACATGCAGCTTCCTCACTTTTGCGGCCTGGTACCACACCCGGGCAGGGAGGGCCTTGATGCATTTCTCCTGGACTGGTCTTCCAGTCTCCTATATGCATTCCCTCCTTTCCCTCCTTTTTCCCTTTTTGCGAGAACTCTGTTCAAGGCTCAATGGGACGGGGTATCGTTAATTTTTGTGGCCCCCTCGTGGCCTCGGCAGCCTTGGTTTCCGCTCCTGCTCTGGCTGTCAACGGAGCCTCCGGTACACCCGAATCTAACCTCCCTATCCCTCATGGCCTGGCAGCTGAACGGGTCTCTCTAGCTCCTCTGGCCCTTCCGGAGGAGGTCAAGGAAATCCTCCTTGCCTCGAGGAAGGGCTCCAGTAGGCAGGCTTGCGCCTTTAAGTGGAAACGCTTCTCCATCTGGTGCTTGGAGCACCAGATCGACCCCTTCTCGTGCCCGGTTCGGTAGGTTCTTCAGTACCTCCTCCATCTCTCGAGGGGAGGACTGAAATCGAACTCTGTTAGAGTTCATTTGAGCTCCATCTCGGCTAATCATCTCCTTATCGAGGGAAAACCTCTCTCAGAGCAGCCGTTAGCCTCCCACTTCATTCAGCGCCTTCTGCTACCCAAGCCGCCCATCCGTCCCCTACCAGCAGAATGGGACTTAAACGTGGTACTCATGCAGCTCAGCTGTCCACCCTTCAAGCCGATGGCGATGTGTTCGCTCCGGCATTTATTCTGGAAGCTGGCCTTCCTGGTGGCACTGACCTTGGCTCGCCGAATCAGTGAGCTCCAGGCGCTCATGGCTGGCGCCCCTTACACCAGATTTTATCGGAACAGGTTGATCCTCTGTACCCACCCTAAATTCCTACTCAAGGTCATTTCGGACTTCCATCTCAACTAAGAGATGGTGCTCCCGACTTTCTTCCCGAGGCCCCATGCTGATCAGGCATCGGTGGCTCTTCACACCTTCGACGGCAAACGTTCCCTCGCCTTCTATTTGCAGGGTATCCAGACTCATTGCAAGTCTGACAGACCTTTTGTGACCTACAATCCCAATAGACAGGGGCAAGCAGTCACCAAGCGCAGCCTCTCAATTTGGGTGGTGGACTGCATCACGTTCGCCCATGGAAAGGCGGGCGTCCCTCTGGATCGTCAAGTCACTGCACATGGGGTCCGAACAAAGCAACCTCGTTGGCCTCGCTGCACTCCGTGCCCCTGATGGACATCTGCCGGGCGCCACCTGGTCTTCCATGAACACCTTTGCTGCCCATTACTGCCTGGAGGGGGAGTCCCGCCGGGACAGCACCTTCGGCCAGGCTGTTCTCCATAATCTGTTCAGGGTATAAGCAATTCCTGCCCTCCGACCCTTCTTCACGGTTACTGAGGGCTTCGTCCTGAGGACCCAAGGATTCAGGCTCCTTTGGGCTTTGGCTTCTGCTTGCGGCCTCGCAGAGGCATTTTTTGTTACAGGTTCGGTAGCCTGTAGCTAGGGAGTCCCATAAGTGAGGACTGACTTCCTGCTTGTTCCTGGAGAAAGCGTAGTTACTCACCTGGACACCTGGTGTTCTCCAGGGACAGCAGGAATCAGTTTTCACTACCTTCCTGCCTCCCCTGCTAAGTTGCTATATTTTTGTCCTTCCCTTGCCATCTGCTTGGTAGGGCTCGAGCTAAGGGACCTGATTGAGTTAGATGGCACCCTTGGGCAGGAAGAGGACCACACATGCGTGGTAGCAATCCCAAAGGCTTTCTTTGAAAGCTGGGGAATTGCTCCGTGTGGGCTCCGTCAGTGGCGATGTAACCCATAAGTATGGACTGATTCCTGCTGTCCCTGGAGAACACCTGTTACAGTGAGTAACTATGCTTTCTCTGCCACTGCCTCAAATTTATCTCCTCTTATTCCCTCCTTGATCCATTCTAGTCTGGTTTTCGTTCCTTTCATTCTACTGAAACTGCTCTTGCCAAAGTGACTTGTTCCTGGCTAAGTCCAAAGGCCTTTACTCAGTTCTCATTCTTCTTCACCTTTCTGCTGCTTTTGATACTGTTGACCACCTCCTCCTTCTTGACACATTATCCTCTCTTGATTTTAGGGGCTCTGTGCTGTCTTGGTTCTCTTCATCTCTCTCCAATCACTGCTTCAGTGTTTTGTTCTGGTGCTTTTTCCTCTACTGCCATCCATCTTTCAATTGGTGTACCCCAAGGGTCTGTTCTAGGCCCTCTCCTTTTCTCTCTCTACACCATCCCTTGGTGCCCTCATCTCTTCCCATGGCTTTCAGTATCATTTTTATGTTGATGTCTCTCAAATCTATCTATCTTCACCTGACATTTCTCTTACACTCCAAGCTCATAGCTCTGTCTTCTTATCTGAATACTACTTAATTACAAAAAAAACACAAAAAATATATATAAAAAAGGTTTTATTAATAATTTAAGGAAAGTAATAGCATTTGAGAAGTGAACTTTATTCCTTTTATTAATTGAGGGTACTCATCAATCTTCATTGGGGAACCAAAACCCTCATAAGACACGACCTACTACATACTGTCTTCTTATCTGTCATCGCTGCCTGGATGTTTCACCACCGTCTGAAATTGAACATGGCTAAAACCGAACTTCTCATCTTCCCCCTAAACCCTCCTCCCTTCCTCCTTCCTCTTTTCTCTATCACTATTGACACTCTTCTTCCTGTTTCCTCAGCCGCAACCTTGAGGTCATCTTTGACTCTTCCCTTTCCTTCTCCACACACATTCAACAGATTGCTAAAACCTGTCGTTTCTTTCTCAATAACATTAACAAAACTCTCCTTTTCCTTTCTGAACAAACAACTAAAATTGTCCACTCTTTAGTTACCTCCCGTTTTGACTACTTCAACCTTGCTGGTCTCCCTCAAAGTCATCTCTCTCCTCTTCAATCTATTCAGAACTCTGCTGCACACCTAATCTTTCGCCATACCTGATACACTCATATAACCCCTGGTCTGAAATCACTTAACTGGCTCCCCTTCGGTTTCCGTGTCGACTTCAAACTTCTCCTTCTACCCTATAAATGCATTCACTCTACTAACCTCATTACCTTTTCTCTCTCCCTACACCCCTCCTCATGAACTCCTCTCCTCCTCTGACTTTCTTCTCTCTATGCCCTTTTCTTCAACTGCCAACTCCAGACTTCAATCTTTTCACCTTGCTTCTCCTTGAACAAACTTCCACTATCTTTACTTCATCTCATCTTTCTCGCTCTTCAAATCCATTCTAAAGGCTTACCTCTTTGAGGTCGCTTTCTGATCCTAACCTCTTGTTCCCCTTGTGTCTCCTCTCCCTATTGAACCCCTTATCGCTCTTGTGCTCTCTGTCTTAACTTGATTGTAAGCTCTTGAGCAGGGACTGTCTTCTATACTTACTTGTACAGGGGCGATGTATGCCTTGTAGTGCTATATAAATAATTAATGGTGGTAGTAGTAATAATAACACATTGGTTGAGAATTAACTATTCTTAATCAAATTAACTGGATCATTAGGCAATAAAAGAGGGGGAGAGAGGATGGGGACGGCTAAAGGGTGGGTATGGACAGCATTGGTGAGAGGGGTAGCTGGGGCAGTATGAGACAGGGGTAGAAGGAGGAGGGGGTGGTACTAAATAGGTCCCAAAGAATTCCCTGAATAGGTGAGGTTTTTTTTCATCTTGCGAAATTTGCGGAGTTCCTGGTTGATACGAATGTCGTGCGTGAGTGCGTTCCATATATTGGGTGCATAGATTGAGAAGACTCTGCCTGAGTCCTTGTCCTGTGGGAGGGAGGGACAGAAAGGGTAGAATACAGGTTTTTCCGTATTGGTCTATTACTTGGCACTTTATGTATTAGTAATTGCAAGTGAGTAGATGAGAGCCGATTGTGTATACATTGAAAGCGGTGAGTATGACCTTGTATTTTATGCGGACTACAATAGGTAGCCAGTATAGTTTGAAAGCAGTGAGTATAACCTTGTATTTTATGCAGACTGCAGTAGGTAATATTTATTAAAGGTTAACATGTGTTAACTAAAGTTAGTGTATTAAGGTGAATGTTTAATAAAACATGGTAGCCAGGAGCATGGCTTTAGTGTACAAATAGCATGCATCTTAGCCTTGTGATAGCTAGGAGTGTGCGGTAACAAGGCCACCATGCTAAAAAATTCTGCGAATAGCCAAGGTTAGAGTGGAGTTGGCGGAGAATGGGTAGGAACAGCTGTGTTAATGGCACTGCTGACTAAGAAAGATGCTGTTAGTGTGGGCACTAGTAACAGCCTCTACCCAGGAATTAGTTGCACCCGCTATGCCAGCGCAGTCTGAATGTATAGTACTAGGGTCAATGGAATGCCATTTGCTATGGGAGGGCCAAGCTCCGCTCCTAGGCTTGCCCTTCTGCGTGCAGCTATGATCGCTGGCCTTCCCCTCCCATCTGCCCGTGGGGACCCGACTCCCATGGGCAAACAGGGAAGGGAAGGACAGTGGTTGCAGCGCTCCTCTACCCTGTCCCCTTTTACTTTAGCCCATATCTCTCCTATGAGCGCACATATTCCCCAGTCAGCCTTCTCTGTCCTTTACTGGCCACTTGCACTGTACTCTAATGATGGGGTTGGGGTCCGTGTACTGTCCATTTCCTCTGCTTGGGATGTAGTGGACTGTGTTCACCCATTGCATTGCTCTTGCTCCCCTCTCAGACATTGTATGCATGGATTTCGTGTGCATTGGCATACCCTTGTTACTGCAGCTATCCTCAGGAGTCCATATACAGCCTATCTGCTGTCATGCCCTTCTAGTTCCATGGCATGTTGCGGCTGCCTGCAGGAAGTGAGAGGACACATCCACGTATCTGTAATGTGCTTTTAACCCTCTACATGCCCCAGTAACATACACCTATCTGGGGGGGAGGGGGTATATTGGTATTAGCATGCAAGTGCAGAGGGCAAGTAGCATGTGCCTTCACAGCACGTATGAGCACCTGATCCGCAGTCGCTATTAACACGCAACTGCTGTACCTAGCGCACCTTACTTCTCTACCATGGTTGCATCTCCTGCATGTACCATAGCCACTCTGCCCCTGCCATGTTAAAAATGCATGCTAACTGCGCATTACCTGCAGCGCTTTAATAAATATGCCCCTTAGTGCTGCCATGGTCCATAAAAATATTAAAGAGCTGTGGCAGCATTTAATGCATATTAGCATTTGTTAATGTGTTCTAATCTTTAGTAAACATGCCACTCAGTGACCCTATGCAAGATGATCCTTAATGCAGAGATGTTCTAGTGACCTGACTACATGATGGCAATAATATTGGTGTAAATACGTCAATATTGGTCAATTCTTGAACGCCAGACCTCTTGTCAAAAAATAGTACTCTTATGTTCAATGTAACATATGGAAAAATAATCACTTAATTTACTACTCCTCTCTTCTTTTATGTTCAACAAGTAGATTACTCATGTATTTAAGAGCAACCGGGAGGCCTCAGATTAGCTCCAATTCCTGAGACGTAACCGTCATAAAAGGAAGAGGTATGCTAAAACACATCAACGACCTCCACGGTAGCAGAACTACAGCACGTGAGATTAGTGAGATTACCTAGCATAGATGCGGAGGTTAGGGAGAAGGGACATAAACGCTGCGGGCAATGCGATATATGTGAGATCACCTGGCAAACCGCTTCGTTTACTTATCATCAGAAAACCTATGTAATTTTGTCTTCTACGACATGTGACACCACGGGGGTGGTGTATGCCGTTCAGTGCCCATGTGGCCTTATGTACATAGGCAAAACGTTACGTTCTTTTCGGATACGAATGCGCGAGCATCAGAGTAAGTTGCGATGTAGAACAGTATCTGCCCCCATTGTTCAACATTGTTTAGATGAGGGCCACAGTTTTGAACAACTGGTATGTTTTTGCATTGACAAAGTTGATTGTGGCAATGGGGGTAGAACTCATGATCAGGCACTGATATTTAGGGAACAGAGATGGATTCATAAACTTGACACAGTCATACCTAATGGTTTAAATGCAATGATAGAATGGTCAGCATGCGTGTGATTTCTTTCTTTAGGGAGGAGCAGTATGAGCTGATGAAGTTAAATGACATTAGGACCCTTTACAGATTTTTAGAGTGTGGCCCTTTAAGGCAACTTAGGGGCTAACTGAGTTTGATTGTGTCTAGTCTTTAAATACAGCTGTGCTGGCTTTAGGCCGCATGCGCGGCTTCTTTTTGCATTGGCGATGATTACTATTTGTGAAGGAAGTAAAAGCGAAGAGATTCAGCTTTAGACGTGGGCAGCTTTCTTAGTGAGTATTTTCACTTCTTGGCCTGCGATTCAGTATAAGTTTTTGAAGAGAGTTGAGATGGAGAGGGAATGGGAATAATTCATTGTTTTTATCTGTTTGTTCACAGGATCTATCATAGATCCCCTGAAGAACCCAATTAGGTGAAACGCTACGAAAGCGCTGGGGGAAAGCGTCGGGATCTTTTCTATGATGATTCAAGAGAATCGCCGTGAAGATTAGTATTGAGGAAGTTGATCACATTTATTTACTTTGGAGTTGTCTTCCAATATCATTTTTTGAGAGTTAGCATCACTCCCACTAATCTCACGTGCTGTAGTTCTGCTACCGTGGAGGTCGTTGATGTGTTTTAGCATACCTCTTCCTTTTATGACGGTTACGTCTCAGGAATTGTAGCTAATCTGAGGCCTCCCGGTTGCTCTTAAATACATGAGTAATCTACTTGTTGAACATAAAAGAAGAGAGGAGTAGTAAATTAAGTGATTATTTTTCCATATGTTACATTGAACGTAAGAGTAATAATATTGGTGTAACTTTACTCTTGGAATGGAACTTACTACATCTCAATAGCAGGCTGGAAAATGACATCTTAAAATTGTGAAGAAAACAAAAACTTTTTAAAATTAATAATTTGGGGAGGACTACGTGATGCAGTGAGCTAGGCGGCAGCAGATCGCCAAACTCCGGAGTACCCCGCCACAAAAATAGAGTTTAAACAGCTGAACTCCATTTGAAAAAGCTGACCACGAAGGCGGAAAAGCAGGGAAGTGTTGGAGGGAGAGCGATGAAGAGAACACACTTGCCGCAAAATCCGATGGCAACGAAAACGGGGAAGAAAGAGAAGCCCCGTGGTTTGGAGAACAAGATGGCGTCTTCTGCTCCAGCCAGCCCAATAAACAACCAACTTGCTGGGGCAGTAGAGGAGGTAACCAGCACAGTGGTGGCAGCTCTGGAGGGGAGATTTCAGGTGCTATCGGAGCAGATGTGTCAAGTGGGGCAGGCAGTGGCAGAAATTGGGCTGAGAGTGACACAGGTGGAACAACGAGTGGAGATGGTGGAGGAAGCTCAACAAAAGCAGGACCAGACAATAAAGGAGATGGAGGAGAAATTAAAAAGCTATGCAGATAAGATAGATGACTTGGAGAATCGAGGCAGACGAAAAAACCTGAGAATCGTGGGGATATCTGAGTCTGTCAATGATAACGAATTACGTGGTTATTTGGAAAAGTGGCTGATCTCTCAATTCTCCTTGGAGGAAAGTGTGGGACCATTGGTTATCGAAAGAGCGCACAGGCTGGGGCAGAAAAGAGAAGGAGCAGGCTGGCCACGTGTGGTGATTGTGAGATTTCTGAACTTTGTTCAAAAAGAAGCAGTGTTGAGAGCAGCAAGAGCAAAGAGGAGTCAGACCCTCGGGACCACAGAAAATATTGGTATTTCAGGACTATTCGACTCAGGTTAGCCTGAGAAGGAGAGAATTTGCTGAGACTTGTCCTACACTCATAAATAGGGGCATACGTTTTGCTCTTATGTACCTGGAAAGATTGAAGGTGGAACATCAAGGCAAGCAGCACATCTTTAACTCTGCTGAAGCGGCACAGTCCTTCCTGGCAGGGCTGGATTTACCTATACGCCATGTATGCCATGGCGTAGGGCCCACAGCTGGCAAGGGCCCACCCACCGCAGGGCTTCAGAGGGAGCCGGGTAAGCTCGCGCGAGGCCCCGGCTCCCTCTGTACAGCCGCCAGCGTGAAGAGCCTTTTCCTTCACGCTGGCAGCTGTATCTGTAAAGCCGCGATTGCTGGGAAAGGTTAAAGGCAATGCCCTTTAACCTTTCCCAGCATTCGCGGCTTCACAGATACAGCCGCCAGCGTGAAGGAAAAGGCTCTTCACGCTGGCGGCTGTACAGAGGGAGCCGGGACCTCGCGCGAGCTTACCCGGCTCCCTCTGAAGCCTCTCAGACAGCCGCAGTGCTGGTCGGGGGGGCCAAGGACTGCATGGGTTGTGATTGGGGGGGGGGGGGACCTGGACCGGAAAAGGGCTGGGGGTGGCGGGACTTGGACTGGAAAGAAATGGGCTGTGATATGGGGGGGGGGGGGGGGAACCTGAACTTTGAAAGGGCTATGGGGGGGACGGGACTTGGACTGGAAATGGGTTGTGAGGGGGGGGGGGGACCTGGACCTGAAAAGGGGAATGGGGGGGGGCCATGGACTGGAAAGAAATGGGCTGTGATGGGGGGGACCTGAACTGTAAAAGGGCTATGGGGGGGGGGACTTGGACTGGAAATGGGTTGTGAAGGGGGGGGGGGGACCTGGACCGGAAAAGGGCTATGGGGGGGGGGGGAACCTGGACCGGAAAAGGGCTATGAGGGGGGGGGAACCTGGACCGGAAAAGGGCTATGAGGGGGGGGGGAACCTGGACCGGAAAAGGGCTATGAGGGGGGGGGGGGAACTAGGACTGCAAATGGGCTGTGATGGTGCAGGGGGACTCGGACTGCAAATGGGATGTGATGGTGGGGGCTAGGAATGGAAATAGGCTGTGATGGGGAGGGGGGGCTAGGACTGGAAATAGGCTGTGATGTGAAGGCTAGCACTGGAAATGGGCTGATAAAGAGCTAGAATAGGACTGGAAATGGGCTGATGTGGGGCATGGGAGAATGGGACTAGAAGGGAGTGGATGCTGGGTGGGTCTAGAACTATAAGGGAACTGATTTTGGGGGAGGACTAGAATGGATGGGGAATGAGAATGGAGAGGGGAATAATATTTTGTGTGGAAGAAAAGTCTATGATGGGCTGGGTATTGGGAGAGTAAGAGGGGCTTGAAAATGGAAGGGTGAAATTTAAATGGATGATAAAGGAATAAGGAAAGAATTGGGGGAAAGAGCAAAAGGGAAACAATCAGTATGTTAAAGCAGAAATAGAGAGAGAATGGAAAACATCTAAAAGAGAAGAAAGGACAAATGGATAGCTAGCAGAAGACACAAAGAAACCAGAAGAAAGTGACTGGAGCAATTGCCACTGAAAAAATGCCCAAACAGAAGGTAGAAAAATACTTTTTATTTTGAATTTATTAACTGGAATATGTCTTTTTTAATGTATTTCTTGAATTCCGATGCTGATTTTGTCCCTATTGCCTCTTTATGTCAGGCAATTCTATACATCTATTGCCATTTCTGTTTTGGTAAGTTGATCTCGTTTTTATTTTTTCTGTGGGCCCACAATTTTTGTTGGTGTAGGGCCTCACTCAAGGTAAATCCGGCCCTGCTTCCTGGCAAACCTGGTTGACGGCTGAGATATTGGACAGTGATATGAAAAAGCTGGTGAACTCTTAAGTGTATTGGGGATATAAATGCAGTGAGACGGAGCCTACTATACTAGGCTTTGAAGAGAAAGGAGTGGAACTGAATGAACAGAACTCACCTGAACTGTGTGCAGTACTTTTTTTCTCTGAATATATGGTATGTACTGGTTGGACCACGAACACAGAGGAAAGTATATATCCCAGGTGTTTGATGGGAGAGACCGGAGGAGATACTGGGAGGGAATGTGACTGAGAATGATGAGCCCAGATTACAATCTTAGGAAAAACCGAGACAAGAAGTAAGGATGATGGATGCTGAGATGGGAAGAGGATGAAGAATATGGATATGTGAAAGAAGACAATTTTGCTTCCTGCTCCCTTTCCTTTGTGGCATTTTCCCTTCCAGATTTGTGTTAATGTGGTGGCAGTTAGTGCTACTATTTGTGTTAAGAAATAACTTAAATGTTTGGCGAGTTTTATGTTTGTTGCATAGGATATGTTTGATGACCTTTGGGGAAGGGGGAGAGCAGAGGTCGTGGGTGTGGAGTGGTTAGGCTAACTTGTCGGGTGAAGGTAGGTGGATGGAGAGTGGGGTGAAGGACAGATGATAAGATAATCTAGTAATGAGAAATAAGGTGGAGAGAGAGAAGTGTGGAGAAGAGGGTGAGAGACAATATAGAAGTAACAAATAGAAAGTGGGGAAGTAGAGTTTGTGGAGGTGGGTCCGGAATGCATCATTAATGGTCAATAGAGGGGGCCCCCAGGGAGGAGGGCAAGGAATGACGATAAGGGGAGTGGGGAGGGAAGGACAAGGGAAGTAAGGGAAGTGGGAGGGGTGGAAGAAGGGGGTCATAGATTGGGGACGAGGGGGGGGGGAAAGGAAGGATTTGAATGTGCGAAGAATAAAGGGAATGGGGGGGGGGGAGGTTAGGGATACTGCTAATGGTCCTTGGAAGTTCTGGCAGGTCAAGAGGACGGGGAAGAGTAAGGAGAGCCGTAAGCTGGGGGGGGGGGGGGCTGTCCTTTTGGCGAAAATATGCATATAGGATAAGTAGAGGCTATGATTATGGATAAATAATGATGGGCACAAAATTGCCCTTTGCATCATGGAATGTGTGTGGGATGGGGAACCCTACAAAAAGGTAAACGGTGTTAAAGGCTCTTCAGGATCGGAGGGTGGAGATCACCTTTTTGGAAGAAATACACCTCACAGCCAGAGAACACGATAAACTTAGGAGATGGTGGGTGGGTGGGTGGGGTGTATGGAGCATCTTCTGGTGGGAAGAAAGCGGGAGTGGCAATACTCCATCCATAAGAAGGTGGGATTTGTGATGACACAAACTATTGAAGACCCAGAGGGGAGGTTTATTCTAGTGATTGGGAAGATTAGGGGTCAGAGTGTAGCATTGATGAACATCTATGTGCCGAATGTATATGAAGCAAGATTCTGTGGTAGGGTTAATAAATGCTTGAGTGACGTAGGAAGCACCCCACTAATACTTGGAGGAGATTTTAATTGTGTGATGGAAGAGAGTGGACAGGTCGAGGCAGAGTGGTAGCACTAGGGATCGCAGAACGAAGTGGGTAAGAGGGCTATGTGAAGAGTATGATCTGTTGGATTATTGGAGGGTTTTAAACCCACTGGAAAGGGATTACATGCATGTGTCTAGGGCTCACAATACTGGATCCAGGATAGATTTTTTGGGGGTCATCCATGCTGTTTTGTAGAGTAACAGAGGCGACAGTGGGACCTATAATTTCTGACCATGCTTTAATATGGATTGACATCCAGTGGGGGTCTAACAAGGGCAGGACACTGGAGATATCTGTTGGAGGTGAGCTTCGATAAACAATTTGGGGAATTCCTTAAATTTCAATGGAAGGATTATGCCATACATAATGCTGAACATAAGGACAATCCAATGTTATTTGGGACACTGTGAAGGCAGTGATACGGGGACAAATTATTAGCTATGTGGGACATAGGACACAATATAGTAGGAGATTATTGCGGCTGGAAAGGGAGATGTGTGCAGCAAGATGAAAATTTTGTTTGATTCCCACCGCACAGAATAAAGAGACGTTATATTTACCAAAGGAGGCATCTTCGCTGATGCAAGAGAGGGTGCTTCGTTCCCAACTTTATTATAGGCACAAATTGTATAAATATGGGAATAAAACCGGGAAATTATTAGCAGGATTGTTAAGGGCCGGGGGGGGGGGGGGGAGAGAGTATGTGGGAGTAATGAGAGACGAGAAAGGACAGGTTAGGAACACGCAGCAACTATAGAAGAGAGATTTCAGAAGTATTATACCTCCTTATATGAAGAGGGGAAGGAGGATCAGAGGGGGGAACAAGAATTTTTGGAACCTGTTTGGATGTCTTGTTTATCGGTGGAGCAGACAGAACTGCTAAACGGCCCCATTACTCCTGCAGAAGTGATGGCAGTGGTTAAGACACTGTGTAAGACTTTAATACAACAGGTGGCGGTGCCTTTGTCAGCCCATTATATGGCATTGGTAAAGAGGCAATCCTTTCCATATGAACCAAATGGGGCAGTTGTTACAGTTCTCCCCAAGGAGGGCAGAGATCCTAGGAAACCAGTCCTATAGGCCTTTCTCGCTAATAAACGTTGATCTTAAGATATTGGCTAAAATAATGACTTAGCGATTGGCGCCGATGGTGCCGGATTTGGTGAATGGTGATCGTGGGTTTTGTGCAAAACAGGCATGTTATTAAAAAAAAATATGAGGAGGATTTTCTCTGCTTTGCATATGATGGAGGTAGCGAGAGAACCAGCGTTGTTAGTGAGTTTTGATGCGGAGAAAGCTTTTGACCGAGTGTCATGGCCATATATGTTTAGGGTCTTGGAACGCATGGGTCTGGGAGGGTTTTTTGGAAACGTGCAGGTGTTATACTCGAACCCACAAGGGCAAATCACTGTGAATGATTCATTGATGGCTGCTTTCCCAATAAAGAGAGGAACCAGACAGGGTTGCCCGCTGTCACCGCTCTTGTATGTCCTGACATTGGAGCCATTATTGAAATGTATACGGACACACCCAAGGTTGGTGGGAGCGAGGATAGGGAAGTCAGAATTTAGAGTTTTGGCTTTTGCTGATGATTTGCTGGTGTATGTGAGAGGCCGCAAGAAACCTTATCAACTTTGTTAGATGTATTTGCGGAATTTGGAAAGTTTTCTGGTTTGAAGCTAAATTTAGAGAAGTCAGAGGCAATGCCCTTAGATAAGGGACTCCGGGCAAGTTGGAAAGAAGAGTTCCCATTGAAATGGAGTATGAATGCAATAAAATATTTAGGAATAATGCTGACTGCAGAGACGGGAAAGATCCATAGTATGAATATGCAGAGACTGTTAGAGGAGACCCGAAATAGGCTGGAGAATTGGAGGGATCTTCCTCTATCGTTAGGGGGGACGGATAGCGGTATATAAGATGGTGATCTTCCCAAAGTAGCTGTATGCGTTACAGGTGCTTCCCATTCTGATGCTGCATAAAGAAACAAGGCAGTAGGAGAGGATACTTAATAAATTTTTATGGAGAGGCAAAAAGCCAAGAATAAGGTTAGGGCTGTTACAACAGACTTGGGATGGGGGGGGGGGGGCATGGGACTACCAGACATTTATAGATATAATATAGCTTGTCAACTAAGTAATCTGAGATATTGGTTAAGTGAGACAGAAGACTATACGCCGTTACCAATGGAGGGAGAAATGGCACACCCCCTGGCATTGCGGTATGTGATACTTTCGGTGAAAAAGACGCTACCTAGGGTTATTGGTTAGTATGTGATGTTTCAGACAATGCGCCGAGTGTGGGGTATGGTATGTAGGAGATGTCACGGGCATCCATATATCATGCCAATGCTCCCATTATGTGGGAATGGTGGGTTTAAACTGGGACTGGAGGGGTTGGCATTTAAAAGGTGGGAGGCACATGGAATAATGGCACTTAAGCAGGTGGTAGATGGAGAGGGTAAGATGCTTCCGTTTGGAGAGCTAAAGGCGCGTTATGGATTAAAGGAGGTAGATCAGTTCAGTTACATGCAAGTTAGAGGTTTTGTGGTTAGGATAAGGACTGAAGACAAAGGGAGAGGTATGTTCGCGATTGGAAGAGTTAATGTAGGCGAGAATAAGAACATAAGATATGCCGTACTGGGTCAGACCAAGATCCATCAAGCCCAGTATCCTGTTTCCAACAGTGGCCAATCGAGGTCATACGTACCTAACAGTTTCCCCGAAAGAGACAGGTTCCGCAATGCTTGTACTGGGTCAAGCATTGATATCCTGGGTCCCTTAATAATGGTTTATGGACCTTTCCTCCAGGAACTTGTCCAAACCTTTTTTAAACCCAGCTACACTAACAGCCTTTACTACATCCTCCAGTAACAAATTCCAGAGTTTAATTACACGTTGAGTGAAGAAATATTTTCTTTTATTAGTTTTGAATAGTTTACCCTGTAGCTTCATTGCATGTCCCCTAGTCTTTCTATATTCTGATAACGTAAACAATCGATCTACGTTTACCCGTTCCACTCCGTTCATTACTTTATAGACTTCTATCAAATCTCCCCTCAGCTGTCTCTTTTCCAGGTTAAAGAGCCCTAACCTTTTTAGCCTTTCTTCATAGGAGTATCCTTCCATCCCCTTTACCATTTTGGTGGCTCTTCTCTGAACCTTTTCTAATAACGCTATATCCTTTTTAAGATATGGCGACCAGAATTGCACACAATATTCAAGGTGCGGTCTCACCATGGAACGATATAGAGGCATTATAATATCTTTTGTTTTATTTTCCATTCCTTTCCTTATGATACCTAGCATTCTATTTGCTCTCTTGGCTGCCGCTGCACACTGGGCCGAGGGTTTTAACATGCTGTCCACAATGACACCTAAATGTTTTTCCTGGGTGGTGGTTCCTAATGTGGAACCTTGCATCGTGTAACCATAGTTTGGGTTGTTCTTCCCTAGGTGCATAACTTTGCACTTGTCCACATTAAATTTCATCTGCCATTTTGATGCCCAGTCTTCCAATTTATCAAGATCCTCTTGCAATTTTCCACAATCCTCTTGGGTTTTAACAACTTTAAATAGTTTTGTGTTTCCTGCAAATTTGATAACCTCACTCGTTATTCCACTTTCCAGGTCATTTATGAATATGTCAAAAAGCAGCGGACCCAGCACAGATCCCTGGGGTACACCACTATTCACATTTCTCCATTGGGAAAATTGGCCATTTAGCCCAACCCTCTGCTTTCTATCTTTTAACCAGTTCTTGATCCACAGTAGTACACTGCCTCCTATCCCACGACTCTTTAGTTTTGCCAAATGTCTCTGATGAGGGACCTTGTCAAAGGCTTTCTGAAAGTCCAGATACACTATATCAACCGACTCACCTTTGTCCACCTGTTTATTCACACCTTCAAAAAAACATAATAGATTAGTAAGACAAGATCTTCCTTGTCTAAAACCATGTTGGCTGTCTCCCATTAGGCCATGACTATCTACATGCTGAGTAATTTAATTCTTTATGATGGTTTCTACCATTTTTCCCGGTACTGACGTGAGGCTCACCGGTCTGTAGTTTCCCGGATCACCCCTGGAACCCTTTTTAAAAATTGGCGTTACATTGACGATCCTCCAATCTTCAGGTATTACAGATGATTTTTTTTTTTTAATTTTTTTATTTATAGTTATCATACAATTACATCCAAGTCAATAACAAGAATGAAAAGAACAATGGATCAATCATGTACATTAATCAAATCCTAAGACTTTAAACAAAACAAGAAAACATTTTACATGTCATCCAAAATATTCAGTCCCCAAAATAAAGGCAATAAAGAGGGCGTATTAGGAAAATAATCAAATAGGTGCTAATGCACCAAAGCAATAACATCTATAGGCAAAACGGACATAAGACTTAAGTGTCAGCCGAATGGGAATTTTGAGAAACCTCCACCACTACTTCCTCCCTAGCTATTAAGAATTCATTAAGTTGCCTAGGTTCAAAGAAAACATACGTCTTTTGTTTATAAGTCACATAACATTTAACAGGAAATTTTAACAGAAAAGTTGCCCCTAAAGCCAAAACTCTGGGGCGAAAAGTCAAAAGACTCTTCCTTTTCATTTGTGTAACTCTTGATAAATCAGGAAATATTCGAACTCTAGAACCTAGGAATTCCTCATTAAAATTCTTAAAATACAAACGAAGAATAAGAAATTTATCTGATTCTAATGCCAGAGTAACCAGTAGGGTTGACTTGTCAGTAATGACCTCTAAGGAGGATTCCAAGAACCCCGTCAGCTCACCCTTCTCAGGATGGTCAAGGGGGATATTGGAAACTCCCTTCGCTGCACCAACAGGCAGGTAATAGGCACGGACCACAGGTGGATACTGGCCCAAAGGAAGTTTGAGAACCTCTCCAAAGTATTTCCTCACCATTTCCATGGGGGAAAATAAAGGTGAACGGGGAAAATTTAAAAAACGCAGGTTACACCTTCTAACCTGGTTCTCAAGATATTCCATTTTCCTAGCCGACACATTCCTATCGACTACCTGGGAATCCCAAACTTCCTGCAAGTGCCCCACATCCCGTTCCAGCTTAGACAGTCTCTCCACCTGGCTTAACTGGTCAGTAGACAGAGTCCCACAAACAGTCTTAACCTCAAGTAAATCTTTGGTTACCGCACCAAACGACAACTGAAGAGAGGATGAAAGTGAAGCCAGACCTTCCCATAGCGTTTCCAAAGTTATTACCGCCGGTCTCACCAGCTCAAACTTCAAAGGAAGATCACCTCCCTGCGCGGCATCCACAGTGGGAGTCCCAAACAACTCCCCCTCCATTACTCCACTCTGCCGTTGCTGTTCCAAAGACACAGGGAAAACTCCAAGTGCAGAAACTCCTCCCGGGGAATCCTTCTTTGGCGTGCTCACTGGCACCCTCATGATGGATCCAGAATCTGCACCTCCAATACTTCCGGGTCGCGGCATGGGGGGGGGAGAACGCATCTCCGGCGAAAGCCAAACCCCCGACACGCTCAGCGCCGAGGTCTCCACAGCCGGCACCGTCGAGGACACAGCTTCTGCTCCGGTCCGAAAGCCACACTCCCCCAAGGTACGTTGACCCGAAGCAGGCAGTATGCCCGTCCCGGGAGGATCAGCAACCTGCTTGCGTTTTCTCCGCCCCATATCGTCAGGCGGGGAAACAATTTGGGACCAGAAACCAAGAGAGGGAGAGCTGCTTCAGCATACAGAGCGTCCCGCCGCCATCTTGTCACGCCCTAGGTATTACAGATGATTTTAATGAAAATTCACAGATTACTAATAGCAGGTCTGCAATCTCATATTTCAGTTCTTTCAACACCCTTGGATGTATACCATCCGGCCCAGGTGATTTGCTACTCTTCAGTTTATCTAATAGTTGTAATACATCTTCCCGATGTATCGATATTTCCTTCAATTCTTCCGCACCTTTAAATACCACTTCAGTCATGGGTAACATCCCTACATCTTCCTCAGTAAAGACCGAAGCAAAGAATTCATTCAGTCTCTCTGCTATCGCCTTGTCGCCTCTTAGTGCCCCTTTAACTCCTCTATCATCTAATGGACCAACTGACTCTCTCACAGGTTTTTTGCTACGAATGTACTTGAAAAAATCTTTATTTCGCGTTTTTGCTTCCGCAGCAAGCTTCTCAAATTCTCCCTTTGCCTGCTTTATCAATACCTTGCATTTGACTTGCCAGTGCTTGTGCTCTTTCCAGGTTTCGTCGTTTGGCTCTTTTTTCCATTTCCTGAAAGATGCTTTTTTGGCAACAGCAGCCTCTCTGACCTCCCTTTTAAACCATGCTGGCAGTTTTTTGGACTTCCTTCCACTTTTCTTAAAGCGTGGAATACAGCTGGTGTCTGGGCTTCCAAGATAGTATTTTTCAACAACACCCAAGCTTGATGTAAGTCTTTAACCTTTGCAAATGCTCCTTTTAGTTTTTTCTTAACTATTTTCCTCATTTTATCATAGTCTCCCTTTCGAAAGTTAAAAGGTAGTACTGTGGATTTCCTTACTATCCCTCCTCTACTAATTAAATCAAAGGCGATCATGCTATGATCACTATTGCCAAGTGGCCCCAACACCCTTATCTCTTGCACTAGATCTGGTGTTCCACTAAGGACTAGGTCTAATATGGCTTCCCCTCTGGTCGGTTCATGAACCAGCTGCTCCAAGAAGCAGTCATTTATGTCATCTAGGAACTTTATTTTCCTAGCATGTCCTGCCGTGACACTGACCCAGTCGATACCGGGGTAATTGAAATCACCCATTATTATTACTGCGCTATAACGTTTGTTAGCTTCCTTTATTTCTTTGAGCATTTCATCATCCGTTTGTTCATTCTGGCCAGGTGGTCGATAGTACACCCCCACTGCCATCACTTTCCCCTTTTTACATGGAAATTTCAATCCATAGAGATTCTACAGCAAATTTTGTTTCCTGCAAAATTTTAATCCTTTCTGACTCAATGCCCTCTCTAACATAGAGCGCAACCCCTCCACCAATTTTATCAGCTCTATCATTACGATATAGTTTGTATCCAGGTATCAGTGTCCCACTGGTTGTCCTCCTTCCACCATGTCTCTGATATCCCAATCATATCTAACCTCTCATTTAGTGCTATATATTCTAACTCTCCCATCTTATTTTTTAGACTTCTAGCATTTGCATACAAGCATTTTAGAGACTGTATTCTGTTCATATTAGTTTGGCTGTTGGTAGACATGGGTAATTTGGGATCTTTAAGCTCTGTCTGCTCCATACTCGAGGGCAGTTGGGCTGCTTTACTCTTTTTTGGAACCTCTCTGCTTTTGGTAGTATCCTTCAAGGATACATTCTTCCGAACCATCTGCTCTTGGGCGACTGTCGGCTTTCCCCTATTATCTAGTTTAAAAGCTGCTCTATCTCCTTTTTAAAGGTTAATGCCAGCAGCCTGGTTCCATCCCGGTTAAGGTGAAGCCCATCCCTTCGGAAGAGCCCCTCCTTTCCCCAGAATGTTCCCCAGTTCCTAACTAATCCAAAACCCTCATCTCTGCACCATTGTCTCATCCACGCATTGAGACTCCGGAGCTCTGTCTGCCTTTTGGGTCCTGCACGTGGAACGGGAAGCATTTCGGAGAACGCTACCCTGGAAATTCTGGATTTCAACTTCCTACCTAAAAGCCTAAATTTAGTCTCCAGAACCTCCCTACCACATTTTCCTATGTCATTGGTACCGACGTGTACCAAGACAGCCGTCTCCTCCCCAGCACTATCTAAGACCTTATCTAGGTGGTGCGTGTGGTCCGCTACCTTCTCATCAGGCAGGCATGTTACCAGGCGATCCTCACGTCCACCAGCCACCCAGCTATCTACATGCCTAATGATCGAATCACCAACTATAACGGCTGTCCTAACCCTTCCCTCATGGGCACATGGCCCTGGAGAAACTTCCTTGGTGCGAGAGGGTTTTACATCACCTGGAGGACAGGTCCTAGTTACAGGATCACTTCCTGCCACACCAGGATGATGCTCTCCTGTCACGTGACCTCTCTCCTCCATGGCAACAGGGATGCTGCCAGACTGGAGGTGGGACTTCAGGACTCTATCCCTGTAGTCTCGTCTATGTACCTCTCTGTCTTTCTTATGTTTTCCAAGTCTGCTACTCTAGCCTCTAGAGAACGGACTTGTTCCCTGAGAGCAAAGAGCTCCTTGTACCTAGTGCACACGTAAGACCTCTCACCAACTGGTCACATGTGACACTCAATGCAAAAGACTGGAAAGCCCCCATCTCGTTGCTGGACTGCTGTCTGCATCTTTAGTTTTAAGTTTTTGTTTAGATCTTTAAGTTCTTTACTTTCTAAGGGTTGCTATTGATATTTATACTAATAAAACTGTACCTAATACGTTTAATATACCTTGTTCACCTGAAGCTTATTTAATCTCAGGTCCTTAGTGTATGATTGATTTGGGTAACGAGCTGCACCTGAGAGCACCCCCTGTCTTTTAAGATGTGTAAGTACCTATAAAGCTACGATTATCCCAGGGGTGCGTGGGTGTGGGGAGGGAAATAACACTTATTAAAAGAGGGCTGCTACACAGTACCCTGTCCTGTGCTGCTGAGGTAAGCTGTATTCTTTTTATTTTAAAATTTAAATTATAGCTCTTTGCTGCTGCTAGGCTCTAACTTATTATGAAATTTAAGCTACAAGCTCTCTGCTGGTTTCTAAATTTAACCAGAAAGCTCTCTTCTGTGTTTTAAATTTACACTAAAAGTACTTTGCTGATGCTAGGCCCTGAGTGACTATTAAATTTAAACTACAAGCTCTCTACTGGGTATGATATGTAACCAGAAAGTTGTCTTCTGTGTTTTAAATTTAAACTTAAACTGCTGCTACTAGGCCCTGACTGATTTAATAAAAAATAGTGGGTTCACAGATTAATTAGCTTTAATACAAAGAATTCCTTACAGAAAATTCCCAGAAGTATATACTCACAATTGCAGATCTCTCTCCAGAAGTAACAGTCCCCTTTTGTAGTCCTGCAAGACTAATGGCACAACAGGCGCGTATATCGTTGTTGCAGAAGGAGTATGTGGCTCTGGAGAGCCCCTCGGAAGAGACAACACTTTCGGAACAGTGGTCAA